>CAJGYO010000002.1:113760035-114353124 GCA_904845875.1 Miscanthus lutarioriparius
TAATGATTATTCTCATTAGAGTTATCTGCATGAAAATCGTTTTCTACGTCTTTCCACTATCCAATAGCTTTTCTATATTTTGTGAACACTCTATAGAGCAATTTTCGCTATATGTCTTTAGCTAAAAAGAAATAAGAAATATATAATGGCTATGTTTGGGTATGCAATTAAAGAAGCTGATGGAGACTATTTTCCATCAAAATCTCTATTACTAATAATTAGGAAGAGTATAGAGTCGCTTGAAGTTGCTCTTAGTGTGCCCTAGATATATATTTCATGTTTTTCCCACTTCCGTGGTGATGTGATGTTAGGATCTGCTATTTGGATCACTTGGACTAACAAAATAACAAAGGATAACATGAGCGTATGAGCATTGTGTTTGGGATGGCCTTAGAAATAAATTGATCCGAAAAGAGTAGCAGCTAATAGTTTTAGGCTAGCCTCCACACGTAGACTAATGAGTGGACCAATTTTCATTTAGCTCCAACTAACAACTAGTTGAACAGTTGGGCAATCCCATCTAATAGCTAGGACTAACAAGTATCCATGGAACTTTTAGTTGGGTGATCCAAACAACGTACAATAAAACTTTAGCTGACTAAATGTTCGGTGGCTAATTTTTACTTTGAACTAACAAGTAGCCCTAAACAATACTACTATAAAGCAGGCCCTTAGCTAGTGCCACACTGCCCTAGCAAGCTATATATGTAGGGGCACGTGCATGGTGAATTATTAGTGACAATGGACACGCACCAGACCCGTTGACTCACAGACAGGGAGTCAGGGACCCTTTGCATTTCTTTTTTATCCCCTCCCCTGGCCTGCCCAGCTGCCCCGGACTGGAGAGATATATGGGACGTTTCCGTTTTCCAACAAAGTGGCGCCTCTGCGCGGTGAAATGCTAAGCATCTCCGAGAGATGATCTAAAATGTTTTGTAAAGCTAAATTTAGCTATTATTAGAAAAAAAAGGTGTCCAACAGCTATTATATCATGTCAGGGTGGGCGTTCGGTTCTCGGTTCGGTTTCGGTTCGGTTCCTTCGGTTATCGAAGAAATTCGGTTTCTAGAAAACGGAAACCGATCGGTTCCAAAAAATTTTAGGAACCGAGAATTTCGGTTCTCGGTTATTTTCGGTTCGGTTCCGGTTCTAACCGAACTAACCGAATTTTTTCAGAAGACCTCAAGACAATAATAAATATACTTGTTCTAAGACAAATTTATGCAACACTATATTCATTTTTAATAATAATAATATATAAGAAAACAATAGCAATATAGTAACACAAATATATAGCAGTTCAAATATAAAACACTACACATAATCCTACAAAATACAAGTAAGCGAAGTATAATTCATGTAATTCGGTTTTTTCGGTTAATTCGGTTAACCGAGAGTAGGAACCGAATTTTCTTCGGTTATTTCGGTTCTTCAATATTAGGAACCGAATAAGGAACCGAAATTTTCGGTTTCGGTTCTTTCGGTTTCGGTTCCGGTTCTTTCGGTTCGGTTCTCGGTTCTCGGTTATTTTTACCCAGCCTTAATATCATGTGATTCAAAATAACCAGCCTACTATTCCGTGTTTGTCGCTGGGTAAAGATAGCAAGCCGTAGAGGCTCGTCATCGGCCCATCCGCGCCTATTCATGCATGGCGCTCGCCTTGGTGGCATGCAAGCAGATGGCGGGAGTACAGAAACAATGGAAGTGAGCCAGTGTGAGCATGACACGTGTGAATTGTCACTAATAATGGGAAGCAGCGTGTCCAGCGTGTGACAAACTGACAATGGGAAGCAGGATAGATGAATAGCAGCCCGCCGTGACCGTGACCAGCCGGGCAAGATGCATGCATGGCATGGACGACCATTCGGGCGAGACCTTTTATTCAAGTGTACAGCACACATACTGTACAGAGTACACAGCGCGTACGTGTCGCTTCAACGACCCATTCTGTACCAGACAGTTGACAGTAGAACCTCTGTTCATTTCGACTTGCACCCGTAGAAAAACGTACAGAACGAAATGTCTTTTTCCCTTCGCGGCTTCGCCTTTCGTGATATGGAAATGCTCCCCACGGGGCATCCGGATGCATGGACGGACCCGACCGGACCGCCCATCTCCCGCGTGTGCTACACGCTGCACGCCCGAGCCCGGCCCCACGCGGAGTCGCACCTCCTGTCGTGGCTGTGCTCCATCCAGGCCTGGCCCTGGGGGTGCAAGAGGAGCGGCCCAACTGGGCCCTTGAGGCCAGGGGGCCCAACCCCTAGTATATTAGTAGGTATAGTATATACTAGTATACACAGCCCAAAAGGCAAAGAAGCAAACAGGCCTAGCGTTGAGACGTGAGTTTGATTCAGCTTCCGCACAAGGCGACATCGTGCGCGTGCCCTTGCGACGCAGCCGCGCGGCCGCGACGCGCGACTTGCCGACTTCTTGCCTTCCTGCACGAGGCCGAGGCTGCGAGCGATCGGAGTGGCCATCGGCGACGGCGATCCTGTGGGAGTGTGCCATGCCTGCATCTCTGTTCGATTGTTCCTGACTTCCTGCCCTGATCTGCTCGGCAGGGTTGTCTTGGTAGGTACGAAACTGCTCTTGTCTCAATGTCTCCAATCTTTATTCAATTATTCTCGACTAATTTAGGTTTCAGATTTAGGAACCCCATATGATACAGCGATCATGTTAAATTTAGTATGGCATAATTTTATTTAATAATTTCTTACTACTTTTCTAAACATACAGTGAACTCATGCTGCCCAAAAAGCATGCATCTGGAAGTGAGAAAAGAAAAAAGAAGAGAAGGATAGAGGAATTCAAAGAATCACAAAGAGGAGCTCTTGACAAATTTTTTAAGAGCAATACAAGCACTACAACAAATCCAGATGAGTGGGCAATAGTTCCTGTGGAGGAACAAACTACACATCCAGAAGAAGAAGATGAAGGCCCTGTAGAAGATAATGTTGGCATTGACACGGATGATAATAACGTGAGTGATCATGAGCCCATATTTAATTCTCCTACGATGGAATCTACTCATGTCGATGAAGAACCAGTTTTTACTATTGATATGTATGATCCAGTAAATTGGGGTAATCTTGATAACAAATCAAGGGACATATTAGTGGAGAAGGGACCTATAAGAGAAGAAAATATTGTGTTTCCTATGGATGCGAGATCAAGACATTTTGCATACACTCATTATTCTAGAAGAATGAGCAATGGAGAGGTACGTGACAGGAAATGGTTGGTCTATTCAAAAAGTGTTGACAAAGTGTTTTGCTTCTGTTGTAAGTTGTTTGGTTCTAGCAACCTCAAGAGTTCATTGGGGCATGATGGGTTTAGAGATTGGAGCCATGTTAGTGAGAGACTAAAAGAGCATGAAGTTAGCGTGGATCATATGACCAATATGAACTCTTGGAATGAATTGAGAGTTAGATTAAGCAAACATGAAACAATTGATAAAGAGTTGCAACATCAAATCACAAAGGAGAAAGAACGCATAAGGCTAGTTCTACTAAGAATTGTTGCCATTGTGAAGTTTCTTGGTAAACGTAGTTTAGCTTTTAGAGGATCTAGTGAGCAACTTTACAATGATGTGAATGGTAATTTCTTAGCTTGTTGTGAGATGGTTGCTGAATTTGACTTGGTAATGCAAGACCACCTTAGACGCATTCAAAACAAAGAGGTGCAATATCATTATCTTAGTCATAAAATTCAGAATGAGTTGATTTCTCTTATGGCTTCTAGAATTACAAACTCCATCATAAAGATTGTTAAAGAGGCCAAATATTTCTCGGTTATCCTTGATTGTACCCCAGATGTGAGTCACCAAGAACAAATGAGTTTGCTGGTTCGATGTGTTGATATGTCTGATGGGAAAATAAAAATTGGGGAGTACTTTCTTGGTTTCTTGAAGGTGGATGACACATCTGGATTGGGGCTTTTCAATGTATTGGTTGACTCCATCAAATCATTTGGTCTTAATGTTGATGATATTAGAGGTCAAGGTTATGACAATGGCTCTAATATGAAAGGAAAACATAAGGGGGTACAAAGCCGTTTGCTTGAAATAAATCCAAGAGCTTTTTATATGCCATGTGCATGCCACAGTCTTAATCTCACTCTTTGTGATATGGCTAAATCATGCAGTAAAGCTATTTCATTCTTTGGAATTGTGCAGAGGATATATGTATTATTTTCTGGTTCTACCAAAAGATGGAATGTTTTGCTTGAACATGTTCCAGATTTGACCGTAAAATCATTGAGCAATACTCGTTGGGAGAGTCGCATCAAAAGTGTTAGAGCAATTAGATATCAAGCTCCTCAACTAAGGTCAGCTTTGTTGTGGCTAAGTGAGGATGGAGATACTGAACCAAAGGATAGAAGTGATGCAAAAAATTTATATGACGTGCTTGGCAGCTTTGAGTTCATACTTGGTATGGTTATTTGGCATGACATTTTATACTCTGTAAATATTGTGAGTAAGAAGTTGCAGTCACCATCCATGTGCATTGATTCTACCTTACAACATATAGAAGGTATGGTGAATTACTTTCAGAACTATAGAAATACTGGGTTTGCTGATAGTATGGTTACTGCCACAGAAATTGCACTTGAAATGGGAGTAGAGCCATCCTTTTCAGTAAAGCGTCGTTCTATTAGGAAGAAACAGTTTGATGAAACTGAATGCAATGAAGCTATTTTGCAAGCTGAGAATGATTTTGAAGCTTTTTATTTTTTGGTTATGGTTGATATGGCAATTAGTTCATTGAAAAGCAGATTTAAAGAACTCCAGTCATTCAATGAAAAATTTGGATTTCTAATGAATTCAACATCCTTGAAGGCATTGGATGGTGTTGCTCTAAAAGACCATTGCATTAAATTTGCAAAAAAATTCTCTTCTGGTGGTTCGTCGGATATTGATGTAAATGATATGATTTTTCGAGTTAGTTAGTGTTATGCGATCTACTACGCCAGATAAGCCAATGTACGCTATGGAGATTTTTGAGTTTGTCACAGAAGCAGATTGTTATCCTAATGTTTCCATTGCTTATCGGATCCTATTCACTATGCCTGTGACTGTAGCCTCAGCTGAAAGAACCTTTTCAAAGCTGAAACTATTGAAGAATTATTTGAGATCCGTAATGTCCCAAGAAAGATTAAATGGTTTGGCAACTTTATGCATCGAGAAGAAATTGTTAGATGAAATTGATATTGAGGCCATCATCAATGACTTCGCAGCAGCAAATGTTCGAAGAAATTTTTAAGGTAAGATAAGATGTATGACTTGTTTCATAAGAATTTTTTTATGCATTACACTTGTTAGAATTGTCATTATATTATTAGAATTGTATTAAAGGGCCCATCGCTTGTAGCTTCGCTCCAGGTCTGTAATTTGACAGGGCCGGGGCTGGCTCCATCCACCGGCGAGATAACCGCCGGACCTCCGCGCCACCGCGACCTCCATGCGCCGCCGCGAGCCCCCGTCAGGAGTCGCGCCTCCTGCCGTGGCTGCGCTCCATCCGCGGGCGAGACGCCCACGCCACCGCTGATCTCTGCGCCGCAGCGAGCTCCATGAGCCGCCGCCGACCTCCATGCAGCCGTTGACCTCCGCGCCGCCGCCTACCTCCGCGCCACCACGAGCTCCATGCGTCGCCGCTGACCTCCGCGCCAGCGTCGAGCTCCGCAACGACGAGCCTCCATTCGTCCACGCAGCAAGGTGACATTGCGCTGAAAGTGTATGTTGCAAGCATACGTTTCAGAGGTTTCAGAGGTAAGTTGCAAATGTTTTATATCGATGTTGCAAAAGTAGATCAGGATGTTGCACATGTTGCAATGGCTATACGCGTATGTTTCAAGTGCATGTTCCAAATGTTTCATTTGTTTCAGACGTATGTTGTAAGCGTTTCATCTGGATGTTGCAAATGTAGATTTAGATGTTGTATATATATGCAAGTGTTTCAAGTGTTTTCATTTGGATGTTGTAATGTTTGCAATATGGCTACACACATGTTTTTAATTTTTTCTGGTGATTTGCAAGTGTTTCAAATGTATGTTGCAGGTGTTTCTGCTGCTTCGGATGTATATTTCAAGTGTTTTATCTAAATGTTGTAAAAGTAGGAGCGCCAGCGGATAGACGGTCCTACGTGTGGTCGGTTGGCGTGGGAGACATTTGGCCCGCGAGCCCCACATGGGCACGCAAAACGAGCAAGCACTCGGGGGTTGTGAGGAAACGGGCTAGCACGCGCAGAAGTCCCAGTGCTAGCATCTCCGTTCGTGATATAGCACCCGCCATGACTAGGATGCGTAGCAAAGCGACGGGGCGTTACGAATGATTTTTTTATTTTTTAGCCTTTTTTAAAAAAAAAATCACAAATATGCCTCTAGAGGTAAAATTTTAAAATATGGACCTTTAGCTCGGCGCCATCATTGCTGGCGTCAAGCTCTTGAGCTAGATGCAGATGTGGCGGTGACATAGCAGGCAGGTCGATGCCGTAGATCTTGGCGCCGAGCTCGGCGCCATAGATCTTAACGCCAAGCTTACCACCGTAGATCTTGGCGTCGAGCTCGACGCCGTGCTTACCAACGCCGAGCATGTCTTACGTATGACATCATGGGTGATGCAAGTGCAGTAGTAGGTACGGTAACAGTCAAGTCCAACTAACTGCAGAGAGAACAGAGAGACTTGCTTGTTTAGTTCTCAAAAAAGTTTCTCAAAAAGTGTTATAGTAGCCATCACATCGAATCTTGTGTGTATGAAGCATTAAATGTAGATAAAAAAAGATAATTGCACAGTTTGTTTGGAAATTGTGAGACGAACATTTTGAGCCTAATTAGTCCATGATAAAACACTAATTGCTAAATAAAAACGAAAGTGCTTGAGTAGTCAAATTCCCAAAATTCATGAACTAGCCACAGCCTTGGTCTTCGACAACGGCTCGTATAGTATATCTAATCTAAAACGAAGAAGATATTATTGATAGCATTGCTAAGGCCCTGTTTAGATCCCATTAAAATTTCAAAAATTTTTAAGATTTTCCGTCACATCGAATCTTACGGCATATGTATGGAGCATTAAATGTAGATAAAAAGAATAACTAATTGCACAGTTTGCCCGTAATTGGCGAGGCGAATCTTTTAAGCCTAAATAGTCCATAATTGGACAATTTTTTCCAAATACAAATAAAAGTGCTACAGTGTCCATTTTCCAAACTGGAAGGGACCTAAACACTCCCCGAGTGATGACTGCCATACCCCATAGTCAAAAGATATAAGCCTGTATTCGGTTGACTGATTCGTATCGTTGCTAATTTTTTTATGTAAGAGAAAAATACTGTTAACTTATTTATATAAATAGTATCGTACGAGGGGGCTGGCCAGCCAACCCAGCCAGCCAGCCCCAGCCGGCAGTAGCAAATACTACTCCAGTAATTAATAGTAATGAGTACTCCGTACTTACGGGCAGACATGAGGTGTCCCGGACCGAAAACCACAGCAGGAGGACCGAGGACCGATTGCAACTGCAATTGCAAGTCGCCGGAGGCACGGGTATGGGTCACCCGCATGTCAATCAGCTAGCTACTCCCCCATCACAATCACATTAACGAGCTGGCCTGGCATCGCCGGATTGGACGCCACGAACCTCGCGCCTGCCTCGGCGCCAAATGAATTAACAACGCAGGACAATCGACAGCGTGACTTGCCCCCCTCCCCCCCCATAATAAAGAAAAAAATAGTAGTAGTATAAGCTACTGTAGGCACCCATCGTCCGGCCTAACCACGCGGCGTCCGCGTCTCCCGGTCCACACCTGCCGATGCCCGATGCCCGATGCCGATCCATGTCCATGTCCGTCCTCGCGGGCCTCCCCGCACGTCGCGCTCCGCGGCCGGTGGCCAGGGGACGACGACGCTTTTACACGCGCGGCGCCGGCTCCCGCGCCTCCGCCGAGGACGCAGCGCAGGGCGGTCAACAAACGGTCCGCAGTCCGCACGCAGGCGTCGCCGTCTCTTTTTAGAAAAATAAATAACAATAAAGCGAACGTCGCGCGCGCTGCTCGCCGGTCACCCCCTTCCATGATCCCCTCACTAGTCACCACGCCTGAAGAATACCAGACCGATAGACTCCCTGCACAGTGCTGGCTCCCGTTCCACGAGAAGTCGTCGTGGCGCTGCACTCCCAAGTCAAGTCAAGCTCTCGTCCCGTGCCGCCGCCGCCACCGCCGCCGCAAGACCCAGTAAGCACGGCGTCAAGTTCTACGGCGTTAAGCTTGACATTAATATCTATGACGTCGAGCTCGGCGTCAAAATCTACGACGTCAAGCTGCCTACTATGTCACCGCCATGTCTACATCTAGCCCAAAAGCTCGGCGCCAACAACGATAGCGCCGAGACGTGTAAGCTCGGTGTCAGAAACGTTGGCGCTGAGCTAAAGGTATATATTTTAAAATCTTAATTCCAGAGACATATTTGTGAATTTTTTTTAAAAAAAAGGCTAAAAATATTAAAAAATTTAGACGTTACGACGCCCGTGGAAAAAAAAGCGAGAGAGAGGAGGCACCGTGCAAGGCCTTGTTTAGTTGACGAATTTTCTTGGGAATTAATGTTTTTCTCTCACAAAAACCAAAGACCAACAAATCTTTTTCGTTGTTGAACATGCCCCTTGTTTAGTTGGCGAATTTTCTTAGGAAATGGTACTGTAGTACTTTCGTTGTTATTTGATAATTAGTGTCTAATCATAGTCTAATTACACTTAAAAGATTCGTCTCGTGAATTTCGTCTAAACTGTGTAATTAGTTTTATTTTTTATTTATATTTAATGCTTCATGCATACGTCTGAAGATTCAATGTGACGGAAAATTTTCAAAAAATTTGTAAAATTTTGGCACAAAATGTACCTGGCTAACCGCTAAAAATCCCGATCGAAAATTAATGAAGTGAAATTGAACAAAAAGCAAACAGAATAGAAACAGGACAAAGAATGGCTCGCGAGGTGCCCTCAAAGCAGAAGCACGGCGACCGGTCTCACCACGGCTGCTTTATAATGGCGGCTGCCTTCTGTTGAGAGAGTCGAGTCCCACCATTCTCCCAACTAGTCGGGAGCCTCCTCGACCGCTCAAGCCATGGAGAAGGCGTTGGCGGCGTCCACCCAGTGGGCGGACATGGAGACGGACTGCCTGGTGCACGTGTTCGCGCGCCTCGACCTCGAGGACCTGGCGGTGGCGGCCCCGCTCGTGTGCCGGGGCTGGCGCCGCGCCGCCGCCGACCCGTCCCTGTGGCGCGCGCTCGACCTGCGCCGGGACCACGTCGCGCGCTTCATGACCTGGGGCGCGCTCGCCGACGCCTTCGAGCGCCGCTACGCCGTGCACTGCTTCGCCCTCGCGGGCTTCCTCAGGCTCTGCGTGGCGCGCGCGCGGGGGTGCGCCGAGGACGTCGCGCTCCCGCCGCTCCTCGCCGACCAGGCCGGCGAGATCGACCACATTTCCCTCCAGTAAGCGCGCGTCTCTGCACACGTCTTGTCACCTCGATCACACGAACGCACTGCACGTCTCACATGCTTCGATGTCCACCCCACACACAGCTGCCCCAGGCTGCGGCGCCTGGCGCTCCCGCAGCTGACGGCCGGCGACGAGGCGCGCCTGCCGGACCTCGTCCCGCGGTGGCCGCTGCTGGAGCACCTGGAGCTGGAGGCCAAGCCGTCCTTCTCCTTCCCGGCGCTCGCCGCGCAGCTCGCGCTGCACTGCCCGGGCTTCGCCAGCCTTCAGACCTCGGGGGCCGTCAAACCCGAGGACGTCGCGGCGCTGGCGCGCTCCCTGCCCAGGCTCCGCTCCCTCTGCCTCGACCGCTCCTACCTGCCCAAGGAGCACCTGCTCGCCATCCTCGCCGGCTGCAGGGAGCTGAGGGAGTTCAGCGCACGGAGCTGCGTCGGCTTCGACGACGAGGACGAGGAGGTGCTCAGGTGCGGGGCTAGGATCCAGCGGTTCGACGTCGGAGGGTCCAAGTCCAAGCTGGTGGAAGACCTAGGGCTCCTTTGGATCGGAGGAATTTGAGAGAAATTTCAAAGGAATCTAACCCCTATGATTTGCTCATATCACATGGTGTTTGGAACGGAGAAGAGCAAAGTTTTTCTTTCTTACGAAGAAAGGCTTGCTTTTCTTTGTGAAATAGAGGAAATAAAAAAAAAATCATACACGTGAATGGAGAGATGAGCAAACCGTTGTTCATTAGAACGAAGGAATAAACATGTTGTTATTATATTCCTATATTTGAAACACTCGTTTCTATAAAAATTTCTATACTTTTAAATTTTCTGTTTTCTACCACACTCATTATTTTCTATTTCTATGTTCCAAACAGATACTGCATAATGAGCTCGCCGGTGACGACTCAGTCCTACGTTGACGTGATGTGATATCTGTCCTTGCATCATCCCGCTGCTTACGGTGGCGCTAGTGATAGATCCTACACATGACTAATGCTCAGTAGTACGTACTCCGTAAAGATCGTAAACGGAGGGTGGGAGCGTCCGTAGAAGAATGCAAACCGAGGGACGACAGATCTATGAATATGACTCGAGTAGCTGTCGTCGCCGGCGACGACTCAGTCCTATGTTGACGTGATGTGATATCTGTCCTGGCATCATCCGGCTGCTTAACGCCTCTTTGACATGGCTTATGCCGGCTTCGGCTTTACCTATTTTACGTAAATCGAGGTATTGTAGCGTGAAGCCGTTTTATAAGTCGGGGTTAAAATGAACTAGAAGCTAGAAAAATCCAATTTTTCTGGCTTCACCGGCTTTGACTTCACTGGTGAAGCCGTTTTGGATGAGCCGTACCAAAGAGGACTTTAATGCTCAGTAGTACCTACTCCGTAAAGATTGTAAACGGAGGGTGGGAGCGGACGTAGAAGAATGCAAACAGAGGGATGACAGGTCTATGAATATTACTCGAGTAGCTATCGTTTGTCTCCTTGTCTCTAGATTCCACCATCCAAAAAAATCTCCTACTTTGTCCTTAAAAAAATCTCGTTCCTCAGCACTTTCCTCACCACCACACGTTACAGCTCTCATGTCATCCTCATCCGCCCGCACCTCCATTGACCGCGCCGCCTCCCATACCAGCGCAATCGGTCTGAGTCTCCTGCGCTCTCGCTGCCTGTGCCCCGTGCCAAGACCAGCCGCGCACCTCCCTTCCGCTGCTGCCACTCGCCATCGTCGGAGCTACGCGCTCACCATCGAACCTCTGTTGCCGCGCTGTGTCTCTCCCTACGTCGGAGATTGCGAGACCAAAGTGCCCACTGCCGCCGAGCCCTTCGCGGTCCGATAGCCGAGCACGCGCGAGCCTGCTTGCCGCAGCGCCGCGCAGCACTGCCCGACGACGCACGCCGGCCAGACCCACGAAACCACGAAGCCGCCGTCGAAACAATCTTCCGCTGCATCTCCCTCAGCTCACTTGACCGCACCGCCTCCTCCATCTTCTGTTCCATCTCCCTCTTCCCCTTCTCCATCCTTAGGCCTCGCGTGTCAATAGGGATGGCTGGATCTCGACGCCGCCCTTTCCGCACCCGTGGGAGCTGGATCCAGCGGGTTAGGCGCTCCACGCATCGAGGTGCGAAGCTGGCCAGCAACAACAGCGAGGGGAGCCCCAAGCGCCCAGTTAAGGTGTTGGTCGTCGATGCCAATGCGGGCGGCGGCGCTGATGGGAGCCCCATGTGCGTCCCTGTGTTTGGGGGCGACGATGGAATCCCAAGATCCATCGACAAGATTGGGGAAGGCGATGTCCCCAACATGTGCGACGGGATTGGGGAAGGCGGCGCGAGCTCCGTGCCTGTCCTCAAGATGTGCAACGAGATTGGGGAAGGCGGCACGAGATCCGTGCCTATCCCCAAGATGTGCGACGGTGGTACAAGACAGAAGGAACCCGTGAAGCTGGGGCCAATGGCGGTGACGGGAGCCCAGAGCACGTCCTCAATATTGGGCGTAGTCGCCATCGCATCGATCACCTTGGCCAGTTGTATGTCCTTGACTCCGAAGATGAAGGCATCGGCATGGAGGCAGGACTTTATGTCCCTGATTTGGAGGAGGAAGATGGACATGGTCATGGCGTGAGCGTCGATAGCTTCGTCGATGTGCTGGGTTGCCCAGAGGTGATGTTGATGGGCGCTACAACTGTGGACGTGCAGTGGTGGCATCTATAGCCAGCAACAAGTCCGAGAAGATGACCATGGCCACAAATCCGGTCATCAAGGCTGCCTTGGTCCAGGCTGCTGTGGACGTCCCTATGGGGGATGTCGCCACCGCTGCTAACGAACTACACCTAGAGATGGTTCAACACTTGAAGGTATAGCTTGCCGGGATGGAACCCCTCTTCCATGAGACCTTTCTCAGCATCCTTAAAACTTATTTGCCTGCATGCTTCCAACCGTAGTGAAATGTGCATATTTGTGACGATCAGGTGTTGCTTTTGGGATGATCTGTTGGTCATGTGCATATTTGTGATGATGAAGTAAGTGCCGCTTTGTGTTAATCAGTAGGTCATGTGTGATGATGAAATGATATGTACGTATGCTGGTGTGCATGGTTTGGTTTGAACTTGCTGGAAAAAATGTTGGCTTTTGGGTAGGAGTAATGCTACTAATCTAGTATGTGGTGACCAACCTTGTGGATTTAGTTGTAACTATGATGGGGTTGTTTCCTTGTGAACTATGCTACTAAATTAACTACCTTAATTTCGGCTTTAGTTTGTGGTGACCAGCCTTGTGGCATTAATTCATTGTATTTGTGACGAGCTATTTTGTTTCAAATTATTCTACAACATTAACTACTTTGATGTTGGATTATGGCGAACGCACATTGCAATTTAACAGGAAGCCAAAACTATTGTTGTAAAGTGGAAATGCAGTTTTCTCTCGAAAGACGTTAAAAGACTTGTGAACATGTGTGCTCCCTTCTGTTTTTTGCATTTGGTCACTAGTTCTAATTGAAACGTTGATTAATTTTTTTCTTCTTTAAAAGAACACATACCATACCCTTACAAAAGTAGGTCTCGCTGATATTCTGAAACAAGAACACATATGTACATTTTGAAGCACTGGACAACACATAGGGATCACACTAGCAAACACCTTTGTACATGCAACATAGTAGTAGCAAACACATTTGTACATGTAGCACACTACCAGCAAACACCTTTGTACATGCAGCAGACTAACACTGCATTCAGCAAAATGTTGAGTTCTAAACACTAAGAAACTAGGCATATAGGACCTTATTGTGACTCTGTCAACCTTCATTGTCTTGTTGATTGGTGTCCCCTTTGGTCTGCTACCACTTCTTCTTTTTGCTGGTTCCTACACCAAATGACAAACATGTTAGCTTCCAAAGCAAACCATAGAAACTAATTGAAGCAAAAAAACACATAAGTTCAGGTACCTCTCTTATAAAAGGCCATATGCCTAGTTTACCATCAAAGGTGCAGTTCCCTTTATCATCATACTGAGGATTGGCTACTGCACAGAAGAACATTACCTTTTCAATGTAATTCTTGTTCCGCACAGTCCTATGTGGGTCCTCTTCACCTTGAGTCATGTAGTAGGTCACATCTTTTCTTGTTCCATTGAACCACTTCTCATCTTGGTGTATGATGTTCTTCATTTCCTTGAACTTTGGCTGAGTTTGCAATGTATGCTGCTCTAACATTGAAACACACCACCGCAACCTTTCTTTTTGTTTTCCTCCTTTAAATATGGCTTCAATGAGTTGGAGTGCCGTTTTAGGAACCCATCTTTGAACATCTGATGTACTGTGGTTTTTTCATACCTAGAGCTTGAGCTAGAGACCTTATGGTACACCTTCTGTGCAATGGAATGGTCTCTACTTGTGAGGTGTCGATTTCAACCTTTTTGCGGCCACAATTCTTGGGCTTTCTTGAACTAACATCAACCGACACTCCATTAGCTCGACATTGCTGTGTTTGTCGCCAAATACGCCACTTGCATGTCGATTGACATGAAATAATTCAGCAACCTCAGTTGTAGTGTTTCTCTTTAGTTTTCCTCGGTTGCTTTTCTCCAGCAGTGCTTCATATATCTGTTGCCTTTAAGCTATAGTAAGATCCTTTGACCTTGTCCTAAAATTCTCATTTCCTAGTTCATAATCTTCGTCACTGGAGTCAGATAACTCTTCCTGATCAAAGACGATGTCCACCTCATTGGCATAGACGCCATACTCATGCATTTCCTCCATGGTTGGGATGTAGTCATCATTAACTACAAAAAAATATAGGTGCTGATTGTGTTCATCTGGAACTAAACAAATGTACATCCATTTATTGTTTGATGGCTTAGTTTAACTTGTTTTTAATCATTGTAATCTACATTTGTGGAATGTGAAATTTATTAACAACTAATAGCTAAATATACATTATTCGTATATTTTGTAGGAACTTCTCTACTGGACATGGTACTACATGCAGTGTGGGCACTGGTTGGAGGTTCTGTGTACGTAATTCTTCATCCTAAAGTCTCTATTGGACATGGTACCACATTGACCCACTAATTCATCAACAAATAAACCTTGAATATGAGATAAATTATGTCTAGTCCAGTCTAATTATGTGCTATAGCTTTCAATACAATGTCATATAGTCCTTCGATTAAGTAACTCTACATTGAATTTATTCCTGAGCATGCATGTATGTACCCAATGTCTCAGAAAGGATCTTAACTTGTAAGCCATTGTATTTTCTATTAAGCACTAATAAAAAAGCATGTAGGCAAACTATGGAAGAAAATACATACAAACAAAAACACTTACAATGGTCTAGATCTGGTTGATAGGAAGCATGCAAGTTGAGATCGAAAAGATCAACATAAACATCAAAGTTGACATTTCCATCTGCACTAATACCTTCGTCCCCTGTAGCTATGTCATCATCTCGAACAAAAACATGAAAAGGCTCTTCATCATGTGCAGGCTGCATATTAAGGTCTGGTATGGCTTCTCCTCCCCCATCTGGTAGGTGGTGTTCATCAAGAGCAGGTGAGTTTTGTGAGGTTGGAGTACTCCAATAACTTAGATAAGTGAAGAGACAAGTAACTGGGCTGATTATTTGGTTTTGCCCTCTAGTAATCTCAACTCTAACAAGATCATCTTGATGTGCATCATGGATCTGGAATAGATCATCCTCATCTTCTGGCTGCTTCTCGTTGAGGTTTGGTAAGGTCTCTCCCTCGTCAGGTGGTGGATTGTTCAAATCTAAAGCCATGGGTTCAAGGAAAGGGGGTGAAGAAAGATGGTGAGGCAGTCATCGCCAGGCTTTTATAAGCCAAGGAAGGGGTAAATGGCGGCATCTAAAATTTTGTAATCTTTGCTTTTAGCCACTTAAAAATGGCGCCAGATGACATGGCGCTGCAGAGAATTTGTACCAGCTGTAAAAGAAATGAGCTGCCCACTTGTTGGCGTGATTCTGTCCACATGTTGCTCTCTCCCCATCCGTCTGCACTCCTCATGGTAGGCTGCAGACTTTTTCACTGTCAACATCACTAGGGGTACATGCGTAATCGTCCAACCCTGTTGAGTTCACATCAGGAAGCTAGAATTGCTTCCTTTCCCGGACAGAGGGAGTACTTTGATGGATTGCACACTTGCACAGGAAGTGAGTCCGGCCTTTGTTTTCGGAGGGACTTTTGGTGTTGACACCTGGATGCATATCGGCTCGACTGATGTCAATATTTTGGTGTGTGCTTCCGTCACCATTGCACACACCTAAAATCAGTGTGATAAAAAACACCTAGTCCATCAACCGTGTTTATGCATGAGTACTTGGTGTATTTATCGTATATATACAACAGTATTAAAATGAGCTCCATGTTGGTCAAGAGAATCTAAAAATTATAAAATTAATTAGAAAAAGAAAACATATATACTGTTGAATTTGGTCGATCAACCCATAAAATCTATGTTTAATACAATTGTAAGATTATAACAAAAAACCTACATCATTGATTTTTTTAATTATCTAATAAAAACTTAGATTATATCAAAGAGTCAATTCTAAGCAGTGTTCACCTAAACGGATTAAACGACCGTTTAAACGGCCAGTAAACGGTAAACGGTGGTAAACTGTTTTCTTTAGGGGGTAAACAAAAATTAAACGATTGACCGTTGAAATGGTCAAAAAACGGAAAAATAGGCTAAACGGACTAAACGGAACGGAGATAAACAGCATTAAACGGGCTAAACAGCTGTTTAAATGATCGTTTAGGCGAACACGAGGTAAATCTAGTTCAGTTTTGAATGGATAAATTTATATACTTAAGTTTATTATATGTATAAATGTGTACACTTGATATGTTACATGCATAAATATCTATATTTGGTTCTTTTCACATGCATAAATATATATACATACTAAAATAATTGATTTTTACTCGGATAAATATGTATAAATGCTAGAATACTTGATTTTTTTACATATACATATATAATTATATGTATTTTTTTAAAGTACAAAACCGTTTAGACCATTTAACTTCGTTTAAACAGCGTGTAAACAACCTAAACGCTAAAAGAAGGGGGACCGTGTAAAGACCGTTTACCGTTTAGGAAAACATTGATTCTAATACATTATGAGATTAGAAAATAGAAAAAAACTATAACGTTAGATTCTTATTATAATTTAATGGCATAGATTAATGAAAAAAATTCAAAATAATAAACAAATCAAGAAACATAATAATTTGATTTCCATACAAGTTGGAAAGAAAAATACCTAGACACAAATTCCATATAAAACACAATTGCTAAAGGCAAAATATTCAATAAAAACTATAAAAGCTAATTGTTTGTTGGAAAAAAGTACTTACATTAGTGGTCCATATAATTATAATTAGCAAATAGCTAAAGTGAAAACTAAAATGTATGGAAATATAGTAATAATTTTCATATGTTTGAAAAAGTACCTAAATAAAAATATTGCATTGATCCTATAAATGTGTATTATAGCGATCTAGATTTATCAAAAGATATTGGGAAAAAGGCTATAGTTTAGATAAAATAGGTATGAAAAGAGATAGTAGTAGTGTATCATTCAATCACCGTTCCAATTGGATTTGCCCATATATGGTAATAAAAATCAAGGAAACCACATAAATGTTATAGGATGGATTACAAGCATGCACAACAGCTATCCAACCTGGACACCAATGTCTTGGCATACCCATTAAAATTCATTAAAACACTTGGATCCAATGCCAGAAATTTGGCTTATGCTGATGCTTATGCTGATTTGTTGTGAGAGAAAAACATTGTTCGTTCACTTAAAAGTACTACTGAAGTAGTATTGCAGAACAGGTCTCCTTCACCATAATCTGTATCTTACAGTGGCACTAAGCTCAGCAAGTCATGTTTTGCATGTGTTCATGGCGATAAAGTTTTGTGTCTCTAGTGACATGGATGAATAGGAAACACCCAAACATAATATGTTTATTACAATGACCGTAGATCAAATATCATTGCTTTCATGTAGTGACTGTCACACCTGGTTTTAAAAACAAACCAGATGCATATTATATGTGTGCCAAGATCAATTTTCAAATATATAATGATTTCATTAATGATATCCTAGACACACTGCATCACAATGTATTACGTAAATTATGTAAATATAGCAAAATGTCTAATTATTAAGAAAAAAGCAACATCGTAGTGAAATCCACGGGAAGGTCGACTGTAGAAAAACGTATACCTAATACTACAGAAAGTCCTATGGATAGTCCTCCCAGGCCTGGTTCTCTCAGCATTATTTTTGGATATAGCAAGGTGAGCACGCGCGCGTTGTACTCCTCAAGTTTTAGAAAAATAATGAGACGCAAGCTGAATAAACAAGGTAAAAGTTGACACTAGTTTATGTACTAGATAAGCATTTTAGTTGGCCCAATTTTATTAAAACAAAATGTTTACTGATGTGAGTTGAAAAAAGCCCAACCTCCTGTTAGTTGCATAATTAACAACAATGAATGAATGATCATCGATCATAAACCCACCCATCCAAACCTCTAATCATGTGAGTGGTCCGAGTTGATCGTGACTGTTCTACACGTGACGTTACCTACAAGTTGTGAAATTCCCGTTTGCCGTGCTGATTACGCACATTCACACTAACTAGGTGCGTGGCTAGGTTTCACTACGCTACCCTTCCCAAATCCCTCTAATAAGTAGCAACACGCGAGGTTTCAGCGTCTTAGCGATATGGCCCCCCTCCGCCCAAGTGGCACACGGGTCACACGTCACACACACCCGGGTAGGACGAGAACCATACCCCCTAGTCGTCCTCCTCTTGTGCCTTTTGGTAATTAAGCTACTACTATTTGGACAGCAGAAAATCCGCCGTATGTGGCTTCTATTGTGGAAAAATATATTGCGGCGTGCCAGTGTACTAAGTACACAAAATAAAAGAACAAGTATTTTATTAATCATCATGAATTAACAAATACAAGTCCACATATGCGCGTGCTCCATGGCCTGCCGGCGACGATCTGACTGCGCATCGAGTCTTCTGGTACCTAGGGCCTCAAGAGGCTCCCAGTTAATTGCCCTGTGAGCTAACACAAAGTTCTCCGATTCTTCTGCCGTGGCCGCCGTCTGCGGTCTTGGCTTCACGTGTCCATGCATGTGTTAGTGTAGGTGTGGGCGGATGGGCCGAGACAACAAAGCTGGGGCCTTAGCTATGTCCATCTACTTCGTTCGCCTCGTCGTTGTCAAATGCCGCAGGATAGAGTTATCGTAGTAGCACGTGCATGGTTGGTGTAGCTTGGACTGCTTTGGACTTGGGCAGCAGCATCGCGGTACGCTGGAGAACTTTGGTCGGAGGGGTTGAAGTTGTATGTCCTGTTCGCTTAAGCCATAGCTAAAAGTACTATTAACTAATTTATTATAAGAAAAAAATATTGTTCATTGACTAAAAAAAAATACGGATTATAAGTCAGCTACAAGCTTACGAAGAGTTGCATCCGGCGGGCTAGATGCATCTGATCCCGGGCGTGCGGCCGGCCGTCTTGTACGTACTTGCCTACTACTAGTACAGATGCGATCAATGGCCTCCTTCCTTGTGCAGCTCCCTTACAGATGCACGTCGGCTTCGGATCTCCACGTGCACCACCAGGTCGACCTCCGGTCCTCGTGCGCGTACGGCAGCCACCGGCCTGTTTGGCAGGTCTGAATTGGCTGGCTGGTGCTGGGGCTGGACCAGGTAACCCAGCCAGCTAATTTCAGCCGTCAGCCATTCCCAGCAGTTGGAAAATGGCTAATTTCATAATTTTAAATTCAAACTGATTATTGGTGTCAACATGTGGTTTTCATATAATGGCGCTAAACCACAATGCACATAAGGTTGTTTACAACACATTTACAATCCGCAATTCACAGTTAAACAAGTTACATGTTCAACCAACAATTTACAGTCCATTTGTTCTATCCATACAACACAAAGATCATACACTACAAATACCACTGTAGGCATATATGCAGCACAAACATTGTGGCCTTCATGATCCCACTAACCAAAATACACGCATACCTGCAACCTGCATGTGCACATACACCACCCTCCTTCGAGCTGCTGGCTGTCAACACAGCAGAGGCAGCTATGCAGCAGCAGGGCAAAAACAAGCGGTCATCACAAAATGGACCGTGAATTTGAACTTCTTTGTGCGTGTCTCCAGTTGCCGGTAAAGCACCTTCGTGATCTGCTTTATATTCCAGGCAGGCAGGCAGCTCCAGTTAAGTTTCAGAAAAAAAAATGACATGGATTCAAGAATAGATACTATATTTTCCATCATACTGTATGTAGTAAAGATATAATTTTCATTAAGCTAACCAATGTGAGCCTAACTAATGTCTCGCAAATCTGGCCACAGCAATGGAAAGTCCATGTACAGCTGTAAACCTTTGAAAATCCTATGGAAATGCAGACTAATTGGGAAGTGTGAACACAAATATGTATTTTCTCATGCAAAATATTTTTTAGAAGTTAAACTTAGTTTGAGATGTAACATTTTCAAGGAGAAACAGCGAAACATTTCAACTTTTTTCTTTTTCAATGTGCTACTAAGTACTGTAAACAGCAGACAGATATATAGGAAGTAGCTGCATTACCTCAACTTTCATAAATCAGATACCACTCCACACAATCATAGATATCAACTCCCTAACTATAGAGGTTTGGGTTCCCCGATTTAGCTCAACCCACTCCGACAGCTCATACGAAGGTGGATCAGCTCCATACTTAAGCAGCCACAAGTAATTTTCTAATGCAAAGCATGAAATGATTAACATAGCCTACTTCTTCCTCTTGCAGTAAGGCACCCCTTTCAGAATCTGCCAACGTTCTTTCAAGCCCCCAAACCTCATTTTGATGACATTTCGTAGCTTCGCATGAATGTAGTTGAATTTTTCCTCCCACTGCAACCGATGCAAATCTACACCCCTAAAATCGTTCATATGATACCTTGTGTTTCTGAAGGGAGTCATGTAACCTGCCATGTCCATGTAACCCGTGTCCGCCAGGTAGTACCGGCCTACCAGAAATGACAACATATCACCAATTAGTCCTACTGGATGAGGAAACACAACACAGCATATGACATTGTGGTTTGTACTCACAACAGAAACACCTAAAGACAACTCTGGACTATGAATGCGGCAAAAAATAAGTAGTTCCAGTTGCATCAAACTAACTTATACTAAGCCAAAAGGTACCAACATTTAGGTATCAACAGAATAATCTTCACCACACATGTATTACTGCACAACTAGATAGCAGCTTTCTCCCTGAGATGTCAACTCGGGCTCCTACTGTATGTACAAATGTACTGATCTTAACAACAGTATTCAATCTACAATCAATTCCTAGGATGTCATAAGGTGCTGTGGAAATCAATGAGATGTTTGCAGTTTGTTTGTTTTTTAAAAATAAAATAAAAAAGGAGTGTTGAAATGTTTGTTGTCAACTGACCAAAATCCAACCAACAGGTCCTAGCTACAGACAGAGTTTGGATAACAAGCCTATGAATCCAAAGTGCTTATGTATATCATATATCAATCAAGGGAATATTATGTTCTTGCCCCTACTTTGATGTCCAATTGTGATTTTACCCTCATTTTTGTCATCGTTGTGATTTTACCCCTGCTTTGTAACTACTAAGGCTCAGTTCACCCTTACTTTTAACTCTGTTAGTTGTATCTGGAATAAAAAAATTAAAAAACAACAAAACCCTTCACAGTAAGACCAAAGGACAACAATACCCCTCATCCACTCATACCCTCCCCAATCCCCCATCCTCTACCGTATCCTCTCTATCTCTCTCATTCTCCTCACGTCAATCCTCTGAAACCCTAGCAGCGACGTGGGCGTGGGGTGCGGCTGGGCGGCGTGGGTGTGGGGTGCAGTTGGGCGGCTCCTTGCAGCGCACAACGAGGGCACGGGCGTGGCCCCGAGCGGCCAGGCCCCGTTCGTTGGGCGGGCAGGCACCCGGCGTCGAGCAGCCAAGGCCCAGCGGCTTAGCGTGGGGTGCGGCTGGGCAGCAACGAGGGATGGGCGCGCCCCTTGGGCTCCTCCAACTCCAACTCCTCCAACGCCTCCGCCTCTTCCAACGCCGTCGTGCAGTCCATCATCGCCTTCACCGAGGTCTCCGCGGGTCGAGGCTTCGTGTGCGGCCTACAGGTTAGTGGCGCCGCACTCGTCTGTTGGCCGTCCACACCCGGGCCGCAGTGGGGGCAGCTCCACAGGCTCTACAATGGTCCCGACCCGCTCACCGACCTCGCTATCGGCGGGGACCACGTTGCGGCCTACGAAGCCAACACCTCCGCCTCCAGGACCGGGAGAGTCCTATGGTGGCGCGGCGGGGACCGGTTCCCCACGCAGGACGATGGTGGATTCCGCTCGCTCGTCTCCAGGGACGGCTTCACCTGCGCCGTCGAGACCAACGCGTCCGCGGCCGTCCAATGCTGGGGAACGTAGGGTAGTGCAGTGCAGGCGAGACTCGCCAACGCGATCGCCATGACGTACCTCGCCGTGGGGGGCTCCCGAGCATGCACCGTCCTCGCCTCTGGCGCCACGCTCTGCTCGGGCACGGACGACATTGGCACGGCGGTGAACGCCTCTGTCGCTGGTGCGCTACCAAGGGACCTCTTCGGGTATGGCCTAGCCATCGGCGACTCCCACGCATGCGCGCTCCGCCGGCCCAACCACACCATGGTGTGCTGGAGCCTCGGGGGGCCCACCACCACACTGTATGAGCCGGCGCTCGGGATCTCCTTCCAGTTCCTCATCGCCGGCGGCAACTTCACGTGTGGCGTCGCGTCCAGCGACTACAACGTGTACTGCTGGTCCACGGGCGTCGATGTCACGCCCGTGCCGCTGCCAAAGATCCGCCCTGATGTCTACGTCAGTGACGTCAGCGTCTGCCGCCGGGGACATCAGCTCCTGTGATTTGGTCTATAGGAAAATTAGTATCAATCTGTAGGAAGAATGAGTTTCTGTCTGTAGAGCGATTTAACTAACTGTGTATTCGGTGATGTGATTTGTAGGCTAAATTACATGGATATGAGTCTTGTTGTTAGAGTTCTGTCATTTTTTAGTTTGCCTGATGGGGGACCAAAATCATGGCGACAGGGTAGAACCTTGCCTACTCTAGTTGATGACATGCATAGCTTTGACCTGCTGCAGCTAGTTAATTTCATAGCTGGGCACTACCTGTGGGCTAGAACAGAAGGAACAGAAGGGGCTAGAACAGAAGGAAGAGGAAGAGGAGGGAGGTTGGCTGCATTGTTAGGAATAGATGCATGAATGTGATGCATGACACTGAACATGTAATATCTCACTATTAGCTACCGCTTTTGTTGGACTTATGTTGGATGAGGCTTGGTGCTGTATGGATACTTTTGCTACACTTTCACTTGATATGATATTATATATCTATATTTGCATGCTATGTGGAATCATATGTAACAAGTTGTGCAATGATGCTGCTAATTTTTTTTTTAAAAAAATAGGAGTAAAATCACAATGTATTCAGATAAGTAGGAGCAATTTCGCATGGGCAAACTTGTCCTTACTGAGCCCATTTGACACCATTACCTGTTGTTCATGGAATAGGGGTAAACTTAAGCATCGTTTTCAAAAATCAGGGGTAAAATCACAACGATGACAAAAGCAGGGGTAAAATCACAACTGGACGTCAAAGTAGGGGCAAGAATGCAATAGCCCCATCAATCAATCTTAGCATTTCATCCAATCATCTTAGGCATTACATGATAAGAACAAACAACAAGCAATCAAGGTCCTTGTAACCTATGCAAGCATTGTCATACACAAAGCTATATTTAAGCACTACCAAGTAAAAATCAGTCACAACATGATGGAATTTTTTTTTGCCAGGCATCACGAACCTGTTGGGAGATGCGGGAACAAACCGTCGTCCTGACAATCTTTCAACACCGCCATGTCATGACATGCCCCCGCCTTCCCGACCCCCACATATGTGAAATGGCCATCCATATCCATGATGACACAAACATTAATTGTTGTTTCGTCTTTCCTATTGAAGAAATCAGCCTTTGCTTCATGGTTAACCTCAACCTTTATGTGCGTGCCATCTATAGCACCTATGCATCCATCAAACCATAGTGCATATGTAGCAAGTTTCTGGCTTACGCGTGTGTACTTCCTATCTGCGGGAACTAGGATAGTCTTTGCCCACCTATGAAAGGTCCTAATGGCTAGAGGGGGGTGAATAGCCTATTAAAAATTTCTACAACAACACTTAGCAAACCAGTAAGACAATTATGAGGCGAAGCAAGTGTTGCGCTAGCCTACTAAAAATGCAAGCCACCTACCACAATTCTAGTTTCTATAGTTTCTAACCACACAATGGCCATATCACTATACTAAGGTACTGTGCTCTCGAAGGCTAACTAAAGAGCCACACTAACCAAACTAACAAACTCTCACAACTAGCTACACTAAAGAGCTTGATAACTAGTTTGCGGAAATATAAAGAGAGCGAGCAAGATGGTTATACCGCTGAGTCGAGGAGTGAACCAATCAATGGGGACCAATCACCTCGGAATCAAATGATGACACAATAATTTTTTACCGAGGTTCACTTGCTTGCCGACAAGCTAGTCCTCGTTGTGGCGATTCACTCAGTAGGAGGTTCACGCGCTAATTGGCATCACACGCTAAACCCTCAATAGGGTGCCGCACATCCAACATAAGATGAGGATCACACAAGCCACGAGCAATTCACTAGAGTACCTTTTGGCTCTCCGCCGGGGAATGGTCAAGAAGCCCTCACAATCACCACGATCGGAGCCGGAGACAATCACCAACCTCCACTCGACGATCCTCGCTGCTCCAAGCCGTCTAGGTGGCAGCAACCACCAAGAGTAACAAGTGAATCCCGCAGCGAAACACGAATACCAAGTGCCTCTAGATGCAAACACTCAAGTAATACACTTGGATTCTCTCCTAATCTCACAAAGATGATGAATCTATGATGGAGATGAGTGGGAGGGCTTTGGCTAAGCTCACAAGGTTGCTATGTCAATACAAATGGCCAAGAGGGTGAGCTAGAGCCGGCAATGGGGCTTAAATAGAAGCCTATCAAATGTGAAAGATGTCTAGATGCACTAAACATATCCATAGCAAGGATGTATGCCATGCCAATCAACCTTTACCTTGGATTGCTTGGAGGGAGGCATGTCACATGAGTGGGGGTGCATCAACACATATTTGAGAAATCCAATATGTTCAACTCATTCCTTAGCTTACAAAACATTTTCTCATCCAATGGCTTGGTGAAAATATCGGCAAGTTGATCTTTGGTGCCTACACTCTCAATGCAAATGTCCCCTTTTTGTTGGTGATCTCTTATGAAATGGTGGCGGACATCAATGTGCTTTGTTCTTGCATGTTGAACCGAATTGTTGGTTAACTTCATTGCACTCTCATTGTGACATAGCAATGGCACTTTCTTGAACTTGATTCCAAAGTCACTCAAAGTGGCCTTCATCCAAAGTATTTGTGCACAACAACTACCGGTGGATATGTATTCGGCTTCGGCGGTTGATAATGCAACACTATTTTCCTTCTTTGATGACCATGAAACAAGTGATCTTCCCAACAATTGACATGTGCCCGAGGTGCTCTTCCTTTCAACCTTGCATCCCGCATAATCCAAGTCAGAGTAACCAACTAGCTCAAACTTTGCTCCTTTGGGATACCACAAACCAACATTTTATGTATGCTTCAAGTACCTCAATATTCTCTTTGTAGCCTTCAAATGACTTTCTCTTGGTGAGGATTAAAATCTTGCACACATGCACACACTAAACATGACATCTGGCCTTGATACGGTCACATAGAGTTGGCTTCCAATCATAGACCGATATAATTTTTGATCCACCATATTGCCACTTGCATCACTATCCAAGTTGTCATTTGTTCCCATTGGTGTACTAATGACTTTGTTATCACTCAAGCTAAACTTCTGGATCATGTCCTTTATATACTTGCATTGACTCACAAATGTATCATTCTTCAATTGCTTGATTTGAAGACCAAGGAAGTAACTCAACTCTCCAATCATGGACATCTCAAACTCATTAGCCCTCATCTTTCCAAATTCTTCACAAAATCTTGATTGGTTGATCCAAACATGATGTCATCAACATATATTTGCAACACAAATAAATCTTTTCCAATCTTCTTGATGAAAAGAGTGGTGTCAACCTTGCCCATCATGAACCCTTTAGAGAGTAGGAAGTCCTTCAATCTCTCATACCATGCTCTAGGTGCTTGCTTCAAGTCATACAATGCCTTCTTCAACTTGTATATATGGTCGGGCTTCTTATCATATTCAAAATCGGGAGGTTGCTCAACATATACTTCTTCATTGATGTAACCATTGAGAAATACACTCTTAACATCCATTTGATAGAGCTTGATGTTGTGAGCACAAGCATAGGCTAGCAAGATTCTAATTGCTTCCAATCTAGCAACCGGGGCATATATTTCTCCAAAGTCAAGACCTTCAACTTGTGTATAGCCTTGTGCTACCAATCTTGCTTTGTTCCTTACTACTATCACATCTTGATCTTGCTTATTTCTAAAGACCCATTTGATTTCAATCACATTGTGTCCCTTTGTCTCTCTACTAATTCCCATACTTAATTTCTTATGAAGTTATTTAACTCTTCATGCATAGCATTCATCCAATCAATATCCTTCAATGCTTCATCTATCTTCTTTGGTTCGATGGATGACACAAATGAAAAATGCTCACAAAATGATGCCAATGTTGATCTAGTTTGCACACCTCTTGAAATATCACTAATGATAGTGTCTAATGGATGATCCCTTGCAATATTGGTTGGTTGGAGGATTGGAACTTGATTGCTTGCACTTGCTTGATCATTGGGTTGAGATAATGTACTAGCCACTTGATCTTGTTTATTATCATGAGAGCCACTTGTACTAGCTTGATTTGTATCATTTTGCACATTTGAGTTAGAGAGCACTTGTATTTTATCATCTTCATCATCATTCACTTGCTTGGGCCTCAATTCACCAACATCCATGTTCTTCATGGCATTTGAAAGTTGAATGCCTCTAACATCTTCCAAGTTCTCATTCTCTTCTTGTGAACCCTTGGTTTTCATCAAATTCAACATCATGAACTTCCTCAAGAATACCACTATCCAAATTCCAAACTCTATAAGCTTTGCTAGTGGTTGAGTATCCAAGTAGGAATCCTTCATCACATTTCTTGTCAAACTTGTCTAATCTAGTGCCTTTCTTCAAGATGTAACATTTACAACCAAAGACCTAAAAATATGCAATGTTGGGCTTTCTACCATTCAAGAGCTCATATGGTGTCTTCTCTTTCAATGGGTGACAATAGAGGTGGTTGCTACAATAGCAAGCCGTGTTGATAGCTTCGGCCTAAAAGGATTGACTCACATTGTACTCACTAAGCATAGACCTTGCCATATCAATGAGTGTTCTATTCTTCCTCTCAACAAGGCCATTTGATTGTGGAGTGTACTTGACCGAGAATTGATGTCTAATTCCAAATTCATCACACAACTTATCAATTCTAGTGTTCTTGAACTCACCACCATTGTCACTTCTAACTCTCTTAATGGTTGTTTTAAACTCATTGTGAATGCCCTTGACAAATAATTTGAATGTTGCAAACACATCACTTTTTTCCACTAGAAAGAATGCACATGCGTATCTCGTATAATCATCCACTATCACAAAGCCATATTTGTTATCACCAATGCTAGTGTATTGAGTTGGCCCAAACAAATCCATGTGCAATAACTCAAATACTTTACTAGTGCTCATCATACTTTTCTTGGAATGGGTGTAGGAGCGCCAGCGGGTAGACGGTCCTACGTGTGGTCGGTTGGCGTGGGAGACATTTGGCCCGCGAGCCGGCACGCAAAACGAGCAAGCACTCAGGGGTTGTGAGGAAACGGGCTAGCACGCGCAGAAGTCCCAGTGCTAGCATCTCCGTTCGTGATATAGCACCCGCCATGACTAGGATGCGTAGCAAAGCGACGGGGCATTACGAATGATTTTTTTTATTTTTTAGCCTTTTTTTAAAAAAAATTACAAATATGCCTCTGGAGGTAAGAATTTAAAATATGGACCCTTAGCTCGGCGCCATCATTGCTGGCGTCAAGCTCTTGGGCTAGACGCAGATGTGGCGGTGATATGGCAGGCAGATCAACGCCGTAGATATTGGGCGCCAAGCTCGACGCCATAGATCTTGATGCCAAGCTTAGCACCGTAGATCTTGGCGTCGAGCTCGACGCCGTGCTTACCAACGCCGAGCATGTCTTACGTATCACATCATGGGTGATGCAAGTGCAGTAGTAGGTACGGTAACAGTCAAGTCCAACTAACTACATAGAGAACAGAGAGACTTGCTTGTTTAGTTCTCAAAAAGTTTCTCAAAAAATGCTATAGTAGCCATTACATCGAATCTTGCGTGTATAAAGTATTAAATGTAGACGAAAAAAACTAATTGCACAGTTTGGTTGGAAATTACGAGACGAACGTTTTGAGCCTAATTAGTCCATAATTAAACACTAATTGCTAAATAAAAATGAAAGTGCTTGAATAGTCAAATTCCCAAAATTCATGAACTAGCCACAGCCTTGGTCTTCGACAACGGCTCGTATAGTATATCTAATCTAAAACGAAGAAGATATTATTGATAGCAGTGCTAAGGCCCTGTTTAGATCCCACAAAAAATCCAAAATTTTCTAAGATTTTTCGTCACATCGAATGTTATGGCACATGTATGGAGTATTAAATGTAGGTAAAAAGAATAACTAATTGCACAGTTTCTCCGTAATTGGCGAGACGAATCTTTTAAGCCTAAATAGTCCATAATTAGACAATTTTTGCCAAATACAAATAAAAGTGCTACCGTGTCTATTTTCCAAACTGGAAGGGACCTAAACACTCCCCGAGTGACGACTGCCATACCCCATAGTCAAAAGATATAAGCCTGTTCGGTTGATTGGTTCATATCGTTGCTGATTTATTTATGTAAGAAAAAAGTACTTTTGACTAATTTATGTAAATAATATCGTACGAGGGGGCTGGCCAGCCAACCAGCCGGCCAGCCCCAGCCGATCGGCCTGGTCTCGGTAGCCAAAAGACCTCAACCGTTGAAGACTAGCAGTAGCAGTAGGCCAGTAGCGAATACTACTCCAGTAATTAATAGTACTGAGTACTCCGTACTTACGGGCAGACATGAGGTGTCCCGGACCGAAAACCACAGCAGGGAGGACCGAGGACCGATTGCAACTGCAATTGCAAGTCGCCGGAGGCACGGGTATGGGTCACCCGCATGTCAATCAGCTAGCTACACCCCCATCACAATCACATTAACGAGCTGGCCTGGCATCGCCGGATTGGACGCCACGAACCTCGCGCCTGCCTCGGCGCCAAATGAATTAACAACGCAGGACAATCGACAGCGTGACTTGCCCCCCTCCCCCCCCATAATAAAGAAAAAAATAGTAGTAGTATAAGCTACTGTAGGCACCCATCGTCCGGCCTAACCACGCGGCGTCCGCGTCTCCCGGTCCACACCTGCCGATGCCCGATGCCCGATGCCGATCCATGTCCATGTCCGTCCTCGCGGGCCTCCCCGCACGTCGCGCTCCGCGGCCGGTGGCCAGGGGACGACGACGACGCTTTTACACGCGCGGCGCCGGCTCCCGCGCCTCCGCCGAGGACGCAGCGCAGGGCGGTCAACAAACGGTCCGCAGTCCGCACGCAGGCGTCGCCGTCTCTTTTTAGAAAAATAAATAACAATAAAGCGAACGTCGCGCGCGCTGCTCGCCGGTCACCCCCTTCCATGATCCCCTCACTAGTCACCACGCCTGAAGAATACTAGACCGATAGACTCCCTGCACAGTGCTGGCTCCCGTTCCACGAGAAGTCGTCGTGGCGCTGCACTCCCAAGTCAAGTCAAGCTCTCGTCCCGTGCCGCCGCCGCCACCGCCGCCGCAAGACCCAGTAAGCACGGCGTCAAGTTCTACGGCGTTAATCTTGACGTTAATATCTATGACGTCGAGCTCGGCGTCAAAATCTACGACGTCAAGCTGCCTACTATGTCACCACCATGTCTGCATCTAGCCCAAGAGCTCGGCGCCAGCAACGATGGCGCCGAGACGTGTAAGCTCGGTGTCAGAAACACTGGCGCTGAGCTAAAGGTATATATTTTAAAATCTTAACTCTAGAGATATATTTGTGATTTTTTTTTTAAAAAAAGGCTAAAAATATTAAAAAATTCGGACGTTACGACGCCCCGCGAAAAAAAAGCGAGAGAGAGGGGGCACCGTGCAAACAAAGGACTTGTTTAGTTGGTGAATTTTTTGGGAAATGTTACTGTAGTACTTTTGTTGTTATTTGATAATTAGTGTCCAATCATAGTCTAATTAGACTTAAAAGATTCGTCTCGTGAATTTCGTCTAAACTGTGTAATTAGTTTTATTTTTTATTTATATTTAATGCTTCATGCATACGTCAAAGATTCAATGTGACGGAGAATCTTGAAAAATTTTGTAAAATTTTGGCACAAAATGTACCTGGCTAACCGCTAAAAATCCCGATCGAAAATTAATGAAGTGAAATTGAACAAAAAGCAAACAGAATAGAAACAGGACAAAGAATGGCTCGCGAGGTGCCCTCAAAGCAGAAGCACGGCGACCGGTCTCACCACGGCTGCTTTATAATGGCGGCTGCCTTCTGTTGAGAGAGTCGAGTCCCACCATTCTCCCAACGCCGTGCACTGCTTCGCCCTCGCGGGCTTCCTCAGGCTCTGCGTGGCGCGCGCGCGGGGGTGCGCCGAGGACGTCGCGCTCCCGCCGCTCCTCGCCGACCAGGCCGGCGAGATCGACCACATTTCCCTCCAGTAAGTGCGCGTCTCTGCACACGTCTTGTCACCTCGATCACACGAACGCACTGCACGTCTCACATGCTTCGATGTCCACCCCACACACAGCTGCCCCAGGCTGCGGCGCCTGGCGCTCCCGCAGCTGACGGCCGGCGACGAGGCGCGCCTGCCGGACCTCGTCCCGCGGTGGCCGCTGCTGGAGCAGCTGGAGCTGGAGGCCAAGCCGTCTTTCTCCTTCCCGGCGCTCGCCGCGCAGCTCGCGCTGCACTGCCCGGGCTTCGCCAGCCTTCAGACCTCGGGGGCCGTCAAACCCGAGGACGTCGCGGCGCTGGCGCGCTCCCTGCCCAGGCTCCGCTCCCTCTGCCTCGACCGCTCCTACCTGCCCAAGGAGCACCTGCTCGCCATCCTCGCCGGCTGCAGGGAGCTGAGGGAGTTCAGCGCACGGAGCTGCGTCGGCTTCGACGACGAGGACGAGGAGGTGCTCAGGTGCGGGGCTAGGATCCAGCGGTTCGACGTCGGAGGGTCCAAGTCCAAGCTGGTGGAAGACCTAGGGCTCCTTTGGATCGGAGGAATTTGAGAGAAATTTCAAAGGAATCTAACCCCTATGATTTGCTCATATCACATGGTGTTTGGAACGGAGAAGAGCAAAGTTTTTCTTTCTTACGAAGAAAGGCTTGCTTTTCTTTGTGAAATAGAGGAAATAAAAAAATCATACACGTGAATGGAGAGATGAGCAAACCGTTGTTCATTAGAATGAAGGAATAAACATGTTGTTATTATATTCCTATATTTGAAACACTCGTTTCTATAAAAATTTCTATACTTTTAAATTTTCTGTTTTCTACCACACTCATTATTTTCTATTTCTATGTTCCAAACAGATACTGCATAATGAGCTCGCCGGTGACGACTCAGTCCTATGTTGACGTGATGTGATATCTGTCCTTGCATCATCCCGCTGCTTACGGTGGCGCTAGTGATAGATCCTACACATGACTAATGCTCAGTAGTACGTACTCCGTAAAGATTGTAAACGGAGGGTGGGAGCGTCCGTAGAAGAATGCAAACCGAGGAACGACAGATCTATGAATATGACTCGAGTAGCTGTCGTCGCCGGCGACGACTCAGTCCTATGTTGACGTGATGTGATATCTGTCCTGGCATCATCCGGCTGCTTAACACCTCTTTGATATGGCTTATACCGCCTTCGGCTTTATCTATTTTACGTAAATCGAGGTATTATAGCATGAAGCTATTTTATAAGTCGGGGTTAAAATGAACTAGAAGCCAGAAAAATCCCGCTTTGACTTCACTGGTGAAGCCGTTTTGGATGAGCCGTACCAAAGAGGACTTTAATGCTCAGTAGTACCTACTCCGTAAAGATTGTAAACGGAGGGTGGGAGCGGACGTAGAAGAATGCAAACAGAGGGATGACAGGTCTATGAATATTACTCGAGTAGCTATCGTTTGTCTCTAGATCCCACCATTCAAAAAAATCTCCTACTTTGTCCTTAAAAAAATCTCCTTCCTCAGCACTTTCCTCACCACCACACGTTACAGCTCTCATGTCATCCTCATCCGCCCGCAACTCCATTGACCGCGTCGCCTCCCGTACCAGCGCGATCGGTCTGAGTCTCCAGCGCTCTCGCTGCCTGTGCCCTGTTTCAAGACCAGCCGCGCACCTCCCTTCTGCTGCTGCCACTCGCCATCGTCGGAGCTGCGCGCCCACCATCGAACCTCTGTTGCCGCGCTGTGTCTCTCCCTACGTCGGAGATTGCGAGACCAAAGTGCCCACTGCCGCCGAGCCCTTCGCGGTCCGATAGCCGAGCACGCGCGAGCCTGCTTGCCGCAGCGCCGCGCAGCACTGCCCGACGACGCACGCCGGCCAGACCCACGAAACCACGAAGCCGTCGTCGAAACAATCTTCCGCTGCATCTCCCTCAGCTCGCTTGACCGCACCGCCTCCTCCATCTTCTGTTCCATCTCCCTCTTCCCCTTCTCCATCCTTAGGCCTCGCGTGTCAATAGGGATGGCTGGATCTCGACGCCGCCCTTTCCGCACCCGTGGGAGCTGGATCCAGCGGGTTAGGCGCTCCACGCATCGAGGTGCGAAGCTGGCCAGCAACAACAGCGATGGGAGCCCCGAGCGCCCAGTTAAGGTGTTGGTCATCGGTGCCAATGCGGGCGGCGGCGCTGATGGGAGCCCCATGTGCGTCCCTGTGTTTGGGGGCGACGATGGAATCCCAAGATCCGTCGACAAGATTGGGGAAGGCGATGTCCCCAACATGTGCGACGGGATTGGGGAAGGCGGCGCGAGCTCCGTGCCTGTCCTCAAGATGTGCAACGAGATTGGGGAAGGCGGCACGAGATCCGTGCCTATCCCCAAGATGTGCGACGGTGGTACAAGACAGAAGGAACCCGTGAAGCTGGGGCCGATGGCGGTGACGGGAGCCCAGAGCACGTCCTCAATATTGGGCGTAGTCGCCATCGCGTCGATCACCTTGGCCAGTTGTATGTCCTTGACTCCGAAGATGAAGGCATCGGCATGGAGGCAGGACTTTATGTCCCTGATTTGGAGGAGGAAGATGGACATGGTCGTGGCGTGAGCGTCGATAGCTTCGTCGATGTGCTGGGTTGCCCAAAGGTGATGTTGATGGGCGCTACAACTGTGGACGTGCAGTGGTGGCGTCTATAGCCAGCAACAAGTCCGAGAAGATGACCATGGCCGCAAATCCGGTCATCAAGGCTGCCTTGGTCCAGGCTGCTGTGGACGTCCCTATGGGGGATGTCGCCACCGCTGCTAACGAACTACACCTAGAGATGGTTCAACACTTGAAGGTATAGCTTGTCGGGATGGAACCCCTCTTCCATGAGACCTTTCTCAGCATCCTTAAAACTTATTTGCCTGCATGCTTCCAACCGTAGTGAAATGTGCATATTTGTGACGATCAGGTGTTGCTTTTGGGTTGATCTGTTAGTCATGTGCATATTTGTGATGATGAAGTAAGTGCCGCTTTGTGTTAATCAGTAGGTCATGTGTGATGATGAAATGATATGTACGTATGCTGGTGTGCATGGTTTGGTTTGAACTTGCTGGAAAAAATGTTGGCTTTTGGGTAGGAGTAATGCTACTGATCTAGTATGTGGTGACCAACCTTGTGGATTTAGTTGTAACTATGATGGGGTTGTTTCCTTGTGAACTATGCTACTAAATTAACTACCTTAATTTCGGCTTTAGTTTGTGGTGACCAGCCTTGTGGCATTAATTCATTGTATTTGTGACGAGCTATTTTGTTTCAAATTATTCTACAACATTAACTACTTTGATGTTGGATTATGGCGAACGCACATTGCAATTTAACAGGAAGCCAAAACTATTGTTGTAAAGTGGAAATGCAGTTTTCTCTCGAAAGACGTTAAAAGACTTGTGAACATGTGTGCTCCCTTCTGTTTTTTTGCATTTGGTCACAAGTTCTAATTGAAACGTTGATTAATTTTTTTCTTCTTTAATAGAACACACACCATACCCTTACAAAAGTAGGTCTCGCTGATATTCTGAAACAAGAACACATATGCACATGATAACTAAGTGGCAAAACAATTTTCATAATTTTGGGATAATTAAATAAGCCTAGAAAAATCATGGAAAGTCATTTATTAATTAATTGAGCAATTTTTATCACATCCAAAAATTACTGAAAATCAAGATTTCAAATTTTTGTTACATAATATACATCATAGAGAATTCACACAAAAATTTTCATAATTTTTGGAACTCTAAATAAATCTACACAAAAATAACAAAAACAGACACTATTCATTCATTTCAGAAAATAGAAAATTTTCCATTTGAACTACACAGTCACTGACAACGGACCCCACCTGTCATCTCCTACCTCCCACGCGTTGACTACGACGACGACGGCGCTGACCGGCGCAAACTCGCCGACGACGAGTTCACCGGCGATGGCAATTGTACCAACATGCTCCCCACGACTAGGCGCACCTACTGACCTACTTAGCTGCACCAATTACGACTCCATTCAAGCTCAACGTCGGCCATGGCGGACACGGCGTCTCGGCGGTACTACGCCGGCGACTACAGACCGATAGCGGTTAAACAAAGGACATAGGAAGCATCAAGAGCTTACCCTGAACACAACTGAGCAGATAACAAGGTCGGAGAAACAGCGGTGAAGCGGGACGACGTCCATGGCGATCACGGCGGAACAAAGTTCGTCGGTGATGGTGTACCGACGACTGCAGTGGACAAAATGGCCAAGAAACAATGAAATGAGCACTACAGCATCGAGACGAAGCCAAAGGTACACCAATCAAGGGCAACGGCTCATCGACGGGCTCTGGCCACGGAGAAACGAAATCTCGGGTGAGTTCGCCGGCCGTGAGGAAGAAGGCAATGAAACTCGAGCTTCCGGTGAAGAAAAACAGAATTGGTGGGTCGGCCGGACGCGCAAGGAGTAGGCGGAGCTAGAGCTAGCTTATCAGCGATGGTGGAGCACAACAACGATGGCACGGGCTCACTGACGATGAAGCAGTGGCGACGGAAAAACAGAGCAAAGGGACGGGGTCAAACGGCAACGGTTCAGTCTACAAAGGATGGCCAGGAAGCTTAAGGAAGCTACGCCGTGTCCTTCACCGCGCCAGCGCGACGCCAAAACGGCCACGACCGCGCCTAGAACGCCGAAGAAGGAAACGCCGGCAATGTAGCTTCGGCGGTGAACACTGTTCACACAATTTACAGAAATGCCATTCGCCCAAAATTCACAAATTACTCTCAAATTTTCATAACAACTCAAAAATCTGCAAAAACAAAAGTTGTTCAAAATCAAAAGTTCTACAACTTTGCTTTTGAAACTATACCCAAATTCGGCCTACATTTTGAAATGAACTTTTGAATTTAAAACGGGGATATTTAAGGAATTTCGCCTTTTTAAATACCTTCAAATTTTTCTAAACAACTTGAAAAACTCCAAAAATAAACTTTGTACAACTCGACAAGCTCTACAACTTTGCTTTAAGACTCAACCCCAAAATGTGCTTCGATTTTGAAATGGATTTTCAAGGTCGGATTTAATTATTGAAAATCAGGGTTTTCCGAATTTCAAATCAATACAAAGATTTCAAACTTGATTCAAACAATACCAAGCAATACATATAACCTAAATGTAAACTTGTTTTAGTGAATGCATAACAAAATTTGCAACATGACCAATGCCTTGCAATGCATATGATGATATGTCCGGTTTTTAATATTTAAACACCCGAGGTGTTACAATAGCCACTGCAACATCCAGATAAAACACTTGCGACCAATTTCTGAAACAGCTAAAACATTTGGAACATACACTTGCAACCTACGTTTGAAATAGTTGAACATTTGAAACATACATTTTCAACATATATGTATAGCCATTGCAACATATGCAACACCAGATATACTTTTGCAACATCTAGATGAAACATATGCAACATACATCTAAAACGCATGAAACATATAGTTGCAAACATTTGCTCATCTACTTACTGCCATCCCATGGAGCTCGTTATCATGGTGCGAGGGAGCGTAGCGCGAGGCGCGGGCGGCGCGTGACGAGAGGCACGAATGGGGGCGTGAGCGCGAGGAGCGAACGGCGCGCAAGGCGAGTCATGGGTGGGGTGCGTGGCACGAGGCACGAGGCAGGTTTGGCTCGAGGCACAAGGAGCAGGGGTGCGTGACGCGAGGCGGGTCCGGTGTGATGCGCGAGAAGCAAGGGCGCGCGACACGAGGCGGGTCCATCCCGTCCGGAAGGACAGACGCCTTGAGGGTATCATTATCGATTTACACTTGCCACACATATACATACACACACTACTAAACATACCCATATTTTGCAATGGGACATATAATTTCTTGCACAGTACCAAGCTAATAAACAATGAACGATATATTTTTGGTGGATTTAATTGCGCTTGGCTTAACCTTAAATCAAATAAATTCTAAGACCCATATAGTAAAATTAGTGCAATAAAGATTAATTCTGTATGAGAAATTGATAGGAGATTGACTTAATTAAATTGATAACTATTCTGTGTATCTGTTTTAAGTTTTAAAAAAAAGTGGGACGGGTAACTTGCCTAGATGTGCGCTGCGATGCATACAAGCTTGGGAAGCCTAGTTGTAACATGAGTGCTGCAGCGGTGATAAAAGTTTTGTATCTCCAAACACAAAGCAACATGGTGACAATGAGAGACGATGGACCGAGAGACTAAAGATGAACGAGAGAGACGGACGGACACGGGAGAGAGTGAGGGACGAAGGAGAGAAATTTTCGCTCTTTACTGTTATACCCAATATACACACACATACATACACACTAATTTTTTTTAAAAAATTTACAACAAAATTTATAATAGAAATTACCGGCTCATAGGTACTTTATTTGAATACTACATCAATATCTAGTTATAAACTTATACACATACTGCTGGAGGGAGTATATTTGTTCATGTGCAAACATAATTGCAGTTAAAATCGACTATTCCGACTGCTTATGTCACTGTGCTCCCGGAGAAATTTATCCCATAGACTTTGCTGGTAAGAGCGTCATTGCTAAGATTTTTGAGCCGTTTGCGTCCTTTTCAATGACCAGATCTGAAAGAGATACATGGCGTGGTTGTGCATTCTGGGAAAAAAAAAGAAAAACGCTATGTTCTTTTTGAATAGAAGAATGCAACAAACTCATTTCTATGGACGAACGCACACACACCCATACACCTAAATATATGAACACCTCTTAGATAGATACCAAGGCAATAGAGATTGAGATTTGACGATGGTAACACTACTCCATTGAATCAATGGGCACTGAAAATTTCTTCTTGGAAAAATCGGCAAATTAAACAGAGTGGACAGGTTCCACTATAGTAAACCTAATCAACTAATCGAGTACATTAAGGGTCTGTTTAGTTTAAGTATGAGGTGTGGAAAAGATGCTGTGAACTATGAGCTATGTGTTGTGAAAAAATTATAAACTATTTAGGTGAAACAAGGATAAACAATAATATCTAGTAGGTTCCATACTCCTCGCAAAAAAAAATCTAGTAGGTTCCATACTATAGTAACCCTTCTCTATCTCCCTTTAAAAAATCTATGAAACAACTCTATTTTCACCCGTTTCGAAAGCAGAAAGGCAAGCTAAAAGCAGGGTCCAATGTGCTTACAAAAATGTACTACAAGAAACTAGTTGAGCTTTAGGTTTCACCTGTTTGGTGGCTTTTTTACTTTTTGACAACATAAGCATTTTTCAAAAGCTCGACCAAATATAACCTAAGTTTGCATGCTAAACCTTTCTTAACGTGAAAATAAATTTCAAAGTTAACATAGAAAATAACACGGTCAAAAGTATTTTTAGCCAAAATATAAGTAGAATTTCTTAAATTGACAAATAATAAAATCAAGGATTTTATTTGGTTTGCCCTACACGAGAAAATAGTTTTGGTACTAATTGCTGACACAAAGTTTGAAAGTTGCCTGAGTATGATCCCATATTATCGAGCCTAGTAAAATAGTTAACCGATGGCTCCGACCAGTTTGAGTGGACCTCCACTCAAAAAATAAACAACCAAAACAATAATAACCTGCGTGGGCATTATGGAATAATAGTGAATTTATTAATGAAGACATTCTAAAATGAGGGCCGATGCGAATTGTCAGTCCTAAGAGAAAACTAGTTATCTGATAAAATGAGCGCTGAAGAGAGGAACTAGATAGGACGGGCGATGTTGGAATTTTGAGACTGGAAGTGCATATTGGTCTCTTGCAATTGCAACTTTAAATAGGTTTAGTTTGATCACTGTCTATAAATAATACTTCTTTCTAAAATAAATCAACTCCTATAATCACCCTAAGTCAACAAAGGTAAGAGAAATTATTGCATACGTAATTCGATATGCCATTTTGATACTAACTTGATGATATACATTTTTTTTAAAACTTGGTGATATTCAAATATTATACAGGTTGGTATGCAAAGGTGTGGACCAAAAGTCCAAAACGAAATAAGAGAAAATAGATGTCCGTTCACACAAGCAGAGTCGGTAATTGATAAACACACCATACATTGTACTAGTCTGTGGCTCATAATAATAATGAACAGAATTATTAAATAGCGACTAACACATTGTTTTGTCGTTACTATATGTTAGTACTATGAAATGGCACGAGCAACCTACCGATGGCGCCAGAAACCTACTGGCAACGTGCTCGAGTAGTACATGTGCAAGTGCAAGTACCTTCAAGAAAACGGAAGGTGCAGAACCAAGCCCGGCCAATGACGTAAGAGTTGATCATCATATATGCTTATATATTGATCACCAGCAATATTTAACTCCTTTTGTTTTTTGTTTTCATTACAGATGCCGAAGATCCATAAATAAAACTGCTAAACATCTAAACTACTGGCATTTGCGTCGACACACTACCCCAAATCTGCGGAAAGCATACGGTCGCCGGACCGGAGCACTGTGCCGAACAGTGCGCGGGAACAGGTTGCGTGGGAACAGGCTGCTTTATAATGGCGGCTGCCTTCTGTTGAGAGAGTCGAGTCCCACCATTCTCCCAACTAGTCGGGAGCCTCCTCGACCGCTCAAGCCATGGAGAAGGCGTTGGCGGCGTCCACCCAGTGGGCGGACATGGAGACGGACTGCCTGGTGCACGTGTTCGCGCGCCTCGACCTCGAGGACCTGGCGGTGGCGGCCCCGCTCGTGTGCCGGGGCTGGCGCCGCGCCGCCGCCGACCCGTCCCTGTGGCGCGCGCTCGACCTGCGCCGGGACCACGTCGCGCGCTTCATGACCTGGGGCGCGCTCGCCGACGCCTTCGAGCGCCGCTACGCCGTGCACTGCTTCGCCCTCGCGGGCTTCCTCAGGCTCTGCGTGGCGCGCGCGCGGGGGTGCGCCGAGGACGTCGCGCTCCCGCCGCTCCTCGCCGACCAGGCCGGCGAGATCGACCACATTTCCCTCCAGTAAGTGCGCGTCTCTGCACACGTCTTGTCACCTCGATCACACGAACGCACTGCACGTCTCACATGCTTCGATGTCCACCCCACACACAGCTGCCCCAGGCTGCGGCGCCTGGCGCTCCCGCAGCTGACGGCCGGCGACGAGGCGCGCCTGCCGGACCTCGTCCCGCGGTGGCCGCTGCTGGAGCACCTGGAACTGGAGGCCAAGCCGTCCTTCTCCTTCCCGGCGCTCGCCGCGCAGCTCGCGCTGCACTGCCCGGGCTTCGCCAGCCTTCAGACCTCGGGGGCCGTCAAACCCGAGGACGTCGCGGCGCTGGCGCGCTCCCTGCCCAGGCTCCGTTCCCTCTGCCTCGACCGCTCCTACCTGCCCAAGGAGCACCTGCTCGCCATCCTCGCCGGCTGCAGGGAGCTGAGGGAGTTCAGCGCACGGAGCTGCGTCGGCTTCGACGACGAGGACGAGGAGGTGCTCAGGTGCGGGGCTAGGATCCAGCGGTTCGACGTCGGAGGGTCCAAGTCCAAGCTGGTGGAAGACCTAGGGCTCCTTTGGATCGGAGGAATTTGAGAGAAATTTCAAAGGAATCTAACCCCTATGATTTGCTAATATCACATGGTGTTTGGAACGGAGAAGAGCAAAGTTTTTCTTTCTTACGAAGAAAGGCTTGCTTTTCTTTGTGAAATAGAGGAAATAAAAAAAATCATACACGTGAATGGAGAGATGAGCAAACCGTTGTTCATTAGAATGAAGGAATAAACATGTTGTTATTTATTCCTATATTTGAAACACTCGTTTCTATAAAAATTTCTATACTTTTAAATTTTCTGTTTTCTACCACACTCATTATTTTCTATTTCTATGTTCCAAACAGATACTGCATAATGAGCTCGCCGGTGACGACTCAGTCCTATGTTGACGTGATGTGATATCTGTCCTTGCATCATCCCGCTGCTTACGGTGGCGCTAGTGATAGATCCTACACATGACTAATGCTCAGTAGTACGTACTCCGTAAAGATTGTAAACGGAGGGTGGGAGCGTCCGTAGAAGAATGCAAACCGAGGGACGACAGATCTATGAATATGACTCGAGTAGCTGTCGTCGCCGGCGACGACTCAGTCCTATGTTGACGTGATGTGATATCTGTCCTGGCATCATCCGGCTGCTTAACGCCTCTTTGACATGGCTTATGCCGGCTTCGGTTTTACCTATTTTACGTAAATCGAGGTATTGTAGCATGAAACCATTTTATAAGCCGGGGTTAAAATAAACTAGAAGCCAATTTTTCTGGCTTCACCGGCTTTGACTTCACTGGCGAAGCCGTTTTGAATGGGCCGTACCAAAGAGGACTTTAATGCTCAGTAGTACCTACTCCGTAAAGATTGTAAACGGAGGGTGGGAGCGGACGTAGAAGAATGCAAACAGAGGGATGACAGGTCTATGAATATTACTCGAGTAGCTATCGTTAGTCTCTAGATCCCACCATCCAAAAAAATCTCCTACTTTGTCCTTAAAAAAATCTCCTTCCTCAGCACTTTCCTCACCACCACACGTTACAGCTCTCATGTCATCCTCATCCGCCCGCAACTCCATTGACCGCGCCGCCTCCCGTACCAGCGCGATCGGTCTGAGTCTCCTGCGCTCTCGCTGCCTGTGCCCTGTGCCAAGACTAGCCGCGCACCTCCCTTCTGCTGCTGCCACTCGCCATCGTCGGAGCTGCGCGCCCACCATCGAACCTCTGTTGCCGCGCTGTGTCTCTCCCTACGTCGGAGATTGCGAGACCAAAGTGCCCACTGCCGCCGAGCCCTCAAGGCGGCGGTCCGATAGCCGAAACGCACGCTGCGCAAGCCTGCTTGCCCAGAAGCCGCCTTGCGCAGCTCCCTGCCCATCGCCCGACGACGACGCGCCGGCCAGACCACGAAACCACGAAGCCGCCGTCGAAACAATCTTCCATTTGCATCTCCCTCATTTCGCTTGACCGCACCGCCTCCTCCATCTTCTGTTCCATCTCCTCTTCCCCTTCTCCATCCTTAGGCCTCGCGTGTCAATAGGGATGGCTGGATCTCGACGCCGCCCTTTCCGCACCCGTGGGAGCTGGATCCAGCTGGTTAGGCGCTCCACGCATCGAGGTGCGAAGCTGGCCAGCAACAACAGCGATGGGAGCCCCGGGCGCCCAGTTAAGGTGTTGGTCGTCGGTGCCAATGCGGGCGGCGGCGCTGATGGGAGCCCCATAATGCGCCCCTCGTGTTTGGGGCGACGATGGAATCCCAAGATCCGTCGACAAGATTGGGGAAGGCGATGTCCCCAACATGTGCGACGGGATTGGGGAAGGCGGCGCGAGCTCCGTGCCTGTCCTCAAGATGTGCAACGAGATTGGGGAAGGCGGCACGAGATCCGTGCCTATCCCCAAGATGTGCGACGGTGGTACAAGACAGAAGGAACCCGTGAAGCTGGGGCCGATGGCGGTGGACGGAGCCCGAGCACGTCCTCGATATTGGGCGTAGTCGCCATCGCGATCGATCACCTTGGCGGTTGTATGTCCTTGACTCCGAAGATGAAGGCATCGGCATGGAGGCAGGACTTTATGTCCCTAATTTGGAGGAGGAAGATGGACATGGTCGTGGCGTGAGCGTCGATAGCTTCGTCGATGTGCTGGGTTGCCCAGAGGTGATGTTGATGGGCGCTACAACTGTGGACGTGCAGTGGTGGCGTCTATAGCCAGCAACAAGTCCGAGAAGATGACCATGGCCGCAAATCCGGTCATCAAGGCTGCCTTGGTCCAGGCTGCTGTGGACGTCCCTATGGGGGATGTCGCCACCGCTGCTAACGAACTACACCTAGAGATGGTTCAACACTTGAAGGTATAGCTTGCCAGGATGGAACCCCTCTTCCGTGAGACCTTTCTCAGCATCCTTAAAACTTATTTGCCTGCATGCTTCCAACCGTAGTGAAATGTGCATATTTGTGACGATCAGGTGTTGCTTTTGGGTTGATTTGTTGGTCATGTTCATATTTGTGATGATGAAGTAAGTGCCGCTTTGTGTTAATCAGCAGGTCATGTGTGATGATGAAATGATATGTACGTATGCTGGTGTGCATGGTTTGGTTTGAACTTGCTGGAAAAATGTTGGCTTTTGGGTAGGAGTAATGCTACTGATCTAGTATGTGGTGACCAACCTTGTGGATTTAGTTGTAACTATGATGGGGTTGTTTCCTTGTGAACTATGCTACTAAATTAACTACCTTAATTTCGGCTTTAGTTTGTGGTGACCAGCCTTGTGGCATTAATTCATTGTATTTGTGACGAGCTATTTTGTTTCAAATTATTCTACAACATTAACTACTTTGATGTTGGATTATGGCGAACGCACATTGCAATTTAACAGGAAGCCAAAACTATTGTTGTAAAGTGGAAATGCAGTTTTCTCTCGAAAGACGTTAAAAGACTTGTGAACATGTGTGCTCCCTTCTGTTTTTTTGCATTTGGTCACAAGTTCTAATTGAAACGTTGATTAATTTTTTTCTTCTTTAATAGAACACATACCATACCCTTACAAAAGTAGGTCTCGCTGATATTCTGAAACAAGAACACATATGCACATTTTGAAGCACTGGACAACACATAGGGATCACACTAGCAAACACCTTTGTACATGCAACATAGTAGTAGCAAACACATTTGTACATGTAGCACACTACCAGCAAACACCTTTGTACATGCAGCAGACTAACACTGCATTCAGTAAAATGTTGAGTTCTAAACACTAAGAAACTAGGCATATAGGACCTTATTGTGACTCTGTCAACCTTCATTGTCTTGTTGATTGGTGTCCCCTTTGGTCTGCTACCACTTCTTCTTTTTGCTGGTTCCTACACCAAATGACAAACATGTTAGCTTCCAAAGCAAACCATAGAAACTAATTGAAGCAAAAAAACACATAAGTTCAGGTACCTCTCTTATAAAAGGCCATATGCCTAGTTTACCATCAAAGGTGCAGTTCCCTTTATCATCATACTGAGGATTGGCTACTGCACAGAAGAACATTACCTTTTCAATGTAATTCTTGTTCCGCACAGTCCTATGTGGGTCCTCTTCATCTTGAGTCATGTAGTAGGTCACATCTTTTCTTGTTCCATTGAACCACTTCTCATGTAGGTGTATGATGTTCTTCATTTCCTTGAACTTTGGCTGAGTTTGCAATGTATGCTGCTCTAACATTGAAACACACCACCGCAACCTTTCTTTTTGTTTTCCTCCTTTAAATATGGCTTCAATGAGTTGGAGTGCCGTTTTAGGAACCCATCTTTGAACATCTGATGTACTGTGGTTTTTTCATACCTAGAGCTTGAGCTAGAGACCTTATGGTACACCTTCTGTGCAATGGAATGGTCTCTACTTGTGAGGTGTCGATTTCAACCTTTTTGCGGCCACAATTCTTGGGCTTTCTTGAACTAACATCAACCGACACTCCATTAGCTCGACATTGCTGTGTTTGTCGCCAAATACGCCACTTGCATGTCGATTGACATGAAATAATTCAGCAACCTCAGTTGTAGTGTTTCTCTTTAGTTTTCCTCGGTTGCTTTTCTCCAGCAGTGCTTCATATATCTGTTGCCTTTAAGCTATAGTAAGATCCTTTGACCTTGTCCTAAAATTCTCATTTCCTAGTTCATAATCTTCGTCACTGGAGTCAGATAACTCTTCCTGATCAAAGACGATGTCCACCTCATTGGCATAGACGCCATACTCATGCATTTCCTCCATGGTTGGGATGTAGTCATCATTAACTACAAAAAAATATAGGTGCTGATTGTGTTCATCTGGAACTAAACAAATGTACATCCATTTATTGTTTGATGGCTTAGTTTAACTTGTTTTTAATCATTGTAATCTACATTTGTGGAATGTGAAATTTATTAACAACTAATAGCTAAATATACATTATTCGTATATTTTGTAGGAACTTCTCTACTGGACATGGTACTACATGCAGTGTGGGCACTGGTTGGAGGTTCTGTGTACGTAATTCTTCATCCTAAAGTCTCTATTGGACATGGTACCACATTGACCCACTAATTCATCAACAAATAAACCTTGAATATGAGATAAATTATGTCTAGTCCAATCTAATTATGTGCTATAGCTTTCAATACAATGTCATATAGTCCTTCGATTAAGTAACTCTACATTGAATTTATTCCTGAGCATGCATGTATGTACCCAATGTCTCAGAAAGGATCTTAACTTGTAAGCCATTGTATTTTCTATTAAGCACTAATAAAAAAGCATGTAGGCAAACTATGGAAGAAAATACATACAAACAAAAACACTTACAATGGTCTAGATCTGGTTGATAGGAAGCATGTAAGTTGAGATCGAAAAGATCACCATAAACATCAAAGTTGACATTTCCATCTGCACTAATACCTTCGTCCCCAGTAGCTATGTCATCATCTCGAACAAAAACATGAAAAGGCTCTTCATCATCATGCAGGCTGCATATTAAGGTCTGGTATGGCTTCTCCTCCCCATCCGGTAGGTGGTGTTCATCAAGAGCAGGTGAGTTTTGTGAGGTTGGAGTACTCCAATAACTTAGATAAGTGAAGAGACAAGTAACTGGGCTGATTATTTGGTTTTGCCCTCTAGTAATCTCAACTCTAACAAGATCATCTTGATGTGCATCATGGATTTGGAATAGATCATCCTCATCTTCAGGTTGCTTCTCGTTGAGGTTTGGTAAGGTCTCTCCCTCGTCAGGTGGTGGATTGTTCAAATCTAAAGCCATGGGTTCAAGGAAAGGGGGTGAAGAAAGATGGTGAGGCAGTCATCGCCAGGCTTTTATAAGCCAAGGAAGGAGTAAATGGCGGCATCTAAAATTTTGTAATCTTTGCTTTTAGCCACTTGAAAATGCCGCCAGATGACATGGCGCTGCAGAGAATTTGTACCTGCTATAAAAGAAATTAGCTACCCACTTGTTGGCGTGATTCTGTCCACATGTTGCTCTCTCCCCATCCGTCTGCACTCCTCATGGTAGGCTGCAGACTTTTTCACTGTCAACATCACTAGGGGTACATGCGTAATCGTCCAACCCTGTTGAGTTCACATCAGGAAGCTAGAATTGCTTCCTTTCCCGGACAGAGGGAGTACTTTGATGGGTTGCACACTTGCACAGGAAGTGAGTCCGACCTTTGTTTTCGGAGCGACTTTTGGTGTTGACACCTGGATGCATATCGGCTCGACTGATGTCAATATTTTGGTGTGTGCTGCCGTCACCATTTCACACACCTAAAATCAGTGTGATAAAAAACACCTAGTCCATCAACCGTGTTTATGCATGGGTACTTGGTGTATTTATCGTATATATACAACAGTATTAAAATGAGCCCCATGTTGGTCAAGAGAATCTAAAAATTATAAAATTAATTAGAAAAAGAAAACATATATACTGTTGAATTTGGTCGATCAACCCATAAAATCTATGTTTAATACAATTGTAAGATTATAACAAAAAACCTACATCATTGATTTTTTTAATTATCTAATAAAAACTTAGATTATATCAAAGAGTCAATTCTAATCAGTGTTCACCTAAACGGATTAAACGACCGTTTAAACGGCCAGTAAATGGTAAACGGTGGTAAACTGTTTTCTTTAGGGGGTAAACAAAAATTAAATGGTTGACCATTGAAATGGTCAAAAAACGGAAAAACGGGCTAAACGGCCTAAACGGAACGGAGATAAACAGCATTAAACGGGCTAAACGGCTGTTTAAATGGTCGTTTAGGCGAACATGAGGTAAATCTAGTTCAGTTTTGAATGGATAAATTTATATACTTAAGTTTATTATATGTATAAATGTGTACACTTGATATGTTACATGCATAAATATCTATATTTGGTTCTTTTCACATGCATAAATATATATACATACCAAAATAATTGATTTTTACTCGGATAAATATGTATAAATGCTAGAATACTTGATTTTTTACATATACATATATAATTATATGTATTTTTTTAAAGTACAAAACCGTTTAGACCATTTAACTTCGTTTAAACAGCGTGTAAACAACCTAAACGCTAAAAGAAGGGGGACCGTGTAAAGACCGTTTACCGTTTAGGAAAACATTGATTCTAATACATTATGAGATTAGAAAATAGAAAAAACTATAACGTTAGATTCTTATTATAATTTAATGGCATAGATTAATGAAAAAAATTCAAAATAATAAACAAATCAAGAAACATAATAATTTGATTTCCATACAAGTTGGAAAGAAAAATACCTAGACACAAATTCCATATAAAACACAATTGCTAAAGGCAAAATATTCAATAAAAACTATAAAAGCTAATTGTTTGTTGGAAAAAAGTACTTACATTAGTGGTCCATATAATTATAATTAGCAAATAGCTAAAGTCAAAACTAAAATGTATGGAAATATAGTAATAATTTTCATATGTTTGAAAAAGTACCTAAATAAAAATATTGCATTGATCCTATAAATGTGTATTATAGCGATCTAGATTTATCTAAAGATATTGGGAAAAAGGCTATAGTTTAGATAAAATAGGTATGAAAAGAGATAGTAGTAGTGTATCATTCAATCACCGTTCCAATTGGATTTGCCCATATATGGTAATAAAAATCAAGGAAACCACATAAATGTTATAGGATGGATTACAAGCATGCACAACAGCTATCCAACCTGGACACCAATGTCTTGGCATACCCATTAAAATTCATTAAAACACTTGGATCCAATGCCAGAAATTTGGCTTATGCTGATGCTTATGCTGATTTGTTGTGAGAGAAAAACATTGTTCGTTCACTTAAAAGTACTACTGAAGTAGTATTGCAGAACAGGTCTCCTTCACCATAATCTATATCTTACAGTGGCACTAAGCTCAGCAAGTCATGTTTTGCATGTGTTCATGGCGATAAAGTTTTGTGTCTCTAGTGACATGGATGAATAGGAAACACCCAAACATAATATGTTTATTACAATGACCGTAGATCAAATATCATTGCTTTCATGTAGTGACTGTCACACCTGGTTTTAAAAACAAACCAGATGCATATTATATGTGTGCCAAGATCAATTTTCAAATATATAATGATTTCATTAATGATATCCTAGACACACTGCATCACAATGTATTACGTAAATTATGTAAATATAGCAAAATGTCTAATTATTAAGAAAAAAGCAACATCGTAGTGAAATCCACGGGAAGGTCGACTGTAGAAAAACGTATACCTAATACTACAGAAAGTCCTATGGATAGTCCTCCCAGGCCTGGTTCTCTCAGCATTATTTTTGGATATAGCAAGGTGAGCACGCGCGCGTTGTACTCCTCAAGTTTTAGAAAAATAATGAGACGCAAGCTGAATAAACAAGGTAAAAGTTGACACTAGTTTATGTACTAGATAAGCATTTTAGTTGGCCCAATTTTATTAAAACAAAATGTTTACTGATGTGAGTTGAAAAAAGCCCAACCTCCTGTTAGTTGCATAATTAACAACAATGAATGAATGATCATCGATCATAAACCCACCCATCCAAACCTCTAATCATGTGAGTGGTCCGAGTTGATCGTGACTGTGAGCATGACTGTTCTACACGTGACGTTACCTACAAGTTGTGAAATTCCCGTTTGCCGTGCTGATTACGCACATTCACACTAACTAGGTGCGTGGCTAGGTTTCACTACGCTACCCTTCCCAAATCCCTCTAATAAGTAGCAACACGCGAGGTTTCAGCGTCTTAGCGATATGGCCCCCCTCCGCCCAAGTGGCACACGGGTCACACGTCACACACACCCGGGTAGGACGAGAACCATACCCCCTAGTCGTCCTCCTCTTGTGCCTTTTGGTAATTAAGCTACTACTATTTGGACAGCAGAAAATCCGCCGTATGTGGCTTCTATTGTGGAAAAATATATTGCGGCGTGCCAGTGTACTAAGTACACAAAATAAAAGAACAAGTATTTTATTAATCATCATGAATTAACAAATACAAGTCCACATATGCGCGTGCTCCATGGCCTGCCGGCGACGATCTGACTGCGCATCGAGTCTTCTGGTACCTAGGGCCTCAAGAGGCTCCCAGTTAATTGCCCTGTTAGCTAACACAAAGTTCTCCGATTCTTCTGCCGTGGCCGCCGTCTGCGGTCTTCGCTTCACGTGTCCATGCATGTGTTAGTGTAGGTGTGGGTGGCGTCGGCGTGATTTGTGGCCTCATCGGTCCATGGGCGGATGGGCCGATACAACAAAGCTGGGGCCTTAGCTATGTCCATCTACTTCGTTCGCCTCGTCGTTGTCAAATTGCCGCAGGATAGAGTTATCGTAGTAGCACGTGCATGGTTGGTGTAGCTTGGACTGCTTTGGACTTGGGCAGCAGCATCGCGGTACGCTGGAGAACTTTGGTCGGAGGGGTTGAAGTTGTATGTCCTATTCGTTTCGCTGATAAGTCATGACTAAAAGTACTATTGACTGATTTGTTATAAGTGAAAAATGTTGTTCATTGACTGAAAAAATACGACTTATAAGTGAACTACAAGCTTACGAAGAGTTGCATCCGGCGGGCTAGATGCATCTGATCCCGGGCGTGCGGCCGGCCGTCTTGTACGTACTTGCCTACTACTAGTACAGATGCGATCAATGGCCTCCTTCCTTGTGCAGCTCCCTTACAGATGCACGTCGGCTTCGGATCTCCACGTGCACCACCAGGTCGACCTCTGGTCCTCGTGCGCGTACGGCAGCCACCGGCCTGTTTGGCAGGCCTGAATTGGCTGGCTGGTGCTCGGGCTGGACCAGCTAGCCCAGCCAGCTAATTCCAGCCGTCAGCCATTCCCAGCAGTTGGAAAATGGCTAATTTCATAATTTTAAATTCAAACTGATTATTGGTGTCAACATGTGGTTTTCATATAATGGTGCTAAACCACAATGCACATAAGGTTGTTTACAACACATTTGCAATCCGCAATTCACAATTAAGCAAGTTACATGTTCAACCAACAATTTACAGTCCATTTGTTCTATCCATACAACACAAAGATCATACACTACAAATACCACAGTAGGCATATATGCAGCACAAACATTGTGGCCTTCGTGATCCCACTAACCAAAATACACGCATACCTGCAACCTGCATGTGCACATACACCACCCTCCTTCGAGCTGCTGGCTGTCAACACAGCAGAGGCAGCTACGCAGCAGCAGGGCAAAAACAAGCGGTCATCACAAAATGGACTGTCAACACAGCAGAGGCAGCTACGCAGCAGCAGGGCAAAAACAAGCGGTCATCACAAAATGGACCGTGAATCTGAGCTTCTTTGTGCGTGTCTCCAGTTGCCGGTAAAGCCCCTTCGTGATCTGCTTTATATTCCAGGCAGGCAGGCAGCTCAGTTAAGTTTCAGAAAAAAAATTGGCATGGATTCAAGAATAGATACTATATTTTCCATCATACTGTATGTAGTAAAGATATAATTTTCATTAAGCTAACCAATGTGAGCCTAACTAATGTCTCGCAAATCTGGCCACAACAATGGAAAGTCCATGTACAGCTGTAAACCTTTGAAAATCCTATGGAAATGCAGACTAATTGGGAAGTGTGAACACAAATATGTATTTTCTCATGCAAAATATTTTTTAGAAGTTAAACTTAGTTTGAGATGTAACATTTTCAAGGAGAAACAACGAAACATTTCAACTTTTTTCTTTTTCAATGTGCTACTAAGTACTGTAAACAGCAGGCAGATATATAGGAAGTAGCTGCATTACCTCAACTTTCATAAATCAGATATCACTCCACACAATCATAGATATCAACTCCCTAACTATAGAGGTTTGGGTTCCCCTATTTAGCTCAACCCACTCCGACAGCTCATACGAAGGTGGATCAGCTCCATACTTAAGCAGCCACAAGTAATTTTCTAATGCAAAGCATGAAATGATTAACATAGCCTACTTCTTCCTCTTGCAGTACGGCACCCCTTTCAGAATATGCCAACATTCTTTCAAGCCCCAAACCTCCTTTTGATGACATTTCGTAGCTTCGCATGAATGTAGTTGAATTTTTCCTCCCACTACAACCGATGCAAATCTACACCCCTAAAATCGTTCATATGATACCTTGTGTTTCTGAAGGGAGTCATGTAACCTGCCATGTCCATGTAACCCGCGTCCGCTAGGTAGTACCGGCCTACAAGAAATGACAACAGATCACCAATTAGTCCTACTGGATGAGGAAACACAACACAGCATATGACATTGTGGTTTGTACTCACAAGAGAAACACCTAAAGACAACTCTGGACTATGAATGCGGCAAAAAATAAGTAGTTCCAGTTGCATCAAACTAACTTATACTAAGCCAAAAGGTACCAACATTTAGGTATCAACAGAATAATCTTCACCACACATGTATTACTGCACAACTAGATAGCAGCTTTTCTCCCTGAGATGTCAACTCTGGCTCCTACTGTATGTACAAATGTACTGATCTTAACAACAGTATTCAATCTACAATCAATTCCTAGGATGTCATAAGGTGCTGTGGAAATCAATGAGATGTTTGCAGTTTGTTTGTTTTTTAAAAATAAAATAAAAAAGGAGTGTTGAAATGTTTGTTGTCAACTGACCAAAATCCAACCAACAGGTCCTAGCTACAGACAGAGTTTGGATAACAAGCCTATGAATCCAAAGTGCATATGTATATCATATATCAATCAAGGGAATATTATGTTCTTGCCCCTACTTTGATGTCCAATTGTGATTTTACCCTTATTTTTGTCATCGTTGTGATTTTACCCCTACTTTGTAACTACTAAGGCTCAGTTCACCCTTACTTTTAACTCTGTTAGTTGTATCTGGAATAAAAAAATTAAAAAACAACAAAACCCTTCACAGTAAGACCAAAGGACAACAATACCCCTCATCCACTCATACCCTCCCCAATCCCCCATCCTCTACCGTATCCTCTCTATCTCTCTCATTCTCCTCACGTCAATCCTCTGAAACCCTAGCAGCGACGTGGGCGTGGGGTGCGGCTAGGCAGCGTGGGCGTGGGGTGCGGTTGGGCGGCTCCTTGCAGCACGCGACGAGGGCACGGGCGTGGCCTCGAGCGGCCAGGCCCCATTCGTTGGGCGGGCAGGCGCCCGGCGTCGGGCGGCCAAGGCCCAGCGGCTGAGCGTGGGGTACGGTTGGGCATCAACGAGGGATGGGCGCGGCCCCTGGGCTCCTCCAACTCCAACTCCTCCAACGCCTCCGCCTCTTCCAACGCCGTCGTGCAGTCCATCATCGCCTTCACCGAGGTCTCCGCGGGTCGAGGCTTCGTGTGCGGCCTACATGTCAGTGGCGCCGCACTCGTCTATTGGCCGTCCACACCCGCGCCGTAGTGGGGGCAGCTCCACCGGTTCTACAATGGTCCCGACCCGCTCACTGACCTCGCTATCGGCGGGGACCACGTTGCGGCCTACGAAGCCAACACCTCCGCCTCTAGGACCGGGAGAGTCCTATGGTGGCGTGGCGGGGACCGGTTCCCCACGCAGGACGATAGTGGATTCCGCTCGCTTCGTCTCGTGGATGGCTTCACCGCGCTGCCGAGACCAACGCGTCGCGCCGTCCAATCTTTGGGAACGTAGGGTAGTGCGGTGCAGGCGAGACTCGCCAACGCGATCGCCATGACGTACCTCGCCGTGGGGGGCTCCCGAGCATGCACCGTCCTCGCCTCTGGCGCCACGCTCTGCTCGGGCACGGACGACATCGGCACGGCAGTGAACGCCTCTGTCGCCGGTGCGCTACCAAGGGACCTCTTCGGGTATGGCCTGGCCATCAGCGACTCCCACGCATGCGCGCTCCACCGGCCCAACCACACCATGGTGTGCTGGAGCCTCGGGGGGCCCACCACCACACTGTATGAGCCGGCGCTGGGATCTCCTTCCGAGTTCCTCATCGCGGCGGCAACTTCGCGTCTTGGCGTCGCGTCCAGCGACTACTGGCGTGTATCTTTGGTCCCGGGCGCCGATGTCACGCCGTGCGTGGCCGCCAAAGATCCGCCACGGCGTCTCGTGTCGGTGACGTGGCGTCGTCGTCGCCACCGGGGACATCAGCTCCTGTGATTTGGTCTGTAGGAAAATTAGTATCAATCTGTAGGAAGAATGAGTTTCTGTCTGTAGAGCGATTTAACTAATTGTGTATTCGGTGATGTGATTTGTAGGCTAAATTACATGGATATGAGTCTTGTTGTTAGAGTTCTGTCAGTTTTTAGTTTGTCTGATGGGGGACCAAAATCATGGCGATAGGGTAGAACCTTGCCTACTCTAGTTGATGACATGCATAGCTTTGACCTGCTGCAGCTAGTTAATTTCATAGCTGGGCACTACATGTGGGCTAGAACAGAAGGAACAGAAGGGGCTAGAACAGAAGGAAGAGGAAGAGGAGGGAGGTTGGCTGCATTGTTAGGAATAGATGCATGAATGTGATGTATGACACTGAACATGTAATATCTCACTATTAGCTACCGCTTTTGTTGGACTTATGTTGGATGAGGCTTGGTGCTGTATGGATACTTTTGCTACACTTTCACTTGATATGATATTATATATCTATATTTGCATGCTATGTGGAATCATATGTAACAAGTTGTGCAATGATGCTGCTAATTTTTTAAAAAAAATAGGGGTAAAATCACAATGTATTCAGATAAGTAGGGGCAATTTCGCATGGGCAAACTTGTCCTTACTGAGCCCATTTGACACCATTACCTGTTGTTCATGGAATAGGGGTAAACTTAAGCATCATTTTCAAAATAACAAGGGTAAAATCACAACGATGACAAAAGCAGGGGTAAAATCACAACTGGATGTCAAAGTAGGGGCAAGAACGCAATAGCCCCATCAATCAATCTTAGCATTTCATCCAATCATCTTAGGCATTACATGATAAGAACAAACAACAAGCAATCAAGGTCCTTGTAACCTATGCAAGCATTGTCATACACAAAGCTATATTTAAGCACTACCAAGTAAAAATCAGTCACAACATGACGGAATTTTTTTTGCCAGGCATCACGAACCTGTTGGGAGATGCAGGAACAAACCGTCGTCCTGACAATCTTTCAACACCGCCATGTCATGACATGCCCCCGCCTTCCCGACCCCCACATATGTGAAATGGCCATCCATATCCATGATGACACAAACATTAATTATTGTTTCGCCTTTCCTATTGAAGAAAAATCAGCCTTTGCTTCACGGTTAACCTCAACCTTTATGTGCGTGCCATCTATAGCACCTATGCATCCATCAAACCATGGTGCATATGTAGCAAGTTTCTGGCTTACGCGTGTGTACTTCCTATCTGCGGGAACTAGGATAGTCTTTGCCCACCTATGAAAGGTCCTAATGGCTAGAGGGGGGGTGAATAGCCTATTAAAAATTTCTACAACAACACTTAGCAAACCGGTTAGACAATTATGAGGCGAAGCAAGTGTTGCGCTAGCCTACTAAAAATGCAAGCCACCTACCACAATTCTAGTTTCTATAGTTTCTAACCACACAATGGCCATATCACTATACTAAGGTAGTGTGCTCTCAAAGGCTAACTAAAGAGCCACACTAACCAAACTAACAAACTCTCACAACTAGCTACACTAAAGAGCTTGATAACTAGTTTGCGGTAATGTAAAGAGAGTGAGCAAGATGGTTATACCGCTGAGTCAAGGAGTGAACCAATCAATCACAAGAATGAATACCAATGGGGACCAATCACCTCGGAATCAAATGATGACACAATAATTTTTTACCGAGGTTCACTTGCTTGCCGACAAGCTAGTCCTCGTTGTGGCGATTCACTCAGTAGGAGGTTCACGCGCTAATTGGCATCACACGCTAAACCCTCAATAGGGTGCCGCACATCCAACATAAGATGAGGATCACACAAGCCACGAGCAATTCACTAGAGTACCTTTTGTCTCTCCACCGGGGAATGGTCAAGAAGCCCTCACAATCACCACGATCGGAGCCGGAGACAATCACCAACCTCCACTCGACGATCCTCGCTGCTCCAAGCCGTCTAGGTGGCAGCAACCACCAAGAGTAACAAGTGAATCCCGCAGCGAAACACGAATACCAAGTGCCTCTAGATGCAAACACTCAAGTAATACACTTGGATTCTCTCCTAATCTCACAAAGATGATGAATCTATGATGGAGATGAGTGGGAGGGCTTTGGCTAAGCTCACAAGGTTGCTATGTCAATGCAAATGGCCAAGAGGGTGAGCTAGAGCCGGCAATGGGGCTTAAATAGAAGCCTATCAAATGTGAAAGATGTCTAGATGCACTAAACATGTCCATAGCAAGGATGTATGCCATGCCAATCAACCTTTACCTTGGATTGCTTGGAGGGAGGCATGTCACATGAGTGGGGGTGCATCAACACATATTTGAGAAATCCAATATGTTCAACTCATTCCTTAGCTTACAAAACATTTTCTCATCCAATGGCTTGGTGAAAATATCGGCAAGTTGATCTTTGGTGCCTACACTCTCAATGCAAATGTCCCCTTTTTGTTGGTGATCTCTTATGAAATGGTGGCGGACATCAATGTGCTTTGTTCTTGCATGTTGAACCGAATTGTTGGTTAACTTCATTGCACTCTCATTGTGACATAGCAATGGCACTTTCTTGAACTTGATTCCAAAGTCACTCAAAGTGGCCTTCATCCAAAGTATTTGTGCACAACAACTACCGGTGGATATGTATTCGGCTTCGGCGGTTGATAATGCAACACTATTTTCCTTCTTTGATGACCATGAAACAAGTGATCTTCCCAACAATTGACATGTGCCCGAGGTGCTCTTCCTTTCAACCTTGCATCCCGCATAATCCAAGTCAGAGTAACCAACTAGCTCAAACTTTGCTCCTTTGGGATACCACAAACCAACATTTTGTGTATACTTCAAGTACCTCAATATTCTCTTTGTAGCCTTCAAATGACTTTCTCTTGGTGAGGATTAAAATCTTGCACACATGCACACACTAAACATGACATCTGGCCTTGATACGGTCACATAGAGTTGGCTTCCAATCATAGACCAATATAATTTTTGATCCACCATATTGCCACTTGCATCACTATCCAAGTTGTCATTTGTTCCCATTGGTGTACTAATGACTTTGTTATCACTCAATTCAAACTTCTTGATCATGTCCTTGATATACTTGCATTGACTCACAAATGTATCATTCTTCAATTGCTTGATTTGAAGACCAAGGAAGTAACTCAACTCTCCAATCATAGACATCTCAAACTCATTAGCCATCATCTTTCCAAATTCTTCACAAAATCTTGATTGATTGATCCAAACATGATGTCATCAACATATATTTGCAACACAAATAAATCTTTTCCAATCTTCTTGATGAAAAGAGTGGTGTCAACCTTGCCCATCATGAACCCTTTAGAGAGTAGGAAGTCCCTCAATCTCTCATACCATGCTCTAGGTGCTTGCTTCAAGTCATACAATGCCTTCTTTAACTTGTATATATGGTCGGGCTTCTTATCATATTCAAAACCGGGAGGTTGCTCAACATATACTTCTTCATTGATGTAACCATTGAGAAATACACTCTTAACATCCATTTGATAGAGCTTGATGTTGTGGGCACAAGCATAGGCTAGCAAGATTCTAATTGCTTCCAATCTAGCAACCGGGGCATATATTTCTCCAAAGTCAAGACCTTCAACTTGTGTATAGCCTTGTGCTACCAATCTTGCTTTGTTCCTTACTACTATCACATCTTGATCTTGCTTATTTCTAAAGACCCATTTGGTTTCAATCACATTGTGTCCCTTTGTCTCTCTACTAATTCACATACTTGATTTCTTGTGAAGTTATTTAACTCTTCATGCATAGCATTCACCCAATCAATATCCTTCAATGCTTCATCTATCTTCTTTGGTTCGATGGACGCCACAAATGAAAAATGCTCATAAAATGATGCCAATGTTGATCTAGTTTGCACACCTCTTGAAATATCACCAATGATAGTGTCTAATGGATGATCCCTTGCAATATTGGTTGGTTGGAGGATTGGAACTTGATTGCTTGCACTTGCTTGATCATTGAGTTGAGATAATGTACTAGCCACTTGATCTTGTTCATTATCATGAGAGCCACTTGTACTAGCTTGATTTGCATCATCTTGCACATTTGAGTTAGAGAGCACTTGCATTTTATCATCTTCATCATCATTCACTTGCTTGGGCCTCAATTCACCAACATCCATGTTCTTCATGGCATTTGAAAGTTGAATGCCTCTCACATCTTCCAAGTTCTCATTCTCTTCTTGTGAACCCTTGGTTTCATCAAATTTAACATCATGAACTTCCTCAAGAGTACCACTATCCAAATTCCAAACTCTATAAGCTTTGCTAGTGGTTGAGTATCCAAGTAGGAATCATTCATCACATTTCTTGTTAAACTTACCCAATCTAGTGCCTTTCTTCAAGATGTAACATTTGCAACCAAAGACCTAAAAATATGTAATGTTGGGCTTTCTACCATTCAAGAGCTCATATGGTGTCTTCTCTTTCAATAGGTGACAATAGAGGTGGTTGCTACAATAGCAAGCCGTGTTGATAGCTTCGGCCCAAAAGGATTGACTCACATTGTACTCACTAAGCATAGACCTTGCCATATCAATGAGTGTTCTATTCTTCCTCTCAACAAGGCCATTTGATTGTGGAGTGTACTTGACCGAAAATTGATGTCTAATTCCAAATTCATCACACAACTTATCAATTCTAGTGTTCTTGAACTCACCACCATTGTCACTTCTAACTCTCTTAATGGTTGTTTCAAACTCATTGTGAATGCCCTTGACAAATGATTTGAATGTTGCAAACACATCACTTTTTCCACTAGAAAGAATACCCATGTATATCTCGTATAATCATCCACTATCACAAAGCCGTATTTGTTACCACCAATGCTAGTGTATTGAGTTGGCCCAAACAAATCCATGTGCAATAACTCAAATACTTTACTAGTGCTCATCATGCTTTTCTTGGGATGGGTGTTTCCAACTTATTTTCTGGCTTGACAAGAACTACAAAGCTTATCCTTTTCAAACACAACATCTTTCAAGCCTCTAACCAAATCATGCTTAACCAATCTATTCAGTTGTTTCATTCCAACATGACCAAGCCTTCTATGTCATAACCATCCTATGATAGACTTAGTGAACAAATATATAGATAATATAGCTTCACTAGCATTGAAATCAACCAAGTATAGACTCTCATATCTAAAGCCTTTGAAGATCAAATTAGAGCCATCTACACTTATGATCTCTACATCATCTACCCCAAATATGCATTTGAATCTAAGATCACACAATTGAACCACGGATAGCAAATTGAAGTTCAAGCTCTCTACTAGCAACACATTGGATATGCTCATGTCATTGGATATTGCAATCTTACCAAGCCCTTTGACCTTGCCTTTGCCATTGTCATGAAATGTGATACTATCATAACCATCATTGCCATTGGAGTTGATTGAATTGAACATTCTTGCATCACCGGTCATGTGTTGAGTGCACCCACTATCAAGAACCCAATGCCTTCCTCCGGCTTTGTAATTGACCTACAAAAGAAGATCAATTCCTTTTAGGTACCCAAACTTGCTTGGGTCCTTGAAGGTTAGTTACTAAGCTCTTTGGTACCCAAATGACTTTCTTCTTGGAGCCCATCCATGATTTATCAATGAACTTAGCCTTCACACCATATGTACCCTTAGTAAGCATATGGAAAGAATCAAGTTTAATGGAGGATACATTAGCTTGTGGCTTCTTTTTCATGCACTTTTGCTCTACATAACCAACTTGCTTGCAACTAGTGCAAAATCGACCATTGTTCTTCACAAAACTAGTCTTGTGAGGAGCAAAGGCCGCCTTGCCTTTCTTGGGGATATAGCTCAATCCCTCTTTGTAGAGAGAAGCTCTTTGGCTACCCAAGCGCATAAGCAAGCTGTCCTCACCACCATAGGCCTTAGCCAATGTGTGAGTGAGCTTATTAACCTTCTTCTTGAGGTTCTCATTCTCAACCATTAGTGAGGCATCATAAGTAAAACCATCACTACTAGATGAGGTGGAAGTAGAAGTACTACAAGAAGGGTTAGCGGGAGCAACAATGATAGGTATAGATAATGATTCATCAATTATATCACAAGTTAAGCCTATATTGCAAGTCTCAACATTGGCAAGTCTCAACTTTTTATTTTGCTCATCAAGCAAAGAGGAATGAGCTTTTTCAAGCTTCTTGTGAGCCTTGGCAAGCTTCTCATGGGCTTCCTCTAGCTTCTCATGAGATACATTGAGCTCATCAAAGGCTTGCTTAAGGGCTTTTAATTCCTTACGCAAGCTTTTACATTCCCTTCTCTTAATGCCAAAGTGTTCTTTAGCATCTTCTAGCATATCAAATAGTTCATCCTTAGTAGGTTCATCATCATCACTATCACTTTCATTTTCATTTTCATTATCATGTTTCTCATCACTTCCATCGTCACAAATTTATACCTTAGTGGCCTTAGCTATGAAACATGATGGAGTGTCGAAGAGAGAAGGCTTCTCATTGATAGCAATGCTTGCAAGTGCCTTCTTCTTGGTGGTCTTGTCATCATCACTATCATCATCATCACTTGAGGAAGCATCACTATCCCAAGTGACCACATATGAACCACCCTTCTTCTTGAAGGTCATCTTGTCCTTCTTCTTTCTTTTCCTTCTTGTCCTTCTTGTTCTTCTTGTCATCATCTTTGTCATTATTGTATGGGCATTGAGCAACAAGATGATCTTTGCTTCCACAATTGAAGCACCTTCTTGACTCTTCCTTGTTCTTGGATGAAGATTTTTTCCTTCTAGCACGATATCCTTTCTTTATCATAAACTTCCCAAATCTCTTAACAAAGAGAGCCATCTTCTCATCATCATCATCATCATCTCATGAGCCATCATCTTCACTTGATGTATCTTGCTTTGCCTTGTCCTTGTATGATGTGGCCTTGAATGCCACGCTCTTCTTCTTCTCATCCTTCTCATCTTTCTTCTCCTTCTTTTCTTCCTTCTCATCATCATCTCTATATGTATCATTGGTCATTATATCTCCCAACACTTGGTTTGGTGTCATGGTGTCCAAACCACTCCTCACTAGAATAGTGACCAATGTGCCAAATCTTGAAGGTAAACATCTCAAGAACTTGTGGGAGAAGTCCTTGTCCTTCACCTCTTCTCCAAGTGCTTTGAGATCATTGACAAGCACTTGAAGCCTATGGAACATCTCCGGCACACTCTCATCCTCCTTCATCTTGAAGCTTGCAAACTTCTCTTTGAGAATGTATGCCTTTGCACCCTTTACGGCTTGAGTGCCCTCAAATGATTCCTCTAATTTCTTCCATGCCTCATGAGCTCTCTCAATGTTCTTGATTTGCTCAAAAGTTCTCTCATCCAAAGCATCATGGATGGCACTAAGAGCAATGTCATTATTTTGGAGTAGCATTTCTTCGGTGGCGGTGGGAGCCTCTTCATCTTCAACCTCAATCTTTGTCTCTACCACCTTCTAAACCTTCCTATTAATTGACTTAATATAAGTTGTCATCTTAGCTTTCCAATAGGGATAATTTGAGCCATCAAATTGGGGTTTCTTCTTGGTGTTGTTGATTTGAGCTATTTTTACACCGAAGATTGTTAAGCCTCAAATCATGGTGCCCTTTGCTCTGATACCACTTGAAAGGTCCTAATGGCTAAAGGGGGCTTAATAGCCTATTAAAATTTCTACAACAACACTTAGCAAACCGGTTAGACAATTATGAGGCGAAGCAAGTGTTGCGCTAGCCTACTAAAAATACAAGCCACCTACCACAATTCTAGTTTCTATAGTTTCTAACCACACAATGGCTTTGTCACTATACTAAGGTAGTGTGCTCTCAAAGGCTAACTAAAGAGCCATACTAACCAAACTAACAAGCTCTCACAACTAGCTACACTAAAGAGCTTGATAACTAGTTTGTAGTAATGTAAAGAGAGTGAGCAAGATGGTTTACCGCTGAGTCAAGGAGTGAACCAATCAATCACAAGAATGAATACCAATGAGGACCAATCACCTCAGAATCAAATGATGACACAATGATTTTTTACCGAGGTTCACTTGCTTGCCGACAAGCTAGTCCTCGTTGTGGCGATTCACTCACTAGGAGGTTCACGCGCTAATTGGCATCACACGCCAAACCCTCAATAGGGTGCCGCACAACCAACATAAGATGAGGATCACACAAGCCACGAGCAATTCACTAGAGTACCTTTTGGCTCTCCACCGGGGAATGGTCAAGAAGCCCTCACAATCACCACAATCGGAGCCGGAGACAATCACCAACCTCCGCTCGACGATCCTCACTGCTCCAAGCTGTCTAGGTGGCGGCAACCACCAAGAGTAACAAGTGAATCCCGCAGCGAAACACGAATACCAAGTGCCTCTAGATGCAAACACTCAAGCAATGCACTTGGATTCTCTCCCAATCTCATAAAGATGATGAATCTATGATGGAGATGAGTGGGAGGGCTTTGGCTAAGCTCACAAGGTTGCTATGTCAATGCAAATGCCCAAGAGGGTGAGCTAGAGCTGGCAATGGGGCTTAAATAGAAGCCCCCATGAAATAGAGTCGTTGTACCCCTTCACTGGGCACTGCTCAGGGAGATCGGACGCTCTGATCAGATCGACCGGACGTAGGACCCCAGTGTCCGGTCGCCCGATGCTTGCCACGTGTCATCAACTTGAAACACGGATCGCCCGATCTCAACGGTCAAGTGAAGACCGGATGCGTCAGTTTGAACACGACCGGACGCAGGACCCCAACGTCCAGTCATTTCCAGTAAGGTTCCATTCGCAAAAAATCACGACCGGACTCACCTAGCGTCCGGTCACTCATCGTCTCCTCTGTGCGCTACCACGTCAGCGGGACCAAACGCACCCACTCAACGTCCAGTCACTAAGTGACCTAGCATCCGGTCAAAGACCGACGCCAGCGTCTTCACTGCTTCCACTGACCGGACACGCCGGTCCAGTTGAGACCAGCGTCCGATCCACTCTGTGAAACCCTGCCTTTTTTGTACAAGGCGCCGATGGCACCGTCAGACTATCCGCACTCTATGGGCGGACACTCCGCCAGTGAAGTTTCTAACCCTTGCTTAAATGTGCCAACCACCAAGTGTATCACCTTGTGCACATGTGTTAGCATATTTTTCACAAATGTTTTCAAGGGTGTTAGCACTCCACTAGATCCTAAATGCATATACAATGAGTTAGAGCATCTAGTGGCACTTTGATAACCACATTTCAATACAAGTTTCACCCCTCTTAATAGTACGGCTATCAAACCTAAATGTGATCACACTCGCTAAGTGTCTTGATCAAAAAAACAAAATGGCTCCTACCACTTATACCTTTGCCTTGAGCCTTTTGTTTTTCTCTTTCTTCTTTTCAAGTCTAAGCACTTGATCATCACCATGGCATCACCATCATCATGTCATGATCTTCATTTGCTTCACCACTTAGAATGTGCTATCTATCTCATGATCACTTGATAAACTAGGTTAGCACTTAGGGTTTCATCAATTCACCAAAATCAAACTAGAGCTTTCAACCTATACATGATCTCTGCAACTACTGTTAACTTTCTGCTAACTGTATCTAAAGACCTTGTAAACCTATGTTTGCACTCTCTACTGGCAGATTGGTGGGCACAGGTCCAGATGTACATGCCTAAAGCTTCTACCAAGGTACACTTATCTGTTGATGGCAGGCCAAAGAAGCAGGGTGTCATGCAAATGCATGAAGGCATCACGCGTCATGCGCAAATTGTCTATACATTTGGTTTGGTCGGCAAGGGTAAGCTGCATCCATTGGTCTCCAGGTAGTTTAGGAATAAGACAAGGAGGATTTACCTCAGGCATTTGCTATGACATAATACCTTTCAACCTCTGCAACACGACTGCTGCCTTCGCCAAGATCATAGTGCTCGGTCCATCACTGGAAGTGTCGCTGTACGATGACTTGTCAGTGCTGCTCATTGTACTACCTGCAAATGGGCACATATCAGTAAGATGCTGATGCATATATTGGGAACAAAACATTTGCTAATAAGTAAACATGTCAAGTTACCTGAACTAGGTAGTTGGCACGACCACCTTAGAAAAATTTATGTAAGGAATGAACAACAGAAAAGTGATCCATGCATAAGGTCTTACAACGCTCACAGCACAACACATATATTTTATTCAAAACACGAGACAATGACATGCACTTAGTTCTCTGTAACGGTCTTTATTAAAACAAACAAAACAAACATAACGAAACAATGAACAAAATCAACTCATCATGCACATGGTGGAAAACAGAAACAGTAGAAAAAACCGCAGTACGAACAATAGTGCTGATCACTGGGAGTTTGTGGAGCACACGAAGTCCCATGACACATTGACCTAATTCAGCCGGCCCTCTTTAGTTTCCAAATTAAGAAAAGCCCGACGACGGAGCCTGTTGTTGCAAAGGTTAAGGGTTTGCGTGAATACTACATCAGTCTCGCTGTAACCATCTTGCTTCAGAATCTGATGGACTTGGGACAACTCCTCATCATCTGTGGTCTGATGGGACTTCTGGGACCTAGCCTCCCTGATAATGTGTCTCAGGTCTTCAAGGCAGTCGTCAATGGATGGAGTCTTGCTACTCTTCTTACTGCGAGGACTGTTAATAGAATGTTCCCTATGGACTCTCTTTGAGGGCTGAGCACCACTATGTGGTAGGACCAGCTCGTCCGACAAGGCTGGAGGAGTGCGAGGGCTTCCACTACTGGGTGTCTTGTCAGGTTGATGGCCCCCCACCGATACCAACTCGCCCCTGTCATGTGGGGTGCGTCCCAAAATCGTGATCAGTTGCTCACATCATTGGGGTGTTTGAACTTCTCATGAGCAGGTTGGCTACTTTCCTGCACGTGTTCCAGTGATGGCGAAGTTAGTACTAAGTTAGTGGGAACCTAATTGCTAAAAAATAGTCAAGGAAATGCGTGTAGTTAGTACCCTGGGGCTGGCGTCGTGCCACTCAGGGTCAGCTGTAACCTCTCAAGTAAGCGGGTCACGACTTAGCCCAGTATGGGTCTGACCGTGGCACCAATTGAAATACTAATGTTTCAGCTCATTGTACTTGTTCTTTCACTTTTTCTTGTTGTACCCGAGCCTCGTGACTTCGTTGAAGCCACGAACGACATTGGTCCACCCTAGTGAGGTTGGCGAAGTGGCGTTCTAGTGACAGAGGTCTTTCTGCTTGTTGATTAGGTCAATAAGCAGAGAGCAAGTTCTGTCATCCTAGCTAGCACGTTCCTGGCTCATCTGATGCAAGGATCGACATTCGAAGGGATTATGTACATGGATGCATATCTTATGTCATACGGAGGGTAGTTCGAGTATGCAAAGATGAGAGTGGACGACGGAAAAGAGAACTTGCCATTCCGAATCGCTTGCGGCGTTTTGAGCGGTGGTTGTAATGCTTGCCAGCAGGTGGAGAGCAAGACGAAGTCGACGACGCTGCCAGTTTGGGCAGCGTTGATAACCAGCGGATGAAACATCCCTGAAATCTCTGCAGTGTAAACATAGAGCATACTTGTAAGATGTTCAATTAAGCAGTGTTGACACAACTTATAAAGTTATAGTAGCCTACATAATGGGTGCAGTTGAAGGATACAAGCTAAATGGGTTATACTGACAAAACTATAATGCATGCATATGGCAGAGAAACCAATAGCCCCTGCTATTAGTGCAAGAAGGGTCACCAGGAATAACTACGATAACAGATAACTTCTCATATTGCATACTATGAACACGCATTTGCAGGCATACAAACATGTGAGATCACCAGGATTGCATGCATGTATTCATGTGAAACCCCTAGTACCAACAAATCAATAGGTAATGGACAAACCCCTAGTACCAACAAATCAATAGCTCTTAGTGGCTGAAAACTCTCCATTCCAGGTACACTACAAACACACTGGTACTCAAGTAAAAACAACTTGGAATCTGAAGTAATAGATGAACAATTTGAAGCCAAAACATAACACTGGAACCTGTAACCTATCATAAAGAATTGAACATCCAACTAGAAATGGCTAGGCTAAAGCCCCATTTGTCAGTGATTCCCGATTCCAGCATCACTCCAAGAGCACAGATAGTAAGTGAAATCAACATCCTAATCTAAATTAATACCTTGGGTACCGATACCAAGGTCATGCATTTTAGTGTAAACAAAAGCACTGTAAGTAATTCCTAGCCTATGATCAAAAAGCAAATAGCGAATTTGGAAATGATGACCTAAACCCTAGCACCCCCAAGTGCAAGAGCCCCAAATTGATCTTGCCACAAATCTTATCTGATTAGTAAAGCCAGCTCTATAATAGACCAGCTGCATGACCTCAAAATGGACAGTAGCCAGCTCCAAAAGTGAGTGCCAGATCCGGGGGTTCGTTGCTGGAGCCAGTCGGTGTCGATGCAGACGGGGCCCTGCATGGAGGATGGCGGCTCGGAAACACCTAGAAGGAGCAGACATCGACCGGGTCCTGGTGGTGATGAGGGGTGCGGCGCGGGGGTAAACCTACAAGACGAGGCAGTGGGGCTCAGATCCGGCTGGGTGAGACTGCGGCGGCGTGGGATCCGGGGGGTTACCGTGCTGGAGGGAGTCACCGTCGATGGAAGCGGGGTCGGGGAGGGAGGCGAAGAGCACTGTCACCGAGGCAATGCGAGAGTGCAGGGAAACCCTAGCCGCGTGGGGGTCAACCTACAAGACGACGAGCTGGGGCTTAGAGGCGGCCGGGTGAGAGGACGGCGGCGTGGGATCCGGGGGTTACCTTGCTGGACGAAGGCTCCGTCGATGGAGGCGGGGTCGGGGAAGGAGGCAGAGGTCACTGTCACCGCAGGCCCGGCGAGGAGGACAGAGTAGAGAGGCGGGCACAGACGGATCCGGTGGCCACCGACGCGGCTAGGAGACGCAGCGTTGATGACTGTCGAGAATCGGGCGCTGAGACGCGGACGAGCGGCGAGAGTGCAGGGAAACCCTAGCCACGCGGGCGAATGGGAAAAGAGGTCGTAGGGACTGACACGCAATGCCCGGCCGTCGCTTATCTCCAACCATTCGGCTAGGGCTGGGCTGCCGAACGGCTAGGCTGATAAGACCCAGCACATTCAGCCTGGCCTGCTGAACAGGCTGCCACATCCGGCGCCTGTTGTCTGACCTCCACACCACATGTGTACAGCAGCCGTGTCTTGCTCATCTCGAAGCCGCTCCTCCGGTCTTCAGCTCCACATAGGACTAGTGGACGCCGGACTTGTGTGTGTGCAAGATAAGCAAAACACAGCAAAATTCATCTTAGTGCTCAACCATATGGAGAACGACGTGGATGCCATCTCCTCTTGTTCCTTGCTTCCGGCTCCTGGAACACGACGCACGGCCTCGTCGCGACGCACGGCCGGCATATATGTTGATTACCTGGCACTGGCACCTGCTCACCGCCTGCAGGGGCCTGCGCAAGTTCAGCGCGCGGAGCTGCGTCGGCTTCGACGACAAGGACTAGGAGGTACTGAGGTGCGGGCCTAGGATCCAGCGGTTCGACGTCGGAGGGTCCAAGTCCAAGCTGGTGGAAGACCTTGGCCTCCTTTGGATAGCAAGAATTTGATAGGAATTTCAAAGGAATCTAATGGAATTTGATAGGAATTTCAAAGGAATCTAATTCTTATGTTTGGGTTACGCTTTTTGATCCCCCTGTAGCGGTCTGCTACAGGCGGCTGCGCTCCTCGCACATGAAGTTATAAACTCTGCTTTCTTCTTATTAATATAAAGCTGGGCAACCGGATCTTTCAAAAAAAAATCTTATGTTTTGGTTACATCATATGACGTTTGGAATGGAGGAATTAAAGTTTTTCTTTCTTATGGAGAAAGGCATGCTTTTCTTCGTGAAATGGAGAAAATAAAACGTCCACTTTAAGCTCTTGAAAAAATTTCATGCATGTGAATGGAGAGATGAGCAAACCCTTGTCGACTAGAATTGAGGAATAAACATGTTGTTATATTCTTGTATATAATTCCAAACACTCATTCCTATATAATTTCTATGTTTTTGAATTCCTTTTTTCTATTATACTCATAATTTTCTATTTCTATGTTTCCTTCTTTTCTCTGTTTTACGTTCCTCCGTTCCATGCCGGATGATGAGCTTGCCGGCAGTGGCGGTTTGGGCGACCCGTCCTACGTTGATGTGATGTGATTAAGGATGAAAACGGAACGGAAATATCTCGAACCGAACCGCGTCGTTTTCTATATTTAATCCGATCGAATCCGTATTTTCTTGTCCGACTTTACCGTTTTCACTTTCGCATTTGAGATGTTTCGTATTTAAAATGTAAAAGTAGAAAACGGTTTACACATTTTTCGACCGTTTTCTACTTTTCTACTTTTAATTTGAAATATTCTGAATTCAAAATTCGGTTTAAACCGAATTTGGCCAACTGCACAGGTCATACAGCTCGATTACAGGCTGCTCACCACGCAGCTGCGTTCTTTCTACTGGTGGCTAGCTGCCCTCTCTTATAGACGGCGCCCAGCCTCATCTCTCTTATTATGTATTTGGTCGTGCACTTTTTTAATGCTATGCACTTAAACTAGATCATACACTTGTTAGTTGTGAACTTGTTATGTATTTGGTCGTGCACTTATTTAATGCTATGCACTGTGGGTCGGTATTTCGTATTGAATTTTTGCATACCGACCGTGTTCGACATAATTCCGCTCGAATTGGTTCGTTTCCAAAATTCTAGATATTCCGTAAGTTCGTGTTCGTTTTCGTGTCCGGCTTTTTCGCTTTCGCTTTCGCTTTCGTATTGAATTTTCGACCGAGTTCGACCGTTTTTACATTTGAAATTCTATTTTTACATTTGAAATACGAAAGCGAAAGCGAAAGCGGATAAGCCGGACACGAAAACGAACACGAACTTACGGAATATCTATAATTTCAAAACGAACCAATTCGAGCGGAATTATGTCGAACACGGTCGGTATGCGAAAATTCAATACGAAATACAGACCCACAGTGCATAGCATTAAATAAGTGCATGACCAAATACATAACAAGTTCACAACTAACAAGTGTATGATCTAATTTAAGTGCATAGCATTAAAAAAGTGCACGACCAAATACATAATAAGAGAGATGAGGCTGGGCGCCGTCTATAAGAGAGGGCAGCTAGCCACCAGTAGAAAGAACGAATCAAGCGTGGTGAGCAGCCTATGAATCGAGCAGTATGACTGTAGATTAATAAATTCGGTTTAAACCGAATTTTGAATTCAGAATATTTCAAATTAAAAGTAGAAAAGTAGAAAACGGTCGAAAAATGTGTAAACCGTTTTCTACTTTTACATTTGAAATACGAACCATCTCAAATGCGAAAGCGAAAACGGTAAAGTCGGACAAGAAAATGCGGATTCGATCGGATTAAATATAGAAAACGATGTGGTTCGGTTCGGGATATTTTTGTTCCGTTTTCATCCTTAATGGTAGCCCCTACGCCATTCCTGGGTATTTTTGACCACAAACGAAGCTAAAATTTTAGACCTTTTTATATGAATATAATGATACTACTACTACTACTACCTATTGTTAGTATATATACACATACATATTCAAAATGTTACTAATAAGTAGATAACCGAATGCAAAAGCAATATTCATATGAAATAATTTGTATACGTATTAAATTACCTTAAAAATTTCTTCTAATATTCCTTGATACGAAGTCATCAATGATGGTTTCAATATCAATCTCATCCAATAATCGCTTCTCAATGCATAATGTTGCCAATCCATTCAACCTCTCTTGTGACACTGTAGATCTCAATGCATTAGCTGGTTCCTCCACAACAACTATCGCCAATGTATCTGGATCTCTTGAAGGGCTTGTATTACTCTTAAGAAATTTATGAAGAGTCCCTCTCTGTGATTCTACCAAATCATCTATTCGCTTTTTCTTCTTTCTTTTATCGTTGCCGGAAGGATACTTTCTTAATGATATGGTACTGTTAAAAAAATAGAGAAACAATTTGTAACTACAATTTCATAAAGTAGGGATCACGTGAGAAACAATTAGTCAATTACTAACTAAATTTCAGATTCCTACCTGGTGCCTCACTGAACTACCGAAGCCGGTGAAGCCGGACGATGGAAATTGGAAATTGGAATCGGGACTTAGGCCCCATTTAGCCGGCCCCCCGCGTGCTCCGACTCCTATACTGTAGCCGGAGCCATGGGAGCTAGAAAAACGAGCTTCTCCGGCTCTGATGGTGTCAGTGAGAGGGGGCTTAGGGGGCTCTATGGTCTCATCGACGGTAAGGGGGGGGGGCTTGAGCCCCTTCCGCCCCACCACTAGATCCGTCCCTGATGCATGGTGGTTTGTTTCTTTCCCATGCATGCACGACATGAATAATGAACACATACGTGGGTCCACATCTCATATGAGGACTGCATATGAGGAGAGCCAATCCAACACATCTCACCTTGCTTGCAAGTGGAGTCCTTTTAACTAAAAATAAAAAACATAAATGTTGTAGAAGTACTATCGCAAAGGATAACTGTTGCACATGGATAAATACGTGCCTCACCTTGCATGTACTCTTAGACGGTCTCCAATGAGGAACCTATATGGGCATCCAAACCCAAAATGGGTAGCAAGAGACTCAAAATCAGCCTCCAACAAAGTATCTATACGGGAGACCTATTTTGAATTGCCTGAGAGACACAACCTAAATATGGGCATCATCTCTCCTGAAAACTCATTTACAGAAAGGATTCTCTTTTGGGTCTTGTTGTTGGAGAAGATGTCGAAAAGGTATTGAACATTTTGCATGTAGCGTTACCGAAAAAAACAAATGGATCTTGTATTTTTGGTGTTGTCGTTGGAGATAGTCTTATGCTAAGAAAAGAGCCAGCTCCGGATATCTGTCGACCTCAACAAACTTTATAGATGGGTCTGCTACGTCTTAGCTGCTGCCTATATAAAGGATCCCCTGGCACCTCATTCGGGGGACGAATTTGCACCTGCATCCCCCAGCACCTCATGCGGGGGACGAATTGGCGCCTGTATCTAGAGGACGAGCGCGGCCAGCCTGTATCTAGAGGACAAGCGCGGCCAGTAACAGAACTAGAGGGGGTCAGCAGGGGCCATGCCCCCACTCCCCCCAAATCCAATGGAATTTCTTTTTAAGTACCCCTATACATATTTCAATTTACAGCAAAATAAAACATCAAATTACATATTTTTTATTTATAATATTGTGATTTTTCATTATAAATACTAATTATATATATAAAAATATTAAAACAGTTTTTAAGACATACACTTGTTTATATATTTATCACGTATTCACGTCGAGAGATGTGCGGGCTCCCTTAAGGGCACGTACAACGGGCATTTTTTTCTCGTCTCGGTGATGGTCATTTTTCAGAAAACCTCCCAGCTCAGCCGAGAGACGGGCGCATCGTCGCCTCGCGAGGCGACGGCCCTATCCCGTGCTCCGATGCGGAAGAGACGGCGGCGGCTCCGTTGTACTACATCGTCTCCTACAGGCGACGACACGCTCGGATCCCGCGCGGGTAGGAGTCGATGGCGGGCGCAGGCAGAAGATTTGGGCGCGCGCAGGAGTTTTCCGCGCCCAATCCATCTCCACCCGCCATATCTCCGCCTCATCCCGGTTCCCCCAAATTCGCCTCATCCCGGTTCCCCCAATCCGCCTCATCCATCTCCACCTCGCACTCTCGAGATGTCCATGTCGGCCGCAGCTAGGAAGAAGAAGGCATCCACACCGTCGGCGTTGGATGCGGCGGCGGCGGCCCCAGCCCGTACCCTCGGTCGCGGTGGCTTCTCGACGCCGATGGCTCTCTCTCTCGGTCGTGGTGGCGGCTCGGCGCTAACGGTCCCCTCTCTCAGACGTGGCGGCAGCTCAGCAGCAGCAGGGACCCGCCCAACCACCGGTGGTGTCGGCAAGGGCGCGGCGACAGCGACATCCTCCATTGATGGATCCAGCGTTGGTGGCTTCCCCAGCATAGATGGATTTCCGTTCCCTCATTCACCGTCTCAAGCCTGGTTTGATGCGGCCGGCAGTGATCCCTCTTCTTCTGTATCATGGTAATCCCTCTTCTCCTGGTTTGTGATTTTTTCAATTTATAATCATTGTTTAAGATCCAGTAGAAGAATAACATATATTGAATAGATGATTGTGCTATATTCTGCAACTTTTTGGATAGATGATTCAATGCACTTAGCCATTTCAGAATCTGAATTCCCTTTAGATGCAAGCTTAAAAAATTTTAGAACACAAGAAATTGTATTAACCACCCAGCTCTTCAGAAGATCAATATTCCATTGCCCAAGAAGTTCCTGCTCTTCAGTTGGGCCAATTTCTGAATTCTCATCGGTTGTCTGACTTTGATCAAATGATTCATCTATAACTTTGCACAAGATACAAACAATCTTCAACACTATGGAATTTGCCAGCCAGCTCTTTAACAATTTTTGTTTTTGTCATGGAGTCAAATCTTCCACCACTGTATTTCTGTAAGTTGATAATGACAGCAGCACACCGATCATTGTCATGACTTGCTACACTCACTAACTCTTTCAGAAAATGTTTTCCGGCATTATACAACCATGAAGATTCATTTGAAATATCCATCAAAGCTTGAACAACTTTGCTGGACAGAACTACTTGGATAGCTGAAGGAGACAATTTTGGGAGGAGGCTAAAAAGTATACTAAATGCTAAATGCTTCCTGTATTTGAAGAATATTATGCTATATATTTGATAGCAACTCAAAGCCATAGTACCATATTACATATTTGATAGCAACTGAAACATATTGGATAGATGTTTGTACTGTGCTATATTCTGCAACTCAAAGCCATAGTGGTTATTGTTTGTTTCCTGCAGGGATAAAGATCCACGTCCATCTGGTGGTTTCATGAGTTACTTCGGAAATCAGCCACACAACTTTCATTTGGTTGGTGCACCTATTCACAACATCCCTTTGAATAGACCACTGTCCACCAACAATGATGCAAGTTCACAGCCTGAAGTAGAAATATTACTTGACAATGACAATGTTAGGACTGAGAAGAGGATCCTATGGACAGAGGAAGAGGATATTAGATTGATGAGCGCTTGGATAGAACATTCAACAGACTCTACCTGTGGAGCCGATAAGGGTGGTAACCAGTATTGGGGTGAGGTTGTTGAATCCTACAACAAGAATACCCCACCACTTCGAAAGAGAAATCTGAAGCAATGCAAGGATAGATGGCACAAGATTAATAGGTGGACGGACCTCTTTGAATGTGCTTATGTAAAGGCTCGCAGACTATTTATAAGTGGATATTCTGATCAAATGTGGATTGATGCAGCCCACAAGTTCTATGTGGAGGACAACAAAGATGCAAAACTAGGACCCTTTGTTGGGATTGAGGTTTGGAAAATTTGTCGAAAAGTGTCAAAGTGGAAAACATACAATGAAGAGCTGAGGAATGCACGTAAAAGGAAATCATTTCACCTTGAAGAAGAAAGGGATCAGGAAAATGATGAAAGTTTGGAAGAGATGCCTAATCGACCAATGGGTCAGAAGGCAGCTAAAAAGGCAGCTCTAGCTGCAAAAGGCAAGTCAAAAGGCTCCAGCAGTGAAGATAATGGTAACTCAAAGGAATCTGCTATTGATCTAGACAAATTAGGCAAATTTCAGGAGGAAACAAATGCAAACCGTATGAAGATATTGGAACTGCAGCAGAAGCTATCATCTGAGAAGCTTGAGACCGCAAAACTTGCCCACCTTACTGCATAAGAGACCAAAAAGGGAAAGATGCTTGAGAAAGAATCAAAGATGATGGAGGCTTATAACAGCCTCATCTTACAAGATACAAGTTCAATGTCCGATGTGGAAAAGGTGGAGCGAGTTGCTGCCATGAAGTGTCTTAGGAAGGCCCTTTTTCCTGAAAGTGACTGAACAGGTAACTTGAGCAACCTGTACACCTCTACACCTCAACTTCTATTCTTTGATTTACAGTAACTTTAGCTGCTATCTATGTTTGCTATCCTTGTTCTGTATTAGTTTGATCTGGAAACCATAAAATCAGCTGACACTATCTCAGAGTTGCCTACATTGCTTTCAGAATATAAAGATGAGAACATGTTTCTTGCATTTTAGAGTTGCCTATCTTAGAGTATTAGTTTGATCTGGAAACCATAAAATCAGATGATAGTATACTCAGCTAGTTTTTAGATAGGCATGAGTACTTTTGTTCATGATGATTTAACTGTTTCTTGCATTTTTATATTATGAACTTTGCAGGTTAACCAGATTAAGGATAAAACATCTGCGAAAGAACAGCACATTGCAGAGGATGAGTGGTGACCTACCTGATGGTGTGATCTATCTGTTATCTACTAGTTATTATCTCAATGTCATCTACTAGTGACTGCATCTATCTGAATGTGAATGCTATCTATCTGAATGTGAATGCTATCTGAATGTGAATGCTATCCTTCTGAATGTGAATGCTATTTGAATGTGAATGCTATCTATCTGAATGTGAATGCTATCTATCTCAACGTGAATGCTATCTGAACGTGAATGCTATCTATCTGAATGTGAATGATATCTATCTCAACGTGAATGCTATCTGAATGTGAATGCTATCTATCTGAACGTGAATGCTATCTGAATGTGAATGCTATCTATCTGAACGTGAATGCTATCTGAATGTGAATGCTATCTGAATGCTAGCTATCATACTATAAATTGGCACCAGTTAGTTCATTTTCCACCGCCCTGCTCTAGTTAGTTCCTATGGAGCAAGATGAGGTGCAAGATGCCGAGGACTTTGATCCTGCAGAGGTGTTCACCGTAGAAGATATGCTAGCAGAGGATGGAATCTTAGAAGATATGATACAAGAGGAATTGAAGGCCTACATCGATGGAGAAGCATCAACAGTATCTCGCCGTCGCCGTCAAACTGGACCGCGCAGGTACATACCAAGGAATCGAGAAGCAGCTCATGATGATCTTGTCGCTAATTACTTTTCTGCAAATCCTATCTACACCGATGAGATGTTCCGTAGGAGATTTAGGATGAATAAGCCGTTGTTCTTACGTATCGTGCATGCACTCAGTGATTGGTCTCCTTATTTCACCCAAAGACCCGATGCTACCGGTAGGAATGGACTTTCACCGCTTCAAAAGTGTACCGCGGCTATCAGGATGCTAGCTTATGGAACCTCGGCTGATCAACTTGATGAGGTGTTAAAGATAGCTGCAAGCACTTGTTTGGAGATTTTGGGAAAATTTGCTGAAGGGGTGATTGAAAAATTCGGTGAAGAATATCTACGCCCTCCAAGAAGCGATGAACTGGAAAAAATATTACGAGAAAATGAGGCTCGTGGTTTTCCAAGAATGTTAGGAAGCATCGATTGTATGCATTGGGCATGGAAGAATTGTCCGAAAGGTTGGGCAGGCATGTTCACACGTGGTGATAAAGGCGTTCCTACTATGATCCTTGAAGCGGTGGCAACTCGGGATCTTCGTATATGGCATGCTTTCTTTAGTACCGCCGGGTCTCAAAACGACATAAACGTTCTAAACAAGTCACCACTGTTCATTCAAGCAATAAAGGGAAGCTCCTGCGGTACACTATAATGTAAATGGAACACAATATGACATGGGTTATTATCTTGCCGATAAAATATATCCAGAATGGGCAGTATTTGTGAAGACAGTGACGGCCCCTCAGTCGGCGGAAGATAAATTATTTGCATTGATGCAAGAAGGGGCGAGGAAAGATGTCGAATGCGCATTTGGTGTGCTACAATCACGCTTTGATATTGTTCGTCGACCGGCAAGGTTATGGAAGTAGGGGGACGTTATCAACATAATGCAAGCTTGTGTTTCCACTATCAAAGCTCGGCCAATACATAGTAAACTCAAGAAGGATCTAATCGAGCACATATGGCAACGCTATGGAAACAAAGGAAATTAGATAAAAGACGTTGCATCTATATGGAATATAATTATTATATTGATGGTTTTTAAAAATATTGTAATCATGTTGCTCTTATTTATCCTTGATATATTTTCTATAAAATAGCCACATAATGATATACAAAAATTTATTTATAGTTGATCCTAACTACACGCAAAGTATTAAACAGTTTAGAGACGAACCCTCTGTCTGTAGGTTGTATGACCTGTTTTTATATCTGTCTATATGATAGATTTAAGACACTTAGAGATGAACAACCTGTGGTTGTACGTGCCCTAATCAAATTTGCTCGCACCGTCACTGAGCGCAGCCACCAGGCTTTCCCTTCGCGCGAGTCAGCCGGAGGCTTCTTCGATGTCCGGGTCCAGGCGTACGCGCGGACGGCCGCGGTAGAGTTCGCCGACTACCGAGGCATCTCCGTCCAGGCCTCTAGGGAGACCGAGCACGTCCGAGGACTCGCGACTCGCCGCAGGTGGGGCTGCTCGCCTCATGCTCGCGTTGATTGAGCATTTCCAAATGAGGCCCGCGTGGCTGCGTCCTTGCGAGCTAGGTCCAGGTCAATTCGACTGGCGAGGTTTCCAAGTCGAAGGCGGAGGCGGCCCAAGACTCTGGGCACGGGCTGGATTCGGTGATCCGGACCACTCCCGTGCTCCCGAGGAAGGAGAAGAATGCAGGACGCTGACGCACGGGACCCGCATGGGCGGCACAGAGTCGAGGCTCGTGGCGGGTGAGCATTGCTGGGCCGCTATGAAAGCTGTTGAGCTTGCGGAGCTGGGCTGGTGGAGGGAGGCACCGGCCGTGACTACCGTGCCGAAGCGATGGGCCAAAAGCAGAGAGCAGGTCGGAAGCGAAGGAAAAAAAAAAAAAGAAACGACAATGATCCTTTTCCTAAAACAGGGATTAAACTTTAAACTCCACTCAAACTTTTTGTAAATAGATTTTTTTAAAGTAGAAAATTTAAGCCTATTTTTAATATTTGATATTTTCAGACTTATTTTGAAAACACATTTTTAAACCCCGTTTCGAGAAAAGATATAAAACAATTCCTTTAAAATCATTTTTACTCTATTTTAAAATATTATTTTCAAACTATTTCAATATGATTTTGAAGGATAATAGAATTAAAAAAATGAAACCAGTTTCTGAACTAAAAGTTGAGACATATTTTGATCTTATTTTTATTTTTGGAATACATTTTTTAAAACTATTTTGAGAATTAAAACCGTTTTGTAAATAAACATGCTAGAAAACACATAATGAAACTCGTTGTCTGCTTTTCCTTGCAGAATCAGTTTTATTGGCAGTGATAAATTGATTGGCGCCCAGGGGCCAAGGAGGGTTTCTTTTGCCGCAGAAAGGTGATGGCAACGCTCTGTTCCTCCACGCTGGGTGGCACCATCGTTGGGCCTGTGCTGATGGCAATACGATGACAATCACTTGCGGTTGCGGCTGACTGGCTGAGATCTTGCAGCATATAACATCAGAGGCCCCTTTAATTTGGAGGGTGTGGTAGGAAACTAACAGATAAAGGGTGTGACATGTTGTTGTTCTTCAACGGCATGCTGGGAGGGATGATCATCAATCAGCATTGCTTGATCGCTCTTGAAGGTTCTTTTAATTTGATCACAAGTTGCTGTAAAGGCCGCACCTCCCATCATCGACAGCCAAAAATCGTCGTCGTCCAAGCCTTTTAATTATTGGTCCCGACCGCTGTCTAGCTCTTCAGTCTTGCTTTCGCCAAAGAAGGAAAAATATATGTGCGCGTGCATGGTGCATCGCAACAGAGGCGTACTCTCACGGCATCCACAGAGAGTGCACGGCGTGCGTGTAGCCGGCCGGGCGGCCCCGTACGTCGTCATGACGTACGACGATGAAAGGTGCTTTAACTAATGTCATCTTCACGTGCTAATCAATCGCTTCACTCCCGCTGCCTATCGGCCGACTTCGACACCGTGTCGGACACACGGCGTGCAGTGTTATCACCATGTGCCTCGCTATGTGTCCGCATCGGAATAGACGGTATGTTCGTTTGGGCTTATTTGGCTGATAAGTCATGGCTGAAAGTACTATTAGTTGATTTGGTGTGAGAAAAAAATACTATTTATTGGCTGAAAAAGTACGTCTTATAAGCAATTACGCAACAGGAAGCCACCTCGCCAATTATTTAAATGGACGCAGCCAACTCGCCCAAAGCGTACAGGTCCAAAAAAAAAGATCACGTTCGAACTAAGTGTTAGTTAATTCAAAAACAAAGCAATCACGTATAGTCCCAAGGTAAAGAGTTATTGTCGCTTACAAATTCAATCTCCTGTTCGACCATGTCTACGGAGTCTGCGTTGGGATCGTCTGCTCGCCTCCACCCATGTCTACAGAGTCCGCATCGACTACGTCCTCCTAGAAATGGAAGCAGAGCTTGAAAGGTGCTTGTGCCGTGTGAAGCCGGTACGTCACCAACTACTATCCCGTGGCTAGCTGCAATGGGCTCCAACTCGCCGTGTACATCGCACGGGCTTCATGGTTCTCACAAGGGCGATCGCGTCGGGCGGCGGCAGTGCGTCGACCTGCAGCGCCGTGCCGAGAGGCAGCAGCGCATTTGGCAGCGGCGTCGCGTCGGGCACCATCATTGCGTACGGAAGAGGAAGCATCACCCATCGCATAGAGATGAAGAGATGCGACCTTTCCGGCTCCAGCCCCGTACGAAAAAATAGAAAAAATAAAGAAAATAGAAAAAAAATAAGGAAAAAAGGGTGCAATGGCAGGAATACGAGAGATACATGTACTAAGTGGCTATTTTGCGAAGCGGTGCCAAATATCCAATTTTCTGGGAAGGTTCGCTTCCCGGTGTAGACACGGCCACAATGGAACGGTCTATGATCAATGCTTCATTCCCCGTAGACGAATCCTACTGTGTGGTTGATAAGTGGGAGCATGGCGAGCTGTGTCCTATTTCCAGTAAGGAGCAATGTTTGTAGATCTGGTTCTGCAATAACATAGGTTAATGGGTGCTCATGAAAAATATCTCTTAGCCGTAATAGATATGGACAAAAAGTCATGGTCCCGTGCCATATATCTAGTCTAGAAAAAATCACCAGTTATTTTCCCTAGAGCGAGTAGGACTCTGGGTGTCGTCTACCAATAATCTGCAGGCAGCAAACAGTTTGGAACCGCATTGATACATACTCCCTTTGTCAAAAAAAATATAATTATAGAATCCGTGCCGGTCAGACAAGGTAAAGCTTGACTAAGTTTATAGCAAACATTATTAGTATTTATGTCTCTAAATAGATTTATCATGAAAATATATTTTATAACTAATCTAATGATACTTATTTTATATCACAAATCACTACTACACAAAACTTAACCGACGCGGACGTTTTTAATTTACCGAGGCGGACATCATAACCGCCTCAGCCGAAAGGTTACGGTAAATTAATCTTTAACGAGGTGGTTAAAATACCCGCCTCGGTAAATCAAATAAAAAAACAAAAAAAGGAAAATCCGTGGACAAAGCCCAGCTAGCCCACCCATGGGCCCGCCGAGCCCATCCACGCGCCACCGCTCCGCTCACTGGATCCGCATTGTGCTCGCCAGATCTGCACTGCCACTCGCCGGATCCACGGAGAAGAGAGGGAGGGAGGGCGCGGGAGAGTGGATTCTCCTCAGAGGAGGAGATCCGCGCCGCCCCTGCCCAGAGAGGGCCGCGTCGCCACCGTGGATTCGAGCCGCCGCCGTGGATCCGTGACCGCGAGGCCGCGCGAGGCCACATGCCGCCGATCCCGCGCCCTTGCCGCGCCCTGAGCTGCGTGGTGGCGCTGGGAGACGGAGGGGCTGTGGTGGCGAGCAGCCAGCATCCTCGCCGGATCTGGTGGATAGAGGGAGAGGGAGAGGGAGCGGGAGAGGAGATGGAGTCACGAGCTCAAGTGAGGCCGCGTGCCGTCGAGCCTGCGAGGCCGCGCGCCGCTGAGCCCACGCCCTGAGGAAGGACGGAGCCCTGAGCTGCGTGGTGGCGTCGGGAGACGGAGGAGCTGGTGGTGGCGAGCAGCGGCATCGTCACCGGATTTGGTGGAGAGCGGGAGAGGGAGCGGGAGAGGAGATGCAGCCGTGATGGAGAGGAGATGGAGTCGAGAACTCTGGCCGGGTGAGGGAGAGAGTGAGGGAGGCGAGCGGCTGGTGAGGGAGAGGAGTAGGGCTAGGGTTTCATTCTTGCATATATATACTGTGACGTGGTGTCGGGCCAAGATGGGCCGAGATGGAGTGTGAAGTGGCTCGGCCACATTAACGGAGACTGGCCTTATAAGTGGTCCGTCTCCGAAAATGGATGCTTTTTTGGAGGCCCGCCTCGGTTAATAGATTTTAGGAACCGCCTCGGTAAATCTATTTTGCGAGGCGGTTGATTGTGACCGGCTCGGTTAATCCCAGGCATTAACCGAGGCGGTTCAAAAGCCCGCTTGCCTCCGAACCCCCTTGCTAAACGCCTCGGTTCAGTTTTTTAGTAGTGAATATTTGTATTTTTTATATAAATTTAGGTAAAATTTAAACTTTTTGACTTCTCGAAAAACGAGAATTGCACTCTTTTTTTTGACGGAGGTCGTACTAGTCTGGGATTTCCAGTGTAGCTACGTTAGCGACTCGATGAAACAGTTTCTTGACTTCGCTATTGTCGATGTTTCTGCTGCCGTGCCATTTTTTGTTGGTACATACTAGTCTGTCCTGTTGGGTGCCGAGCATCGTCACTACCGTTCGTTCGTTCGTTAGTTTGTGTATACCTGCTAAGCTTGTCTCTGTAGCTACTACCACTTGCACGGTTGCTCCTTTTACGTGTCTTGTCCTTTTCCTCTCTTGCTTTGTCTCTCTTGTCGTTTAAGTTATTATTAGCCGTTTGTGCTTAGCGCAAGCTTTCGTCCGTTTAGCTAGGTCCACGCAAATTAAACCTACCGCCGTAGTCCGATCCGTGTAAAAAGAAATATTAGTGTGATTATTAAAAGGACGATTAATATAATCTATCTATCTATATCCATAAGCTCGGCTGCTCGCCACCTGCTAGTCGTCTCCTTAGCCCTGGGCCCGTTCGCTTCGTAAAAAAACAAGCTGAAACTATGTTCCGACTGATTTATGGTGAGAGAAAAATACTATTCCGACTGAAAAAATAGGCTGAAAAAGACGGATTATAAGAGAAGCGAATATGACCATTCTACAGGCAGACTGGAGTCACCGGATTCACATATTTGCCAGCTTTCCAGATTCGATCACTGAATATCATTCTAATTCTAACAGCAACCACGTCCTACACACTACAACACAACCAGTGGCGGATGCGGATCGAAGGGGGTTGGTCTCTTCTTCTTTCTCTTTCTATTTTCTTATTTCCTCCACCCCTACTTCTCCCTCACCCTCCCCATTTTTCATTGATGCACCAGCTGTGAGGGGGCTGGAGTGTGGCAGAACCGTCCGAAATAACACACTTACGGAGACGCTCGTCTTCCCTCAAACACTAAGCACCCCGTAAGCGAGCTACAACGGGCTGTATCCGTCGGGCACACCCCAACGGAGAGCCCGAAAGATCCACATTTTTATCCGAGGATCCAATAATGAGAACGAGTTACAATACTTATCCATTTCATTCATCAGAAGTTCTTAAAATCACATTATTATATTACCAAATATCAGACTGCGGAATAATAAACAGCGGAATGCAGATAAACATCGAGTAAACAGCTAGCGACAGTAAGCAAGGATTCTGTCTGTGCCCACCAGAAGAATCCTCCACACAAAGATACTCCTTATGTATTACCTACAACAGAGGTAAATAAATCCTGAGTACATAATGTACTCGCATGACTTATCTGTCTAGGGGGAATAATTTTTCGACTCCAATGGATATGCAAAGCTTTATGGTTTCCTGGGTTTCCTTTTTGCAGAAAACAATACTAATAGTGGGTCCTTATTTATATTATTATTAACGGTCGTATTAATTTATTATTTAGCCAGTCTATGTAAGCATTTGTTCTACTTTCAAGCAAGAGTTGAGCAATCAGTTCCATTTTATCATCTTTTATCTTTTAGTTCTTACTACGGTGCTAGTGTTTAGACAAGCCGTACCGGATTTTCCGACGATTCGTGAATCAATATGCCCAGCTGGGTACCCCGAAAACACACGTCCCGCTTGTACCCCTAGCACAAGCAGAACTAACCCATTACCCTCCTGTCCTGGGTGTTCAGGTCCCCGTCTAAACTTGGACTCCAAGCCCTCACTCTTGAGTTTCGGACTCAGTGTAGTGCAAGGACCTCCACCATCCTTGCCTCCATTAGTGGGTCCGAAAAGAGCCGGATCCACGACAAGAGAGCAACGAGTCTTCCCTGCGCCCATATCCAAGTATGTGCTCGGAATAATAAGTTTGTGACTTGCCTAACGTCCAATGCAACGGCCGGTCCTTAATCGACATAGATAGAGAAAAAATGTAAACAAGCTATGCCCTATTAGCCGTAGAACACAGCCTTTTACACCCACTAGTATCCAAACCATATCCCTGCCTGGTCACCACTTTCCTTTCCACCATTTTATCATGAGTGATCATAATTATCACATATTTGTGAGTAACGGCAGATTACTCACGCTACCGATATCCTGAGCATAGCGGCTACTCGACCTGTACTAGTAGGACTCATAGGTAGATATATTTATGCATATAGTTTTCATAAAATACATGTAACGTAAATACACATCATATATATATTCAGTGATCATTAAAAATATGGGTTATGCACCGGGGCTTGCCTTGGGCAGGCGGTGGGTCAGCAAAGTCAGCACCAAAAGGCTCCCGGACTCCCTCCTGCATGAGGATCTCCTCCTCGTACTCCTCAATGACCTCTTCATAATCCTATTCGTCCACGGACACGAACTCTACCAACTCGTGATCTACATGTATTAAATGATGATGCAACACTTAATAATATGACAACAACAGCTCTTAAAATAAATACATCTGTCAAGTTACTAAGCTAATCCTACCGGCTAAGGTACTAAGTTACCTACTGTTACCACTAACAAGTATGATGCATGACATACATTATCATAGCAACTAAAGGTATTCTTACTCCTAATACCGATTTACTCTATATATGATAAAATAAAGATAATAGCTACTCTATTCATCAACCTACTCTAGGGCTACAAAATTTACAGCAAGTACATAATGATCTAATGAGCTTACTGTAAAAATTTCATAGCTAAAGCTATCACCAATTTACCACAAGAATTCCTACAATTATTAATCTACATAATACTAGCTTTCTAATTTGAATTTATGAACCTATCATGATCACAGCTAACTATAAGCTAACTACACTAACAGATAGGTAGCATTTTTATGAATCTAACAAATTTTGTTTCATTATTTTTGGACACCTACGAATTTTTCTACAATTTTACCAAGATCAGCTCATAACGAAATTGAATAAACATTTATTACTTTACTGGGAAATCGGAAATCGATTCCACAGCGTGGCCCGCGAGCGAATGGCTTAGCCCACCCCGTCGTCCCGCCCGCACGCACAAGCAGCACCCGACGCGGCCCACGCTACGTGGCCCACGGTGGAGCCCGCGCGTGGCTGGCTCTTTTGCTAAAGAGTCCCCGTTATCTTTCCTATTCATGAAACTCACTCGAACACTATTTAACTGAGTCACTGTCTTCGCATGTAGCACCCTGCTTCTACTCGAATTCATGTTTTCCAAGGTCCCTGGCCGAACTAACAGAGGCCGCGCCTCTCCGGCCAAACGCCGACGAGCACGGGCCTCCCCGACACCAACCAGCACCACCATGGCACTCAATGTGCAAAGCGCAACAGATCGATCAATGAAACGCCACAATTGGTGAAGCATGAAGGCGCGACCATGCGCCGCGGCGGGGTCTGGCCACGGCAACACCAGCGCTGACAAAGTAACCTAGCCCACCTCCTCTACCGCTACCCTTTTCCATCTATAGACTACGAGCAACAATATAGAAGCCTTATTTGAATCGCTACTACACTCCAACTCGCTAGCCACAGAACGACATCTACACCACGTCCGCGGGAGGCGGCCATGCGCTCCGGCGAGCCCCCGGCCCTAATCGATCCAACCATCTACCCTAGGAGCAAGAGGGCCTCACCAGCGACGTGTAGGGCAGACTGGACGAAGCCGTGAGACACGGCAAGGTGGTTGACCACGTGCACGGGAGTGCTCTGGTTCACGGCAAGCACGGCGACGGCGTTCCTAGTGACCTGCTACTCCACCGGTGAAACTGCTACACTGGCGAGGCAACCAAGTCAAGGAGACGCAAAAGCACTGCTCAATTGATACAATAGAGCAATGAGTGACGCCTTGGCTGAGCACCCGCCTCGCCGGCCATGGCGGACCGTCGTGGGGAAAAACACCTCGCATTACCTTACTGGCGAACGAAAAGCTCATCGGGTAGACTCCACTCGCAAGCTAACTACCCGAGCTAGTTTGGTGCTCGGTTAATTGGAAGGAGGTGGACTATGCAAGGCCAATTGCTTGGGCGACGCCGTTCGGACTTATGGCGGCCGACGATGGGCGAAAACATAAATTGGGGACGGACGCCGTACGGTAGCAGCGGTGGCAGGTCTGGCGCGATTGTTGGACTCTAAACCAACCTCCAGACGTGCGCAATTACCATCTAGGCTAGCTCTGCGGTTAGGCCTTGGCGCGGCTCGGTCGGCCGGCGCGATGACAATCCAGGCGACGTGATGGGAAACGTGGCGTGGCACCATGTGTAGACGTGAAGGCGACGGCAGGCAGGGCAAGCCCACGTGCGTGCAGCCAAAGGGTGAACGGGAGCAGTGGCCGCGTGGCAGCGACGGACGGAGCGTAGCGCTACCGGGGTGCAACTCGACGCGATGGCGAGCAACGGGCTCAGGCGGACGCGACGGTAGAGGCAGAACAGCCAGGCCTGCAGGGCCCAGCGTGCGCATGTGCGAGCGAGTAGCGTGCCAGGCGCGGCAATGGCGGTGCGCGTGGGCATGCTTGGTCGAGCGGCGACACCGGCCGAGTCGTGGTGACCGCGCCCAGACACCGAAGCCGACCGGGAACGTGCCTTTCACGCATTTTAAAGCATCCCAAAACTCCAGCTCGATGATCCAATTGCTAAACCAATTATTCTACTCTCGAGATGGTATATCAAGCTACTAAAACGAAGCCTAAGATCATGCCACTACTTAACCCGATGCTCCTATAAAAATTCCCAAACTGAGCTTCGTCGAACCATTTTCCGACTTACGAAAATTACTAAGTTTTTGTTCGGATTCGCGTCAACTTCAATTTGCAAGCTATTAAGTAAGCTATATAGCGAATCCTGTTCTCGACCGCAAGTATTTCATCGCCACCTACGAAGTTCGTACTACCAACTTTATTAAAGTTTCGTATAGGCATTCTATAGCATTTTTGTTCAATAAAAATTCCTTTAGAACCCTAAGCGATACAACGCGACATGCAATGTAACATTTGTTTCGTGTTTTCGATGAACGTTTCAAATTCCGTATATTGCTTTACACTCTATAACTCATACATTCACACATAAGTATGATGCTCATACAGTGTTTTAGCAAAAAGTTGTACAGTATAACACCGAGGATGTTACATGGAGCCCCCCTGGATCCGCCCCTGAACACAACAACCTATAACGACTTTCTCTCTCGCTGGCATCTGGACTTTTTTTACCATAGGGTTGTTCTTTTAAAAAAAAGGGATATATAGGGTTGTCCTTCATCTAGTATTTATCTATCACCTGCTCGTCTCTCAGTCACTAATGACGAATGCACCGAAAGGCTTCAAGGTCACTAATGACGAATGCACCGAAAGGCTTCAATACATGATAGGAGACTAGCACAGTAGTATGTAATGTACTCCAGGTATTTAGCGGCAGGAGGGGCCAGTTAAAACGGGTTGTTCCGACAGCTTATGTCAGTGTGCTCCTCGAGAAGTTTATCCGATAGACTTTGCTGGTGAGGACGTCATTGCTAAGATTTTTTAAGATGTTCGCGTCCTTTTCAATGACCAGACCCTGATAGAGATACATGGCGTGGTTGTGCATTCTAGAAAACGAAAAAAAGATGCTAATTAAGTTTTCTTCTGATGAAAATAAATTGTAAAGGATCTTAGCGTTACTCAGGCAAATAAAAAACTTTTGTTAATGACTCATACATGTGAAATGATTTTCGGTACATTCACAAAAATAAGAAATATAGTTCAAAAAAATTGTGAGATGTGATGATCACATATGGATAAATAGATGTGTCGGAAGCCTTATTGAAGGGGGTGTTGGCTAAAAAACAAACAATAGATAAATTGGTTGGACGTAACTATTAACCAAACGCAATAGTCCTGTAATTAAATTGATCATTACTGAGTATTCATATGCAAGTGTAAATATGAAATGATGTACCAGCGAATGTCAACTCTCTGGTCTGGAGTTGCAGTTGCAGCAGCGTAAATATAAAATCTCAGCCATGTTCGCTTAAATTTATCAGCCGTATCGTTTCAGTGAAATAACAGTGTTTTTCTCTCACAACAAATCAGCATCAGCATCAGCATCAGCCGTTTTTCCAGCCAGTCGAAATTGTGGAGTAACTAACTGACTTGCTTGGTCTTGAAAAAAAGTAAGTGGAGGTCAAGAGTGATGTGCAAGTTCCGGGGGCCGGGTTCCCCCCTGAATTTGACAACGTATTTTGCTTTCAGGCCAACTCCGCATGCGATAAACGAAAAGCCAATCATATTCAAAGTCAGCATACACTTGCAAAAAAAAATTATAAACATACACTTGCAAATTTGAAATGTTGTACCTTGACACAAACTCTTTATTTGCCAAGTCAAATGTAGAGAACTAATAATCGTGCCTTAGTATGTTTCTCCTTTTCATCTTGGAGCACACAATGATTATTAGAAGTGTAAGTTGGATAGAGAAATTCTGAAAATTAATTAGAGTAGACCTAGAGAAGGGGAGCTATAGATTATCTTGAGTTTCAAGTGTCATCAAGCATAGACAAGTGATTACTAGACCATCTGTGGTAGTATGTATGTCAAGTATTCATGTATACATAGAGTATATGGTTATACTTATTTTGTATAGTACTGTAATAACATATTAAAAAATATGGGTTCCTTCGAAATTTTTTCGCATAGTAAGATTTGAAGTATCTTAAAATGAGTATATAACATACTCAAACTGATAAATAAATATGCACACGTACGCAATGTGGTTTATTGAAGATGAGAGTAACTACTCCTGGGAGTAAGAAAAATGCACCCTTATATATAATTGGTCAAAGTTAAAAAAAAAAAGCTGACTTCTCGGGAAGCGAGAACGACTTCTATTTCGGGGCAGAGGGAGTATATATGAAATGATTTTCGGTACATTCACCAAAATAAGAAATAAAGTTCAAAAATATTATGAGATGTGATGATCGCATCACATATATGCATAAATGTAGATGTGTCTGCCTTGTTGTAGGGGCTGTTTGCTAAAAAAACAACAGATAAATTTCTTGGACGTAACTATTAACCAAACCCAACAGTCCCGAAATTAAATTGGTTATTACTTAGTATTCATACGCAAGTGTAAATATAAAATGGTGTACCAGCGATGTCAACTCTCTGGTCTGGAGTTTCAGCAGCGTAAATATGAAATGATCTTGGTCTTAGAAAAAGAAAGTGGTGGCCTTATAATTTGCTTTGAGACCAACTCCGGCACGCGATAAAGGAAAAGCCAATCAGATTCAAAGTCAGCATACACTTGCAATTTTTTTTATAAACATACACTTGCAAATTTGAAATGCTATACCTTGACGCAAACTATTTATTTGCCAACAAGTCAAATGTAGAGAACTAATAATCGCGCCTTAGTATTTTTCTCCTTTTCATCTCGGAGCACGCAATGATTATCAGAAGTGTAAGTTGGGATAGAGAAATTCTGAAAATTAATTAAAGTAGACCTAGAGAAGGGGGCCTATAGATTATCTTGAGTTTCAAGTGTCGTCAAGCATAGACAAGTGGTTACTTTGGCTTTTCTTTAATGTTTTAGTTAAGCCATTTAAGAACAGGCGAACAATATTCCTTACCGATGCTCAGGCCATTCCCAGCGAAGACAAGTGGTTAATCTGGTTCTCTTCATCTCGATGGCTTGTATTCGAATGAGTGATGTCCTCGTCATATTCATCCACGTCGCTGGAGATGAAAAACTTTCTCGCCGCGAACATAGGAGAAAAATGATTTGCAGATCTTAGAGGCACAGCAAGAGAGGGCATATCGAGATGGTGAGGCGTAGAGCACATGAAGGAGAAAGAAGTAGCATATGGATTCAAAGTGCTTTGATGATTCTTTGTGGGAGACATTGGTGTCCAATTTAGATAGTTGTTGTGCATACTTGCAAAATCCACCCCCCTTCCCCCTCTCCCCCCAACAATAATGTTCTTATGGCGAAATCTAGTTAGAATAGGCATTAAATTATACACTACCGCTATCCATTTCCATACCTATTCTATCTATATTGGAGTCTTCATTTATTTTTCCTATATCTTTTGATAAATCTAGATCATTATGATATCAATTTATATGACCAATGCAATAGTTGTACTTGTTAATACATTAATTTTTTATTCAGGTATTGTTGCCAACATACTGAAATTATTACAATTTTCTAAAAAAATTAGTTCTGAATTTAGCCATTTACTAATTATAATATATATGGACTATTTATGTAAGTACTTTTTTCAACTTGTCATAGTTTTATTAAAAATTTGACTATATAGATTGTGTTTTATATGGAATTTGTATTTAGGTCTTTTTGTTTCCAACTCGTATGCAATTTGTATAGATTGCGATCACTATTGTATATATTACTCACTCTATTCTAATTATTAGACGTTTTGTTTTGACTTTTCTAGAAACATTATTCTTAGTACTCCCTCCATTCCAAATTGTAAGTTGTCTTGACTTTTCTAGATTCATAGGTTTTACCATGTATCTAGACATAAGTGTATATCTAGATGCATAGCAAAAGCTATGCACCTAAAAACCCAAAATAACTTACAATTTAGAATAGAGGGAGTATGTATCAATACATATTGTATATCTAAGTGCATAGCAAAAGTAAAAAGTCAACACGTCTTATAGCTTGGAATGGAAGAACAAAGTATCTTTTAGCACGGGTTGATAGAGCAGGTTGTTTCGATGTAGATTTTAGGCATACACCATTTATGCAATTGTGCAAATGGTGAGGAAGACGCACACCAAAATAGCACATCAGCCCTTATATTATTATCAAAAGCTATGCACCTAGAAAACCCAAAACGACTTATAATTTGGAATAGAGGGAGTCCATATCAATTAGAGTAGACCTAGAGAAAGGGGCTATTGATTATCTTGAGTTTCAAGTGTCATCAAGCATAGACAAGTGGTTACTTTGGCTTTTCTTTGATGTTTTAGTTAAGCCATTTAAGAAAAAACGAACAATATTCCTTACCGATGCTCAAGCCATTCCCAGCGAAGATGACTGGTTACTCTGGTTTTCTTCGTCTCGATGGCTTGTATCCGAATGAGTGATGTCGTCATCATATTCATCCATGTCACTAGAGATGCAAAACTTACTCGCCGTGAACATAAGAAAAAAATGATTTGCAGATTTTAGAGCCACGACAAGAGAGGGCATATTGAGATGGTGAGGCTAGAGCACGTGAAGGAGAAAGAAGTAGCATATGGATTCAAAGTGCTTTGATGATTTTTTATGGGATACCAAGGGTGTCCATGTTAGATAGTTGTTATGCAACTTGCAAAATTCCTCTCCCCCCCACAATAATGTTCTCATGGTTTCATAAAATTTAGATCATTATGATATCAATTCCAAACATGCTTAATACTATTATACCCTTATGCTATCCATTTCCATACATATTCTATCTATATTGGAGTCTTTATTTATTTTTCCTATATCTTTTGATAAATCTAGATCATTATGATATCAATTTATATGACCAATCCGATAGTTGTACTTATTAATACATTATTTTTATTTAGGTATTTTTCCCAACATACTGAAATTAATTATTACTATTTTTTTAAAATAGTTTTGAATTTAGCCATTTACTAATTATAATGTATATGGACCATTTATGTAAGTACTTTTTTTCAACTTGTCATACTTTTTATTAAAATTATGCCTTTATAGATTTTGTTTTGTAAGGAATTTGCTTTTAGGTTTTTTTATTTCCAACTCATAAGGAAATTAAATTATTATTTTTTTCTTGATTCGTTTATCAGTTTGGATTTGTTGTCTTTTAATTGTATTAGAGATGGATTGTTTCGTTAATCTAAGCCATTAAGTTATCAAAAAAAATCTAACAATGTAGATTCTTTTTTTCTTTATTTAATCTTAGATCATCGTAAAATCTAGCGGGTGTGGGTCTTTTCTTCTTTCCTATTTTTGAGTTAATCTCATAATTATATTAGGCATGGACTCTTTACTTCTATCTAATATGCCATTAGATAATAAAAAAATCGATGACATAGGTTGTTATAATCATACAATTATATTAAGCGAGTTTTTTTGGGTTAATCTATATCGTTAGATCATCATAAAATCAAACGATATAGAATTTTCTTCCTTTTTTATTAAACCTGTAGCTTTTAAATTCCCTTGATAGATGTGAACAATCATTATATTATTGTATATATTACTCGCTCCGTTCAAGATTATTAGATACTTTATTTTGGCTTTTCTAAATATATTGTTATTAGTATGTATAGTATAGTGCATGTGCTAACGCCACGGCTTTATTTCAGGGATGAGTGTTATTTCAGAGGATGAGTGATATTTTTTTCGAGAGTTCAACTTTAACATAATTGTATATGATCATGTTCACACGTAGTGTGATTGATCCTATCCACCTCCAGAAGAATGTGTCTGCATCACGCGTACCTATTTTTTGACTCAAATATATTAACTAAAGATATGATTTTCCTCTGCGTTACCAACCCAGGAGAAAGAACAGAGGACACTTGTTCCGCCATAAACTGAGTATGCCATTGCCCTGTATCAGGTCGTCTGTCTTATAATATTATTATGTTGAGAAGGCTTGACAAGCAAAATACACAAGATCAGTTCCCACACATTAGCATCTCATTTCACAGTGAACGACAGAAGTAAAAGATATATTTTATATATATATATATATATATATAAATAAAATATGAATTCCAAAAGTAAAATAAGACAGGGCTGGAATAGCGTACTTATATTAATACAAAAAAATTATACCTAGTATTGTTTTGATTGGTTCATTATAGTAGAGATGTAAACGAAATAAAATAAAATATGAAGCTCAAAAAACAAAATGGTTCGACAATATGGCCTAAAAATATCAAGTTCTTGCCCAGCGATATATGTTCACATGAGGACTGATAAAATGGTTTGAGTATACCTACCGTTATTCATCAGTTCAAGACGTCTTTATAAACAATATTTTTGGTACTCTTCCCTGGAGGATACCATTCGTCTTTTGGCTTAGCCAAAATTCTTGTTATTGATCTTGATACCCCTTGATAAACCAACATAAAGCTCGACATTTTCGTTGTTGCCGGTTCCTTTCCTCCCTTTTCCGCGCCATCGTGAGAAGTGTTGCATACATCTTGATAATTATAAACATACCTGTGATGTTGGTGATAATTAAAAACATATATGTATATCTAAGTGCATAGTAAAAATAAAAAAATAAAATATTTTATAAATTGGAATGGAGGAAGTATCTTTTAGCACGGGTTGATAGATCAGGGTGTTTGCGATTGCAGATTTTAGTGTACACCCTTTATGCAAATGTACATATGGTGAGGAAGACGCACACCAAAATATCACATCAGCCCTTATATTATTAATTTATTATAAAAAAGAGAGAAAAAAGTCACATGAGGCGAGCCGATATATATGCATCCAGGTGCGAACACCAAAAATGGGTCCCAGAACAAAGACCAGGCTCACTTTAAAGTCCTGTGCAACCCATCAATTAGTAGTAGTAGTAAATAAATACAGTAATAATACTCGTGGTGGTCATTAACAGCGTTAAACAAGAATCAAAGCCAAACTGCGCATTAATTATGTTATGTGTGTTGTTGCAGCCGCGGCGGCGAGCACCAGGACAGAGATCACATCACGATCACGTCAACGTCGGACGAGTCGCAGAAACCGCCACCGGCGGCGAAGTCGTCCACCAGCTTGGACCCACCGACGTCGAACCTCTGGATCCTGGCCCCTTGCCTGAGCACCTCCTCGTCCTTGTCGTCGAAGCCGACGCAGCCCCGCGCGCTGAACTCCCGCAGGCCCCTGCAGCCGGTGAGGATGGCGAGGAGCTGCTCCCTGGGCAGGTAGGAGCGGTCGAGGCAGAGGGAGCGGAGCCCGGGCAGGGAGCGCGCCAGCGCCGCGGCGTCCTCGGGCTTGACGGCCCCCGAGGTCTTGAGGCTGGCGAAGCCCGGGCAGTGCAGCGCCAGCTGCGCGGCGAGCGCCGGGAAGGACGAGGAGGAGGACGGCTTGGTGTCCAGCTCAAGGTGCTCCAGCAACGGCCACCGCGGGATGAGGTCCGGCAGGAGCGCCTCGTCGCCCGCCGTCAGCTGCGGGAGCGCCAGGCGCCGCAGCCGGGGGCACCTGCACGTGTGATGGGCATCGAAGCATGTGAGACGTGCGTCCGTGTGTGAGGTGACAAGACGCGTGTTCGTGTGATGGACACCGAAGCAGAGGCGCTTACTGGAGCGAAATGTGGACGATCTCGTCGGCCGGGTCGGCGAGGAGCGGCGGGAGCGCGACGTCCTCGGCGGACCCGCGCCCGCGCGAGACGCAGAGCCTGAGGAAGCCCGCGAGGGAGAACCGGTGGACGGCGTAGCGGCGCGCGAAGGCGGCGGCGAGGGGGCCCCAGGGCATGAAGCGCGCGAGGTGGTCCCGGCGCAGGTCGAGCGCGCGCCACAGGGACGGGTCGGCGGCGGCGCGGCGCCAGCCCCGGCACACGAACGGGGCCGACGCCGCCAGGTCCTCGAGGTCGAGGCGCGCGAACACGTGCACCAGGCAGTCCGTCTCCATGTCCGCCCACGCCGCCGCCGTGTCCATGGCTTGTGCGGTCGAGGACTCGCGGAGGCGCAGCGGTGGAGTCGATGGGCGATTAGACTCTGCGAATGGTAGAGAGACAGAGAGAGAGGCGACCGGCAGCCTTTATAAAGCTGCCGTGGTCGCTTCTTGTGCTTCTGCTTTCGGGGCCAGCGCACGTGCCACGTCTCGCGAACCATTCTTTTTTATTTCCATTTCCATTTCCACTTTGTTTTCCTTCGATCGGGATTTTTGGCCGTTGCTTCAGGCGTCCGCCGGTCAGCCCAGTATACCAGTACGATATGCCGTCGTCGTGGACACGGTCACGCTAGGCCGCCTCTGGCCTCTGGTTTCGCCGATTGCGAAAGACAATTTGTTCGCTGTCTACGTTTTTCTGCGGGGTAAGTTGAAAGGAAGAAGAGAAGGTTCTGATAATGTCTTGCACAGAATGGGTCGTTGCAGCGACACGCGCTGTACTGACTCTATGTGCTGTGCACTTGAAGAAAAGTCTCGCCAGAGCCCAGATGGTCGTCCATGGCCCATGGCCGGCCGGTCACGGCTGGCTGCTATCCTGATCCTGCTGCCTGCCCATTGTCACACACTGCGACTGGGATACGGCATTCGCTTTTGCAGCATTCGATCACTGCTGCAGACGCGCCACTTGGTTGAAAAATGGAAACTTCCGATCTAGTACTACCCCGTATGAATCTATGGTATATCTGTCCGGGGGCAGCCAGGGATAAAAAAAAAATGCAAAGGGTCCCTGACGATGCGTGTGTGTTCAACGTGTCTGGTGCTGTCGTCTGTCCATTGCCACTCAAATAATTCAGCATGCACGTACCCCCCTAGATATGTATACATAGGAGTAGCATGCTAGTGGCAGTGCGGCACTAGCCAAGGGCCTGCTTGATTGATTTGTTTAGGACTAGTGTCGTTTCTTCAAAATAAAAACCAGTCACCTAATATTTGGTTAACTAAAGTTTTGTTCTCGTGTTGCATTGTTTTTTGGCGCTAAGCATCTGGTGTCCTATGTGATAAAAAGGTACCACATAAGCTAAAAGGTAAGTTTTATAGGACGGCGATTAGATCTGCTATGTTGTATGGTGCAGAATGTTGACCTACGAAAAGACGATATGTTCAACAGATAAGTGTCACGGAAATCCATATGTTGCGTTGGATTTACGGTCATGCAAGAAGGGATCGAGCTTGGAACGATGATACACGTGATAGATTAGGGGTAGCACCAATTGAAGAAAAGCTTGTCCAACACCTATTGAGATGATTTGGACATGTCCAACGGAGACCTCCAGAGACACCGGTACGTAGTGGAATCCTAAGACAGGATAGTAACATAAAGAAAGGCAGAGGAAGACCGAAGTTGACTTGGGTAGAGGCAATAAAATGAGACTTGAAAGGATGGAATATACCCAAAGACTTAGCCTTAGATAGGAGTGCTTGGAAAACAGCTATTCATGTGCCTAAACATTGATTGCTTCTGCTGGGTTTTAACTCTAGCCTACCCCAACTTGTTTAGGACTTAAAGGCTTTGTTGTTTTTGCTGCTGCATTGTTTTTGGATCACCCAATAATTAAAAGTTCATGAATACTAGTACTCCTGCTACTACCTTTTACTCCTAATATAGATGAGTTAACCTAATAACTAATTAATGGACTACTAACTTTTACTGTAGTTGGGGCTGAAGTACAGTAAAATTTACTAGTAGTACATTCATTAGTCAGCATGTTTACATAGGCTATGTAACACCCTCGGTGTTACTGCTTAAACAACTTGCTAAACTATGTCATGAGCATCATGTTTATGTGTCAATGCATGTGATAAAGCGTGTAGAATAATTTCCGTAACTCAAAACGATCAACAAAAATGCGAAACGAAAGTTGATTCGATAGTTCATATATATCAAGTAGGGTTTAAAACTAATTTTTATTAAGCAAAAATACTATAGAACATATATGTGACACCTTAATAAAGTTTGAAGTGCAAACTTTGTAGATGACAATGAAATACTTGCTGAAGAAAAATAATGTTACTAGCTAGTATTTCTAATAGTCTAGAAACGGAACATGTAAACAAATCCAGCTCAAAAACTTAGAAATTTCCAAGTCTGTCAACAGTTAGACATTGCTAGGTTTAGCAATTTATTGTGAGAGATTGAGTTAAAGGGTGATGTAGTGTTATAGCTCGATTTGGTAGTCTCATATGCCATCTTGAGCATGACGAAGATGGTTTAGGTCCTAAAGCAACCGTTTGGTCGTGTTGAGCGCTTTCAAATTCGTGCGCGTCACTGTCTCAGATTGGTTGGCGCCGGGTGCGCGGTCACCGCGCGGCCTCCTCATGACGCGCACATGGTCATGCCTCGCGCGGTAGCTCTGCTCCGCCGCGATGGGTCAATCGGGCCGCCCGGGCTTGGCCGAGGCCGGCCGCAACGAGCCGTTGGCCCCGCACCCTGCTGTCCTGCCTCGCACTACCGCCATAGATGCCGCCGCAGCCACGCTGCCGCTGCCATCGTTTCTGCCACTGCTGCCTCGCATCGTGACGCTGCCGCTGCCATCGTGTCGCTCTCGTACTCACGTCTGCTTGCTGCATCATGCTGCCCCCCTCCCTGGTCCGTTTGGGTGTCGTCCGCACGTGGCCGTGCACGCCGCCGTCGCTTTGTCAATTATGGTGCTACGAGCCGCGTGGGCCACGCCGGTCGAACGTTCACGCCTGTTGGCTAGCACCGGCGCATCCCGCTAAGGCAAGGACGAGCCGAGCCCACCGCCGCACCCCGTTTCTCTCTTTCTTCCTCTGTTTTCCGCCACCGTCGAGTCGCGTCATGGTGAGACACAGAGCGAGCACCTCTCATCAATTCCTCGTGCTCGCGTCTCCGCCTTCATGTCCCCTCTCCAATCGCCCCTACCCCGCTTTGATTGAGGCTCAGCCGAGCTCTAATTTTGGAGCTTTGCCCGCCACCGTGCCGTTAAGGCCCGTCACTACCCGCGCTGTGGCCAGCCTCCACCACTTCACCCCGCGTAAATTTCTCTGCACCACTAGTTCGCCTTGGCTCCCTCTCCATCGTGCACACGCCAATGGGAGCGCTACCGCCTCCCCGCTGCCGCTGATGCGGCCGTGTCCGTTGTGGTTCGTCGCCGTGCTCGTCGTGCGCATGTGGCTAGCACTGCTCAGGTAGTCACCGGCCGAACCACCACTTCGGCCGGGTTCGCAGTGTGTCCCTGGTGCTTATCCCCTATCTCTATCGTCCTGTTTATGTGGTGGCTCACCAAAACGCGGTTGCCGCCATTGCAGGTCGCCCGCCGCCGGGGAGAGCCCGCTCTGCTTCACCACCGTTCGTGCCACCACGCCCATCGTCGCACGTCGGCCCATAGGTAAGCATTGTTCCCTAGCTAGGTTAGCATGGGTCCCGGGTGGCCGGCGTTGTCGCCAGTGCCACCGCTCGTAGCGCTAGAGCGTGCGAGGGAGGCCAGGGACCACGTCGTTGTAAAGAGAAGAGAGTACAAGGGTCTTTTTGCATAGGTGCTGTCTCTAGGAATAGTAACGTGGACTGCGGGTTGTTTTGTTCATAGTCCAGGGGCGTTTTTGCTAATATGCTAGCGCGCGGGATTCTCCCACCGCGGGCCGCCTCGCGTTGCTGGCCGGCCTCGCATGGGCCGCGCGAGAGAATACGTTTTTCTTTTTTATAAGGAATTAGAAATAGTTTTCTAATATAATTTTTGAGCTGATCTTTGGTAAATCATATATGTATCCAAAATTTGTTAAACAAATTTTGTTAAGTTTCTAAAATTGTGCTCTATCTGTTAGTGTATTTAGTTTATATATATACATGTTGATACTAGGAGCTATTAAATCAATTGAGAGTGCTTAATATTGTTAGGTTTATTATTGTAGGAATTTTTGTGGTAGATTGGTGATAGCAAAAAACCCTGAAATTTTTATAGCAGCATCATGGTATTATTATGTGCTCACTGTAATTTTTGTAGCCTTAGAATAGGCTAAGTACTAGGGTAGTTAGGTGCTCCTTATTGTAATATAAGTTAAATCGCTAATAAGAGTAAGATTACATTTTAGTTGCTAAGTTAATACCTGTTAGATGAATCCATACCTGTTTTTGTGGAAATGATAGGTAGTTAGTATCTTAACTATTAGAGCTAGCTTAGTGTCTTAGTAGATGTATTCTTATTTTAAGAATTGATGTTGCCTTAATATTAAGGTGTTGCATCATCATCGCATGCATGTAGAGAACGAGTTGATGGAGATCGTGACCATCGGAGATCACGAGTTCGAGGAAGTGATCGAGGAGTACAAGGAGGAGATCCTCGTGCAAGAGGAGGTCCTGAAGCCGCCACTAACTGACTTAGCTGACACCGCGCCTGCCCAAGGCAAGCCTCGGTGCATAACCCTTATTTTGAATGATCACTGGATTATATATATATATATGTGTGTGTGTGATGTGCATTTATGTTATAGGATTTATATTGAAACTACATGCATAGATAAACCTACCATGAGTCCTACTAGCATAGGTCGAGTAGCTGCTATGCTTAGGCTATCGGTAGCGTGAGTAACCTGTCGTTACTCACAATAGATGATTATTATTATAACTCTCATGATAAAATGGTGAAAGGAAATGAAGACCGGGTAGGGATATGGTACGGGTATTGATGGGTGTAAGAGGTTGTGTCCCGCGACCAACGGGGCATAGCTTGGTTACACTGTTTTCCCTGTTAATGTCGGTTAAGGACCGTCCGTTGCATTGGATTCTAGTCAGGCCATAGACTTATTATCCTGAGCACATACTTGTTTATGGGAGCAGAAAGGCTCGTTGCTCTCTTGTCGTGGGTTTCGGCTCTTTTCGGACCGACAGATTGGAGGCGAGGATGGTGGTGGTCTAACCACCACACTGAGTCCGGAACTCAGGAGTGGGGGCTTGGAGTCCAAGTTTAGACGGGGACCTGGACTCCTTGACAAGAGAGTGGTGGGTTGGTCCTGCTTATGCCTAGGGTACAAGCGGGGCGTGTGTTTCGGGGTACCCAGCTGGAATATATTAGTTCGTGAATCGCCGTGTGATACGGTACGACTTGTCTATGATCTAGCACCGTAATAAGAATTGAAAGATAAAAGGTAATGAATGTATCTGATTGCTCAACTCTTGCTTGAAAGTAGAACAGGTGCGTATCTAGAATGGTTAGCTAATGAATTAATTATGACTGCTAATAAAACACATATATAAGGATTCACTACTAGTAATGCTTTTTGTAAATAAAAAGGAAACTCAACAAACCATAAAGCTTATTATATCATTTAGAGTCGGAAAATTATTCCCACTAATCGGGTAAGTATTGCGAGTACATTGTGTACTCAGGGTTATTTACCCCTGTTGTAGGTGCAGCTTGAGGAGTGGCTGTTGTGTGGAGGATTCTTCTGGTGGGCACAGACGGATTCTTGTATCTTATCGTTAGATGTTTATTTCAATTTTGCTGTTTAAATTCCGCACTCTGAACTTGGTATTGTAATAATGTATTTTCGAGAACTCTTGTTGTATGAAATGGACTAAGTATTGTAAGCTCGTTCTCATTATTGGATCCTAAAAGAAAAACGTGGATTGTTCGAGTTCTTCCTTGGGGTGTGCTCGACGGAACTGTTCGATGTAGCTAACTTTCGGGGTGCTTAGTGTCTAGTGGAAGACGAGCACCTCTGAAAACGTATTATTTCGAGCGGTTCTGCCACATGCTATGCCTGAAATTTAGCTGTTCATGCCACCAATTGTTATTTTGTCATCTGAGTGCAAAGTGATCTAAACACATCGATCAGTACTACATGACGTCGTTGGAAGTGGGAACACATGAAACATCTAGCACGACGACGCAGATTGGATTGGTGGATTATATTCCATGCCAACCTCGGTTCCCTCGTGTAGTAGTAGGTACATTTTACATTAGGCACGCCAAAAGCAGTAGCTTATGCGTAGGCCATCCGGTGATCTTGACCGGACAAGGCGGCGAACTGAAGAAATATGAACGCAGAGGGGGATTCCGGATTCGGTTGGTGTTGGTCCATCCAGGCTCTACAGTCCGTTCCTGGATGCGTACGTACGTCTCGCGTGTACACAACGACTCCAGGGAAAAGCATGCTTTGATTGGTTGGTTGGCTGGTTGATATGTATAATAAATACTCCATTCGTTTCAAATTATAAGTCGCTTTGACTTTGTTTAGTATATTCATTTTGATATGCACCTAGATAAATAATATCTCTAGATACGTAGCAAAATAGATGAACCAGAAAAATGCTACCTATAATTTAGAACAGAGAGATAAATGGTTGTTCGTCGTCTTACTTTACAACACCAGGGAAAAAAAACCCTTCCGAAAAACACACCACATATATACTCTTGCTTTTATAGCAGGTTAGTGTATCCGGGAGTTTTGTGGTACTTCATTATTATTTCGTCATTGCTTAGCAAAGTTCCAAACTGTGACCACATCCTTACATTAAATTCTGTTGCAGTGGACACATACATGGAGTATTAAATATAGCCTAAAAATAACTAATTATACAGATTGCGACTAATTTGCGAGACGAAATTTTTAAGCCTAATTAGTCCATGATTTGACAAGGTGGTACTACAATAAACATATGCTAATGATGGATTAATTAGGCTTCGTCTCGCTGATTACTGATGACTTCTGTAATTTGTTTTATTATTACTATCTAAACACTCTCATGTGACACCCGACATGATATCTCTAAACTTCACTCCATGAATTTAAACACTACCGTAGTGACCCAAGGAACTCTAGATGATGATGATGATACGGCTAGCCTGAAACCAGAAATAGCAACAGCATGCTTCAAGGAGAATGAGCTAGCAGCTAGCATTACACATTCTGACGACGTACGTACGCCTGCAGTGCAGATCAACACGTAATATCTAGGTTCGGTTATTACGGTGGATCGTTAATTAGCTTTGAAATTAAACCAGACTTATTCTTCAGGCTGTAATAATTATATAAAATATTAGTTTCGTGATAGCAGTCTACAAAAACGCCCGGCCGCACGGCGCCATTAGGAGGAATAGGAATTGGCCCGTGTCTATTTGCCTTCCTTCCATTTCCTCCCCCCCTCTCTCTATCTCTCTCTCTATATATATATAACTATTATTCGTAGCTGGCTACAAAATAACTTATTCTGTAGCCACTTTGAATTACAATAATTACTATGTTAATTTACAAGATTATAGTAACTCCTTATTAAGTGGTTTATTATAATGTTATGGTAAATATCCCCATATGTTATAGTAACCCAACTATCGTAAATATGTATTGATATTATCATAAATTAGTATATAAAATTATCGTAAATAGAGGTGGCTACAAAATATACTCTCTCTCACACACACACACACATATATATATATATATATATATATATATATATATATATATATATATATATATATATATATATATATTGTTGAGCGAACCCCATCGATCGTTCCTAGGTTTGGACTTAGGAGTACGTAACGTACACGTTTCGACGAAGCACCCCATGGCTGTTCTCTATTTAATCCTTCCGGTCTATTTTTATTTTTACTCGTAGCCTCGCCTGGTGGTAGGTGGTAGCCGGCCTGGTAGTAGCAGGTGCAGGCATATACTACAAGGTCTGGTAGGCCAATAAGCAGGCGTTCAACGCTGGCGGCATGCATCACGCATCGCTGAATTCTCATTGCTTGACTCACCACGGAGGAAAAAGAACAAAGGTTACGGTCTTCAAAGGCGGAAAGGACGTCGCAATGGTCCAATATTGGTCGGTACACGTACCAAAGTCCGGTCCGGCCGGTCCCTGGAGTACGAGCAAGCAGTTGACCATTTCCCGTGTTAATTAATTATTCGTTCCATTTCAAAATGCCAAAGGGGGAGGAACTCTTTTTAACCTAAAAAGGGAGAACATTGGTCTATATATAATGCTGCTATAACAAAATGGTTCTGTACGGCCGGTGTATTTAATTTTTATTTATATATACAGTATATACTACTAATGGAGAACAAGCATAGCTACGATAATATATACTCCCTCCATCCCCAAAAAGAGTATCGTTCTCACTTATCAAACATTTTCAACTTTGATCAAATATATACAATAAATTATTGATATTTATGATACATAAGTGAAAAAATATTTTCATAATTAGCTTATTTAGATATACAAATTGTCGATTCTAAAAATAAGATATAAATTGTTGATAATATTTTCTATAAAACTAGTCAAATTTAGTATAGTTTGACCCACACAAAATACTATGCAAGTTCCTTTTTGAGGCGGAGAGGGAGTAGTAGTTCCCTAGCATTGTCGGATAGGACAAAATAAATTTCACAGGACATGTAACTCGAAAGAAAAAGGCTTTTCTGATTGATTCACGCTCAACTGTGCATACAACTTTCTTCGTTTTGTTAGGCACAGAAAACTTCCTCCTCCTGTAGCGGCTACTCTACGTTTATTAACTAGTTGCCGTTTCTTGTCTGGTTGGTTCTGCTTCTGCGACAAGTATCCTAATAAGGCCTGGGATGTCCAAATCAGTGACAGGCAATTGAAAGGTAATTTATACTATAACATAAGAGAAAATGAGCTAAAAAATCAAACTAATTCTTGTTCTGTTTTGTGTTAACACTCAGAATTCTGGTAAATATACTTCCTCTGTCTCCAAATTTATTGGATCCCATCATTTAAAATTTGTCTCAAAAAATAAGATATTTGGGATATACTAGGACACTGTTAATTGAACACTAAGTGTTATATAGAGATCACATTGGGTTTGTACCTGATGAGTTATCACCCACCCATACCCATATCTATTAATTTTTTTTTGTATCCACAAAGAAATCCATACCCATATCACCCACCCATACCCATATCTTGCTCCCCATAACCATGCTCATGCGAGTAGTGGATACCCATGAGTTGCTCGTACCTAAGAAGAAATATAACATATGCATTAAACTATGACTACATGAGCAAATAATAGAATAACAAATATGTAACAAATGTAGCAGAAAAATTATATATATGTGGCTCCTTCTTATATGACACTAGGTGTGCTAGGCCACATTTTGGAGTACATTAGATTGGGGGTGAATTTAAATTATAATAGTACAGAACCATACTCGTACCCACGAATCCAATAGGTAAGATTTTTTACCCATTAACACACTCATAGGTAAGTAATTAGTCTATACCCATGCCATAACAGATTAAAACCCATCAGGTTTTGGATCGCGGGTACTCATTGACATCCTACTCTTATCCTTTGTTACCCACCCCTTCTCCCCCCACCCAAATCAAGTGTCAATCAAAATATCTACAATCTACTTTGAGATTGCATCACGATGCACAGTAAAACATTTTGTCAAACATTTCCATACTTGCATTGACTCCCCCTTCTTAGCGATCCTAACTCTTGAAAAGGTCTTCAATGATTAAGTCTTCACTTGCAATACTCGACTCCTCCATGACCCGCTTGATCTTGAGTCCTCGATTAATTCTCTTGACTTCTTGATTGACCTGCATCTTCAATCTTGAGTTATTGGATCTTCTTGGCATCAACCATTAGGGATGTCTCCATTTTTCAAGCATCATGGCCCATCGTTAACACTTGATGTTCTAAACCATATGCTAGCCACACATGCTAAGCTGTCCTCAACTTGCTTCTTCATCAATGCTTGAGGACACTTCTTTGTCTTCATGATTTCTGGCCTAACGTTATCCTGTTTCTCCAAAACACACACGTTAGTCACTAAAGCAAAGCTGCCATTAACCACCGAAAACACTTACCTAAGGGGCCTCGAAGCTCACATGTACAACCCCATAATCGTTGCTGACGACAAAAACACCGACAAGACACACATTGAGGTGCAGTGCGGATGAAAAATATATAGCATAATAATCGGTAACTAAAGCCTATTCAACCAGACAAAGATAAGAAAGTATATAAAACAATGTTCTATTAGAATATGAACATCTTAAGAGAGGGCAAAGGTAAGCAATTTTGATTATTTGTGGGTTCCAAATTTATCTTCAAATTGTTAACACTTAGTTCTCTTAAAATTACTAGCTCGTATAGGAGCATGGGTTGATAGAATTGTTACTTTAATTTTCTACGTGTCAAGTTTATATTCTGTGTACAAAATGTCACTTTCTTTGTGTGCTAGCTAGCTGAGGTCAATGTTTCTTGAGCATTTGGACATATTATTGCACACGAGACCTAATAATTGAACGAGACGAAACACGCACCACACTTCTAGAAGGTATGTGGGTAGCTAGGGTAGGTGTTTCCCTGTTTTGCTAGACTAGTGAAAAAAAGAGGACCTACGAAATACATGATGATGCATGTTTCTCCCGTGCATGTATGTTCCTACCGGATCAAAAGGGAGATCAACATCATCTCGCCACAATGATCTCTCCCGTGAACACGTAAGAACAACCAGTTCGTCAAATTCGCCCAACGGCGGCGAACCCACGCATTTGCCAAGCAGATAAATTAATTGTTGCCGAATTCTCGGGTAATCCGTAATAATAATGTTAATTAATAAGTACTGATGTTGTTTTTGTTGTACATATATATAGAGAGTAAACATAAAGCTGTGGGTCTGTCGTTTTCTCTAATCCCAGGCCTTGTTTAGATTCGGAACTTTTTGTCTGTACTCTCTCCATCAACATCAAAGGGCCAGATATCGATGTATCCAGTTGCAAGTATCTAAATGTAGATGTCTTGTTAATTACGAGCTAGTTTGACGTTGTAAATCCACGAGCAACGTTATTTTTTGAGCCTAGTTTAAATGATAGATTGGAATCAATAATTGTCAAATACAAAAAAACTTTCGCTACTGATGTCAAATATTGATTCCCAACCATCGTCTAAACAAGCCCCAGTGAGAAACACCTTTGCGGAACTGTCTGTCTGTATGGGCAACAAGGAGGACAGGGCCAGATATCGATGTGGTGTCCAGTTCGCGCACGTCTTCTAGAAGCTTTGGTGTCTTGTTTGTTACGAGCTAGTGTGACGATGCATCCAATGCAACGTTATTTTCCTTCTAGACTTGAGTACCTATTCTTCCATTGTGAAGTTTAATAAAGTGACAAATTCCATGGTTCCTTGCGGGGTTGGCGATCCATTTTTATTTTTATTTTTTTGCTGCCGGCCCCCTTTTTCGTACCAAAATTGACAATACGTGCAAAACTTCACCACTCGCCAATCGCCATCACAAGCTACAGAGCCCCTTCAACGTCAAAAAAAAAAAGCTACAGAGCCCCTGACAAAATCTATGGAAAGTTGTACACAACACATGCGTACCTATTCTATTCCCTCCATACAAAAATACAGGTAAATGGTCTTAATTTAGAATATAAAAACTAAATTTTATACTTCAGCAGTACTTTTCAGCGAACGAATATTATTTTTCTCTCACTACAAATCAATATAAGCATTAACATAAACCAAATTTCAGCAAAACGATAACTAGCTGCATATATTGCCAATCCAGTGTGAAAACTCGAAATACTACTGCCTTATGTATACTATTCCGGCCAGTTTACTTATAACTGTTAGATCAAAATCGAAGTATACAAAGTTTGACCTTTCTAAACACGATACACCCACCTTGTATTTCTCAATGGAGGGATATGAATTTCCAAACGGCGATAAGACATTTCAAGAAGTGACCGGGCCTGTTTGGTTCTTAAGCCACCTCCTAAAATTCTTGTCACATCGAATGTTTGACACATGCATGAAGTATTAAATATAGACTAATTACGAAATTAATTACACAACTTGTGACTAATTTGCGAGACGAATCTTTTAAGCCTAATTAGTCCATGATTTAATAACGTGGTGCTACAGTAACATGTGCTAATGCTAGATTAATTAGGCTTAAAAAATTCATCTCGAAAATTAGCCTCCATCTATGTAATTAATTTTATAATTAATCTATATTTAATGCTCTTTATTAATATCTAAATATTTGATGTGACATGAATTTTAGAAGCGAATAAAGAACAAACACCCCCTAGCTAGGACGGGCTGAGATGTTAGAGTCAACGTCATACCGTCCAACAGATTAGATATTTACTAGAAACGGGGACGTACGTATAGCTTATTTGCACGTAGGGCTAACTTATCTGTCGCACAATTTCGAATTCCATAGCTGATTTGTTCAACCAAAACCAGTGTTCAATAAACACTCTATACAAGGTTAATTGAAGATACTAAAACTTTCTAGCTCATCGTTATTTCTTAGGGCCCCTTTGGATTCTTGAAATTGAATTCATTCTAATAATTACAATTTAGGTACAGATTAATTAAACTAATATAGTTGTATATTTGATATTTATATATTTATATATTTATATATTTATTATTAGGTATATAAGTGTCATACTTATATGTTGCATTTCTATTGTAGGGATGCGAGTTAAAGAGTGTGCTATAAGTTGTAGAATAAAATTATAGCATAGTGATCTATAGAATTCATTTTATCTCACACCCTATGATTTTGAGATAGGCTTATTTGAGAACTTTGGAATATTATGGAATGTCAAATTCTAAGCCATATAGCCTAATCTATTATATAGATTTTAATTCCTCCAAAATAAAGATCAAAGAGCCCCTGTTTTTTTTTTGTTCCTTAACCTTTTGTAGGGTACCCCGTGTCCTGCTTGCCTCAAAATCAGGAATAATAAGGGCAGCAGTCAGCAGAGCCAGGGAGGAGCAACCAACGAGAACGACTTCACGCCTCGTACTGACGTGTTTTTACCAACAACAAAAAAAACTTCCTAGTGACGTGCTAATTAATAGCAGCGGCAATAGACGAACCTAAGGATAAAAAAAAATAGACGAACCTCGTGACGACGGCAGCCGCGGCGAATGCAGCTTGTAAATCATGGGCGAAGACAAAAACTCAAGCTATGCGTGGCAGCAGCGACGTGGGTTAGCGGTTTCTACTTCTCTCCTCCAATTTGGATTTGGACTACAATTGCAATAACTGGGCCTAGATTATTTTCATGCTCAGTCGATAGACCACTTTAATAAATATTACTCCGTAGTTCGAATAAAAGTTTATTAATCTCGTAAGCTTAAATCCACTTAAACTTAAGTACGTGACGTGGCTATTATGTATAACAGTTGTGAGGATATATAGAAGACAATCCAATTTCCGCATGCATTGAGCCGTGTCGAGTGGCTATTGCCTATGCGCATGGGCTTTTTAGGGCTCTTGGGCGGCTACTTTAGCTGATTAGAGTTGATGGACACTATTTTTGGTTTTGATTGTTTGATTATTGATTGATGAACGAGCATATAAGTGTGTGTAATACCACATCAATTAAGCTACGGTAATGTTGGGTATAGGGCGTCCATCCGCCCGGACGGTGCCGATGGTGGGCTGCAACGCAGTGTAACGACTGCTCATCCACTCGCCCTCGCCACCCAACTGTTCTAAAAAAATAAAAAAAACACCTCACCGCAGGGCCACGACAGCTCACCGCGACCGCGCTCTCCACTGCGCTCCACCATGTCGCCTCGCGACCATGCTCTCCACCATGCTTCCCTCTCCACCGTGCCTCCCTCTCCATCGCGCCTCCGCTCCGCCGGCCGGCATCTCCGCCTCCACGCCAGAGCACAACAGCCTGTCTTCCTCCTTCTCCACCGCGCCTCCCGCCCGCTGCGACCTCTAACGCGTGGATCCACCGCAGCCTTCTCCACAGGACCTGGGGCGGTCTTCTCCACCGGAGTAGCGGTCCATGCCACCGGTGAGCTCTACATTGGTGAACTCCACGTGTCGACGAGCCTCCATTCCCAAGTAACAAGGAGATGTGCGCTGAAAGCGCATGTTTCAACGTATGTTTTAGATGTTTCAAAGATATGTTTCAAGTGTTTCATATGGATGTTGCAAAAGTAGATTGTGACGTTGCATATACTGCTAGTGTTTTAGAGGTATATTGCAAGCGTTTGTTCAAAGTGTTTCATCTGTTTTAGACGTATGTTGCAAGTGTTTTTATGTTGCATATGTTTCACACATATGTTGCAAAAGTATGTTTCAAATATTTCAACTATTTTATTCTTATGTTGCAGTAAGTATTTTCATGTTGCAAGTGTTTTATCTAGATGTTGCATATGTTTCACATATATGTTTCCAAGTATATGTTCCAAATATTTTATCTGCTTCAGACTTATGTTGCGTTCAAGTGTTTCATGTTTCGGAGGTATGTTCGGAGAGTCATGGGGGCACGGCTCGGGCGCTGGGGGAAGGGGCGCGGCAAGCCGGGGGCCGGCAGATAGGGCGCATGGCACGCCTGGAGTCCTGAGGATGGGGCGTGCTCATCCTCATCCGGGCTCCCAAGTCCCGCCGCAGAGAGAGAGAGAGGAGGGGGTCATGGGGAAGGAGTGGCTAGTGCAGCGGGGGTGTGCATGTGGGGCGGGGCGAGGCGGATAGGGGGGGGACAAACGTGCGCGTGCAGCAGCGATACGGCGCAGCGGCAAGCGCGGGAGGGCGGACAGGGGCAGCAGCATGCGTGAGATGTCCGGACGCGCTCATCTGCTCCGGAGGTCCGGGCGCTAGTAAGCCCCAACAATATGCTCTCTTCATTTCTATAGTTATGACATGCACCAGCGAGTAGCCGAGTACCATGAACTACCCAACACTACTACAAAAACCACCATATGTAAAGGTGTCTCATTTTTTAAATAGAGATAGCTCAATATAAAACCGTCTCTATAAATGGTTTCTGAAACAAACATGTAGAAATAGATTTTTAGAGGCGGTTGGATCTAGAGCCGTCTTTAGAAATCAATTTGTAGAGACGACTAGATTTAGAGCCATATCTGAAAATAGGTGTAGCACAGTAAAATTCATAATTTTTCAAACGAAGTAGGATGAAGATAAATTTTACATCAAAGTTGTATATCTCAGTAGAATCACCATAATCACGCCAAACGCCACAAAAAGAGAAAGATTTCAGGAAGAATTACTTGGAACCGATTCTCGTTTTTGTACCTATCTAGAGAAACACCTAAAAATTGGTTTCTTCTGTTTGTAGCTCTTATTTCAAGGTAAGCTAGTCAAACAATTCCACAAAGTTATTCTGATTTATCAGAGAAACATTTTTGAGAGAGAATCTGGAATCCTACCAAGCACAACCTCAGTTGAGAACGACATCCGAGGGAAGACAAACCTGCATGGTATGATGTAGTGTGGATAAAAACGACCCAATGACCCTGGACGACACAAGGCTGCTAGAGGGCGACGAGTGGAGACACAGCATTTAGAGGAATTCGAATCGGCTAGGGCGAGGATGAGCTGAGTCCTCGCTTATGGACCGGATTCTCTCTTTGAAACGTTTGGCCATTGCCTAGCATCCAAACCCTAGCGGGGTGCTTGGCACCGTGGTGATTTGAACTCATCTTGTCCATTGAAGGCTGATCAAGTTGATCACCTGAGCCCTACTCCTTTCCGAGTTCTCAGTGCGTAAGTTGGTGGCTACTGTAAAATGAAGGCGTGCTATAATATAAATGCCGTCATCAACTGAGAATTGAAACCCGAAACAACGGCCTCTTGAAAATGAATAAAAAAAAGAAGTATATATCTTTTGGATCGGAGAGAGAGAGAGAGAGACGGGGCAGATCCACCGTTCCAAGCTTTAGTACAAAAGAAGAGTGAGACGTGTGGCGACACTGATCTGCATTGCGTGCTTATTAGCGAATCAAAAGTGGGAGATCAGCCTGTTGCCATCAAATCCTCATCGTCGGATATCAGTCAGCTCAACGTGATTCTTCCTTTGTTCTCCCCCTCCCTCTCTGTCGTCGTTCGAGACTGGACAGAATCGATTTGCTTCGTCGTCTCCAGCAAATAAAGCTTCTTTAATTTGTTTGGCATTAGTGTTACTAGTTGTGTGGACGGATAATAATGGCGGGATGAGTAGTAAGCTGTCACACAGTGTCACTTGGAGCCAAAGGTAAAATGATGTGCTCCCACTTTTTTTTTGTGGACGGGGAGGAAATGCGGGAAACAATGGTTGGCCGTTGGCCGATGCGGATGCGATGATGACATCAGGCTCTGCTAGTCGCGTGCATCACTTTTTTCCCGGTACACGGGAAGACGGGCAGTTTTCAGCTTTACTGTGCCGTAGCGTTCCTGTGTTTAGTTCGTCTTCTTCTGAAGGAGTCGGTGTTAAGTTCTTGCTCCATCCTCTTGTGTGTGTCGTTGTCTCAGGGCTCGTTCGTTTGGCAGTGAATTCATTGTCTAGAATGAATCCTACCTGGATTGCTTTGCAAAATTATATAAGCATTGATCAATTGGAATAATTTTGGTGCAATCCAGCATAATCGAACGGTCCTTAAGGGCTCGTTCGTTTGGCAGGGAATCATTGGCTGGAATGAATCCTACCTGGATTGCTTTGCAAAATTATATAAACATTGATCAATTGAAATAATTCCTGGTGCAATCCAGCAAAACCGAACGGGTCGTAAAGGAGAATGGTGCATCGACTCTCATGGCGGGGGAAGAAGCAAAGACACAAGCCCAAGACATAGAGAACATGCACGTACCGAGCGCTTAGCTTGCTGTTGCTGCCTTGCATGCTCTGTTGGTTGGTACAACTAGGTGCCGTCAAGTACCACATCTGTGCTCCAAGCTCGAACCAGTGGCGTTGTTTCAAGGGAATTCAACAGGGAGCCAATTACTGCTAATTTTAAAGGGATCTATCTAGCCATCAACTAATTATTTTAGCCCCTCCATCAACTGAATTTTATTCATGCACTTACACCATCTTCTAGCTATATTTACATCGCCTTACTACTATATTTACAATGATTTATTCAGTGTAATTTACTGGACAGAGTGATGTAATTTGGGGATAACACAATATCTTAAACAAATATATGCCAAATTTTCAAAAGAAATTATAAATTTTTTCTATGAATTCCAGATACCAAAGAAATATATAAAATTGTTCACAAATATCATTAAATTGTTCACAAACTTACAAATTTACAAATGGAATAACAGAAAGAGAGAACAGAACTGGTAGGTCAAACCCCATTGCCCATGCAGTGCAATTACGTATAAAGACGACGATGAGTCACGCCTGCATTACGGCAACTGACATAGTAGCCCCCACACCTAGCTAGGGCCGGCCGGCCGCCCGGCTCCCGGCTAGCATTAAGCACAGGCGCACCGATGCAGTGCACGTTACGTACAAGGAAAAATCGGTTGACGAGAAGGCCTAAATCAATCGGTTGACAGGTAGCCTTTCTGTTTTAAAGTGAAGTTTCTTTTATCGAAGTATTGGAAAGCTTGCGCCTTCGACTAGCTCTCGCTGACGTGGCCAAGTTTTTGATCAGGTAATTCCGTGGGCATATACGCCATGTTCGCTTGGCTTATAATCCGTACTTTTTCAACGAGCGAACAATATTTTTCTCTCGCAATAAATCAGCCAACGATACTTTCAGCCATAGTTTATCAGCCAAGCGAACAGTACGATAGCTAAGGTGACTTTTTCATGTACAAGTGAGTCCCACCAAAACCTCTCTCGAACTGCTATCTGCAATATTCACTTGGTAGAGCTTCAGTCAAAATATCGAGGGCCTCTTCTTCCTCTTACACCACCAGCGGTCACTCCACAAACGTGGTTGGAGAGATCTCGCAAGACTTAAGCCTCAAAATATACAAGTTTGGCGCGTGCAAACACCAGTAACAAAGAGGTGAACAAACTTCACCAATAAACTCTAGGTTAACACCAAAAAGCAACACCAGTGCTAGAACTCCAGGGTTGTGTGTCTTCTCCGCACGCCTCTATTAGGAAACTTTGGTGGCCACATTGGAAGTATGCCTTCAAGGCTTTGTTTTGATTGTCTCGGACTTCAGTTGCCATCTCCCATAACTCACGCCGCCCTCCTCAATTAATTCCCTCCTTTCTCTTGTCTCTGGTGGCATTTAGTGGACCTCGGATTGGCTGGCCCGTTAATCGTGTCGTGCTTTCACGCCAGCACGGCCCATAGCACCGTGCCTGGACCCTGGGCCATTGCTCAAGCCCATGACCCTATCAGGCATAGCCCACGGCACGGCGTGCCGTGCCCAGCCCGACCTTAGCAGGCCGTGCCATGTCGGACCGAGCGGTCTGTTTAGCCACTAAACACTCAAGCTTTGCTAAAAAAAACCTAAACACTCAAGCAAAATTTAGCTTTACTATTATAAAAAAAATACAGTAGCTTTATTGCAAATTTATCTAAACTTGTTCTTACCCAAAATGTCCCCATCCACCCGCACCCGTGCCGAAGTCATTGGACATGGGCCACATCTCCTACGACGCCGCCGCCGCCTCCGTTCTTCCTCGCCCGCTGCATCACGGCCTCACAGGACCCCTCACCGGTCACCGCGGCCGTCTCCCGGATGCTGTGGGGGCACACGCTGCTCCTCGCATAGCTCATCCTTGCCATGCTGCTGGACCGCGGCATAGCAGAGCTCCTAATGCGGCAGGCGGCGATGTCCGATCCCGCGACGGGCGCCTTCTGTGCCCCTTCCTGCTTCTTCGGCATAGCAGCTCCTTCACGCCCGACAGCCCTGACCGGCTCTACGGCGACTGGAAGCCCCGGGACTCCGGGAGGTGTACGCGCTGCGGAGCGGCGGGTTTGAGGACAGGGCCTCGATGCCAATGCTGTGGGACGCCGAATGCCGCGAAGTGGTCTGCAACTGCAACGAGAGCATCGAGATCCTCAAGTTGCTCTGCCCCAGCGCAGGTATATCAGAAACTTGATCCCTTGTAGCATTGTTTTGACTAAATCATCAGTTACAACTTACAACAACTGGATTCTCTGACTGTCAAAAAACAACAACTGAATTCTCTGATACTATGCGCCAATGGCTTCCAAAATTATCAACTGCGGCAACTGTGTTCTCGGATCAAACTATCAATTGCAGGTTGGGGGCAAACAATCATATGGATAACAGTTTACAGCTTGCTATCCAAAAAACCAATCACGTGCATAATAGTGTACATTGCAAACCAGACACCAGCAAATTGCATAGCCTTGTTCAGATTAACGGTATGCTACATAAACATAACCCCTAATGCAATGCAGTTGTAATGCAAGCAATCAATTGGACTCTATGCAGACTATATATGATGCATAAAGATGAGCATGTTGATTTCCAAGCTGGATACACAGCTAAATCCAAGGTTTCATCTAAAACACACCGATTACACATGAAGATGCGATGCAAATGTGGAATATGAATGTGATGGATAACTATATAACTTAATTGGTAGATAAAGTCTATCGTAAGAGGATAAATATATGGAAATATCTATATGAATATTTTATTAGAGCACAAACACAAAAGAAAGTATTACCTGAATACAAAGTTAAACACACATGTAAATGCGATACGAATGGGTAAAAATGTGAACTAGGATAAAAAAAAAGTAGATAAATAATTGTAAGTAAAGCCTATCACAACATTGCAAGGAAACAAGAAAGTACTTATCAGTATTGTGTTAGAATGTAGTCACATGAGAGGGAGTTTTAACTACTATGCCTAACACACATGAAAGTGCAAAATGAACAACTATTAATTGGGATGGAAAAGTATTGGATAATTGGTATGTCTATCACAATTTGATACATAGAAAGTATCTATCTGAGTATTGGGTTAGAATACGAGCACATTAGAGAAAGCAACAAAGGTAAGGAATCTTAATTAGTCGCTGGTCCAAATTTATACATAATTTTTTAATACTTATTATCTCTTAAAGTTGCTAAGTGTGCAGTTTTTCAAAAAGCGTTAGGCGCTAGGCAGGTGGATGGACTCTGGTGCGCCTAGAGGTACCTAGGTGATACCTAGATCTTGCTAGGTGTTTGTACTTTCTGTGGCCGCTGAGAATAATGTCATGTTAGATAAAAGAAATTTCACCATAATAAGAGAAATTTTACAATGGTTGGAAAAAACATGGGCCATCCATTGGGCAAGATCAGATGGTAGAAAAATAGGAGGTACCCAACTGAAAATACCTGGAGGTACTAAATAGGTAGGGATAATACTAAATTAGGTGGACCTAGTACCAAAATACGTGGGGCAAGATCTGTTTTTTATTTTTGTATTTTATTTTCAAATAAGGGTAAATCAGTCATTCTAGGTTACGACCGCCATTCATCTCGTATGTTTGCACCTACGCCGCCTGGCTCCTCCGCGCTTTGCACACGTTGCCGATCCTCTTGTTCCAGGTGACTATAGGTGAGCACACATCATTGTTTAGGATTCTTAGGAGAAAAATTGGTTATACGTTTGCATTTTTTTTCTGCAGTCTTTTGGGATTTACCATAACCAATCAACATCATTGTGTAGGCATTTGATGAAAAGGCATTTGTTAATCCAAAGAATTGGTTCAGGAGCATGGATGCAACGTTATGTTCAACTCAACATTGGGAGCATGGATGCGAACGTCCTGATTGTGTGAGAGAAAAAATACCAACATGTTGATCAACTCGACATTGACTTGATGGAAACCAGCCGTGAGGCCATGATGACGTGAGGCCATGGACAGAAAGATCGCTCAAGAGCGAGAGGAGGAAGACCGGACCCTGTGGCAGGAACATGATGATATGGCCCTAACACAGGATGCCCGAGCTCTGCTTTGCGGGGTCGATGAAGAAGTGCAACTGAGCAGCGGCGGGCTGCAGCGGCGTCTAGGACCTAGTGGCGCCGGCGTCTGGGTCCGCAGCACCCTATCGAGACTTCAGGGCAGCAGGCCAGCAGGGCGTATCGGCCGAGCCGAACATGCCGCAGAGGGACTGAGAGGGTTACGTCTAGTTTTAGAAGATCACAACCTCAATTACTAAAATATCCTCTATAATATATTTCTCAATTAATTAATTAGAAAATAGAAAAAGATGAAAGTACATAGAGGTACCAAGGTACTTTTCCAACCATTGTAAAAGAGCTCTAAGAATAAATGATATTATCATGCATTCACGAGTAATATATATGATCATAGTTCATCTTTATCCTTGTCTAATTTGCCCAACTTTTATACATATATCGAGCTCAAAACATCTCTATGTAAAATTACCCTAACAAAACATCTAGGTGCTAGGCGTGGCAGTGCAGCTTCATGCCTCTGCCTAAACAGAGCTCGTGCGGTAGCACAGATTAGTCATTACAACAAGGGTACACATTATACTGATGAAACCATTGACCTCTTGGCGAAGCATGAAGTCTCACCTGATACTATGAGTATGAAAGAGAATAATGTAGATAGTAGTGCCATATCCATATATGACCAGTTCTTAATTTCTGGAGATGTACATTAAGATATGCATTAAAATGAAAATAACCAGCCGAGACAATAGTAACCAGGGACTCAGATGGCACATAGGAAGAAGTTGATCCCTCCACATTGGTTTTGTTTGATGCAAAACTAGGGACAAAAGTGCCGTCAGGTGTGGTCTCCATGCTCATCACTCCTTCCAACTGTTGAATCTAATCTTAGCATAAAACATGTAGCACATGTACACAGGATCTTATATGTAGTCTAACACATGACCACAACTCATGTATTGCGGGAAAACTTAAGTAGATAGTGCCAGACCAGTGTTGGCAGTCGCCATCAGCGCCTCCGGTAGTGATGCTGTAGTCTTATCAAATGGATGCTCTCATCGGGCTGTGATTCGTCCAAATTTTCTCGGCCACAAATTATTTCGATCATCACAATCCCGAAGCTGTAAATGTCAGCCTTCTCTGTGATTTTTTAGCCCAGCCACTCGGGTGCTAGGTATCCACGTGTTCCTCGCATTCGAGTCATGACTTTGCTCTGGTCCCTGTTTATCATTTTCGAAAGTCCAAAGTCTGAGACCTTTGCATTGAATCTGTCATCCAAAAGAATGTTCTGTGGCTTGATGTCCAAATGGGCAATCTTCTCCTCACATTCCTCATGGAGATAAGACAAACCCCTAGCAATAGCCAAAATGATATGGCGTCTAGTTTTCCAAGAAAGAGTGAAGACTGGACTTTGTTGAAAGATCCATTTGTCCAGAGAGCCATTGGATAAGTACTCATACACAAGAAGCCTATGTGATTTTTCAGCACAGAAGCCCACCAACCTTACGAGATTGAAGTGATGGATTCGACCAATTGTTTCGACCTCTGCTAAGAACTCTTCCATTCCTTGCTCGACACCCTCCAAGCGTTTGACAGCGATAGTTTCCTTTCCTATCTTACCTTTGAATACAGACCCAAAGCCACCAGCGCCAAGCTTTATAGAGAAGTGGCTACTGGCTAGTAGCAACTTTTAACTCATCAAAGGAGAAACGTTTTGGTATCCCGGGTATGCCATCAAAGAGTGGTTCCTCGTCTTTCTTGCAGTTTTTCCATACCACTGCACAAACTAAGATAGATATTTGACAAAATCCTGCAATTGAGCCCACAACAATACTGATCCTCCTTTTATCTGACCGATTGCCTTCTATCTTGAGAAATGCTGAAAAATGATTTGATGAATCCTCTGCAAACAAAATTAACATTTGCTCTGATAACAGCAAGCAGTAACTACTATCACTGAGATTGTTGATTTTTGGAAGGAAATCACTGAAATTGCTGTTAGTTCGGAAAAGAACTGCTGTTCAAGAGCAATCAACTAAGCAAGATTGTTTGCACACATCTTCAGAAGTTGAAGTGGCAAATGACAAGAACATGCTGTTACTGAAGTACGAAACATTGTTGAGTAGTATTAGCTTGTTGCCTTGCACATGGTCGCATGAGGGGCTTCTTAAGGGTATGCATCCAGCACTTGGCAGCCGTTCATTTTGGAACCTAAAATCATTCAAATTTGGACAGGAACATTGTCCCTTGCTGCAAACACTATAATCCCCGCATGCCATTGGATAATCACAAAACTTCATTTTTTTGCTTAATACATCAAGTAGCATTTAGAGGGTCTTGGACGATTCCTTGCATTTCGTAGAGCCTTAAATGCTCATCAGACTCCAACCTCATGAATTGTAATGATCTTGAAGAGGGTAGGAAGAATATATTATCTGGAAACCCAAAGCTACCATTGGCAAATGCATAACAAGTTGATTGTGTAGTACCAGATTCAAACAACTTTGTAAAGGCTGCTGGTTTGAAAGAGTACTGCAGCCCATTCCACTCTGCAGAAAAATAAATCCTGGCAGATGACTATTTTGTGTTTGAGGTTCTGATACTGAGGTTCATTCCCATGCAAAGTGACTGCCCGATTACCAAGGTATCAGTTGGGTGGTCAAACGACTGCCAGACAGAGGTGTTAACCTGATCGAAGAGCACTAGGTTCCCGTACACGTCGAGGACCATACCTGCAACTGACTTGCTGTTTGTGGCGGTGGACCACACCGTGGTACCATCGTCATTCTGAAGGAGCAAGCTCCCTTCTCTGGTGAAGTTTAAGATGGCGCCACTGTTTACAGCATCGTCAGGGTTGGCAGACCAGATCACTGGAGCTTGGGGTCCATCAATCACAATAGAGAGAATGAACGATTTACCATCTATGCTGTAGAAGCCATCTTGATATGTTCAAGAACAGGAAGGATAGAAGATCCGTTGTCCATGGCTATTTCGCCTGTCATATTTGAAACTTTCCAAGAGATTGGGGAAGACACAGTAGAGAGCCCGGCAACAGCGTTGAGGTGGAAAAGGAAGCCAAGCAATAAAAGAATGGCTATCGACGTGTGAAGATGATGCATGGTGACCTTTTTATACTGAGCGGTTACGATGAAGATGAAGGAAGAGGAACCTTTGCTGTCTGCTGGAGAGATGATTTCTGGATGGCGCTTCTTAAGAGGAACCTTTTGAGATATGATGGACTAGCAGCACCATTTTGTCCCAGCCTTGACCTTTTCTGTCTGAGTTATTTGCATAGAATCACAGTCCGGGCACCAAAGTAATCCCTACCATATAGGATAACTGAACAGCCGAATTTGGAAAGATATAAGAAGCATGCAAGGGGAAGAAATTAGGGGAAAGCCATGAAACAACATCGGTAGAAGGATATGCGTGTACCATGTTGAAGATCAATACTTCTCTCCTAATTGAAGTCCTCAAAGAAATATTGATGCTTTTTGAGAAATGACCAGAAGGGTAGAGTAGTTGCTTGGTGATCTAAGAAGCAGTCTAATAGTTCGTTATGTGCACACGCTTTTATTTGGACGAAGAGCAGTTTATAGGAGAAACTGAAGAAAATCCCAGAGACCAGAGCTATATATCGGGTTCATGGGCATCGTTTTCTTTGTTGGCGTGTTTTCAATTCCAATAGCAATAAACTGCATCTGATCAATTATTGCTTTTGGATATGTGGCTTCCGGCCGGCCCTTTGTTTGAAAGTCCAATCTGTTGACTCCTTAGTCTTCGACTACTTTTCAGGACTCCTTTGACACGGCCGATGAACTTTCTACTCGGCGATGCGGCATTGTTCACATGTTATGCTAGACGTATCTCCACCTCAGCCTCAGCCTCAAGGACCAACGGGACACAATGTTGCCGATGCAAAAGATGCCGTGCTAGTCAAGGAACAGTGGACAGGCGATGCTGCTGCCATGCCGGACACTGACTGGCGGTGAGCAGATGCAGTTGTGATTTTTTTTTTAATAAGGGATGCAATTCTGATTTGTGAAACGTTCGCGCAGGCCAAGGTTTGCCCGCCCCTCCTCAGATCCTAGCCGGCGTCTCGTGTGTGGGTTCTATTCTATCAGATTAACAATTAGAAAGTTGGTCTTTAAACTACTAATAATTACTAGTACATCATTTTGTTTAGGTCTCAAACTATGAAAGTGAACTATCTAGATCTCTAAACCTTATATATAATTAAGTTTCTTAATCTTAATCCTGGTCCATGACAAATCGACATGCAGCTCATAATTACAGTACGTAGGTGATCCGTAAAATTCCCACCTAGTCCGATTTAGGTCTCTAATAATATATTTAAGTATGCTACCCGGCACAAAAAAATTATCTGAATTTACAAAGAAGAATCAGGTCAATCAAAATTTGAATGGATGAGATACAATTTTGGGAAGGTTCGTTGGAAAAAATAAATTGGATAAATCACCACTACACAGTTCTTTTGCAGGCGATCAAAAGAGATTTTCCTCGTTCAAATGGTTTGCGTTAATCGCTATTTTCGCAGGCCAAATAGAGAGGGAGAGGGGGCGGCTTGCAGCCCAGTAGACCAACGAAGGCAAGGTGAGAAGATTCGGCCCAATGGCTAGGATGAGTTAAAAAAAAATTAACTTTTAGGGAGTTCAAAATTAGTCAAACTATATACAATCTTAATCTACAAATTCTAGAAAATTTACTAAAAATATATTGATGCCCGAGAAACTTGGATGTGAGATTTAGGGACTTATTTATAAACATTTTGGGTTTTGGAATTTTTTATTACATGCTCATAGAAGCTTGTATGCATCAACACGAGAAGGGCAAAAAAAGGTCTTTATACCATTTATATAAATAATGACTTGATTTTTCTATTTTCTTGTTTTGTGTCGTTACATTGAAACTATAGAATAACATTTTATCAAATAAAATTCATTTCTTTAACCAAATTTTGAACAAAATTGTTAAATACTTGAGAAAAATACAATATTTTATTTATATCATCTATTCACATAAAAATTAAATATTTTGAGATGTGACACATGAATACATAAAATATAGTGAGAAAATGATAAAAAATGATAATCTATTACTCTAGTTGTGTTAGAGCACGTATCGAGATAGAAATAATGAAAATACATTAGGACACATGTCACAATACCGAAGTACTCCCTTCGACCATAAAAGACTACAAATTATGGGATCCGTGCCAGTCAAACTAGCTCAACTTTGACATAATTTATATTAAATAATGTTAGCATTCATATATCCAAATAAATTTATTATGAAAATGTATTCTATAACTAATCTAATGGTATGTATTTTTGTATTGTGAATGTTAGTACTTTTTTACATAAATTTAGCCAAGTTTAAACTCTTTGACTCCTTGAAAAGCAGAACTACATTCTTTTGTGGACCGAGGAGTGTATATTTTGGATGATACAATTATGATGGATAAATACGTAAAAGTCATGATAAATATCACAATGAAGTAGGTTATGATGATTTTGGGTTGACATCATTGGTGCATGATATATTTTCGTCATTAACCTAAACTAGTTCCTACAAAATTTGTCAAACCAAATGATTTAATAATAAATAGCTCTGTTGTATATTCACTGTAGAAGGTTACATTTATTGTAGTGGAACCTTCTGGTGTAGATATATAGGTGTAAACTGGTGGTGTGGCTCCTCTTTACAGTACTGGATAAGCCAAAGCAGAAGGAACCACAAATCGTGGCTTCTAGCGGCTCCACATTCATGTTGTTTGGAAAGAAAGACTGTGGAGCAGAGCTCCTCAATGTAATCAATCCTAGCTTGAAATTCACTTTCATAGAGAGTCGAACTCAGAACCTGAGTGATGCTACTAGAGCCATCTAACCAACTCAATTAGAGGCCCGTTCGCTCCACGTTCATGTTGTTGGGAGAGAAACAAAAGGCTTCTATGAACAGTGCTGCTATAATTATTGGTGTAGAGGAGCCGGAGCCGCAAGAAGTTGTGTCAAACATGCTTTTGTTATAAAGTCGGGCTCTAGAATGGTGTTTTGATATTTGTGTATTTCTATAAGCTTGGTTTAAAGTGAAGTGGTTTTTGATGCCAGTGCATTTTTAGCTTGGTTAGAGGAAATTTGTTTGACTTAGTACAAAAATTTAAGTGACTTATAATTTGCAATGAACAGAGCAACAGATAAAAAAAAAATCACAAAATGGACGCTTTACATGACCAACCTAACCACGTTCCTCTCCGGCAGCATGCACACGGCAGGCAGTCAACGCCGGTATGGGTAAGACGGCAGTAGCTGGGACGCAAGTAACACCAGCATTTCCACCACCTCCTCCTACCTTGGCAGGTGCACGGCCTGTTTCACTTGTTCCCAAGCTTTCACCATTTGGATCCAACCATCAAGTATAAAATCGCTTATAAAGCTCCATCATTTGGTCAGTGCTCCGCTCCACCACTGCGATTTACACCAAACATGCCTCGCGCCTTCGCCGCAATCGCCATCGCGACGGCGTTCCACCTCCTCGCCGTGCTCCACGGCGCCTCCGCAGCGCGGCCGATGGGGTGGCAGGCCGCGGCATCGTCCGGGACGGCGACGTCGGCGCTAGCGCTGGCGCCGGCTGGGCACCAAAATCATCAGCGGCGCGCGGCGGCGGCGGCGGCCGCCAGGGCCGGGAAGTGGCTGCCGTTCGCGGGCGTGCACCACCACCTACCGGCGGCGGCGGCGTACTGGGCGCACAGGCCGGTGCCGTGGGTCGGGGCCGGCGGCCTGGCGGGCGGCGCAGGCGCCGTGGAGGGCAGCGAGGGGGAGGAGGTCATGCGGGAGCGGGAGCGGGAGCGGCGCCAGCAGCGGCCGTCGTACGAGGGTGACGGGTCGACGACGACCACCAGGCAGGAGCAGCTCGCAATGTGGGCGTCGCTGCTCAACCCCAAGGGGAAAGGGAGGGCGGCCACGGGATGGATGCCGGCGCCGGGAGCTGGCGAGGTGGTCGATGAGGAGCCGGCCAAGGCGGCGGACGCGGTTGAAGGGGCGGAGGTGGACGACACGGCGGCCGACGGCGCGCGGGTCGGCCAGACCTATTGGGGAAACAATGGCAACTGATGTAGAAAAAGACACTGGTGGGCGATGCAGAATTAAACAGATTTTCAGTTATAAGAAAAAAAAAAATACAGTATATGTTTTGCAACAGTACTTTACAAAAATGTTACATATAGCAAATGCAGAATTCTTACCCCATTCTAGAGTCTCTATACTTGAATAGATAGTTTGTGATACTGTAAGGCCTTGTTTTGATGCGCATGTATTCATCTCAATCAACGTACGTTGGAGTCACTTCAACACATGTGGATTAAGGTGAATACACATGTATCAAATAAGGTCTAAAAGATAAATACTTCCATTCGATTGTAGCCGTGATTACGGCCAACAGGCCTGGTTATAAAAGCACTACTATAATATCCAAATTTATCTCAAAAAAGGAGAGGATACTATTATACAAAAATAAAATATTACATTTTGGTGAGCAGGTTATCTGCTCAGGGCTTCTTTGGAATGCAAGATTGAGAAAACGTAGGAACATGATAAATATAGGAATAGAATATGATTGTAGATGAGAAACGTAGGATTAAAAACCATAGTAAACTTTGAGCGGTAGTTGTTTGGATGGACACATGAAGTTCCTAGGAAAGGAAAACTTAGGAAACTTAAATCACCTACTCCTATCATATTAGCCACCTATATATTTGTTTGGTAATGTCATCATTAGAAAGAAATGCAAAAGTAGTTAAAAAGAAGCCACTTACAAGTGGGCCACTAGAGAATCACTGTACTTCATGACCATAGCCTGAGCTAGCCGTGCGATGCCACTATACAAGCTCGATCTTATCCCCTTCCCCGTCATTTTCATCCTCTCGTTTCACTAAAGCCATGTCTCTCAGCGTCCATGGCTAGCAGCAGGCACAACGTGCACGCGATCGCCCGAGGCTGCAACCTCCAGCGAATAACCCTGTTCACTTGATCGTATCAGCCATACTTATCAGTCATGATACAATGTTTTTCTCTCACAATAAAACAGCATCAGCTGGCTTATAAGCCACGAAACGATCAAGCGAACCCGGTGGTGCCGCAAGTTGACGGACGCGGCATGAAGCGCTTGAGCTACCGTGTGGCAAGCAGCTCGAGCGGCAAGCACGGTGCGGCATCCCTGGCCCCCGGATGATGAGGCGCTCAAGCTCTGACGCGGCTAGCGGGCGAGCGACGACGACCTCGACCTTGCACTGGCTGCCACTGGGTGGGCGATGATGACGAGTTACAGTGGCGGTAGGCGGCCAGACCAACGCGACAAGCTCTGTTTGTAGTTTCTTTTGGCTTCGTCTATGGCGTGCTTGAGGAACTGCGATGAGCTCACTTGAGCGACGTGCTTGATCCAACGAGAAAGAATGGAGAAAGAGAGGTCAACGTGGATGTTAGTTTTCCTCCATTTTTCCTCTCGAATGGCTATGACAGAACCACCCAAATTATATAGCCCATATGCACATGTCATTGTCCTAAAGACATCTGACTGCTGCACATGAGAGTCAGATAACTCCGGTAGTCTGTCGGGTATCCTCTGGGAACCCCGAATCATCTATATTTTCCAACTCATACAGGATCAACATGGAGTTACTACAACATTATAACATTTGATATAAAAATAACTTACATCGGAGTGCGGAAGACTTACTGTATTAGATTACAAAACATATTGAAGTAAAAACTTAACTTAAGTTTCAAAAGGTGAGTAGTACTACAGAAGAAACTTAGGTGAAGCACCTAAGATAGAAGAGACGACCAGATCATGTCGAGCCCACTGACATAACCTCGATTATCAACATAAGTCAGAACCTGCAACAGAGGTTAACAAACCCTAAGTACTCGAGGGTACTCAACAAGTCTTACCCGACTAAAAGAAAAGACGCAAAGGGTATGCAGGTTTAAAGTAAAGTTTGAAGCAAGAATAACTTTTGCAGAAAAGTTTACTATGAGTGGATCCTTACTTTTAATGTTTTAGCTTCATGTTAAGTTATCAGTAGTTTCTAGTTTGCACCTGATCTAGCTCAATCACTTCATTACTCATCTCATCTCATTTCATCTCATATCCATAAGTACCATGTTCAATTGATTAACTACGGTGTATGGTCAGAGGGTCATGTCTCCATAACCGAGGAGCACGATGATTCGAATCGATTTGGTCCAGCTGGGGTTTTCTTACCACATGACATATGTAGGTCCTAGACCTACATATATCAACCCTCACTCGGATTCTCCAAAACGTGAACGGGTTCTTGCCACCCGAGAATACAGTACTCCACCTACCTATGCCGACCCAGCGGTTTTCACTAGATGGGTACACGCTACTCTCACCATCTCTCCACTCCCTAGTGCGCGGTTATCCTTTCCCATAATAGAATAGCCGAGATATTAGGCTTACCGGAGTATGTGGCCATTACTACAAGGTCTCGACCACACACAGGCCTACAACGAATGGTCCCCAATCGACATAGGCGGAGCACTACATTGAGACTCCATTCTCGATGCAAGTTACCCATTCGGTCTCAATTTAATATTATCATGACCAAGGTATTTTACAACCCACAACTAGAGTTGAGAAGATCAAGGTAAAACCTATTTCATGCGAGTGATGAAACCATCATTCGGCTCGAAGTCTAAGCATTACTAAGCATAAGATATATCGGCCTACACATACTAGTAGGGTAACACTAGGGATACCTGAATATCAAGGTAATCATGCAGCAATGGTATTCGACCAACTCCTAATTACCTAATACACATCTCACAAAACTTAAGGTGTGATAAAGATTTGTAAATACTAAGAGAAGAGTTTATGCTCCGGGGCTTGCCTGCGTTGCAGAGAAGATTAGTTCCACAGAGGATCACATGAGTTAGACTTGGCTCCAACACCATTGGTAGATAGACCTTCTTCGAAACTTGATCGACATGAATCTTCTCACTCTCGTATGCACTACGCGTAATAAATGATGCTTTGCTTAACATGATGAAGCATGCCATGATGCATGATGAAAGACATTCAAGTGCATCAACAAAATTTTAAACAAAGTTAATTAAGTTGAGTACAACTTTCCTTCACTAAAGAAGAAGGGCTATTATTATAAAGGCGTATTAGTTAATTAACTAAAGCTAATTAGCCGGCTATCATGGAAATAATTGCACTAACATGGACCAGCAAGTGATTAACATCTTTCCTAACTCATAATGTCGGTGTTTCGGACCGGGGGGTCCTCAACCAACCAGTGAATTTGAACTACGTGCCCCTAATCCCGGATGGTGATGCAAAGAGACACAAGGTTTATACTGGTTCAGGCAATTGGCGCCCTACGTCCAGTCTGAGAGATCGATCTTGTATTCCTTGCACCGAAGTGCTTGTAGTAGGGGGTTATAAGCTGGGTGAGAGAGGGAGCTAGTCCCAGGTCTCGGCGTGGAATGGTGCGGGCTGCTTGAGACGTTGCTCTCGGGCAGCTTGGGAGAGCATGTGTTATAGAGTGTCGCGTGTGTGAGAGCGTGGTTCTTTTGTATGTTTTCTCACCCCCTTAGAGCTATCCCTGGCTGCTTCCTTTTATAGCCGCAAGGAGGGAGCCAGGAGTACATGAGTGAACTACATGTGGAGCCTACTGTAGTTCAGTCCTATAGCAGCATGGTGTTGGGAATGGCGATCGGTACTTGATCGGCGCATCGTGCTGGCCAGGACCGAGGTTGTTTGAGGTTGTGGGAGTCCTTATTGACGTCTAGTCAGTATGGCCTCCACTGTAGGAGACATACCGTGCCTTGTGGATTCTTGACTTGGCGGAGTGCCGAGGCCTGGCGGGTGCTATAGCTGATCGTGCCGAGGCCTGCTTTGCCGAGGCCTCGGAGGTGACCTGTGTATGATGTGGGGGTCTTGATGGTCAGCGTCGTACCCGGTTTAGGTGGAAGAGTGCAAAGCGTGTGTCCGCAGGGCACGGTAACCCCTGCACCGTCAATAGGGGATAATAAAAAGGAGATTTGACCGCTGTCCCATCACCCCTATTGTTGTACCCTGCCAGTCGTGGCTGACGTAGTAGGTATGACCAGGCGCACTTTAAACGGATGGGACGGCTCGCCAGACGGACGGTTGAGGCAGAGGCGACGAGGATGCGGGACAAGCCCAGCCTCGGCCGAAGCGGAGAAGGAATAGTATGTCCGAGGCCCTGTCGGGGGGTCTCGGACGAGGCGGAGGACGAGCAGTTGGTCTTTCATGCTAATTCCGAGACTACAGGGACCCGGACTTGACCCTCCACGCCGCTTTGTCCTTAGCGCATGAGTTAGGTAGCATAGGGCAGTACGGGTGTCAGCAGGGGGCACAGTGATGAGCACAGTGGCAGGTAACCCCTACTGCGCCCGGTCCCCTATCCCGTCGATCACTCTACCTGTACTGCGCCAACATGCGGCTGACGTTGCGGGAGTAGTTGGGCGCATTAACTGGACGTGATGTTTTGTCAGAGGAGTCGGTCGGGACAGAGGTGACGAGGTTGTTGCCGAGCCCAGCCTCGAGCAAATCGGAGAATTGGTATCCCGTCCGAGGCCTTACGGGGTGGGGCCTCGGCGAGAGGGCGGAGAGTTTTGGCCTTTCGCATGAGGCCTCGGCACAAGCCTTGGGCGAATCGGAGAATCTGCCGAGACCTCGTGGTTGTCCTTTGGCTTTGATTTTTGCAAGGCTTAAGCAATATTTTTGGTACTTGCTTAGGGTACCCCTTCTTGCGGTATCCGATAGTAGCCCCCGAGCCTCGGGAGGAGTGCGGGCACTCTCCCAAGGTTTTGACGAGACTTGGCTCGTAGCAGCTCCCATCGGGATTGTGTTTTGTACTTAGTGGTTCCGGTGGGTGCGCGCGAGCGCACCCGCCGGTTGTAGCCCCCGAGGCCTTGGGGGAGTGGGTTTACTCCTCCAGGGGCTTTTTCTCCATTGAGCAAGGAGTTTTATCGTGTTTGCGGGCCCATGAATGCGAGTTTGGGTCGCTGGGACTTGGCCTAGTTGCAGGAAGAACCCCCGAGCCTCCGCACAGAGCGAGAGGGCGATAAGTGGTTTCCCTATCTTTTTTGATGGCCCTCACGCATCCTTTCCGCTCGGAAGGAGAGGTTTGCTTGCCGACCCCCTCGAGTGCGAGCCTAGGTCGCTGGGTCTCGGCAAGGTTTGCAGGGAGAGCCCCCGAGCCTCCACACAAAGCGAGAGGGCGGTCAGGAGTTCCCCTAGCTTTTTATGCGACCCTCGCGCATTCTTTTCGCTTGGAAGGAGGGGTGGAATATGCCAGGCTACCCTCGGTGGGCACGAGCGGTGACACTTCCGGTGAGCTGCTATCGGGTAAGTCCGAGTGGAGGCCCGTGCCCCATTCGATAGGGGTCGGCTAGTGGTCCAGAGATGCACTCCAAAAGTACTAGAGGGCTTCTCTAGTGGGTCCCAGGGTCGTTCGATTGGCCCCGGGGGCTCGGCGCCTCCCTACGGTGGGATCCCATTCGAAGAACTCCCTGCTGGTCTCAGACACGACTTAGGGCATCCCAAGCGATCGCTTGCTTAGGCCTCGGCCATGTACGGGCTCGCCCATAACTGTCCCTGACTCTGTTGTCCTAGGGCGGCTATCGAAACCCTCGGGGGTCCAGCCTTCGAACCCCTAGACCGTAACGGGCTCGACGCCCTTTTTGTCGCATTTTTCCAAATCTCTGAGTGCGAGCTTGGGTGACTTGGTTTCATTTTGGGTGCAGGAAGAGCCCCCGAGCTTTCGCACAGAGCAAGAGGGCGATCAGGAGTTCCCCTAGCTCTTTAGGCGACCCTCGCGCATCCTTTTCGTTCGGAAGAAGGGGCTTGTTTGCCGAGCCCCCTCGAGTGCGAGCCTGGGTCTGCTGGGTCTCAGCAAGGTTGCAGGGAGAGCCCCCGAGCCTCCGCACGGAGCTAGAGGGTGATCAGGAGTTCCCCTGGCTTTTTATGCGACCCTCACGCATCCTTTTCATTCGGAAGGAGGGGTTTGTTTGCCGAGCCCCCTCGAGTGCGAGCCTAGGTCACTGGGTCTCGGCAAGGTTTGTAGGAAGAGCCCCTGAGCCTCTTGCATAGAGTGAGAGGGCGATCAGGAGTTCCCCTCGCTTTTTATGCGACCCTCGGGCATCCTTTTCGTTCGGAAGGAGGGGTTTGTTTGCCGAGCCCCCTCGAGCGCAAGCCTAGGTCGCTGGGTCTCGGCAAGGTTTGCAGGGAGAGCCCCCGAGCCTCCGCATAGAGCAAGAGGGTAGTCAGGAGTTCCCCTGGCTTTTTATGTGACCCTCGTGCATCCTTTTTGCTCAGAAGGAGGGGTGGAATATGCCAGGCTACCCTCGGTGGGCGCGAGTGGTGACACTTCCGGTGAGCCGCTATCGGGTAAGTCCAAGTGGAGGCCCGTGCCCCATTCGATAGGGGTCGGCTAGTGGTCCAGAGACGCACTCCAAAAGTACCAGAGGGCTTCTCTAGTGGGTCCTAGGATCGTTCGATTGGCCCCGGGGGCTCGGCGCCTCCCTACGGTGGGATCCCATTCGGAGAACTCCCTGCTGGTCTTGGACACGACTTAGGGCATCCCGAGCGATCGCTTGCTCGGGCCTCGGCCATGTACGGGCTCGCCCATAGCTGTCCCTGACTCTGTTGTCCTGGGGCAGCTGTCGAAACCCTCGGGGGTCCAGCCTTCAAACCCCTGGACCGTAACGGGCTCGGCGCCCAATTCCTTAGTCTAGAAGGAATCGGCTGGGGGAATATTCCCCTCCCATCGGCTGACAACGGCAGGCGCGCCTTTTGAGGTGGTTTCTCGGGGCCTATTGTTGCTGCAGTTGGATGCGATGCAGTGTCAGCGGGCAGGACATAACCGTCCGCGCGTTTAATGTGGAAAAGGTGGGCGCGTGGGCGGTAGAATCGGATCTGGATTAACTGTGCCTGGACTCGAGGGAAACTTCCCCGATTTCGTCGCTTGACCATTTCGTCCTTTCCCTACATAAATACGAAATGAGTCTCGCCCCTCCCCTCCTTACCTTGCATGTACTTGCCTTTTCTACCTTCGAGCCATTGCCAAGAACAGAGAGCGCCGGGGAGAAGAAGGGAGAAGAGAGAGAGAGAGAGAGAGAGAGAGAGAGACTTACCGCCATAGCCCTCATTCTCCATCACGCAATGGCCGGCGGCCCTCCTGTCATCCTCCCTATGGATCTTTGGGAGCCATCCGATGTGTCCGTGGAGGTGCTGCAGTTGCTCATCGATGATGGCCTTCTCCGTCCGATCACCGACCCCGATAGGCCGGAGTGGATTGCTCCGTTGGGCGAGCCAGAGCCGAGGCCACGCGAAGGGTACGTCGTGAGCTTCATATCTTTCCACGAGCGTGGTCTCGGCGTGCTGGCGGACCGATTCATACAGGTGCTCCCGCATTACTATGGGGTGGAGCTACACAACTTCAACCCCAACTCCATCACACAGGCGGCTATTTTCGTCGCCGTTTGCGAGGGGTATCTGGGGATTGCCCCCCATTGGGAGCTGTGGTTCCATCTCTTCCAAGCGGGGCATACCACCAAGCCAGCGGGTACGGCGGGTACGAGGAAGATGATGAGGGCCGGCGGCTGCACTCTCCAGGTGCGCCAAGACCAACAGCACCTTTACATCCTGGCCTAGCTCGCGTCAACCAATCGCCGCTGGTACACCAGCTGGTTCTACCTCCGCAATGACGACAGCGGACTTCCCCCCTACATCGGGCGGATCATGGAGGACTGTCCGAAGAAGTGGAGGTATGGTGTCCTGAGGGAGGAGCAGGCCAAGTTGCAACCGCTCCTAGAGGGGCTGGAGAGGCTGCGGAGCCGCTGCCTTACGGCGGCTATGGTCGTGGCGGCCTTCCACCGCCGGAGGGTGCTGCCGCTGATGGCTCGGCGGCGGCGCCTATTCGATATGAGACCAGATGAGCCGATCGAGGGCATCCGGATGTCTGCCGCCGCCCTCTCCGATGAGGTGGTTCTACGTCGGGTGAGGGAGACGGTGGATGGAAAGCTGAAGAGCGGTGGTCTGACCCACATCGTCATGTGCGCCCGTCGCAGGTGTATCTCTCCTTGGTAAGTCACGAGCCGCTACAGCCCCCGAGGCCTCCTCGGTCCTCACCATTTCCCGTTTCCTTACTTGCGTTTGCCGTTCCTGTAGGGGATGAGGGATGTGCGAGCCTCCCCGCCACCCGTTCCCAAGGACGCAAGGCGGCGGGCGGTGAACCGAGCACATGTCGGGGCACAGAAGAAGAAGAAGGACGCCAAGGAGACAAGGCGCAACAAGAAGATACTCGAGCGCAAAGCGCTGGAGAAATGCCACCGGCGTCAAAAGCAGGACGGTCTCCCGGTGGAGTTGTCTCCATCGCCATCGCTGCCGGAGGATTCTTTGGATGAAGATGATGGGATCAAGAGGGGGTGAGGTCCCCTGGACCATCTCCCCGATGTCGGGGAGGCAGTGCTCGGGGCATCGGCGAGTAGCCCGGTGTTTCTAGGGGGAGGAGGAGATGGTGCCCCGAGGTCAGCAATCGCTCACCCCGCGTCCGAAGCTGATACACCCGAGGTACTGGCACTAGGGAAGCGTGCCATCAGCCCGGTGGGCTCGTTGGCAGTGGTGGAGCAGGCGGCAGTGGGGGCGACGCAACTGCTCCCGTAGAGGGTTGAGGGGGCGCCGGAGTCCGACAAGGGTCGGCTGGCATCAGTGGATACCAGGGCCCTACCTCCGCCACCGCCACCACCATTGTAGAGGAGAGTCGCGGTGCCGAAGCGGCTACAACCCCGCTCGAGGTGAGTGTTTCTTCAGCGATGTTCGAATCATCTCCTGCTCGCTTCATGGTCATATGCTGACCAAGTGGGTGTTTTGCCTTCAGTAGGAAGCGTCAGGTGGAGGTGCCAGCCTTGGCGCCGCGCAAGGCACTCAAGGTGAGCACTAGCTCCACTACTCAACAGGCGGCGGAGGTGCAAGCCGCCGTGCAGCATGGTGCGGCGTCGGCCGAGGCCGACCTGGAGGGGCCGATCGCTCAGGAAGAGGCTCCGGGGCAGCCACAGAGCAGATGGAGGAGGAAGGGCCTACACCGCACATTGTTGAGGCCCACGAGTCTGATGGGGCTGGGCGCCCCCAGTCGCCAAGGCCGAGAGCGAAGCCGAGGCCCCTAGGACTTCCGAGGCCGAGACGGTTGAGGCTAGCGCGGCGGGCTCGGTGGCCCGGGATTTGGAGATGGAGGTGGGGCAACCTTTGGTGCCGCCCCTAGCCCAAGGCCTGCCGCTGCCGTCATAGGAAGCGCTCAGGAGGTGGAGGCTCAGGTGACCTTTCCTGACGATACTTCCCGGGGGAAGGAGGCGGCAGATGTCGAGGTGGCCAGCACCACCGAGCAGCCAGTTCCGGCTGCTGGCACGGGAAACTCGACCCTCACGTGGGTACGACCCGAGCCCCGTGGGTGGAATCACCCGCGTGTATCGTGGCTGAGCCGGGATGACCCGGAGGGGGAGGCTCTATTCGCCCTCGAGGATGCGGTCGAGGGGGGGCGCTGGAGCTCCTTCGAGCAATATCATCGACTGGCAGTGCAGTCGCTGCGAACGGCGCTGTCCTTCATGGACGACGATCTGCCCAGCGTCGCCCAGGTACGTGCCTTCTTTTCTCATGTGGTGTCATCTTGTTCTGAGTCTTTTCGCAATGCATGACCCCTGTTCTACCTATCTAGGAGCTCGAGGCCCGGTCTCTCGGAAAGTCATTGTTCCTCCGTCAGGAGAGGGACGTCTAGGACCGGCTCGGGCAACAGAAGGACCTGCTCGCCAACAGGCTTCTGTCGGCGTGGAGCACGGAGGTGGAGGACCTCCGCCTTTGCTATGTAGATATGAAAGCCGAGGCGGCCACGGCTCGGGAGCAGGTCGCCCCTTTGGCGGCGCGAGTCAAGGAGCTAGAGGTGGAGCTGACCCGGGCGGGTGACTTGCGGGACGTCCTCTCATCCCGGGCTGACAAGACCCTCAAGGCGGCCGAGGCCTCCTGGGTCGATGCCTTGGCCTAGAAGGGGAAGTACGAGGGTGAGTTATGTTCCCTTTATTTTGCTTGTTTTTTCTTGCGTTCGGCCCCTAACTCCCTAGTGTGGTACAGAGCTGGAGAAGGAGGCTTCCCGGGTAGTCGAGGCCTCTCAGGTCGAGGTCCAGCATTGGAAGGGGAGGGCCGAGGCCTCTCAGGTCGAGGTCCAGCACTGGAAGGGGATGGTCGAGGCCTCTCAGGTCGAAGTCCAGCGCTGGAACGAGAAAACCAAGGGTGAGTCCCATAGGGCTTTGCCCGTTTCTAGCCTATTTTTCTTTCTCGCTTAACCGTGTCCTGCGTATTCGGGGCATAGTGTTGGAGAAAGAGGCTTCTCGGGTGGTTGAGGCTTCAGCCATAGTGCAGGCGGCGCTCAAGTCCGAGATCGGGGAGCATGACGTGCTGCAGAGCGTATCTTGTATCGTCTGCGAGGCCCTAGAGGTTGAGGGGGTCAAGTCGGGTAGCTCTCTCAGGAGCCGCCTGACTACGTTGAGTGGCCAAGTACGGGAGCAACTTCGGGGGGCGTTGCATAAGGGCATCAAGCATGCCCTGGCCGTCGTCTCCTCGCACTACATCGTCAACCTCAAGGCCATCAGCGATGGTTACATCTTGCCTGATGATAATGAGGAGGCCGATGAGGAGGTCACGAAGCTGATGGAGGCGGCTAAGGCCCCCGGTACGGCGCTGACTAGCCTATTCAAAGAAGAGGTGGTTCCTTCCACGCCGGCCGTCGATGTATGAGGCCCTGAGCCTTGACCTGGGCCAAAGGGGGCCATGTAAACGAATTGAGTTATTATCGTGTCATGACATTTGTGGTTGTCGAGGCCTTTGAAGTACTCGTGCGTATGCTTTTTAATCGGTTTATATTGTTTTTCCAAGCCTCTGCCCTCTGCCCTGTTTCTAGACAAGTCCTTTGCAAAAAACTTCCTCGGAACCTGAGCTGTCCCTCTGGTGAATGGTGGTGAGGGAGTTGCCATAGCCCAGAGGCATAGGCAGTCTCACGGCTCGGCCGACCTTTTGCACTCGAGGCGCACTTTCGGTCCTTTGATTTTTTACAATCGACCTGCCAGAGTACACGAGAGAGTTTGGCATGGAAATTTATTCGAAAAATGATTAAAAAATAGTGCCTAGGACTTAGGGGGTTCCCCCGCTTCTAGCCCCCGAGGGAGGCTTGGTTCTACAGAGGCAGAGCCGAGCCTTGCTCATAGCGTTATCGCAACGTTGATCCCCCGTCGATGGGGGGGGTTCTTCAAAAATTAGAACAACTAAAGAACGCTTCTTTAATATATTTCGAGAAAAATGTTTACAATGCTTGGAAGTTTAAGGGTAGAAACGACATAGTTGTTCTATGTTCCAAGTGTTGGTGAAGATTTCACCCTTCTCGTTGGCCAGCTTGTAGGTCTCGGGTTTTAGCACTTGGGCGACGATGTACGGCCCTTCCCATGGCGGGGTCAACTTGTGGCAGCCCTTGTTGCTCTGCCTTAGTCTCAGCACCAGGTCGCCCACCTTCAGGTCTCGGCTTTGGATGCACCGGACTTGATAGCGTCGTAGGGCTTGCTGGTACTTGGGTGAATGTAGCTGCGCAACTTCTCGGGCTTCCTTCAGTTGGTCGAGGGCGTCCTCGCGGGTAGTTCGGTTGCTTTGCTCGTTGTAAGCCTGCAGCCTTGGGGAGCCATACTCCAAGTCAGTGGGGAGGATGGCCTTGGCTCCATAGACCAGGAAGAACGGCGTGAACCCCGTGGGTCGGCTCGATGTATTCCTCAGGCTCCAGATGACCGACGGGAGTTCGTCCAGCCATTTCTTGCCGAATTTCTTCAACCGGTTGTATATCCTTGGCTTGCGGCCTTGTAGAATCATGCCGTTGGCACGTTCTACTTGGCCATTCATCCTAGGGTGTCCTACGGCCGACCAGACCACATGGATGTGGTGGTCATCATAGAACGTCAGAAATTTATGTCCAGTGAATTGTGTCCCATTGTCGGTGATGATGGTGTTTGGAACCCCGAACCTGTGGATGATATCAGTGAAGAACAATACCGCTTGCTCGGATTTGATTTGAGCGATCGAATGAGCCTCGATCCATTTGGACAACTTGTCAATAGCTACCAATAAGTGGGTGTAGCCCCCGGGGGCTTTCTGCAGAGGCCTGACCATGTCCAGTCCCCACACGGCGAACGGCCACGTGATGGGGATGGTTTGGAGGGCTTGAGCCGGGAGGTGCGTCTGCCGTGCATAGTACTGACATCCCTCGTAGGAGCGTACCAGCTTGGTGGCGTCGGCAACCGCCGTTGGCCAGTAGAACCTTTGGCGGAAGGCATTTCCGACGAGCGTCCGAGGCGCAGCATGGTGCCCGCAGGCTCCCGCGTGCAAGTCCCAAAGTAGGGCTTGGCCTTCCTCGGTGGTGATGCATCGTTGGAGGACGCCAGATGGGCTTTGTCTGTACAACTCGCCGTTGCTGACGACGTAAGTTTTGGCTCGTCGGCCCAGCCGTTGGGCCTCGGTCTTGTTCACAGGAAGCACTCCTCGAGTGAGGCAATCAAGGAGGGGGACCCGCCAGTTCACCCCTCGGTCGGCCTCGGGAGGCCCTGCATCGATTTCCATGGCCTCGGGCTCGGCCGCCGGGGTCTCGGTAACAGAAGGGGCCTCGGGCCCTGTGGTGGGCTTGACCAGTGGGCCCTCTTGTGCCGCCAAGGCGTAGTCCACCGAGGGCTTGTGAAGGTCTCTGGCGAATATGTTCGGGGGGACCGGGGCCCGTGCCGATGCCATCTTCGCCAGTTCATCCGCAGCCTCGTTGAACTTCCACGCAATGTGGTTGAGTTCGAGACCATCAAACTTATCTTCAAGGCGACATACCAGTTTGCAGTACGCCTCCATTTTGGGGTCGTGACAATTCGAGTCCTTCATGACTTGGTTGATGATGAGTTGTGAATCGCCCCATATGTCGAGACGCCGCACTCCAAGCTCGATGGCGATCTGCAAGCCATTGATGAGAGCTTCATACTCGGCTGCATTGTTGGAGGCGGCGAAGTGGAGCCGAATCATGTAACGCACATGCACTCCAAGGGGAGAGATGAAGAGCAGACCCGCGCCTGCCCCGGTCTTCATTAGAGACCCGTCAAAGTACATGGTCCAGCATTCCGCTTGGATTTGAGCAGGTGGCAGCTGGGTGTCGGTCCACTCAGCCACAAAATCGACTAAGACCTAGGATTTAATTGCTTTCTGAGGTGCAAAAGACAGGGCCTCCCCCATGAGTTCAACAGCACACTTGGCTATTCTACCCGAGGCCTCCCGGTTCTAGATTATGTCCCCCAGAGGGAAAGATGACACCACGATCACCGGGTGGGATTCAAAGTAGTGACGCAGCTTGCGCCGAGCCAAGACTATGGTGTAGATCAGCTTCTGGATATGGGGGTAGCATGTCTTAGTTTCGAAAAGTACCTCGTTGATGAAGTAAATAGGTCGTTGGACGGGTAGAGCGTGCCCCTCTTCCTGCCTCTTGACTACTACGGCCTCGCTGACTACTTGGGTCGTTGCGGCGACATAGAGTAAGAGGGCCTCACCCTTGGTTGGCGGTACCAGGACGGGAGGGTTGGTGAGTAGGGCTTTGAGCTTGGTGAGGGCTTCTTCGGCCTCGGAGGTCCAAGAAAAGCGTTCGGATTTTCTCAAGAGACGGTACAGGGGTAAACCTTTTTCGCCAAGGCGCGAGATGAAGCGGCTCGGGGCGCGAGGCATCCCATAACTCTCTGTACTCCCTTGAGGTCTTGGATTGGCCCCATGTTGGTCACGGCCGAGACCTTCTCCGGGTTGGCCTCGATGCCGCGCTCTGAAACTATGAACCCCAAGAGCATGCCTTGGGGGACCCCGAAGACACACTTCTCGGGATTAAGCTTGATGCCCTTTTCTCTGAGGCATTTGAAAGCGATCTCTAGGTCACCGACGAGATCACTGGCCTTTCTGGACTTGATGACGATGTCGTCCATGTAAGCCTCGACAGTTTGCCCGATGTGCTCGCCGAAGACCTAGGTCATGCACCGCTGGTATGTGGCCCCTGTGTTTTTGAGATCGAATGGCATGGTCACATAGCAGTACATGCCGAATGGGGTGATGAAAGAAGTCACGAGCTGGTCGGACTCTTTCATCTTGATTTGATGATAACCGAAATATGCATCAAGGAAAGATAGGGTCTCGCATCCTGCAGTGGAGTCAACGATTTGATCTGTAACAGAACCAACCAAATTATAAGAACATAAGTACAAAAACAATCACCGAAGTGATCAAATTCCTGTACTTAAGCTCCCATAATCCCGGTAGTCCGGAAATCATGAAGGATTTCAAACAACTCTCGACATACAAACCAAGACCGTAGTGATTCAACACAACACATAATTCGTTACAACATTTCACAAGTGGCATCCGGATTACATCCATCAGAGTGCGAATAAAATATTACAAACCAAGTTCAAATTTGCGGAAGCAACATAGTTTAGTACATAACTTCATAGTTTTAAATACATTGCCATATCTTAGTCATGTCCTACAAAAGCATTATCAGGTACGAGAACTAGGAGAGACCGTGCCCAATGGTCTAGTCTTCATCCCCAGCCGGGAGAAGGCAATACTTGCAGCAACCGAAGTAGAACTGGTCATCTACAATAGGTGGGAGATAAACCCTGAGTACGAGAAGGTACTCAGCTAGACTTACCCGTCAAACCAGAAATAAAAGACACCAAGGGTCATGCAAGGCTTATGAGGTGGGCTAGCTTGACATAGTTGCATAAAAGAGCTTATGAATATAGTGACCAATTTAAACTTAGCATCAAGCTTATCATCATTTACCTGTCCACTAGATTAGCACCTGTACTAGAGCACTCACTTATTAGGAGCAATCAATATTAACCATAGCAGGTATAATAAGGCTGTCATCATCATATCATCATTTCTGAACCATTATGTTATTTAGTGTATCTACTTTGGAGATAAGCCCATCAAATTCTCACTAACCGGGAGAGACGGTGACTCGAATCGAATTACAACTCAGTTGAGGGGGTATTCCTAACTCTCACCCTTGCATACTTTGTAAGGGTAGCCGTGGAGTCACCTTTGGGACAACTCAGAACCAAATTGTGGGTTCGATCGGCGCCCAAGACTCTCGGGATTACCCTTACACGCGGGACGATGAGGACTTTTAAATCACCTGCCCTTGGACTCACGCCTACGGCTCCCTTCCGAGGCGCACTTTATACTTATCGACTCCTAGCCTGAGGTGAGCTACTCGGCCTCGTGGTCGGTCTTCGAACATGGCCAACTAAGAGAGAGGCATGCGTTCAACATGAATAGGAAAGGCTCCAAGATTCAGTCCTTAAGCGACACAGACGGAGTCACTACAAACTGGCAAGCCTCTGCTCGGTCTTCATTTCAATTTAAGACATGTTCTTTTCCACGATAGCAAATATAGCGAACCGTGCCATATGTATATTCCTATATCTCGTAGGTGACAGGAAATCACCTGACTTCTACCGCGTTTAAGTGGGGCTAAGCACTACTACGAAACACGAGCTACATAGGATTCAGGTATCAATATCCGGATAAGGATTGGATAACCAATGCAACAAGTGTTTGCATCCAACACCTAAACTTAACGCAACAATATATATGTAATAATAATACTTTTAATCGCATTTCGGAAATTAGGAGGCTTAATATGCTCCGGGGCTTGCACAGGATCCGACACAAGTCGATTCGGTTAGCTTGCACCAAATCTGGTGACATCTCAGGTCCTAGCACTTGCTTAGTCCTTCCATCTTTGGGATAGATCCATCAAACACTGTCTTCAGGTTTGGCTCCAACATCTCATCCTTCACGTGGTGCATCTAGCGTACCTAGATGAGATGCAATATGCAAGTGCATAAATATGAAGAATAGTACCTTGAGATGCATCACAAAATAGCAAGCAAGACAAGCATAATTTACACTAACACACTTAAGTACTTTGCGATGCTTAACTTAAACATCACACAATCTATCATGCTAAGATGGCAAAGAAGATGACAACACCAAGCATGACACAAGTTTCCCAAGATCTCAGGTGCTCTAACTCAGTCATCATTCAAGGCATAAGTCACACTTAACAATATACAAGCAAACACTAAAATTGGAATCTGCCAATTTCTGGACATGCAAACAGCAGCTACAAGATTTAGCTATAACTGGAGTTATACAAATCCAAATGACTTGAAAGAAGACATTTTGGAAAGCTTATGACATTTTCTACAATTCATCTTTAATCATCTTAGCATGATTCTCCAGCTAACTAAATCAAATATACCCATTTACAGACACTGGTCCACAATTGACAGATAGCAGCCATTTCTGAAGCCCAACTTTAAACAGGCATCACTCACAAACCACAAGACCAAATACCACTAAATTTTAACAAAAGCTAGATACATGAATTATCTACAACTTTTTTATTATCACCAAAAGCTCATTCAAATCCTAACTAGATCAAACACTAGCATCTTTCAGATCTGCTCAGAATACAATCAAAACATGACAGAAGACTTAAAAGTCATGTAACTCCTACACTATCTGGCCTATGACCTTAAAATTTGAACACAAGCAATATCATGAAATTTTCTACAACTTTTGTATTCACTACAACCATAGCAAACATCATTTACACCACGAAAATAATTGCATAAGCAAAACTGCAATTACTACCCAACAGCAGTGGTATAGAAAACCGATAAGAATTTCAGAGAAGCACAACGGGAGTTCTAGACCTCCAACAAACATGAACCATAACTTTTTGAAAAGCCTAGGAAGTTACCTACAACTTTATCATTCTCATATTAAGATGATTCTACAGTTAGAAGGGTCAATTAATCCAATAATTACATCTCTATCCAAAACACAGACAGAAACTGACATGCCACTTTAAACAGCTATAAATGGAGTTATACATGTCCAATAAATGTGGTTCTAGACTTTTTAGAAATATTATCAAATTCTAAACAACTTTGTTGTAAACACCTAAAGCTAATTCTACTATTAAGAAGGCTCCACAGTAAGAACAAGGAAACCCTCTCTGGGTTTGGGCAGAAACAGCCACAGAGATTTAAGCAAGTATAACTCAAGATCTACTTAACCAAAAATCATGATATTTAGCTTTTTTAAAAGCTTAATAAATGTACTACAACTCATGTATTATCATAAAGTCATGATTCATAACTTAACTAAGCCAATTAATTCAAGCATGCAGGACTATTCAGAGTTGGAGTAAAGCAATACAGTACATTTGTTATTTTTATAACTCTAAAAATATAAATCCTACACTTCTAAAATTTTTATCAGACAACAACAATAACCTTTTGAGCACTCAATAAAAATTTCACATTTATTTGAGCAAAAGAACTATAGTTATGAAAAAGACAATTACAACTAGCATTAAAAACCTAACTGCATAAATCTATTTTCACAGCTAAACCTTTAAACTAAAACATGTAATATTATAGATCTAATGCATAGAAAATGTCACAAGGATTCCAAAAAGTCCTCATTTACTATTTTACAATTTTTCTACAAATTACTACGAATTTTCAAAGTGGAGCATTCAAATCTGTAAAAACCAGAGAAAAAGGAAATTGAAATCTTGCATCGGGGTCCCTGTCGAAAACATAAATTAAACGTCAGCGAATCGACCCTTCTAGGCACTATTCACTGGAGTCACTAGTTCTTCACATAACCCCCTAGAGAAGCTTCTATTTCCGCGCGAGGTCCTTCGCCTTCTTCACCCGGCCGCAACAGAGCAGCACGCCGGCGCTCACGCTTCCGGCCACCGTGGTGCTCACCGGTGGTGAAGGAGGGGTGGAGGAGCACCAAGGGAGCATAGCGGACCCATAGGACTATCTTGCTCGACCTGAGATGAGCCCGAACAGCCTAGCTGCGGCAGCGGCAAACTCGGCCCTCCTTGGCCATGGCGGCGTCCGCGCACGACCGGCCATTGCAGCTGCGAGGCGACGCGGAAGTGGAGGTGGACGGCAACGTGCGTGTAGCTGGGCGTGGAGAGTCCGAGGGGCAGTAGCGCTGGCAGTAGCGCTGGCAGCAGCAAGCTTGTCGACGGCATTCATGGCGGCCACGCGAGCGAGAGGCAGAGAGCGAGAGGGGCGATGGGAGGGCGAGCGAGTGAGCCAGAGGGAGCTCAGCATCCACCTCTGGAGGGCGCAGCGATGCAAGGACGTGCAGCGCATGTGGTAGCGAGCAGGGCACGCGACAGCAATGGCGGGCGCGCTCTGTGCATGGTCGCCACGCACAGTCCACGCGGCATCCGTTGGGGCATTTTCACGAACACCTGGTGAGCAACAGATTGAACATGGTGGAGTGCAGGTTTGGGCCAGCTACGGGCCGATTTGGTTCATGGGCCCAAAATGAAGTTTGCTCTACACGGCCTGCTCTACGTTTCTTATTTAAGGTGCCTGATCATTTGAGCTCTATAACAGCAGGTAATTAAGCCTCAATATGATAGTATCAACATGTTGATAACGGTCACGGGAACTCACCTTCGGAGGTCAAAACTCGGTCAAACTCAGTGCAACTTTTTGTATGCTCTTCTCCATAATATAACCTTCAACTTTTATTTTTGGACCAACTCAAGTTGCTTAGCAAAATTTGGAAAACGCGGGATGTCAATGTCGATGTCAGTGAATTCCGGACTGCAAACATTGTCGGGCTGATTTAAGCTTTTCTATTAGACTTTGAGCCTTGTTTTGATCCATTTTGAAACCAAATCATGACTTGGTCTTTTAACAAAGTTTGTTATAATCAAACTTTTATTCAACTTTCATTTTTGGTCAAACCTCATATCTGGTCTAGAAGTCAACTTTATTTCTCGGTCAACGCAAAGCCCTTTTTGCTATAGAATCTAGGGTTTCCATGATTTTCGGATATTTTCTTCATCTTTGCTCAACACGAACCCTTCATAACTTTTGTTGTAGAGTTCAATTAGAGTTGTTTGAGCAAGGTTGCAAGGTTTGATTGATGACCTACATTTCCATTCACTTAATAGTGCAATTCACGCACTTAGTAAAATCATTCCAATAAGGATATAACTTATCATTTCATGTGACTTTTTGATTCCAAACTTCATAAAACTTTTCCAGTTATCAATATAGATGGTTATTGATGTGAAACACATGAAGATATTCCAATAGCACCAGCCAAGCATATATCTTTAAAAGAGCCTATATGTAAAGCAAGGGTGCAATATCCGAGTTTAGGTTGTGGCTCATTCCCATAGGTTTGACCTTGACATCTCCATCACCACTGAACATGTCATGGTTGAGCTCAAACCCATTGCTTAACTGGTGACAAACACCTGGGGTGTTACATGATCGATTCGAGGTAATGGAAACGGAACCTTTGGACATGCTTTATTTAAACCAGTGTAGTCTACACACATCCTCCATTTTCCATTCTTCTTCTTAACTAATATAGGATTAGCTAACCACCCTAGATGGGACACTTCCTTGATGAATCCGGCCGCCAACAGCTTCTGCACCTCCTCGCCAATGGCCCTACGCTTCTCCTCGTCGAATCGGCGCAGGCGCTGCTTCACCGGTCTGGAGCCGGCCCGGACGTCCAAGGCGTGCTCGGCGACCTCCCTCGGTATGCCCGGCATGTCCGAGGGACTCCATGCGAACATATCGGCATTCGCGCGGAGAAAGTCGACGAACACGGCTTCCTATTTGCTATCGAGGGTGGCGCTGACCCTCAACGTTCGGCCGTTGGAGCAGTTGGGGTCGACCGGGACGAGCTTGACGGTCTCTGCGGGCTCGAAAGTCCCGACGCGGCGCTTGGAGTCGGGTACTTCGCTACCGAGTTGGTCGAGGTTGACGATGAGTGCCTCGGCCTCCATGATAGCCTCGACGTACTTGTTGACACCATTTTTTGCACGTGTCAAAATGATCAGAGTGGGCTAATCGGCAGGAGGAAAGTTACTGTATACGCTGATAGCCGATGAAAATCAGCTTGTAAAGATGGTTGCCGATGAATGGTGGTGATCGATGGAAAGGTTGATTTAGACTTGGGCGTTGCCCATAAGGTTGGAGATGTTAGTGTCGATGCCGATGAAGGAAGGCTTGAAAACTACTGCCGATGAAACAGGAAGTATGCCGATGGAAAGGAGGTCGGTGAGAATTCCATCGTAATTGAGGCGGACAGGGAAATAGATAGGAGTTGATTTCCTTTTCTATATTTGTTAGAGTATGATTCATGTAAGAGTCACGTGTTTCCTTAGATATGGACTTGGTGTCCTAGTCGTATTTGGTTATGTCTCTTTAGATCAGGGTATAAATATAGATTGAGGGGCAATGTAATATAGATCAATCAATATCAAAACCAATTTTTACTCCTATTTGCATCTACTTACTTTTCGGCGACTTCGTCAATTTGCATATTTTTTCCTTTTTACGAGTTCTCATTGATTCGGCGAGTTGCATCGCTTCAGTGCGACCTTCGGCGATTCTCGAGTTCCGTGTGAGTACCTCTTGGTCGTGACTTCTGGGCGTATCGCTGTTATCAGGACCAAAGTGCTCGTATCTTCATCCTTGTCGATTAACAGGTCAAATCGACTGGCACGCTTTGGATATCGATTCGGGTATTAGCCCTTTGTATTTGCAGATCCACTTTTGCATCAACAGTACTCGATGCATTCGACGTCGCAGTCGTATGCATGCTCGTACGTGGACTCGACGGTGATGACGCCGTTGGGGCCCGGCATTTTGAGCTTGAGGTAGGTGTAGTTCGGGACCGCCATGAACTTGGCGTAGCACGGGCGCCCCAGGATGGCGTGGTAGGTCCCCTTGAACCCAACCACTTCGAAGGTGAGGATCTCCTTGCGGTAGTTGGAGGGAGTGCCGAAGCAGACCGACATGTTAATGCGTCCGAGGGGTCGCGTGCGCTTCCCTGGCATAACACCGTGGAAGGGCGCGACACCACCTCGGAGCCATGACTGGTCGAGCTCTAGGAGCTCCATGGTGTTGGCGTAGAGGATGTTGAGGCCGCTGCCTCCGTCCAGTAGCACTTTGGTGAGCCGGGTGTTGCCGATGATCGGGTCGACGATGAGCGGGTATTGCCCGGGGTTTGGGACGTAGTTGGGGTGGTCTTCTCGATCAAAGGTGGTCGCCTCCCGAGACCAGTTTAGGTACTGAGGAGTGGCTACCTTGACCGAGAAGACCTACCGGCGTTCTCTCTTTCGTTGACGCGCCGTGAGGCACGCTGAAGGCCCGCCGAAGATCATGAAGGCATTGTGCACTTCGGGGAACCCGTCGTCCTTGTCGTTATCTCCATCGCCGGCGCCCTTCTTCCTGGCATCGTCATTGGGGAGCCCGAGCTTGGCGTAGTAACGTTAGAGCATGGTGCATTCTTTGAGGGTATGCTTCACCGGGCCCTGGTGGTAAGGATAGGGCTTCTTAAGCATATCGTCGAATACTCCAGGGCCCCTACCGGGGTCTCGGAGATTGTTGCGATCCACGGCTGCGACGAAATCGGCCTCGAGGGCCTCTTGCTTCCCTGGGCATCCCTTTTTCTTTTTCTTGGGGAAACGGGAGGCCGAGGCCTCGGGGGCCTTGTCCCTCCGCTTCCCCTTTGTGTCGCCTTCGGGGAAGATGGCCCCGACGACCTCTTCACCCGAGGCGAAGTTGGTGGCGATGTTGAGGAGCGCGGCCGCTGAGGTTGGTACATTCCGGCCTAACTCTCGGACCAGGTCTCGGCAGGAGGTGCCGGAGAGGAAAGCCTGGACAACTTCTGAGTCACCGACGCTGGGCAACTCAGTACACTGCTTGGAGAATCGATGGATGAAGTCTCGGAGAGACTCGTTCGGCTTTTGGCGACAACTCTTGAGGTCCTAGGAGTTCCTGGGGCCCACGTATGTTCCCTAGAAATTCCCGACGAAGACATTTACCAAGTCACGCCAGTTGTGGATATGCAAGGGAGGGAGTTGTTCGAGCCAGGCTCGCGCTGAGTCTGACAGGAATAAAGGGAGGTTGCGGATGATGAGCAGGTCATCGTTCACGCCGCCTAACTGACAAGCCAAGCGGTAATCAGCCAGCCACAACTCGGGGTTGGTCTCGCCGCTGTACTTTGCGAGGTTGGCCGGTTGCCGAAACTGGGTGGGGAACGGGGCGCCGCAGATGGCCTTGCTGAAGACTTGAGGGCCAGGTGGCCCAGGAGAAGGACTGCGGTTCTCGCCACTGTCGTAGTGGCCGCCTCGGTGCGGGTGGTAGCCTCGAGCAGGGCCCTCGTCGTTGTGGCGTCGTCGCCTGCTGACCACATCGTGGTGATCTTGCGCCTCGCATCGGTTGCTGAGGCGGTCGTGCATGGAGGGGGCCCTAAGGCGGTCGTGCACCGAGGGGGCCCTGAGGCGGTCGTACACTGAGGGCCGTTTCGAGGTGTCCTCACGCCGTTGAGACACGGAGCTTTTGGCCTACTGTACCATGGCGGTCTCGAGAAGGTCTTGGAGCTCGCCGCGGACCCGTCGCCCCTCCGTGGTAGAGGGCTCGGGCATCGCTCGGACTAGCATTGCTGCTGCCGCGACGTTCTAGCTAGCGCGATTGAAGATTGGGGGTTGCTCACTCCCTTCGTCGTTGTTGATGCGGCGGTGCACGTTGTGGGCCCTCCGCCGGGCCCTTCCGCCATCATCGTGACCTCGCTGCTCCTGCTCGAGAGTGTCTCGGAGCTGCTGCAGCAGGAGTCAGTCTTGGTCGACCTTTGCCTGGAGCTCACGGAGCTGCTCCAGGTCCAGGCGTCGGAGTTCCTTGGGGGCAGCGTTCATGTTCCATGCTGCCCGAAGCTCGACGAGCGGGGGTGTGGCGTCACCCGTCCCTTGGTGGAGCGGGGAGCGGTTGCCTGCCCCTTCATTCTCATTACTTGCCCCTGGCATTCCGAGCCCGATGTGGAAGCACTCTCGAGTGGGATCGTAAGTGCCTTCGGCATCAGAGTCGGAGTAGCTGAAGCAGTAGTCTTTTGCGGCCAAAAAGCGACGCATAGCCTCAGGATCACGAAGCTCGGAGAAGTCTACTCCGGCCCACGCCTCGTCCTCCTCCGAGGAGTCGGTGCGGGTGTGAGCCGAGGTTGTGGCCGAAAAGTCAAGGGCGAAATGTTGGTGGCGCCCTGAGGGCTCCATGTGAGCGGTAGCGTAGGCGAAAGCGTAGGCGGCGGCGGCATTTCTCAAACCGAAGGGGTATGGAGATGGTGCCACCGCCAGGCCCTGCTCCGCCGGAGTTGGCTCCTCAGGCGGTGGCGGTGCGTAACTTGACGACGGGGCGTCGCTGCACGTCACCGGTGTCTTTCCCCTGCCCAAGCTTAGGCCAAATAGGTCCCCAACCAGGGACCTCGTACCAACAGTCGGGCATGGGATACCGGCGGAGCCTGCGCGCGTCACCCAATAAATCATGCGCATGTGGATCGGGCCGTGCTGGCGAAAGCACGACGAGAGTGGCGGCCCGAAAGCGCCGCCACGCCTCATTGGTCGCGCGACGCTGTTGTCGACCAAAGGAGGTGGGAGGAGTACTAGGTCGTACTCACATCCTAGATATATGAACTCTAGGCTCCCGAACCAGATCACCGTGCCGAGACGTAGTGGGCGTATGGGATCTGCCATCCGGAACTTGTTGGGACGATCAAGCTAACATGCAGAGGCCCCTACCTGGCGCACCAACTATCGGTGTTTTGGACCGGGGGGTCCTCAACCAACCAGTGAATTTGAACTGCGTGCCCCTAATCCCGGATGGTGATGCAAAGAGACACAAGGTTTATACTGGTTCAGGCAATTGGCGCCCTACGTCTAGTTTGAAAGATCGATCTTGTATTCCTTGCACCGAAGTGCTTGTAGTAGGGTGTTACAAGCTGGGTGAGAGAGGGAGCTAGTCCCAGGTCTCAGCGTGGAACGGTGCGGGCTGCTTGAGACATTGCTCTCGGGTAGCTTGGGAGAGCGTGTGTTACAGAGTGTCGCGTGTGTGAGAGCATGGTTCTTTCGTATGTTTTTTCGCCGCCCTTAGAGCTATCCCTGGCTGCTTCCTTTTATAGCTGCAAGGAGGGAGCCAGGAGTACATGAGTGAGCTGCACGTGGAGCCTACTGTAGTTCAGTCCTGTAGCAGCATGATGTTGGGAATGGCGATCGGTACCTGATCGGCGCGTCGTGCTGGCCAGGCCCGAGGTTGTTTGAGGTCGTGGGAGTCCTTGTTGACGTCTAGTCAGTATGGCCTCCACTGTAGGAGACATACCGTGCCTTGTGGATTCTTGACTTGGCGGAGTGCCGAGGCCTAGCGGGTGCTGTAGCTTATCGTGCCGAGGCCTGCTTTGCCGAGGCCTCGGAGGTGACCTGTGTATGATGCGGGGGTCTTGATGGTCAGCGTCATACCCGGTTTAGGTGGAAGATTGTGGAGCGTGTGTCCGCAGGTCACGGTAACCCCTGCACCGTCAGTAGGGGATGGTAAAAAGGAGATTTGACCGCTGTCCCATCGCCCCTGTTGCTGTACCCTGCTAGTCGTGGCTGACGTAGTAGGTGTGACCAGGCGCACTTTAAACGGATGGGACAGCTCGCCAGAGGAACGGTTGAGGCGGAGGCGACGAGGATGTGGGACGAGCCCGGCCTCGGCCGAAGCGGAGAAGGAATAGTACGCCCGAGGCCCTACGGGGGGGTCTCGGACGAGGCGGAGGACGAGCAGTTAGTCTTTCATGCTGATTCCGAGACTACAGGGACCCGGACTTGACCCTCCACGCCGCTTTGTCCTTGGCGCAGGAGTTAGGTAGCACAGGGTAGTACGGGTGTCAGCAGGGGGCACAGTGATGAGCACAGTGGCAGGTAACCCCTGCTACGCCCGGTCCCTTGTCCCGTCGGTCACTCTGCCTGTATTGCGCCAACGTGCGGCTGACGTTGCGGGAGTAGTTGGGCGCATTAACTGGACATGACATTTTGTCAGAGGAGTCGGTCGAGACGGAGGTGACGAGGTTGTTGCCAAGCCTTCTTGCGGTATCCGACACATAATCATGATAAAGAACTTATAAAACTAATTACCTAATTAAGTCATTTTAATTATTATAAAAGCAAGTTGATTATAAACATATTAAGGAAATAATTAAGATGCCAAGAAACAATTGGGGTTGAGATGTTCCAAGGTCTTCACACAATGCTCAAAACACACCAAAATCATTCAAGAATTTATATAAATCATTTTGATATTATTAAATAATAAAAGGCATTTAAACATACTTAAAATAATTAACCAAGTTAAAATTATCAAAATAGTACCAAAGTTTTTGTGAGGACAGGTATGAACATTATAAACTTACACAAAAAGTTTCAGCATCACAGGATTAATATTTTTGTCTACAAAAATTACACAAGGAGCATTTTCTATTAAAAGAAGGAATTTTTAAGCATAACAAAACTACTGATTATGACCAACTAATATTTTTGGTGGATAGAGCATATCATAATAAGACTACAGAACAAAATTCATAATTTTAGAATGCTTCTAGAATTAGTTATGAATTAAACAAGAATTAACATATAATAGCATTTTCTGAAAAAAGATTAACAGGAAAAAGGAAAACACATTTTCACTAGGAACCCTGCAATTTTAACAAATTAACGAAGCCTCGATCTGAAAAACGTTCTCTCTGGCTATTAAGCATCTAGAACTAAGAAAGAGTTTCTATTTTCTTTTTCCCCCCTCTCTTCTTCTTCACGAGCAAAGCACGCAGGGACAGAGCAGAGCAACCGGCGATGGCCAGAATCCGGCCGGGGTGGCCGGTGGCGGTGAGGACGGGCTGACCGAAGCGGCGGAGTGACTGGACGCGCCTGCATGGAGGCCGGCTATGGCTCACAACAACGCGTGGTCGCCTGGCCACATACGGTGGCCGGTGTCGGCACTCGCACGGCCGTCCGCGACGGCGGATCATCTCTGGCTGGGTTCCTCCGGGCTAGCGCGCGCAAGAGGCGTGGGATGGCGAGGGGATGCTCGGCTGGATTAGAGGCAAACGGGAGGGCGGGACGACAGCTGTGCTGCTTTGTGGTGATGGCTGTGACGCCATGCAGCAGCAAGCAAAGATAGAGCAATGACGGAGCTTCCCTAGGGCGGGGGGGTGGGCGGCCTTTCACCATCGGGCGCCATTTCATCAGACCCCTGGACCCCTTTTCTGCGTTCTTCTCCATCTCTGACGTCCGGTGACCGGCTGCCGAGGACGCGAGGCAGAGCGGCGGACGACGACGCGAGGAGAGCGGCGATGAACGACGCGTTCGGCTGCTTGCTTCCTTGCTGGGCCTTGTTTTTGGTAGTATAGGTAAGTTGTTTAGCCCACTAAGGGCCCAAATTTACTCCGCAATTCCCCAATCCCATTCTCCAGTTGGTGTTCCGCATCCACATCGAGCGAAGCGCGGCTTTGCGCGCCGCGCTCGCAAGACGCCACACTTCTCTCTCCGCGCCACTGCCGCAAGACTTCTCTCCACCGCCGCAGCTTCTTGACACCCATTTGGCGACGCCCATTTTACCCGACGCCGCGCTGGGTGCCCAGCCGCCTAGGCTGGGCGCTAGGTGCGCCTGGCACGCCCACCGAGGCTCGAAAGGGAGCCTGTCTGCGCCCGGCGATGGAGGGAGGAGAGGAGGAGCAAGAGCCGACGCCTAGGACTGGGGCCGGCCATGGCTGCAGACAGGTTAGCGGAGCAAGGGCAGCAGCTCCACCTCCACCAATATCTGGATTCGGCCGAGGTCGAGGTTCAAGCAGAGGCCGAGGTTCAAGCATTGGCAAGAACAACAAGAAAAATGGTATTGTTTTATGATTTTTCAGTTCACGAATCATTACTTCATTAGCATCTTAAATTATTAGCAAGACAGTAATAGAGTATGCTAATTTGACAAGTAATTTTTGTGCAGACTTGAAGAATTATTTTACAACTTTGAGTGTTGGTTCAAGTTCAACTGGCAGCCGCCCAAGCACTAATGAAAGTGCCAACGCCACTACTTCAACGGCGGGAGAAGTTGTTCAAGAAAATGAAGCTATGCAGTTTGTAGCAACAGATTTAGCACACGTTGATATTGGTGTTGATGATGCACAACCACCAGAACCACAACAACGGCCACAGGAAGAAGAACAACAAGAAAATGAAGGTATCAGCCTTATCACAGAATTTGACCCGCATGTTCATATTGTAGCTGATCCAAATCCAGCTCTTAGAATGCCAATTGAAAGATTTCATCTTAATGTTCAATCAGATGTTAGAAGGGCTTATTTATTGAGAGGTCCGACACAACCCATTGGACATAATTTCTCTATTCGTGATCATGATAATATAAGGGAAGAACTTGAGACATTCCTTGTTCATGTGAGTAGAGTTGATGATTTCAAATTTTGTCATGACCTTGGAAGCTGGGCTACAACAATGATTGCAAATAAGAAACATATCCTTTTTCCATTGGTCTATCACATCATTGAGTTAGCATTGATCCTACCTGTGGCAACATCTTCAGTTGAAAGAGCCTTCTCAGCTATGCACTTCATCAAGACAGCTTTGCGGAACAAGATGGGTGATGAATAGCTCAATAACTTGTTAGTGTGCTACATTGAGAAAGGGATCTTAAGGAACTTGGTATTGATAAAGTTAAGAAGAGGTTTCAATCTATGAAAACCCAAAGAGTGAGCTTGCCAAAGAGCCCTCGACGTCATCAACATTCTTAGTCCTTCACCACTAGTAAGTATTTTCTCATGATGTCCATTATTGATTGAGGGCTACCATTATTTTATTGTTACTCGCTAAGACGCTAATTGATATTCATTCAATCTACAGGTTCATCCATTCTTAGTTATTTCACTTATTTGTAATTTGCAATGTATAGATCAACATCAACTAATCAAGAACTAGTTTATTCTTCAAATTTGAGGTAACATCTTTTGTTTCTCGTCTACTTTTCGTCGTCATGTGTGATCGTAGCGTTTTTACCATGATTTGTGTGATTATAGTATATGAATACGGTACATTGTGAATACGATATCTTTTTGGTTTATTTTCTGATTGAAATTCGCCCCACCTATAATTTTTTCCTGGCTCCGTCATTGGCACAGAGCGAGGGGGAGCTAGGGTGAGGAAAGGAGAGGCATGGCATGGCAGGTTGGAGGTGGCTGTGGGCTCGAGGAAAAGGCCGGAGGCGAGACATAGGCAGCGGCAAAGGGAGAGAAAGAGAGGCCGAGGGAAGGGAGGCCGCTCGGCTCGGCGTCCACGTCCAGCAAACGAGGGGCGGCCAGGGCACGCGTCGGGCGGAGGGCGCGGAGGACGCTTCTGGGCTTCTCCAACTCCTGCTCGAGCGATGACGCAGACGGAGATGTGGCCACGCGCGGAGAAACGTCGCGAAGGCGCGATGGATCAGCGCACAGCGGTGAAGCAGGCAGACAGCTCTTCCCGGCGTTACTGTTCATCACTGACAGCTCAACTTCCTCCCTCTTTTTCTCTGGATTTCGTGCAAAAACTTGATCATCTCCAAAAACAAAAGTTGTTCATCTTCATGAGATATCAAACTTTTATTTAATGACTAATGTCAAAAGGTCGACAGAGATAGAGATCAAGAGGATAGAACAAAAGCACATTCAAACTGAAAACTGGAATTCTGTTTGGGTTTTGTAAAACTGATTTTTGATTAGTAACTTTAACTAATTAATTAGTGTTTAAACAGTTATCAAACAAATCAACCAATTGCTCAATACCAAATCTCAAACATCATACCAAGCAATAGAACAAAATTTGGACAAGTTTTATTCATGAAAATTGATTTAATAAATCCCCAAAAATTTAACTTAATTGCTTTTTCAGGACTTAGCCAAAAATGCTAAGTGAGGGAAACAACATTCAAATTCAATTCTTGAAGCTCAAATTTAACATGTTTGATTCAAAAACATCATCAATCTTTCATTCCAAATGAAAACACATACTTAATACTACAAAGTTTATTTTAACAAAATTTTATTTGTTTAAGCAAATTCTCCTACATAAATTCACAAAGTTCCTTAATTGATAACAAAGATAACATTTCATGTAACAAAAGAAACACTATATATGCAACATATGAAACACCATGTATGCCATAAATGAAACTTGAAATGCATGATTGACATAATACTTGGTGATTATGCTTAATGATGCTCATGGTCAAGCTTTTAATGGCATTTTAACATCACATCTGGGATGTTACAATGGCCAGTACAGGAAGGTTTCCTTAGTTTCTCCTACGGCCGTTTCCTGCGATCCAAAGGAGTGAACGGTAGCGGGATCTCGAATCCTAGTGTACGTTTTTTTCCTGCGTTTCTCCTTCAATCCAAAGGCCTCAGTTTGTCCAAACATGACCGGATGGTCCGGCCCATTTCTATTCGTAGCCGTGATTACGGCCAGCAGGGCCTGTCAAGATTTTAACAATGGTCCAGCCCAACACGCTCTGCCTCGGGCCCCCCAGCTATTTCTTTCTTTCTTTCTTCCTTGCTTCCTTCCTTCCCTTGCTTGCTTGCTTGCTTGCTTGCTTTCTTTCTTTTCTTTATATACGGAGTACAAACTAAGCCTGTGGTTTCCTCAAAAAAAACAAAACAAAACAAAAAAAAAAAACAAATTATGCCTGTGGTTTTAATTACGAGCGAGATGTTTGCTGAGCTAATAAGTATATATATGCAACGTAAATTAAATACACCTTTTTTTGGAAGCTAAAGCATCTTCAATCGGAGCACATATTATAACAACACTTTGTTGTCAATTCACGAAACAAACAAAAAGATTATGATCACCTCAAAGTAAGAAGGTATATTCCAGTTCAGCAGTGGATCATATGATTTTTCTTCAGGGGGGGCTGGTCAACGAGAATAAAAGATAGCTAGGTTCGTATCGTATATAAATGATTCTAGCCGTCGTAATAATAGTACTGTATGCATGTGACATTGTCACTTCCATCACTATTTATGGAGCATAACTCCAAGCTGCGCGTACGTACGTGCACCCAGCACGGAGAGAAGAAACGAATGTGCAGGCAGAAGCTTGGACTTGGAACCACATATTGCATTGCTTGTGCTGGCGACCATCCATATGTGTGTGTGCATGGAATCGAATAAGGCAGGCAAAAGCATTATATTGGCCTCTCGGTGGCTGTGTAAAGCCGTCGCTTGGAAACCGTTATTGGAAACCCAAAGTATCTAATCTCACTTTAGGTAGCTGTGTATATGTCGTCGCCCCTACTTTAAAAACAAATTCACTTGCGGTTGGAATTGGCTGCCACCAGTGGAGCAACCCAGAGATGCAAATGTCAAAGTTATTGATGTTGGATTTAATTGTAATTAACCAATTACATTTAGCAATTAAATCAAAAGAAATTTCATGGATAGGATTAATGCTAGGTGAAACTGTTAATAGCCATTAGGGGATGTTTCAAGGAGACTTAGTGGTTGATTAGTGAGTTACTAGTAACGGATAATTGATTTGTCAGTTACTAGTAACTAATATGATTTTCATGCCACCATCAACGGGGTTGATTAGTGGGTTACTAGTAACAGACAATTTATTTGTCAGTTACTGATAACTTACATCGTGTTCATTACCATTTATCAATCACTACATCTGTCTCACACAACCACGTCTCACCAATTCGCTGTTGAGTTGCATCCGAGTACTCCCCGTCCCATCCTCTGCGCGCACGGAGGTTTGGGAGAGCAGGCCTCCGGAAGCGGCGTTTGCATCGGGACACCTGCTCGGGTGTGTGCGGGCGATCAGATTTTTGGGGAGCGTCTTCGCGACTGCTCGCCGTTCTCTTCTTCCTCGGAACATCTTCGTCTTCTTCCTAGTGGCGCTTCTTCTCGGATCGGCATCATCTACTTCCCAGTGGACATTCGAGGGACGGCACTGCGTACATCTTCCTACATCAACTAGGGTCCGCGACTTCGAGCAACTCACCATGAGTGGGAATGGAACCACTGGTGCTTTGAGCATGAGTCCCTCTGCTGGGCATATCTCTATTCTCTAATTGGTTAAATTCAATCTTATTTCCGCTATGATCAGTGTGTTATTCATGAACATATTTGCTGCTTATATGAGCGGTAGTAAAATTACACACGTGCACATATTTGTCATCACTATTTTGCTATTAATTTTCTAGATTAATTTTAACATAAAAATGCATAAATTCCTAACCATTCAAAAACCTGATATTAGGTAATTTTCTGTTAGTGGCTTTGCTGCTGCTTTAAAGCCAAATGTTTTTTATGGAACAAATTACAAGAGATGGCGTGCTAAGATAGTGTTGTGGTTAACTGCTATGAACTGCTATCACGCCGCACAGGAGAAACCTCAACAATTTACTCTTGAGGAGGAGCAAAAGTTCAAGGTAGCCGATAACCTATTTCGAGGCGTCGTGATTAGCGCGCTTCATAGTAAGTATGAGGACAGCTACATCCCTTACACGACAGGCAAGGATTTATGGGATGCACTTGATGCTAAGTTTGGTGTTTCTGACGCCGGTAGTGAGCTGTACATCATGGAGAAGCTGTTTGACTACAAAATGGTTGACAACTGTTCTGTGGTTGAACAAGCTCATAAAATATAGGCACTGGCTAAGGAACTCGAACAATTCCTATGTGTGTTGCCCGACAAGTTTGTGGCCGACGGTATTATCGCTCAGCTGCCATCTTCTTAGAGGGATTTTGCTACCTCTCTAAAACACAAGAGACAAGAGTTTAACGTGGCTGAGCTTATTGGGTCTCTTGATGTTGAGGAGAGGGCAAGAGCAAAAGACACGCGTGGAAAAGACGTTGAGCCTTCTAGTGCGAATATGGTGCAGAAGAAAAATTCAAATGCATCTCATAATAATAATAATAATAATAATAATAATAATAATAATAATAATAATAATAATAATAATAATAATAATAATAATAATAATAATAATAATAATAATAAGAAGAAGAAGAAGAACAAGCAAGAGAACAACTCGAAGCCTAAACAAACAACCACTTTTAAGAAGAAAAAGAACAACAAAGATGGTGGTTGCTTTATTTGTGGGAGCGATGAGCATTGGGCAAGTTTGTGCCTAGACCCTAAATTTAAGCAAGAGAAGAAATCTGCAAACATGGTTATTAGCGAGGCTGAAGGAGGAATATCTGGGTATGGTAATTCTTTACCTACTATTCTTTCAGTCTGTCATTCGCCTGAGTGGTGGATGGACACTGGGGCTAATATTCATGTGTGTGCTGATGCTTCTTTATTTTCTTCTTATCAGGTCGGCAGGACTGGAGCCTTGCTGATGTGGAACGGGTCCCATGCGTGTGTTCTTGGTATTGGTATGGTCATTCTGAAGTTCACTTCGAGAAAGATGGTGCTATTGAAGAACGTGCAACATGTCCCCTCCATCAAAAGGAATCTAGCTAGCAGCTCTCAATGTTATCGAGATGGTTATAAAATTGTCTTTGAGTCTAATAAATGTGTATTGTCAAAGTATGGAACTTTTGTTGGTAAATGTTATGATTATGGAGGCTTGTTCCGCTTATCCTTGCATGATGATATGTGTAATAAGATTATGAACAATGCTATTATCCCTGATGAGTTAAATATTTGGCATTCATGTCTTTGTCATGTTAATTTTGGTTGTCTATCGCGTCTTGCAAATTTGAATTTAATCTCAAAATTAATTTGGTCAAAGGTTTTAAGTGCCATGTGTGTGTGCAATCTAAACAACCTCGTAAGCCTCACAAGGCTGCGGAGGCGAGGAACTTGCACCATTAGAACTAGTCCATTCCGGTCTATGTGAGATGAATGGAAAGTTGACTAAATGTGGCAAAAGATACTTCATGACTTTTATAGATGATTGTACTAGATTTTATTATGTGTATCTGTTAAAAATAAAAGATGAAGCGTTGTATTATTTTAAGATCTATAAAGCTGAAGTAGAAAATCAACTTGAGAGGAAAGTTAAACGGTTAAGATCTAATCATGGTGGAGAATACTTTTCAAATGAATTTTTTGAATTTTGTGTAGAACAAGGAATTATTCATGAGATGACACCGCCATATTCACCACAATCTAATGGGATTGCCGAAAGAAAGAACAGTACTCTAACTAAGTTGGTTAACGCCATGTTAGAGACAACGGGTCTATCTAAGGAATGGTGGGGTGAGGCTATTTTGACAGCGTGTCATGTCTTGAATAGAGTTCCTACAAAGAATAAAGAAATCACACCATTTGAGGAATGGAAAAATAAAAAATTAAATCTCTCATATTTGCGCACTTAGGGTTGTTTGGCCAAAGTGAATGTGCCAATTAACAAAAAGCACAAACTTAGGCCTAAAATTGTTGATTGTGTTTTTCTTGGTTATGCTATTCACAGCGTTGGATATAGATTGTTAATTATAAATTCTGAGGTATCTGACATGCATGCTGGTACTATCATGGAGTCTAGAGACGCTACATTTTTTGAAAGTGAATTTCTCATGAAAAATGCGCATAGCACATCTAGTCATGAACCTATAATTCTCCATGAGCAATTTATTCGATGGAACATTCTGTGGAACCCCATATGCACAATCCTGAGGAGGATGACATTGTAGTCACTCGAAAAAGTAAGAGACAACGGACTACAGTCTTTTGGTGATGACTACATTGTGTACCTTGTGGATGACATACCAAGAACCATTGAAGAGGTATATTCCTCTTCTGATGCTGAATTATGGAAGAAAGCAGTACGGAGTGAGATGGATTCAATTATGTCTAATGGAACTTGGAAAATTGTTGAACGTCCTTAAGGGTGTAAACCAATAGGGTGCCAATGGGTGTTAAAGAAAAAGCTTAGGCCTGATGGTACAATTGAGAGGTACAGGCAAGGCTTGTGGCCAAGGGTTATACTCAGAAAGAAGGTGAAGATTTCTTCGATTCTTATTCACCTATTGCTCAATTGACCATAATTCGAGTGTTACTTTCTCTGGTTGCCTCTTATGGTCTTATCATTCATTAGATGGATGTAAAGATGACTTTTCTAAATGGAGAGTTAGAGGAGATCTATATGGATCAGCCAAGTGAATTTGTAGCAGATGGTTAAGAAGGCATGGTGTGTAAATTATTGAAGTCCTTATATAGCCTTAAACAAGCTCCTAAGTAGTGGCAAGAGAAGTTTGAAAGAACTTTGACATATGATGGCTTTGTTGTGAATGAACCTAACATATGTGTATATTATCGGTATGGTGGGGGTGAAGGAGTGATCTTGTGTTTATATGTTGATGACATACTGATCTTTGGAACCGGACTTAATGTGATTAAGGAGGTTAAAGACCTTTTGTCTAATAATTTTGAGATGAAAGACTTGAGAGAAGCTGATGTTATTCTTAATATCAAGCTGCTAAGAGAAGGCAATGGTAGGGTTACCTGCTTCTATACCTTATGACCCTAGTGTGCTATTAAGGAAAAATTAAAGAATAGCAAGGGATCAATTGAGATACTTCCAAATTATTGGTTCACTTATGTATCTAGCTAGCGCTATGAGGCATGATATCTCGTTTGCTGTGAGCAAACTAAGCCGGTTTGTGTCAAATCTGGGAGATAATTTTTGGCGTGCTCTTGAGAGAGTACTGCTCTATCTGAAAGGTACTATGAGTTATGGCATTCACTATATCGGGTACCCAAAGATACTAGAGGGTTTCTATGATGCCAATTGGATATCTGATGCTGATAAGCTTTATGCCACAAGCGGATATGTATTCTTGCTTGGAGGTGGCGCTGTTTCCTAGAAATCTTACAGGCAGACCGTTTTAACGAAGTCAACAATAGAAGCAGAACTCACAGTATTAGACACCGCTGGCGCTGAGGCCGAGTGGCTTTGTGAACTCCTTATGGATGTACCGGTTGTAGAGAAACCTATACAGGCTATTTCTATGAATTATGATAACCAAACTGTGATAACTAAGGTAAACAGTTCTAAGGACAACATGAAGTCCACAAGGCACGTTAAGCAGAGATTAAAATCTATCAAAAAATTGAGAAACACCGAAGTGATAGCGTTGGACTATGTCCACACGTCTAAAAATTTGACAGATCAATTCACTAAAGGACTATCACGTGATGTGATAGATAGTGCATCGAGTGTAATGGGCTTGAGACCCACATGAAGTCTATCATGGTGGTAACCTGTTCTATTTGATCGGAGATCCCATGAAGTAGGATGGTGAAACAAGCCAGAGGTAGGTTGTGAGGAAAGACCCTTAACTAAACCAATGCCAGATGCACTTCTTTCCTTTTCTATAAGGTAGGATGGTTTTATACCTTAATGTGTTTCAAAGTGGTTTGTTTAAGCAAAGATGTTGTCCTACAGAACATCTTTTGAGAAACACACTTATGTGAGTTCGACTGCTAGTCACAGTATATGAGATTTGGGTGATCTCTAGATACTCATGAATGGGCCAGGAGTATGACTTATATGCTCCAACCAGAGGGGATGCTTTAGGCAGCCTTGTATCAGTAAAGGACTTTGGTGAAACTTATTTCGCAACAAAACTATCAATTGAAGGTATAGTCCATTGAACATTTATGAAGAAGCGTAACCTCTGTTCTAGGTGGATGTTTAACTTAACAGTCTCCACCGAAACACTAGTATATTAAAGAACAACAAAGTTGAGGGCATCTCTTCTATGCTTTGAAATTTGGTGGGAATTGTTGGATTTAATTGGAATTAACCAATTACATTTAGCAATTAAATTAAAAGAACTTTCATGGCTAGGATTAATGCTAGGTGAAACTCATGACGTGTGAATAGCCATTAGGGGATGTTTCAAGGAGACTTAGTGGTTGATTAGTGAGTTACTCGTAACGGATAATTGATTTGTCAGTTACTAGTAACTAATATGGTCTTCATGCCATCATCAACGGGGTTGATTAGTGGGTTACTAGTAACAGATAATTTATTTGTCAGTTACCGGTAACTTACATTGTGTTCATGACCATTTATCAATAACTACATCTGTCTCTTGGTGTCCCTAGGGCTACATAAGGCGGTGCTCTCCTCTTGTTCGCGTGCACATGACACAACCACGTCTCACCAAGTCGCTGTCGAGTTGCATCCGAGTACTCCCCGTCCCATCCTCTACGCGCATGGAGATTTGGGAGAGCAGGCCTCCGGAACCGGCATTTGCATCGGGACACCTGCTCGGGTGTATGTGGGTGATCAGGTTTTTGGGGAGCGTCTTTGCGATTGCTCCCCGTCCTCTTCTTCCTCGGAACATCTTCGTCTTCTTCCTAGTGGCGCTTCTTCTTTCTTGGATCGGCTTCATCTACTTTCCAGTGGACGTTCGAGGGACGGCAATGCGTATATCTTTCAACATCAACTGTGGTCCGCGACATCGAGCAACTCACCATGTGTGGGAATGGAGCCACTGGTGCTTTGAGCATGAGTCCCTCCGCTGGGTATATCTCTATTCTCGAATTAGTTAAATTCAATTTTATTTCCGCTATGATCAGTATGTTATTCATGAACATATTTGCTGCTAATATGAGCAGTAGTAAAATTACACATGTGCACATATTTGTCATCACTATTTTGCTATTAATTTTCTGGATTAATTTTAACATGAAAATGCCTAAATTCCCAACAATTGAAAATGCCCCTATATTTCTACTTCTACAATAGGATTTATTTGTTTTACAACTTTCTCATATTTTTTATGGATGGTTCACTTAACAAATTATTTCTAACTAGGTCCGGGAGCATTATAGCTTACCTACCGACCCTGGAGGGGCGGTTCTACGAAGTAAACTCCACTCTTAGAATTATATCAATTTCAGCGATGGGTCGGATTATGATAACCGCCCGCTGAAAATATGATCTCTTCTAGGTGGTTGCTTATGTTGTCAACCGTCCTTGAAAATGTGTGATTTATATAAAATACTCGACCCACGGGGGTAGGACAGCCCGGGCATTGTGCTTAAGAAGAAGACCTTCTCACGCAGGTCGAAAAAATCTCCGAACCTTTGCCCCATCCATACACAGCGGCACCGTATCTCCCGTGAGACTGGGCTAGCCTTAGACCTGTGTTTTGGCGTGGGGCTGATGAGGGGATTTTTTTCAACACGCAAATAAACTGCGCCTCCTCCGGCCAACAAATCCGCCCCCGTGGCGATTCGAACTCTGGCCGGCAGGGTGCAAATTGCACAGCCAGAGGTCTGCGTTCGCTTACGTGTGATTTATAAGAGAGAAATCAGTTTTCATAACTTTTCAAAACAGGTGCAGAACAAATAAATTCATATCCTTTTAAAATGAAGTCAGATGATGATAAAAATTTATATCAAAATTGTAGATCCTAATGAGATCTAAAATTGTGTAGTTGGTGACTTTTTCATTTGAAATCATTTAGGGATTAGTTGCATATATTAAGTTCTCAGATTTTGGAATTTAAATTTTCAATTTCTCAAGTCACTTCGGATGGAAACATGCCCTATAGAAATTGTAGTGATCAACGAGATACCTAACACTTTATAGTTGATCTTTTTTATTTGAGATCGTTTATAGTCCCTCTGGTGTACTACACATGAGACCACTATTTTCTGACCGCCTATATAGTAAAATAGTGGGTTTTGGTGAAAACCATTTTGTCGCATTATAAAGATAGTTTTATAATATACAACTCTTTGGAATTAATTAAGATAATATAGAGGCCGGGTTAAAATACAATATCCAAGATAGGGTGCATGTCTTAGTGGACTTATTATATTGATATGATTGGAGAAAGTACATAATGAATTCCTTTGCACAATTTTGAGCCATTCATGCATAAAAGAGGAAATATTGCTCTTATGGTATCTTCCGCGCCCCCCAAAAAAAAATAGTTAAAAAGAAAAATGAAATTAAATGAAACGAAAAGAAAAGAGTTAATATTGAGTGTTGCAGATTTTATTCTCCCCACCCCACAAGTGGAACTGCTTTGTTTTTTGTTTTGTTTTTTTTTGTCTTCATCCATGCTTTTTTCCTCCAAAGTCCAACCATCTGATTGATAGATACTGTCATTTCGCCATTCAATCGGAGTCGATCGTCAAGTTGCCGGAGCAACGGCTCATTGGAACGAACCTCTTCTTCAGGAGGAGAAGAGGGAAAATGATCTACAGTTTTGTCGGTGGACGGTGACTCGCGCTTTCACTCTCCCTGTCCGTCCGTGGAGCCCTAGATCGATCAAGCTTTCAGTCTAGCTGTATCTGTATCTACCCGTCGCAGCACTCGATCCCGTGAAAAGAAGTATTCGGAACACGCGCCGCACGCAGGGATGATCCAACACCCAGGAGGCCAGGACCCCAAATCATGTCAAGTACTAGATATAGCGACATGCATGTGAGTCTGTTGTAGTTGAACGATCATGTCGTCGACCACTCGACCGGTTTAAATTTCCTGACGATACATATTCAGATGACACAACCTTAGTTGCTGGATTGGATGCGATCGATCTCCCTCTTTTCAGAATCAATCATTTAGACATGCATGTGTACTCTCGATTATCTCGATGCTATATATATATCGTCTTGGATCTGCCTAGCTGTCCGAAACGGATGAAAGATTTTCAATCTTGTTGGGTATGCATATATACCACCCACGTACGCCAACAGGTGCACATCAATGAAACCAGAACAATCGTTTAGGAGGAGGACGACGACTGCTGCTGCCTGCCCGAAAAACAGGTGCATGCCGTGCATGCAATGCACCCACACCCACTGCACAGGGTTGGGCACAAGGCCATCAGCCGGAAATGGTCCAAGCAGAGCTAGCGAGCTGCATTATGGATTTTTTTTAATTTTAACACTTTTTCTAAACTAATTTTAAATCTAACACTCTCGGTTTTTTTGAAACTAACACTTTTGGCCGCGCCTATTGCCCTGGCGCGGCCAAATGCCTGTGCCGCGCCATGCATGGTGGCGCGGCAGAGGTCTGACGTGGCGGCGACCAGAAGCGCTGACCGCTGACGTGGCAAGGCTCAGCCGCGCCACCGATCTTGGCGCGGCAGTGCCGCGCCCTGATCCATGGTGCGGCAGAGCCGGGTATAACCCCGCGGCTAGTCCCGCCCGTCGCCAAGCACGCCGGCCGCCGCGCCACGAACGGCGGCAGCCTGGCCCTCCATTCCCTTCCATTTGCCGGCCGCCTCCCTCCCTCCTCGTCCTAGTTCAAGGTAATGACGCACATTTTATTTTCGTTTGAATGGTGGATAGGATATTATGAATGAGAGTTAAGGTTAGTAGGAAAATTATGTTTAGAAACTATGGTGAAGATATTAGTTTGATTTTATCAATGTTAAGGTTAATTATTTAGTTATAAGTATGTTTGCCATGTATATTTTTGTTGCTATAATTGTTATTTATAATATTTTTGTTGCATTGCAAATGATTACTTTTTTCATTAATTTGCGTTGTTTTAATTGATGTTTAATTTGAACCGTTTTATTAAATGGAAGACATGTTTCGGGAGCAATTATGGTGAAAACGGGGTCGTCCTAGAGAAATGTACCCCGATGAGTCTAGCAAAGATGTCCCCGTCCCTCCTAAACTCCCTGTCTCTAATTGTGATTGTGGTCGTCCGGCCGACATGTTTCAATCGAGACATCCGGACATAGCGGCTTCGTTGCTTCTACACGTGCAGTCGTTTTAATGTAAGTAATTATTTCCACTATCTTTTTCTTCTTCATTTGTATTACTAGATTACTAATATTTTGTTGATTTTTTATTGTGTAGGACCATTAGAGGTGCTTTTTTTTTCAGTGGATCAATGGTGCAGACAAGTTTGACCCCCAGGTACCTCCTTTTCGACGATGGGTGGAGAGGACGACAACCACGAGAGCACTTCGAGCGGTGGGTTCCACCTTCCCTAACCCCCCCTCCAATGACGGCTAAGAAGAAGCACTTAGCCGCAGTTAGACGACTAGAGGAACCTCCTCTGTGCCATTGCGGAGACCGAGCCGTGATAAACCCTGACAATACGTTGGAGTTTGTGTGTCCAAACAAGCATGAAGTAAGTGTAAAGTGTATGTGTTGAAATGTTGAGCTATATGTGTCATGTACTAATGTCACGTTATTTAGGTGTATTCAATGGCGAAGTATCGTTTCAAGGAGTAATTGTATGGTCTTAAGAGCAAATGGCCCGAAGAACCTCCAAAAGCAAAACAAAAGAAGAAAGAAAGGTTAATTTAAAAGCACCACCGGTCAAATACGAATGTGGTGTTAATTCTAACTATGACCTAGTCCCTTCAGAGCTTGGAATAGGCCATTATTGTGGCCATATGGTTGAGTACGAAGAGGTTCGTTATTTTTATGGTAAACATGAAATCGTATTTTGTTTCTTTTGCTAAGACATATATGATATAATATTTCTTTTGAACAGAGCACTAGGAAATGCAGGTGGGAACGTTACGATGGTCAAGCTAAGTTCTTGGATGAACTGAAGAAGAGGCAACTAATTGCAAGGAAGAGGGGATATGGACCTGACTACGTTAACCTATTCATTAAACATCACAAAGAAAAGATGCGTGAGTTTACTAGATAGCGTGGTATTTGTAACCCGATCGATGTTGGGCTTAACAAATGGGGATAGGAGAGACGGATGACGTTAGAGGAGGAGAGGGCAAGGAAGGAGGCAAGGGATGAGACAAGAGTACAGATGCAGGTCTTGAATGAGCATGTTACTACATTATGTGGCAGTGAGTGCTTAAACACCTTTTTTTCGTTGTCTGATTTTAAATATAATATAATCGCATTGCTAACTGATTGCATTTTATACATGAAGGGACTGGTTGCGGCGAGGATCATGCCGCAGAGGTGGCTCGTGCAAGGTATGAGGAGAAGAAGTTAGATGAGCATAGATCGCGAGCTGGTCGCACCGTTCAATCCCCGATTGTGTTGTCTGATGAGGAGGACGAGGATGAGGACGACACTGGCAGACTTAGTGAGCTAATTGCTCTAGCAGAGGCGGGCTTGTAGGCGGTGGAGGATGAGGACGACACCGCAGACTGAGCGAGCTTATCGCACTAGCAGAGGCGGGCTTGTAGGCGAAGAAGGATGAGGATGACACTGACAGACTGAGCGAGCTCATCGCTCTTGCAGAGGTGGGCTTACAGGCGGAGGAGGATGACGACGCGTTCTTCACTCAGTCGTAGCGGCCGCAGATAAAGCAGGAGGCCGCTTACTACATGCGACAGGCAGGTCAGAGCAACGCAGGTGAGCCTAGCCACAGCAACTGGGTTGTGGTTGAGGATTGGTACTCGGACGACGAGTTGCTTACTTAGTATGTTTTTGACTGAGGGTTTTTTATTGCGACGTCTGTTAGTTCCATCCTTTATTAATGATCAATGTAGCTATGTAGTAGAAATTCTATTGTGTTGTCTTATATTCCATTTGAACTACTGATGTATTGTACCCATGTATCATGTACTCGGATTACCCATGATCGATCTTAAGTGATCACATCTGTTTGTATCATGCGTTCAAAATTTCTAAAACGAACGTAATCATTTGCCGCGCCATAGACCACGGCGCGGCAGTGACAGGGACGGACAATGGCCAGCTACAATTGAATTGTTGTCAGTGTTGTACAAAACGAATATGAAGCAAATAAATGGACGACAAGTTGCCATACAGCATTTTCATTGGTTTATGAGTCTACAAGTTTTCAACGACAATATTCGTTCGACATAAGTTCGACATAATGAACTAAGTCCCACGACGTAATGAACCTCATCGTCCGGTAGAAGAAGGGGGTCGTCGTACTCCATATCAAGAAGGGGGATCAGCTGGTGCGCCGTGGGAGGGGCCATCCTCTTACAAAATAATAAACAAAGGGTTAGAGTATTCAAATTAACAATTTTCAGATTAACATTATGTAGCATTGCAAAATTTGAACTACTTGTTATGCAATACGAACACAATATGAAATCACCTGCTGTCTTCTATGTCGGCTAGCCTTGTGGCTAGATTGTTTGCAAACGGAGCAAAGATTCCTGCCACGGGTCTCGTTGAAGTCTCCCCCGCCGTACATGTCTTCGCCATACCCTCTCATAGCGTCTATGTCCCCCTTCAGTCGCTTCTTCTTCCTCATACCCTTTCCTACCTTCATTATAAGGTGGCCACTGTGTCGGGTCAAGGTATGGCTCGAAGCTCATCTCCCAAATACTACCGGTGTTCGAACGGAGATAAAGGGTGACATATATGGCAGATCCTCATAGTTGTACCCGCGAACCCTGTAGGCCATGATCATATGAGAGCAAGGGGCATGCATGATCTGAGGGACGTTGCAACTGCACTCTACCTTTTCAAGATCAACTTGGTAGTTTCGTCCACCATAACGTTCGCCGCCCAAGCTTGTGTCACCCTTGCCCCGTACACTAAAGATATGGCGGCGGGGTCCATACGACTCAGTGGTGTGCTGCTTGGCCAATTCCTCGGCCTCCTACAAAAATTCAGCTCCGGCCTTTCCAAAACGCCCCTGCTCAGCTATATTCCTCTGCGCAAGCTCCCACCTCTTCACAAAATATTCGTTGCACTTATGAAAGGAGAACTCAACAATTCCAGACACACGCAACGATCGAACTCCGGTGAATACATGGTTGAAGGACTCCGAGGAGTTAGTGGTCATGATGTCATACCTGAAACCTCCCTCGTCGTATGCTAACGCCCACTGAACCTTCTATTCCATCTATGCCTCTAACTAGGCCTTTCTCGCTGCATTTACCATCTTGTCTAGTTCTCTCTTTGTCTCCTTGAACTGGTGCTCTGTACGTACACAACATAGAGCCTTTACCTTGTCACATACCTCCTGCTTCCGCTGACGCCGCCAGAAATTAGCGGCAAAGTGTCTCATGCACCATCTATGTACTAGAGGTGGGAACCCATCTATATGCTCAGTTGCAGCATTAAGAAGCCCTACGTGACGGTTGGAGATCAAACATATAGTGCGAGTTGGGCCAAGCACTTGCACACGTAGAAGCCGCATGAACCATGACCATGATTCATTGTTCTCTCCCTTTGCCAAAGCAAATGCCATGGGTACTATTTGGTTCTCAGGATCAACAGCAGCAGCCATCATCAAGGTGCCCCTATACATTCCTGTCAGGAAAGTGCCATCAACAAGTACGACTGGCCGATAAAATTGAAATGCATGTTCCGTTTGCGCAAACGACCAGAACACACGATAGAGGACATGCCTCAATGGGTCCCGAAAAAACATCCCTCCGATGTCCACAAACCATTTCAAGCCAGGGTTGTAATAATGCATTGCACATAAGATGCGGGGCACCCTGTTGTATGCTTCCTCCCAAGTACCCCATCGAATCGCCAGAGCAATTTGCTTAGCACGCCAAGCCTTTTCGTACGTCACATCGTACCTAACGAATCCAGATATGGACTGTTGTAAAGAAGGTGGTGGTAGAACATAATGCTGCGCTTCGCTAATTCTGGCCCATGAATCATAGAGGGTATCATCTACGTAGCCAAATCTGTGACTAGTCTACCCTGAGCATGGACACCTTGCAAAACCTCAGTTGGTACTGGTAATGGCATAATATGAACCGATACTGGCATGGCATCAACCATTGTTGCAATAGCATCTGTACCTCCTTTGTCATCATCAGAATCGTCTGAATCACTACTAACTCCATCACCGATCCCGTCCTCCTCCTCCTCCTCCTGCTCCTCTTCCCGTTCGAACTCATTCACATCGAAGTCATTGCTTATACAGCCTACTGCAGTTGAATGAAACTGCTCCTACATCAACTGACCGTCCAAATCCATGTTATCCTAAGTTGCTTCCCCTTCGACCCCTAATTCTTTTTCATTGCGTCCAAAACCATCAATGGACGGGCCACCCTGAACACCATGCATCATGTATCCATTCTCCACCACCACTTCAGCTATAGGCACATTAGAACCTTGGAGAACCCTAGTGTAGCAGGACCAGTGAGCAGGGTCATGCAAGGACATGAGGACATAGTGTGCCCTAGTCTTCCCAGTATCAAACCTCCCATTCAGTGTGAAATCACCGTCAAACTTTATATTCAAACGGACACAAAGGTCGTTGAAGCTAGGAGGTTTATCAAACCATTCCAATTATTCTTCCATATCCTCAAACATACCAACCTCTCTTCTAACACTTCCTCCGTATAAAACTCTAACACAACAATCCATCTGCAAAAGCATTTCATGAAACTTCATTAAGTCGTCGAAATCATCGTACGTAATGTCCATACTAACATTAATACATTTTCTAACTATAACTATACTAACTAATCAAATATTAACATCTATACAAGGCTAATTACAACAACTAATTACACTAAATCCAATGTACAACTAGAGTCAATAACTGTACTACCTAACTTTACTACCTATAATGACTTATTATATTACGTATACTAACTAAATTAACTAACTTTACTAACTATACTAACTATACTTTAATAATTTTACTAACTTTATTAACTGAGCTAACTATATTAGTGGAGTACCTCGCTGCAGCGCGCAGGACAAGGCCGGGAGGCGCGGGCGTAGGTCTAGGTGGGCAGCCGTCGTGCGTGACCGGAGGTTCTGGCCGAAGGGGGAGGCGCGCCGCCATGTGTATGCGATGGTCGACCGGGTGCCGCCGGCCTACTCCTGGCTGGGTGGCGGGCAAGTGGGTGACGCTTGGCTGGCTTCTTCGGGCACGGGCGGGTTGGCTGGTGTGGGCGGCGCGCCGCTGGGCGCGGCGGCGCGCGCTGCATGGGTGAGCATCTGCGGCGCGAAAAAAAGCGCATGTGCCACAGCTGCCTTTTGTTGCGCTTGCTTTCGGGAATGGCGATCGCTTTCGGGCACGCGGGCCGCGGTGGAGGTTATACCCGGCTCTGCCGCGCCACGGATCAGGGCGCGTCACTGCCGCGCCAAGATCGGTGGCGTGGCAGAGCCTTGCCACGTCAGCGGTCAACGCTTCTAGTCGCCGCCATGTCAGACCTTTGCCGCGCCATCATGCATGGAGCGGCATATGCATTTGGCCGCGCCAGGAGAGCAATAGGCGCGGCCAAAAATGTTAGTTTTTAAAAAACCGAGAGTGTTAGATTTAAAATTAGTTTCGAAAAAGTGTTAAAATAAAAAAAATCGCATCATGCCACCAGCTGGTTGGCCACCGGGATTTGGTCTCCTCCCGCATGGCCATGGCATGCATGTGATCTGATGTGAACAGCTGCTGGCTTGGTCGTAGCTTATTCCGGCTGCACTACGGATCGAGGCGAGGTCCATCCGGCCAGCTACATGCATGCAGAGACACATACTGATAGAGATCTAGCAAGCTAGGGGACCGCCAGGGGCGCCGTCTACCTGTGAGGAGTTGTGGGGAAGGGGAAGGATGCTCCGCAGCCAGCCACATTCTGTTGCTTGGCCGCGAGCAAGCCATCGATGGAGTTTGGTTCGTTCGCGGCCCTGGGTGTTGTGCGCGCAGCTCTCTCAGCTAGCTCCGCAGGCGGGAGAAGAAAAAGATGTGGCCACGATTTTGGGGATCTTTTTCGTGGCCAGGCACGCCTCTGTTGATGTGGATAAGTATCCAAGCAAGGGAACAAAGCAGTACGTAGTGGGCACTGCACCAGGAAATGCACTGTACTCATTCATTCACGCGCCATATACATCGTATATATGCATAGCTAGCTTAGGTTAGCTAAGCTAGTGTGGGATCTGATTAAGACCCTGTTTGTTTCATCTTCTAAATTTTAGTCATCTATATCAGAGACTAAATTTTAGTCACCGGGTGTTTAGTTTTGATGATTAAAAGAGACTAAATGAGGTCTTTTAGTCCATTTTAATCAGCGTGTTTGACTCAAAGTGATTAAAATGTGAGGTTTAGTCCCTTTTAGCAACATTTTGGTGACTAGTTGACTAAATCTCATTTAGTCCCATTTAGTCACCGTGTTTGAGTGAAAAATAATTAAATAGAATTAAATTTAGCTAACTAAACTTTAGGGGGTTAACCACACAGACCCTAACTCAAATGCGAGCTAGCTATATATAAATATTTTTGTTTCCACAAATAAGATGGATTTAATTTGTTTCCAAAAAAGGATTAATACTAAGGCCCGTTCGGATGGTGCTATAAGTGCACTGTTTATAGCTGATTTTTACTGTGTACGACTGATTTCCTCTCATAAATTCCTTCAAATTTCTCTAAATTCCTCCCAACGAACGGGGCATAAATAAAAAATACAGGGATGGACGACAATGCGATCAAGCACAGCCGTGTGCAGGACAACTAGAAAATAACGGATCCCCAGATCATTTTGTTGGTATGAGAATCGGGAATATATATCATATATACGTATGAACAAACTCAACTGGCCATGCTCTTTATGCACACATTACGGGATACAGTCGTTTCGCCGAGTGCCAGGGGCACTCGGCAATGGTCCAAAAACACTCGATAACTGCTTTGCTAAGTGTAACACTCGGCATACAATACACGGCATTTTTTTTGTCGACAAACACATATTTGTCGAGTGCTTTTTATCGGGCACTTGGCAAAGCCTTTGCCGAGTGCCGGAAAAGCACTAGGCAAAGATTTACACTCGGCAAAATAAAAATGCGAAAAACCAAAAATAATAGCAAAATTTTTTTTTCGGGAGGCCGCCACCAATCAGCACCCGCCCGTCTTTATCGAAGTCGGTGCATTTTTTGCACTAAATTCACGGCTAACGCGGCCGGCGGGATTCGAACTCACGTCATCTCCCTCACGTGTCTGCTGCTCTACCACTGCATTACACTGTCACTAGTGTCTAGATTCCGTTATCTATCATCATATATTATACTAAACCGAGAGTAAATTATTTGTTTGAGGCCCTAAACGAATTCAAATTAAAAAGTGGTCAACTATAAAGTTTCATAACTTTTCGAGGTCTATAATTTTCATTTAAGAAGTTTTTCCATCCGAGATCGTTTGAAAAATTTGAATTTCAAATTTAAGAGATTCAAACGTAGTTTTGCATGATAAGATGATTTCAAATTAAAAAGTTATCAACTACATAGTTTCATAACTTTTGGAGATCTACAATTTTCATTTAGAAAGTTTTTCCATCCGAGGTCTTTTGAAAAATTCAATTTTTAAAATTTTCAAATTCAAACGTTTTTTTTGCATGACAAGATGATTTCAAATCAAAATGTTGCCAACTACAAAATTTCATAACTTCTCAATATCTACAAAGTTTATTTTGGTCATTTGTTCATCCGATATAGTGGTAGTAACATTGTTCACAAATCTTATATATCTCTTTTCTACTTTCATGAAACTAATATGAGAGATGTAGATTTTATGAACAACGTTATTGTCGCTTTGTTAAATGAAGAAATGACCAAAATAAACTTTGAAGATCTTGAGAAATTATACAACTTTGTAGTTGAAAAGTTTTTCATTTGAATTCATTTAGGGCCTTAAAAATTGCTTTGAAAAACTGATTTGCCGAGGGCAAAAAAATGCACACGGCAAAATGCCTCTTTGCCGAGTGCCAAAATAAAGGCGCTCGGCAAAATACATCTTTCGCCGAGTGCCAGAAAAAAGGCACTTGGCAAAGACGCATTTTGCCGTGTGCCGAAAAATAGCACTCGGCAAAATACATATTTGCCGAGTGCCAGAAAAAGGCACTCGGCAAAGACACATTTCGCCGTGTGCTGAAAAATAGCACTCGGCAAAATACATATTTGCCGAGTGCCAGAAAAAAGACACTCGACAAAGACGCATTTTGTCGAGTGTGTTTTTTTTGTCGAGTGTATTTTATCGGGCACTCGGCAAAGAAATACACTCAGCAAAGTGCCGGTTTCCGACAGTGACAGACACAAAATTGCCAATTGTTTGCCATCACCATCATATATAATAAAAAGTACTCATATTTAAAAAAAACGAAGGTCGCACATTTTGTGTTAAGTTGTTCATCTTTTTAGAGTAGCAATTGTTTTTTCTATATATACCAGATATATTATGTCGCATTTTTTATTAAGTCCTTAAAAAAATCAAGGTCAAACTAAGAGCCTCTCCCATGCTGCTGCTGCTGGAGAATGTCAGCTGAATTAATAACTCGGTTTTGTTGCTTCAAGTAGTTGTTCTGGCCGCAACAATATAGATCGATGGACTAAAGTTTAGTAGTTGTCACATCATGTATTTTAATAATAATTAGAAAGATTAAACATGAGCCTAATTAGGTTAAATAGATTTGTCTTATAAATTAATTTTAATTTATATGATTAGTTTTATAATTAATTTATATTTAGTACTCTAAATTATTGTCCAAATATTCTATGTGACGAGGATTAAATTTTAGTAGAACCAAACAACCCTCGGAATCAATACTTATCTCTTACAATTGGTTTGCTGCGGGCAAAAATCAAGACGTGGCGTATAAAAAACAAGCTTTTAATCACTGTTGCATGCAAAAATGCTTTGTCATCAGTCACATGACTTTAAATGCTCGGCATAAAAGCTCATCCGAACCCAAAGTTGCGCCTAACTAACTGGCCCAGCTCAAAAACGCGAGAACGCCTTACAAAGCTGGCCGGAGAGCGTCGACGAAATATGGTCGGCAGTCTATCTAGGGGTATGTTTAAGGTAGTAGATTATCGACAGACAGATGTGCAAGCTACAAACAAGATGGTGACGTCAAGACAGACACGAGGTTTTATCCAGGTTCGGCCACTGTGAAGGCGTAATATCTACGTCCTGCGTCTGATTGTATTGCTGTATGTTAATGAGAGATGATTTTGAGAGGGGTCCCCTGCCCGCCTTATATAGTCTGGGGAGCAGGGTTACAGATCTGTAAACTAATCCTAACCAGTTACAATTATCATAGGTGGTCGGATAAGGATTCCTATTCTAAACGATCAGGCTCTTGCTTGACCTCCAAGTCTGTCTTGATTCCTTGTGCGGGACTCCAAGCAGATTGGCCAGGCCGCGCGTCGTCTTCTAATGGGCCAAACCCCCTAGTCCGGGCCGGCCCTATCCTAGCCGTAAGGGTATAGGGGTTAATACCCCCATAGCTAGTCCCCGAGCTCCATGTATTATGCCGCGACACGCCGTTCGATCTTCTTCGGCTAATGCGATCCGTCTTCATGTTATCTCCAACTGGTTGAAACATTGACCAAGCGAATGTGCCAGTATTCTAGTCAGAACAGAGAGCAGTAGACCACGATTATAGCCGAAGATTCCGATTGTCCGAAGAATGCATGGTGCTCTAAAAAAAAAAAAAAGATTTCTTTCCTGATGAAATGTGCCCACTTGTATTTCTGAAAAGAAATGTAAGTGACCCTTGTACAGTAGTAGTTATAGCCAATAGTCAGAGCGTAGGGGTCGATAAAATAAGCACATTCACCGCAAGGTGAAGTGTGCCCATTTAGTCCCCGAGCCTGGTAGTAGGTGACGCAAGCACGTGGTGCTAGGGTCTAAAAAGAATTCCCAATTAAGTTAAAAATCTAATCATCGTACAAGCGATACGAGATGCACCGGCAGGTGCATCGTACCGATGTAGTCACTAAGCTTGCTGGAAGGCGAGATATCAACCTTGTAGCAAGGTCTAAGTGAGAAAAAAATAAATGCCTGTCAACTGTATGTGAGTACAAATCACATGTAGCCGAGGAGAGTGGTCTCCGAGCAATGGTCGGAGAGTAGTCGAGGCAGTCCCCGAGCACGAGAGTGGTCTGGACAGTTCCCGAGCACGATAGTGGTCTGGACAGTTTCCGAGCACGATGGTGGTCTGAGACAGTCCCCGAGCACAAGAATAGTGGTCTGGACAGTTCTCGAGCATGATGGTGGTCTGGACAGTCCCCGAGCACAAGAATAGTCACGACAGTCCCCGAGCACAAGGATAGTCTGTGAGCATGATGGTGGTCTGGACAAACCCCAAGCACAAAAAGTGTGGCAAAAAACCATATGTCACTTGTACTATTATTTTATGTATTTATTTATTTACTTGTTCTGTCAAGTTCAATCTTGACACGTCTAGTCAAAAAAGTAGATGGGTATAACACGTCATATTGCCTTTTTGTCTTGTCAAGCAAACAGTTGCGTGGCACCTATCAGTAGGTGCGTCAGCATGGGCCCTCCCACACTGGCAACAAAGAGGCGCATGTATTGGCGTAGATCTCGAGGCTGTGAAAACAACCATCTGCGGCTGCGTGCGCATGTCTCCCAAGAATCCCGGGCATGTGAAACAACATAACTCTTGGGTTAAATATAGTATAGGATAGGGAAGTTACTATTTACTGAGCCCCATTGCCATTCGCAACCGTAGCTTTCTTCTTCCTCTCGCCAACCCTAATACATCCAAAATCATCACCAATCAATCCGCCGACATTTCCCCATTCACCAGCAAGGCCAGAGTCATGGCGAAAAGTGATGCGCAGAAGAAAGCAGGGGTCATGGCGAAGGAATGGTGGAAATCGAAAAGCAACGAGCAGACCATTGAAGACCTCGTCACCATGGGGGTACTCCACAACAAGGAGCTCGCAGGATGGCGTGCGCCGGAGGGCGAGGGGTACCCCGATCCACAACCAGGTAAGATCGTGGTGTTCGAGGATTTCTTTAAACGGGGATTTGTGGTTCTGGTATATCCATTTCTTCAGGGGCTATGTCTTTACTATGAGATTGGGATTTGCAATCTGCATCCCAACTCGATCCTCCTTGTCGCCACTTTTATACATCTCTGCGAAGCATATGGCGGCGTCCAGCCTCATTTCGATTTTTTCGCCATCTGTTCTGTCTACGGAAGAAAGGAAGCGTTGGTTCGAAGATAGCCGGGGGTGTGCACCTCAACCTCCATGATGGCATGAAAGCCCAGTACCTGCACTACCCATGGAACACGTCGCTCGACGACTGGTACAAGAAATGGTTCTACATCCACGAAGAGCCGAACACGATAACGCTGTGCGATGTGGGCTATATTCTGGAGAAGAGGACAAGGTGGACAGAGAGGCCCGAGCACCTAGAACAGATTCCAAAAATATTTGGAATGATCCCGTGGAAAAAACTGGAGGGTCCGAGCGTGGTCGGGAGCTTCATCAGCCAATGGATCTAGCCCTGCCAGAGGAGGGTACATCCTGGCTATGAGTATCAAGGGAGCACGGACCCGACGAGGACGAGGCAGGAGGCGCTTGACAAAATCAAAGTCTAAGCCAGAATTGGTGAGTTATTTAACTTAGCCGACCCAAATTATGCCAGATTGAGCGACATCGAGCACGCTTTCAAGCTTGCCCGACCTCCCTCAAAGGTAACTCGTCTTGCCTATTACCTGTAGTCTTATATTGTTGTAGGATAAGTAGAAACTTACTATGTTCACCCCCTTTTGTTACCTAGGTTAATGGTCGGGATAGAGCGATAGTATTTGTGTCGCCACCCCCTGGAGTTGAGTGGCCACAAGGAGCTAAACCCACCACCCAGACCAGCGTCGAGATCGAAGACGATGACATCGACTGGGCGGTGCTCGGAGCGGGAGAGGAGGCAGCGGCCAAAACTGCTGGTAAGCAGCTGGCTGCCCCTAAACAGTCGAAGAACAGATCAGTAACCACCCTGCTCTCCGATGGAGCGCTAAATATCAATGAGCCCGAGGGGAGCCCGAAGGAGAACTCGGCCAGCAAGCGTCGGCGGGCGTTTTTTGCCTGGTCGGACGATGACGCAGAGGAGGGAGAGGATGCGGACACCTTTCGACTTGTCCCTCAAAAAAGGAGGAAACAACTGGAGTCGATGGAGCTAGGTGGGTCCTCCACGCTTATGGGACCCTCATTGCCGACGACGGTGAAGGACGCAGCCGAGACAACCCCGGGAGTACTTAGGCAAGGAACGCGACCGGCAGCGGGAGTAAAAACTCAACCGAGCACGCCACCAACCACTGCAACACGAGGGACAAGTAGCGGAGGGGTCGAGCACCAAGGCCCAGCGACAGTGCTGGATGTAGAGGGAGACCAGGAGTCACCCGCACAGCACGTGGAGAAAGTACAGCCGAAGAGACGTGCCTTCTCCACATCATTCCATGCTTCCAATATGTAAGTATTTGTAACCTTGATGTAAGTTAGCAATTTGCATTTAACATGATTGCCTTGTGAACTTATCTCGGATGTACTAGCTCGACATCCACAGAAAGTCCGGACCAGCTAGCCGGAAGTGGCGCGCACCACCAATAAGTACAGAACAGACTACCCAGGAGCCGGCCACCGAGGAAGCCATAGTAGAAGATCTATCGGAGCATCAGCAAGCGAGAGGTCAGACAACAGTCCCCGAGCAGTTGGTCAAGGTACCATCCGAGGCGGGCACGAGTGCTTCGAGCGCTAAACCTGCTGAGGGCAACACCTCATCGTTGATGGTAACGGAGCAAACAGAGGAGCAGTAGCCGGAGGTGAGAGCACAGACCACCTTTACCGATGCTGCAGCTCATGGGAAGGCTATGGTGATCACAGATGCTGCTGATGCTGACCCAGCACCAGGACTCGTCGAAGAGCCCGAAGAGGACGAGGTGGAGGAGGTCCTAGGCCATCCGCAAGACAAACGACAACATGTTTATGTGTCGCGTTGGCGGAACAACCAATGGGTTATCCATGAGGAAATCCTAGAGGTCGAAGAAACCAAGAAAGTTGAACGGGCGGCGAAGCGGCTTGTTACGGAAGTGCAGGTAAGCTTAGCTTCACCCCCTGGTCTTGCGGTATAATCGTAGTTGTCTTACTTAGCTATCTGCACACAGGACTTAATGAAGACCGCAATGTACCACAAAAAATGCTTCGACTAGATCGAGGGGATTGTTGCAAACAACAAGGAGCTGACGGCAGAGGTGGATCGCTCGCGCCAGCGACTTGAAGCCATCGATCGTGAAAAGACTATGCAAGATTCCCAGAACCAAAACCTGGTCATCCAGCTCAGTAATAAAGAGCGGGAAAGAATAAGTAAGTAGCCATTTTATCATACCGACTACTAACAAGTGTTGTTGCGTTGTTGGTAGTAACAGCTGTAGTGTAGGCTTAGAAGCTGAAGTGATCCGTCTCCGAGAGGAGAACAGTCGTGTGGTCGGGAAGTGTGATCACCTATCCAAGGACAACAGAAAACTGGCGCAAGACCAGTTGAAGCTCTAGGACCACGCGACCAAGATAACTAAGGAGCTGAAAGGTAAGTTGTCCAACCGCCTGTGCTCATTTTTGTTGCGTATCGTAGTTTAGCGTGGTCTAACGTTTTAATGGCGTATGCGGTTTGCAGTTATAAAAATCATTGCAAAGAAGCATCTGGAGGCCATGATGAAAGACCGTGACGACTAGAAGGCGCAATGCCAAGAGATCACCAAGGACCATGACACCTGGAAAAGCCGGTGCCAGGAGGTGGCAAAGGGCATTTTGCTGGTCCTTAACCTCATCGATCCGGCGCTAGTAGAAGATGTGCCAAGGACACCGCAGCTGGGATTGATCGAGAGGTGCCAAAAGGCATGGGGATGGTTCTAGGAGTTCTTGAAGGAGGCAGGAGAGTACGCAGGCGCACATGTGCTAAGCATGGTACGTGCTCACTACCCCCTGATCGATCTCAAGCGTCTGGAGGCTGGATACCCGAAGGAGGTAAATCCAAACAAGGCCGAGGAGCTATGGGTGACCCAGCTAGACTTGTTGGCGAAAATAATTGGTGATATTAACCTGTGTGGAGGTGCGACACCACCCATACAAGGAACACCATCAACAAGTTAGCTGGGAGCGCAGTCATTTTCAAGCCAACCGGCGAAGCCTGCGGTCTCGACCAACCAGGCGTCGGCGGGGCCATCTTCTTCAGCTCGATCAATGCCAGAGTCCTCGAGACCCTTGCACGATGCCAGGCCCAGCGAGCAGCAGGTGCCGCATGCCCCGACCAGCCAATAGTGTAGGCTATAGCTGTAGAAGAAGATGTAGTTGGGTTATTATAAACTTGGACCTTTTCAGGCAAGCTTGTAATAACGTAACTATGTATCAACATAAGCTTGTTTGTTTTGTAGAAAACGTGTTTAAGCTTGGATATCGTGTTGATGTAACTAAGTTAGAACGTGTTGGCATTCTGTTTAGTTGTATCAGTTTAGTTGATACGTCATCCTGAAAGGTTTGTATGGCCCTGGTTTGTCTTGCAGTCGGAGTGTGAGGTGCGTAGCTTGTGCACACATAGAAACACACAAGTCAAACCAGAGAGCACCTATCGATCAACCATAGCGTAGAGAGCGGATCTCATGCACGTGTTGGGAGGAACCAGAGACAGGGCCTGCTCCGAAAACCTGAGAAGGAATGGTGGTCGGTTTTAATTGGTAGAGTTAGAATAACAATAGACTTCGAAATGACACATTAGAGTGGTCGGAGAAATCATAATAGCTTTATTGAAATAAATCAATAGTACAAGAGGGGTACATATCTTAGTAGCTAAGCATAGAAACGCTTAAGCTTGTCAATGTGCCAGGAATTGGGTACGTCTGTGCCATCTAAGCGAGCTAACCTGTAAGATGTAGGGCGTGTAACCTCCTTGATCATGAAGGGTCCTTCCCATGGGGTTGCGAGTTTGTGGACACCTGCCTGATTCTTCTTCCACTTTAGGACCAGGTCTCCGACCATGAAGAACCACTCCTTGACGTTCTTGTTGTAGTACCTGCGCAAAACAACAAGGTATTTGGCTGTACGTACGCAAGAGTCAAGCCGCTTCTCTTCTGCACTATTCACTTCTAGCTCCCACACTTCATTGGCCTTGTCTTTGTCGAAGTTCTCTACCCGTGCTGATCTGAAGGCTATATCTACTGGAAGTACTGCCTCAGCGCCATAAACCATAAAGTATGGTGATACGCCGGTATTGCGACTGGGCTGGGTTCTGAGACCCCAGACCACGGCTGGTAACTCTTTGAGCCATCTTCTAGGAGCTTTGTCATTCTCTCTATACATCCTCTTCTTAAGTGCGTCCAGGATCATACCATTTGCTCGCTTGACCTGTCCATTAGCTCTAGGGTGTGCCACCGAGACGTATTTTACTACTATGCTCCTTTCATCGCAGAAGTCCCAAACAGCGTTCTCGGTGAACTGAGTACCCAGATCGGTGATGATGCTATTGGCTATGCCGAAGCGGTGGATGACCTGGTCGAGGAACGCAACAGCCTTTTCTGAAGATGCCGTGACCAGGGGCATGTACTCTATCCACTTGGAGAATTTGTCGATCAGCACAAAGATGCATGTAAATTTCCTAGGGGCCAGTTTGAAAGGGCCGATCATATCCAGTCCCCAGCATGCAGAGGGCCAAGAGGCTGGTATAGTCTAAATCTCATGTGCTGGTACATGGATTCTCTTGGCGAAGAACTAACAACCTTCACAATAGCGGACTAGCTTCTCTGCATCGGCTACAGCTGACGGCCAATAAAACCCTGCTCGGAAAGCCTTGCCAACCAGCGTTCTCGAGGCCGCGTGGTTGCCACAGGAGCCAGAGTGGATTTTGTCTATGAGATGTTCACCATCCTCCTGGGTTATACACTTCATCAAGATTTCCTCCTTCGCGTTCTTGCGCCATAATCTGACATCGACGAGCAGATACTGCTTACTGCGATGCATCAGGCGTTTGTTTTCTGTTCGATCGGTGTAACCGCTGCCATCTGTCAGGTACTTGATGAAAGGTACTCTCCAGTTAGGCTCCTTAGTGGTCAGAGGTGGTTTGGTGGTGTTTGACGCCAGAACCGTAGCCACCAATAGCTGGTTTGGAAGCTTGTCGACCGCGGGATCTTCTTCTTTGATGGAGGGCGTGAGCAGATCTTGAACAAATACGCCATGTGGGACTTTGGCTCGGGACGATCCTAACTTTGACAGCGCATCTGCTGCTTGATTTTTGTTCCAAACCACATGTGTGTACTCGATGCCATAGAACTTACCTTCCAGCTTTCTGATTGCTTTGCAGTATGCGTCCATCTTTTCACTGGTCGTATCCCAGTCCTTGTTGAGTTCGTTGATGACCAGAGCCGAGTCTCCGTAGACATAGAGACGTTTGACACCGAGCTCGGCCACGATGCGCAGACCGTGTAGGCATGCTTCGTACTCGGTGGCGTTATTAGACGCCGGGAAGTAAATCCTGAGGACATATCGGAGCTGCTCCTTGGATGGTGATACGAAAAGGACTCCTACTCCTGCGCCGTCGATGTTGAGAGAGCCATCGAAGTACATATTCCAATACTCCGTGGGCCCCTAAGAGACAGGCGTGCTTAAGTCTGTCCACTCGACGATAAAATCGACAAGTGCCTAAGACTTGATTGTAGTACATCTTGCAAATTCCAAGGAGAAAGAGCATAACTCCATTGCCCATTTGACGATGCGCCCATTCGCATCCTTGTTGCGAATGATGTCTCCCAGAGGGTACTCGGTCATGACCACCACATGATATCCGTTGAAGTAGTGTTTCAACTTTCCAGATGTAATCAGTATGGCGTAGATCAGCTTCTAAATCTGTGGGTACCTAGTCTTGGATTCATTGAGTACCTCACTGATAAAATAGATTGGTCACTGTACCTTGTATACGTGGCCGGACTCGTCGTGCTCGACCACCATGGCAGTGGAGACCACTCGATTAGTTGCCATAATGTAAAGCAGGAGGGTTTCGTCTTCTCTAGGAGCAGTTAGGACCGAAGGTGATGTAAGGAATTGTTTCAGCTGTGTAAAGGCAGCGTCTGGTTCCTCTGACCACTCAAACTTCTTAGATGCTTTGAGTAGCTTGAAAAACGGTAGTCCTTTTTCGCCTAATCTTGATATAAAATGACTGAGGGCAGCCATGCATCCGGTAAGCTTCTGAACATCCTTCACCTTTTTGGGCGGCTTCATGTCCAAGACAGCTTTTACCTTCTCTGGGTTAGGGTGTATGCCATCGTGACTAACGACGTTGCCGAGTAGTATACCAGATGGGACACCAATGATGCACTTCTTTGGGTTTAATTTCCATTGGAATGTGTTAAGGGCTACAAAGGTACGCTCTAGGTTGTCAACAAGGGTGTATGCTTCCTTGGTTTTAACAACTACATCGTCAACATAAGCCTCGACAAGGTCGTCTTTTATCTCATCTTTGAGGCAGGCCTGTATGGCGCGTCGGTAGGTAGCCCCAGCGTTCTTGAGCCCGAATGACATGGTCATGTAGCAGTAGGCGCCAAAGGGCATGATGAAGGATGTCTTGATCTGGTCATCCTTTTTTAGAGCGATCTAGTGATAACCAGAGTAGCAATTGAGAAAGGAAAGCAGCTCACAACCGGCGGTTGAATCTACGACCTCGTCTATGCGAGGTAAGCCGAAGGGGTCTTTAGGGTAGTGTTTGTTGAGATCAGTATAATCAACGCACATTCTCCATTCATTATTCTTTTTGCGTACAAGAACCGGGTTGGCTAACCACTCCAGATGATATGCTTCTTTGATAAATCCGGCTGCTAAAAGCCGTGTAACTTCTACCCTAATAGCCTCCTTTTTGTCACGAGCGAATCGTCGTAGCTTCTGTTTGATGGGTTTGGCCTTGCCATCGACATTTAAGGAGTGCTCGATCAAGTTCCTAGGTACACCGGGCATGTCAGCGGGTTTCCATGCGAACACACTCACATTGCTTCTCAAGAACCTGACGAGCGCGTCTTCCTCTTTAGGATCTAGGTTGGCCCCGATAAGGGACATTTTGCTAGGATCGCCATCAACCAGCTGGATCGCTTTGTGCTCTTTGGACTTGATATGCTTGCGTGGGGCCTCGAGCTCTGGAATCTCTAGGTGATCGGCTGGGGTCTTCTTGGCATCGAGCGTGGTCTCGGCCATGCGAATAGAGAGGTCGTGAGCCTCTGCTATTTTGAAGCTGTCCTCCTCGCAGGTGTAAGCTGTGTATACGTTGCCCCTAAGAGTTAGAACCCCCTTCTCAGTAGGCATCTTGAGCACCAAATACCTGTAGTGAGGTATGGCCATGAACTTGGTGAGCGCTGGTCGACCAAGGATAGCATGGTAGGTGCCTTCGAAGTCAGCGACCATGAAGTTGACGTAGTCGGTGCGGAAGTGGTCTAGCCCAATTGCACAGGTAGCGTGATCTGCCCAAGAGGTGTGGAGCTCTGTTCGGGGAGAACATCCCAGAACTGTGCCTCGTATGGCTTGAGATCAGCCTGGGTTATCTTTAGGGCCGGCAAACTATTCTTGAACAGTATATCAATGGAACTACCGCCATCAATCAGCACTCTGTCGAACTGAACCTTGTTGATATAAGGATCGAGAACCAGAGGAAAATGCCCTGGCTCAGGTATTGCAGCCCATTGGTCCTTTCTGCTGAAGGAGATCTCATGGTGAGACCAAGGAGGGAGCCACGGATCGGCGATGAGGTTGTCGGCATTGGCCACGTTCAGGTAGGCGCAAGCGAGCAGCTTGTGCTCTCGTTTGGTCTCGATGGACACTCTACCCCCAATGATGGTATGGACACGGTCGGTTGGCTTGACGTACTTGTGACGGGGATCTGCATCTTCATCATCATTGTCCTCATCACGCTGCACCCCTGCGTCGTTAGGCTTGTTGAATTTATCCAGAGCCTGTTGGCACGTATAGATGGATTTGAGAACACGGCAATCCTCCATGGTATGGTTTGATTTGGGAAGGAGTTGGCAGGGTCCTTTCAATGCTTTGGCGTAGTCTTCTTCATAATTGCGATGTCCGCCACCTTTTTTAACGATGTTGACTTCGCCGTCATCTTCCCGAGCACGCTTGCCCCTGTAATCGTCATGGCGATTACGCCGCTGATTACGCTAGTCGCGGTGGTTGCGGGAATCGTTGCGCTGGTTGCGGCGATCAAAATTGTCGTTCCGACCACGGTTGTCGTGGTAGTCGTCGCGGTGTGGGGGGTGGTCGGAGCGTGGAACCCTTGCTGCTTCTTCGATGATTATCTTTTTAGCATCATCAGCATCCGCATATTTTTTAGCAGTGGCTAGGAGCGCTGTGACCGATTCAGGTCTTTTGCGGAGGAGCTTGTCCCTTAGGGCATCGTGGAAGCAGAGACCAGTGATGAAAGCTTCGATTGCCTCGTTGTCGGAGATTGACGGGACCTTGACGCGCATCTCTGAGAAGCGTCGAACGTACTCGCGCAGTGGCTCATCTTTGCGATCTCGAATCCGCTGCAGATCATATTTGTTGCCGGGTTGTTCGCAAGTAGCAATGAAGTTGTCGATGAATGCTTGCCTAAGCTCTTGCCAAGAATCAAAGTAGTTCGCCGACAAGCTGACCAGCCATTGGTGGCCTGCATGGCCGACGGCGACTGGGAAGTAATTAGAGATGACGTGCTCATCAGCCATGGCTGTGTTAGGAAATACCTACAATTTTATTAAGGTCAACACGTCCGAACATCTCACCCAAAGAGTCTAGCACCTGAACCTCATGTTTGACGGTGTTTATGACAGCAAGGTACCAATGTGTATTTGTAACATTTATTGGAAGGAACACCTATCAAATCAAACAATAAACATTTTGCCAGGCATAAAAATTTGATAATGAAAGACCAATAGATCGTTTAAAAAAATTGCTACCATATCATGCTTCAAGTAAGCTAGCACCCTTTGTACTAAACCAGGACGCTGTGAAGTGCGACGGTTAGGGTAATTGGCTTCAATGGTCTCATCCTTTTCTCAATCCCGCTTCATGATTGCAACTGAGCACGCAGTTTCAAGATAGACTTTACCTCCTGACCTCTTTTTCAAACCCTCCTGGGCCTTCAGCAGTTTAATATAAGCATTTATGACCTGCATACATTTTGCCATTAGAGAGAAAGAGCATTGAAGTTGGTAATGTTTGATTGAGTATTATGACTTCCATCTATTACCTCATCAGACAAGTATTCATGTGGCTAAAAAAGACATTCCATGTGTTTTCTCGACATCAGAACATCATCTACGAGCACAAGCTCCTCATTCCCAGGTGAAGATGGAATTTTTTTGACAGATTCAATTATGGCTCTATCAGTATCGGTACAAACATAATCTAAAAAAGATGATTAAATTAAAGTATACAACAGTAATTAGTAGTTTTTCTAGGTTAATCCATCAAAGAGAAAATATCAATACCTTCCGGGGCAACCGGTGAAGACATAGATTTTTTGGGTTTATGTACGATTATGATTTTCGAAAGTCCTTTTTCTTCCATCGGATCTAGCCTAGAAGTTGATATGGCCTTTTCATCATGTGCCGTGTTGTAGCCCTGGTCAACTGGTAGAGCTTCGTGGGTAACTTCTGTACTCATGCTTTCTTGCAACCATCTAGAATCGTCCATAGGCTCACTGGAATTTTCTGTTTGTACAATATCTTCTAAGGGGTCTCTATTTTTCTTCCAAACCTTTGCATCTAAACTATCCATCGAGATCTAAAAGACGTACAAATTAATTTTTTTAAAAATAATTAAGGTATATGAAACATGGATGTCATTAATTCAGAACTAAAATGATACTTTGTTTTTAAAAAAGTATTATATACTCTCAGTTTAGTTTTCTAAGCACTAATAATGAAATCATTTAGATTTGTTCTGTTCAATTCAATAACCAAACAAAACTAGCGATAATTATTTAGCTGATTTAATCAAACCCTAATTATGATGTATTTTTATATAGCTATATATCATTTCAGTGCTCACACCAGGCAGCTTTGCCTCGGTGTAAAGCAGACATTAGTCAGTCTGAACCGCAAGGAGTTCAATGTTATTCTATAAAAAAAGGAGTTTAATTTCCCTAAATTGGCAAGATATAAAAACTGATAAAAATCGACATAGTAAATCAACACATTTTAAAGTCCGTACATCACTATAATTCTAGCATACTATAATTCTAGCATACTATAATGAGACCATCATACTTAAGAAATCACAGATCTTGAAATTGCAACAAAGCTACTCACCCTTTCTAGAACACAAGTAGTTACAAGAGGCAAGCAAAATTTCAATGCAATTTATATTTCAGAACTCGGTGTTGTATAGAGGAGAAGGGATAGACAGTGTAGTCAAGCAAGAGTGGAGGGGTCAAAATGAAGGATCTTGCAAACTTAAATTTACCAAAACCACCTGAGTCGCTTGAGAATCTAATCCACCGGAAGAGAGAACACCTGAAGAGCAGATTTACATCAGAGCAGTAGGACCTATTGACCTAAAAAATGAACACAATATCATCATTTATAAATATATGTGTCGGTGTTTCGGACCGGGGGGTCCTCAACCAACCAGTAAATGTGAACTGCGTGCCCCTAATCCCGGATGGTGATGCAAAGAGACACAAGGTTTATACTGGTTCAGCCAATCGGTGCCCTACGTCCAGTCTAGGAGATCGATCTTGTATTCTTTGCACCAAAGTGCTTGTAGTAGGGGGTTACAAGCTGGGTGAGAGAGGGAGCTAGTCCCAGGTCTCGACGTGGAGTGGTGCGGGCTGCTTGAGTCGTTGCTCTCAGGCAGCGTGGGAGCGTGTGTGAATTGAGTGAGTGCGTTTGTGTGGGAGGGTGTGTGCGCATCGGAGTCCCCCTAGAAATGGCCCTGGCTACTTCCTTTTATAGCCACAAGGAGGGAGCCAGGAGTACATGAGAGAGCTACACGTGGAGCCTTAGAAGGATGATCTAGTACTCTATCCCTGTAGCAGCACAGTGTCGGAAATGGCAATTGGTACTTGATCACTGGTGCGTCACGCAGGCCATGCTCGAGGCTGTTGAAGTCGTAGGAGTCCTTGTTGACGTCTAGTCAGCATGGCCTCCACTGTAGGTGACATGCCATGCCCTGTGGATTTTTGACTTGGTGGGGTGCCGAGGCCAGGCAGGTTGTAGCTAACCGCGCCGAGGCCTGATTTGCCGAGGCCTCGGAGGTGACCTGTGTATGAGGCGGAGGCCTCGGTGGTCAGCGTCGTATCCGGTTTAGGTGGAAAAGTGCGGGACATGTGTCCGTAGGGCATGGCAACCCCTGCACCGTCAGTAAGGGATGGTAAAAAGGAGATTTGACCGCCGTCCCATCGCCCCTGTTGCTATGCCCTGCCAATCGTGGCTAACGTAGGCACAACCAGGGGTACTTACACGGATGGGACGGCCCGCCAGAGGGGCAGTTGAGGCGAAGACGATGAGGATGCGAGACGAGCCCAGCCTCGGCCGAGGCGGAGAAGAAATAGTACGTCTGAGACCCTGCCGGGGGGTCTCGGATGAGGCGTAGAATGAGCAGTTGGGCTCTCCTGTGGTTTCCAAGACTACAGGGACATGGACTTGACCTTCCATGCTGCTTTGTCCTTGGCACAGGGGTTAGATAGCATAGTGATGAGCACAGTGGCAGGTAACCCCTGTTGCGCCCGGTCCCCTGTCCCATCGGTCGTTCTGCCCTTACTGTACCTGAGTACGGCTGATGTTTGCTGGAGTAGTTGGGCGCATTAATCTGGACGTGACGTTTTGTCAGAGGAGTTTGGTCGGGACAGAGGTTACGAGTATGTTTGCCGAGCCCGGCCTCGAGCGAATCGGAGAATTGGCATCCCATCCGAGGCCTTTCCGGGCGAGGCCTCGGTGAGAGGGTCTCGGCGAGAGGGCTTCGACGGGGCGCTTTTGGCCTTTCGTATGAAGCCTCGGCGCAAGGCCTTGAGCGAATCGGAGAATTCTGCAGAGGCCTGGCGGTAGTCTTTTGGCTTTGATTTTTGCAAGGTTTAAGCGTCATTTTTTGTTCTTGCTTAGGGTACCCTTTCTTGTGGTATCCGACAGTAGCCCCCGAGCCTCGGGAGGAGTGCGGGCACTCTCCTGAGGTTTTGACGAGACTTGGTTCGCAACAGCTCCTGTCGGGATCGTGTTTTGTTCTCGTGGTTCCGGTGGGTGCGCGCGAGCGCACCCGCCGGGTGTAGCCCCCGAGGCCCTGGAGGAGTGGATTTACTCCTCCAGGGGCTTTGTTCCTGTTGAGCGAGGAGTTTATTGCGTTTGCCGGGCCCCTGAGTGCGAGTGCGGGTCGCTGGGTCCCCGGCAAGTTTGCAAGAAGAGCCCCCGAGCCTCTGCACGGAGCGAGAGGGCGATCAGGAGTTCCCCTGGCACGGCGCTGGCCCGACTGTTCGAAGAGGAGGTGGCTCCTCCTACGCCGTCCGTCGACGCTGGCGACCCCGTATTCTGACCTGGGCCAAAGGGGTCATGTAATAGATTAGGACGTACATCATTGTACCATAACGTTTGTGGCCGTCGAGGCCTTTTCAGTACTTGTGTATATATGCATCTTAATCGTTTTCTATTATGTTTCCCAGCCCTTGCTCTCTGCTCCGTTTCTGAACATATCACTTGCAAAAAACTTCCTCGGAGCCCAAGCTGCCCCTCTGGCAAAAGGTGGTGAGGGAGTTGCCGTAGCCCAGAGGCGTAGGCAGTCTCGCGGCTCGGCCGGCCTTTTGGCCTCGAGGCATACTTTTGGTCCTTAGGTTTTTTACAATTGATTTGTCAGAGTACGCGAGAGAGTTCGGCGTAGGAAATTTTTCGAAAAGACGACTAAAAAATGGTGTCCCCCTGTCTCGTTTTTAGACAAGTCCTTTGCAAAAACTTCCTTGGAGCCTAAGCTACCCCTCGGGCGAAAGGTGGTGAGGGAGTTGCCGTAGCCCAGAGGCGTAGGCTGTCTCGTGGCTCGGCCGGCCTTTTGGCCTCGAGGCGAACTTTTGGTCCTTAGGTTTTTGCAATTGATTTGTCAGAGTTCGAGACAGAGTTTGGGATTTGGGGGGGAGGTTCCCCCCTAGCTCCCGAGGGAGGCTCGGTTCTGCAGAGGCAGAGTCGAGTCTCCCCCCAGCGTTATCGTAACGCCGAACCCGTACCGATGGGCTCGGGGGGGTTCCTCAAAAATTTAGAACAATTAAAGAACGCTTCTTTATTGTATTTCGAGGAAAATTGTATGACGCTTGGGAATTTAAGGGTAGAAGCGACGTATCTGTTCTATGTTCCAAGTGTTGGTGAGGATTTCGCCCTTCTCATAGGCTAGCTTGTAGGTCCCATGCTTTAGTACTTGGGCGGGCCACCAACTTCTAAGTCATCGATGAGGTCACTGGCCTTCCTGGACTTGTCCTTGATGTCGTCCATGCCGGCCTCGACGGTTCGCCTGATGTGCTCGCCCAAGACCTAGGTGGTGCACCGTTGGTACGTGGCCCCTGCATTTCTGAGACTGAATGGCATAGTCACATAGCAGTACATGTCGAATGGGGTGATGAAAGAAATCAGCTCCTCAGGAGGTGGCGGGGCAGAGCTTGATGGCAGGACGTCGTTCCATGCCACCAGCGTCTTTCCCCTGCCCAGGCTTAAGCTAGATAGGTCCCCAACCAGGGACTCTATACCAACAGCCGGGCATGGGATACCGACGGGGCGTCGCCGCATGCCGCCGGCGTTTTGCCCATGTCCAGGCTCAGGCAAGTCAGGTCCCCAACCAGGGACCTTGTGCCAACAGCTGGACATGGGGTGCCGGCAGAACGCGGTGCGCCACCATGAGCTCACGCGGTGTCGGGGTGGTCCTTCCCACGTTGCGCCTGGCGAGCGTGACGAGAGCGGCGGCTCGAGCGCCGCCCACGCCTAGGCTGCTGGTGCGTGATGTCGCTGTCGGTTGACGGGGCTTTGGGTGGGAGTACCATGTTGTACTTGTATCTAGAGACATGAACTCTAGGCTCCCAAACCAGATCATCGTACTGAGATGTAGTGGTCGTATGGGGTCTACCATCCGGAACTTGTTGGGATGATTAAGCTAACACGCAGTAACCCCTACCTGGCGCGCCAACTATCGGTGTTTTGGATCGGGGGCTCCTCAACCAACCAGTAAATGTGAACTGCGTGCCCCTAATCCCGGATGGTGATGCAAAGAGACACAGTGTTTATACCGGTTCAGGCAATCGGTGCCTTACATCCAGTCTAGGAGATCGATCTTGTATTCTTTGCATCAAAGTGCTTGTAGTAGGGGGTTACAAGCTGGGTGAGAGAGTGAGCTAGTCCCAGGTCTCGGCGTGGAGTTGTGCGGGCTGTTGAGTCATTGCTCTCAGGCAGCGTGGGAGCGTGTGTGAATTGAGTGAGTGCGTTTGCGCAGGAGGGTGTGTGCGCATCGGAGTCCCCCCAGAAATGGCCCTGGCTGCTTCCTTTTATAGCCACAAGGAGGGAGCCAGGAGTACATGAGAGAGCTACACGTGGAGCCTTAGAAGGATGATCTAGTACTCTATCCCTGTAGCAGCACAGTGTCGGAAATGGCAATTGGTACTTGATCACTGGTGCGTCACGCAGGCCATGCTCGAGGCTGTTGAAGTCGTAGGAGTCCTTGTTGACGTCTAGTCAGCATGGCCTCCACTGTAGGTGACATGCCATGCCCTGTGGATTTTTGACTTGGTGGGGTGCCGAGGCCAGGCAGGTTGTAGCTAACCGCGCCGAGGCCTGATTTGCCGAGGCCTCGGAGGTGACCTGTGTATGAGGCAGGGGCCTCGGCGGTCAGCGTCGTACCCAATTTAGGTGGAAAAGTGTGGGACGTGTGTCCGCAAGGCATGGCAACCCCTGCACTGTCAGTAAGGGATGGTAAAAAGGAGATTTGACCGCCGTCCCATCGCCCCTGTTGCTATGCCCTGCCAATCGTGGCTAACGTAGGCACAACCAGGGGTACTTACACGGATGGGACGGCCCGCCAGAGGGGCAGTTGAGGCGAAGACGATGAGGATGCGAGACGAGCCCAGCCTCGGCCGAGGCGGAGAAGAAATAGTACGTCTGAGACCCTGCCGGGGGGTCTCGGATGAGGCGTAGAATGAGCAGTTGGGCTCTCCTGTGGTTTCCAAGACTACAGGGACATGGACTTGACCTTCCATGCTGCTTTGTCCTTGGCACAGGGGTTAGATAGCATAGTGATGAGCACAGTGGCAGGTAACCCCTGTTGCGCCCGGTCCCCTGTCCCATCGGTCGTTCTGCCCTTACTGTACCTGAGTACGGCTGATGTTTGCTGGAGTAGTTGGGCGCATTAATCTGGACGTGACGTTTTGTCAGAGGAGTTTGGTCGGGACAGAGGTTACGAGTATGTTTGCCGAGCCCGGCCTCGAGCGAATCGGAGAATTGGCATCCCATCCGAGGCCTTTCGGGGCGAGGCCTCGGTGAGAGGGTCTCGGCGAGAGGGCTTCGGCGGGGCGCTTTTGGCCTTTCGTATGAAGCCTCGGCGCAAGGCCTTGAGCGAATCGGAGAATTCTGCAGAGGCCTGGCGGTAGTCTTTTGGCTTTGATTTTTGCAAGGTTTAAGCGTCATTTTTTGTTCTTGCTTAGGGTACCCCTTCTTGTGGTATCCGACAGTAGCCCCCGAGCCTCGGGAGGAGTGCGGGCACTCTCCTGAGGTTTTGACGAGACTGGGTTTGCAACAGCTCCTGTCGGGATCGTGTTTTGTTCTCGTGGTTCCGGTGGGTGCGCGCGAGCGCACCCGCCGGGTGTAGCCCCCGAGGCCCTGGAGGAGTGGATTTACTCCTCCAGGGGCTTTGTTCCTGTTGAGCGAGGAGTTTATTGCGTTTGCCGGGCCCCTGAGTGCGAGTGCGGGTCGCTGGGTCCCCGGCAAGTTTGCAAGAAGAGCCCCCGAGCCTCTGCATGAAGCAAGAGGGCGATCAGGAGTTCCCCTGGCACGGCGCTGGCCCGACTGTTCGAAGAGGAGGTGGCTCCTCCTACGCCGTCCGTCGACGCTGGCGACCCCGTATTCTGACCTGGGCCAAAGGGGTCATGTAATAGATTAGGATGTACATCATTGTACCATAACGTTTGTGGTCGTCGACGCCTTTTCAGTACTTGTGTATATATGCATCTTAATCGTTTTCTATTATGTTTCCCAGCCCTTGCTCTCTGCTCCGTTTCTGAACATATCACTTGCAAAAAACTTCCTCGGAGCCCAAGCTGCCCCTCTGGCAAAAGGTGGTGAGGGAGTTGCCGTAGCCCAGAGGCGTAGGTAGTCTCGCGGCTCGGCCGGCCTTTTGGCCTCGAGGCATACTTTGGGTCCTTAGGTTTTTTACAATTGATTTGTTAGAGTACGCGAGAGAGTTCGGCGTAGGAAATTTTTCGAAAAGACGACTAAAAAATGGTGTCCCTGTCTTGTTTTTAGACAAGTCCTTTGCAAAAACTTCCTTGGAGCCTAAGCTACCCCTCGGGCGAAAGGTGGTGAGGGAGTTGCCGTAGCCCAGAGGCGTAGGCTGTCTCGTGGCTCGGCCGGCCTTTTGGCCTCGAGGCGAACTTTTGATCCTTAGGTTTTTGCAATTGATTTGTCAGAGTTCGAGACAGAGTTTGGGATTTGGGGGGGAGGTTCCCCCCAAGCTCCCGAGGGAGGCTCGGTTCTGCAGAGGCAGAGTCGAGTCTCCCCCCAGCGTTATCGTAGCGCCGAACCCGTACCGATGGGCTCGGGGGGGTTCCTCAAAAATTTAGAATAATTAAAGAACACTTCTTTATTATATTTCGAGGAAAATTGTATGATTCTTAGGAATTTAAGGGTAGAAGCGACGTATCTGTTCTATGTTCCAAGTGTTGGTGAGGATTTCGCCCTTCTCATAGGCTAGCTTGTAGGTCCCATGCTTTAGTACTTGGGCGGGCCACCAACTTCTAAGTCATCGATGAGGTCACTGGCCTTCCTGGACTTGTCCTTGATGTCGTCCATGCCGGCCTCGACGGTTCGCCTGATGTGCTCGCCCAAGACCTAGGTGGTGCACCGTTGGTACGTGGCCCCTGCATTTCTGAGACTGAATGGCATAGTCACATAGCAGTACATGTCGAATGGGGTGATGAAAGAAATCAGCTCCTCAGGAGGTGGCGGGGCAGAGCTTGATGGCAGGACGTCGTTCCATGCCACCAGCGTCTTTCCCCTGCCCAGGCTTAAGCTAGATAGGTCCCCAACCAGGGACTCTATACCAACAGCCGGGCATGGGATACCGACGGGGCGTCGCCGCATGCCGCCGGCGTTTTGCCCATGTCCAGGCTCAGGCAAGTCAGGTCCCCAACCAGGGACCTTGTGCCAACAGCTGGACATGGGGTGCCGGCAGAACGCGGTGCGCCACCATGAGCTCACGCGGTGTCGGGGTGGTCCTTCCCACGTTGCGCCTGGCGAGCGTGACGAGAGCGGCGGCTCGAGCGCCGCCCACGCCTAGGCTGCTGGTGCGTGATGTCGCTGTCGGTTGACGGGGCTTTGGGTGGGAGTACCATGTTGTACTTGTATCTAGAGACATGAACTCTAGGCTCCCAAACCAGATCATCGTACTGAGATGTAGTGGTCGTATGGGGTCTACCATCCGGAACTTGTTGGGATGATTAAGCTAACACGCAGTAACCCCTACCTGGCGCGCCAACTATCGGTGTTTTGGATCGGGGGCTCCTCAACCAACCAGTAAATGTGAACTGCGTGCCCCTAATCCCGGATGGTGATGCAAAGAGACACAGTGTTTATACCGGTTCAGGCAATCGGTGCCTTACATCCAGTCTAGGAGATCGATCTTGTATTCTTTGCATCAAAGTGCTTGTAGTAGGGGGTTACAAGCTGGGTGAGAGAGTGAGCTAGTCCCAGGTCTCGGCGTGGAGTTGTGCGGGCTGTTGAGTCATTGCTCTCAGGCAGCGTGGGAGCGTGTGTGAATTGAGTGAGTGCGTTTGCGCAGGAGGGTGTGTGCGCATCGGAGTCCCCCCAGAAATGGCCCTGGCTGCTTCCTTTTATAGCCACAAGGAGGGAGCCAGGAGTACATGAGAGAGCTACACGTGGAGCCTTAGAAGGAAGATCTAGTACTCTATCCCTATAGGAGCACAGTGTCGGGAATGGCAATTGGTACTTGATCACTGGTGCGTCATGCAGGCCATGCTCGAGGCTGTTGAAGTCGTAGGAGTCCTTGTTGACGTCTAGTCAGCATGGCCTCCACTGTAGGTGACATGCCATGCCCTGTGGATTTTTTGACTTGGTGGGGTGCCGAGGCCTGGCAGGTTGTAGCTAACCGCGCCGAGGCCTGATTTGCCGAGGCCTCGGAGGTGACCTGTGTATGAGGCAGGGGCCTCGGCGGTCAGCGTCGTACCCAATTTAGGTGGAAAAGTGTGGGACGTGTGTCCGCAAGGCATGGCAACCCCTGCACTGTCAGTAAGGGATGGTAAAAAGGAGATTTGACCGCCGTCCCATCGCCCCTGTTGCTATGCCCTGCCAATCGTGGCTGACGTAGGCGCAACCAGGGGTACTTACACAGATGGGACGGCCCGCCAGAGGGGCAGTTGAGGCGGAGACGACGAGGATGCGGGACGAGCCCAGCCTCGGCCGAGGTGGAGAAGGAATAGTACGCCCGAGAACTGCGGGGGTCTCGGGACGAGGCGAGAAAACAGCGGTTGGGCTCTCCTTCGGTTCCAAGAGACTACTGAGGACATGGACTTGACCTTCCATTTTGCTTTGTCCTTGGCATGTGGGGTTAGATAGCATGATGATGAGCACACGATGGCAGAGTAACCCTGTTGCGCGCCGGGTCCCCCGTCCCTGCCGGTTGTTCCGCCTGTCATGCACTGAAGTGCGGCTGACGTTTGCGGGAGTAGTTGGGCGCATTAATCTGGACGTGATGTTTCGTCAGAGGAGTTTGGTCGGGACGGAGGTTATGAGTATGTTTGCCGAGCTCGGCCTCGAGCGAATCGGAGAATTGGCATCCCATCTGAGGCCTTTCGGGGCGAGGCCTCGGCGAGAGGGTCTCGGCGAGAGGGCCTCGGCGAGGCGCTTTTGGCCTTTCGTATGAGGCCTCGGCGCAAGGCCTCGAGCGAATCGGAGAATTCTGCAGAGGCCTAGCGGTAGTCTTTTGGCTTTGATTTTTGCAAGGTTTAAGCGATATTTTTGGTTCTTGCTTAGGGTACCCCTTCTTGTGGTATCCGACAATATGCACTCAATCTGATTAACTACTATTATCACGACTGGAATCCGATACAGGAGACACTTGTCATGCATGCCATCTAGTTAGTGGAGAATCGCTTCAAAAGATGAAGAAAATAAATAAACACCATTACTACTACATCTTACAATACATTGCCTCATTATCAGCATATGGCCTTAAACTGACTTTAACAACAATGAGCCGGTCATAGATTAACAACAATGTTCATTTCTGAAAACGCAATTGGAATACACATTAACTAAAAATAGGCTAATTGTTCATTATTGCAAAAGCAGTATTGCACAGGAAAATTATATTGTGCTATCATAGGGGCAGGTTCATTATTGCAAAAGCAGTATTAAAGCATGGGATATACAGATAGGCACACATAGAGTACTCACTGCTGAAGAGTATTGGATGCTAAATCTAAACAGTGTATGTAAACTAATATAATGTATGTTCAACAATGTATATAACATTGAGGCAAGTTTAGGTAACAAACAAATAGGTGTGACCAAATTCAATAATTTTCATTGGTGGATATAACAATTTATATAATAATACATTTTGGTTCGAAATTATCATCTTGTTCATGATCACTTCAGTAAGGTAGCAGCCCAAAGATCATTATCGAAATATATGGAACCAAGTTGCAGCTCTAAAAGCTAAGTGACGATTTAAATTCTACAGACTTCCACAAGTTTCTAACAACCAGTAGGGGTGCCAAAATCATCAAATGGGACCATGTGTTCCTAAGAATTCATTAAAAATTAAATACCTAAGAAAGTCTACTTATCAGGTTTGTCAATCAGTTAAGGATTAGAATATTAAGCCTAAAGGAAGTAATGAAGTAAACAGTGTCTACATGTTACAATTTTCAGTACTGTGGTAGTGCTAACAAAACATAAATCTAATTGTCTCATCATCACATATCCTGATCCCATCCGCACTGCCTATCCAAAATGCCACCAAGGTGGGGAGGATGAAGAACAGAAGGGCTAGGAATATTCAGAGCAAAGCACACAGAACCGCAGGCGTAGATTCAGTAAAGGACATGGGTGTGCACATGTACGCATAGGGGTTGAATTTTTTATTACAGAGTATAATGCAGTTAGTGTGAAAGTGCAACCAAATATTATCCTTACATTGCCGATGCTATAAGACAGCTAGTAGTTTTGTATAGCCTCCTCCATACTAAGCAAATAATCTCTCTACAATGCACAGATGTAAATACAAAAGTGCAGGGAGAAATCCGTTCACTGAAAATGGTCACTAAAAATATAATTTTATTAGGCATTTTGATTTATCTAACAATGGTAGTGAACTAAAGACACTGCCCATACTGTCTGATGTTTGGAACATGTGATCGAAGGAAAAAAAAAGGGGTTGTTCTTGTTCCTGCAATATAGGTTACTGGCAGGAAGTTTGAGTTCAGGCTCATTGTTGTTTCTGTAATTCCAATACAGTACGCTGAAAAGCCTGAAAGTAAATTTGCTTGCTTAAGAAAAGCTGAAGGCTTCGTGATACGCCAGGCAGTCCAAATGACAATTTGGTACAACTTACATGAAGCCATGAAGGGTTTTTAGGTACTCCAAATGACAATTTGGTACTGCTGTGAATCTACTCTGCATCAGGAAGGCTCAAGAGATCTAGGTAAGCTACCTAATTAGTAGTTAGTAGCAAGAAAAAGCATTGCATTTAATAGTTAGTCTACTTAAAAGCAGCAATGCATGTAATCGGCCGATGATATAAATAAACTACATTGGTTTATACTATCTCAAAAAAACATAGAGTGGCCCTGACATTTGACAGTTAAAGCATGACATCAAATTGAATAGAAATCGATTAAAAAAGCGCAAGAACAAGCACATACAAAAGTCTCTACAAGATCGTTGCCACTCTAAGCAACCCAGAAAGAGAATTTGGCCCCAACATCTGCTGAACGATTCCACCCCTACTCTAGGATGGCATACAATTTCTTAGCTTCAGACTCCAGTACCCTAAATCCTCCCCCAAGATCCCCAAGAATGGCAGGATTCGATCTCCCAAAGGCCAAATCACAACCAAACAGGAATCACTCAAGAACGTACCTGAAAACTTCGATGCTACCAAGAACGCACGAACCAGGCCCCAATTGCTCCTTTAGGGCACGATTGGAGCCGACATGAAGCAGGGGAGCAGGAGATGTGAGCGAGGTTGCAGTGACGTCCGAGCCTGAGAAGAAGCAGGCGAATCGAGGGCGGGGAGACAAAAATGCGATGGTGACGGAGCGGGCTGAAGCCGACGAGAAGCGTGCTGACCCGGCATCGGTGCTGGCGCTGACGACGGAGGTGGCCTCACCAGGCGAATCGAGGGCGGGTAGAGGAAGACACTGCGGCGGCGGTGGGCGTTCTGCAGGGCTGTCGCGGGCACCTGCGGGCGGGCGCAGGCACCGTCGGCATGGCAACTTGCGGGTGGGCGCGGCCGGCGTCACGGCCAGCTTCGGGCGGGCGCGGGCTGCATCGCGACGAGCTGCGGGCGGGTGCGGCGGCGGCGCGGCCAGCTGCTGGTGGGCGACGATGGGGAGGCGGGCGGAGGAATCATGAGATCGAGGCTGAATCACAAGAGTGGTTTCGTTTTGTGCGGCGTAGACTCGCGGTGATCGTGCGGATCGGGCTTTCCTTCAGCGGCATGGGCGCGGTCGCATGGCAAGCAGCAGGGGATCGCAGGGGAAGGCAGACCAAGGGAGTGACGGGTGCGGGATTGCAGGCATGGGCAGACGGACGAACCAAAACAAATGTCGCACCAAAAAATATCCACGCTTTGTTCTTTTTAGTTGTAGGAGATTTTTTCATTTTTTAGAATCCAAATAATTTGGCCAATCATTCAATGTTTGCTTCTCTCCCGCATCTAGATCCACCGTGCCTCAAGCCCGTGCTGCATGAACTCCTATTCCTCTGGCGCGCCATCGTCGCTCTTCATCATGTGATGAGGACATCACTTTTGGATGTACCCGCTGATCCTCTAACCATTATGCAAGGTCTATTGATTCGAGCTCGAATGCGCCAACTTAATTTAGAGGTGAGCTCGTTCTTAAGCGATTCTTTTCATACTTTTGAGAATAGATTACTACCTAATGATGTTATATTGCTTAGGAACATTGGAGAGGGTCATGAAGGACTTGGAGAGAGTTGTGGAGGCACATGAGACCAGCAAGGACGTCCATCACAAGCGGAAGGCCTGGTCTAACTCGACTTCGAGTCTGCCTCGGTCTTAAGGACTAGTCTGCGTTCAAACGGACGCTCATGACGCATCTAGACTCCATTTTTGACGATCCACATATGGATGAAAATATAATTTCATAAGCTAACCAATGGTCTTGGTTTGAGGTTCAAATTTCATCGGAGTCAACAAGAATCATCGAAACAAGTCAGCGTCCAGAATATGTTAGGTGTTGCACCACTGCTTTTGGTCCATTGGGTAGTGTATCATGTTTGAGCCCATTAGGGGGGCGCGTCCAAGGCTAGCAACGACCCTTAGACCTTTATAATCAGTCGTCGCCGCCATTGTTAGATTTTGGGTTTTGTTTAGACCATTTTGTCATTGACAGTCGTCGTTTATTGGTTTGTGGAACCCCAACTCGTGTGCTTAATCATTCATCTGTAGTTTGTCCCATATTTTTTGAGCTACATACTTTCAAGTTCTTGCTTGTGTTCTTCGTTTCGCAGGCAGGGATTAACCTTTTTGGTGAGGTCAACCGGATTGGTGATACGGTTGATAACCAGAGGAGCTGTGGTGCTAAGATTACAGGGTTCAGGTCTTTGGTTGGATCGGTGTGTCGTGCTCCAACAAAACAATAGTTATCATCACTGGATGGAAGATCGGGATACCCGTTTCCATCACCATGAGCACCCAGCTCTCACCTCCACCGAATCGCTCGCACTCGATGCACCAGAGCAACATGCCCCTCTTGCCCAGCAGGTCCCGCACCTCTAGCCTCGCCCCCTGCAGGGTCTTACTTCACGTAAAAAACGAAGCTCACACGGAAACCTCTAGCTTTCAAGCAACCGAGGCCAATACAGGGAGCCAGCAAGCAAGGCAAATAGCAAGGAAATTGGAGAACGAGAGGAGACGAGCGCTGCGAGGGGGATCTGTGCTGCGAGCTCCCCGCCGGCGGCCATGCGTGGCCCACGGCTTTCCGTGCAGCCGTGCGAGGTCCGTGCTAGCGGCTTTCCGTGCGCACCCAGGCACCCGAAAACTCCGGGGTGGGCGCGTGGGAGCCGGGCGAACACCATGCTCACCCACGCTCGCTTGTGCTACCTGCGCCACCATGCTTGCTCGCTGGCCGCGCTTGCCCGCACCGCCATGCTCGCTCGCTGGCCCGGTCGCCTGTGCCCCCACCGTGCTCGCTCGAGCTGCAGCGCACCGGATCCGAAGGAAACCAGTCGTTTCTCCCCAACGCAATTTCTCTCGTTTCTTCCTACGTTGAACCGCGTGAGGATGTCGTTCCTTCGTAAGGGCAGTCCCAATGAAAAAAACTAGTAGTTTCTATAACATAGGATACCGCACAAAAAAGTACTGCTTTCCAACCCATGGTTTCTATGAGTAATAATTATTTTCTCTTTCTCTCTCCCAACTCTATCTTTTTCCTCCAATGGGAGTGCAGCACGAGCCCCCTAGAAACTGGTGGTTTCTCCCCAATGGTGATTTCATGGTTTCTTGGTGCATTGGATCAAGAGAAGACCTGATTTCTTCATGAGGGCAATCCCAATGAAAAAAACTAGTAGTTTCTATAACATAGGATACCGCACCAGAAAAGTACTGCTTTTCAACCCATGGTTTCTATGAGTAATAATTATTTTCTCTTTCTCTCTCCCAACTCTATCTTCTTCCTCCAATGGGAGTGCGGCACGAGCCCTTTAGAAACTGGTGGTTTCTCCCCAATGACGATTTCATGGTTTCTTGGTGCATTGGGTCAAGAGAAGACCTGATTTCTTCATGAGGAAACCATTTCTAGGATTTTTGCTCTTTTTCTTCATTAATTACGTTGTCATGTCAGCGTTTTGCCTATGTGACAAGTCATTTAATGAGGATAGAAACCATCATCAATACATCATTGGGACTGCCCTGAGGAAACCATTTCTAGAATTTTTGCTCTCTTTCTTTATTAATTACGTTGCCATGTCAGCGTTTTGCCTACGTGGTAAGTCATTTAATGGGGATAGAAACCATCATCAATACACCATTGGGACTGCCCTAAAGAAACGATTTCTTCTTTCTATACCCTCTCTCTACAATTACTTCTTTGCTACATCAGCAAATTGTTAAGTTGTCATTGTAATTAAGAGGAATAAAACTACAATCAATACCTTATTGGGACTGCCCTAACCTCGATTATTCTGCATGCACCAATCGCTTTGTATTGAGTGTCTCAGGAAGTTAATACGAGGCTGCAATACTGATGCATGTATGCCTGCGCCAGAGGAGGGAGGGGGTCGTGCCTTTGGTATCTGGAGTAAGGGCCATGGCGTTTTACAAAATGGCCCGGTGGGAGTATATCATCTGTATTTAATAAGCTGCCACGTTTACATTTTTAATAGTGTGACATCATATTTAAGAAGAGAGAGAAGAAATAAGTTTCTTAGGGATGAAACTCTCGTGGCACAATTACCAACTTGTAATGAGTCATAACATTAAATGGCTATAAAACTATAGAATGTAACTATGCATTGAGAGTGGTTGTTGTTCAAGTTTCATTACATTCTACATAATATGACATTTTTAAAAAATAACGCTATGAAACTCTCCACTGAGATTGACCTAACAAAAACTTACACGTGAATTTTACAACAAATTAATTAAGAAACAAGAAAAAAAGTAAAGCATGGAATTCTACAACGTGACCATATTTAAGAATTCTTAATATTATTAAGTAGAGGTCTCTAACGGAGACTCCATATTAGCCCTCACAAGACGCAAATAAATCCTATAAAATGCAACAATCAGAAAAAATACCCTCTAGTTTAGTACACTACTCATCATCATCGATAATAATCATTGGAATTATTTTGTTTTCTAAAAAAATACCCACCTCTTCTATTATGAAAAATACATAAAGTAACACCTATATTTGCATTTAAATTACCCACACCACTATCATTATAAATATAATTTAAGAGAACCCCTTAAATTTGGGTATAAATTACTCATGTCTACCATCATGAAAGATAATTTAAAATAACATCCTAAAGATGCATCCAAATTGGCCACCCGACCATTATGATATATAGATAATGCATGGCAACCCTTAATTTGATTTTAAATTCCCACATGTGCCATTATGAAAGGTGTTATAAAGTAAACCATTTAATTTGTATCTAATTTACCCACCTTTGTCCTAATAAAAATAAACTAAAATATCCCTTAAATCTATGAGTAAATACCAATATAATTTATTATGGAAATAATTCAATAACCAAAAAGTATGTTGTATATGTTTCTTGTAACATCCTGGGTGTTGAGCATATGTGTTTCAAAATCATAGCAATATTCATGCATACACGTGCCTTTTCATGAATTTTTGGAGATATTTTTGTTCATTATGGAATGATGCCCAAGTGATCTAAAGCATTTTAGGAAAATGCCCTCACTTATAAATATATGAAATCCTAGCCAAATTACCACATAACCCTCAAAACATGGGGCTAAGGTATGGTCTACTTAGGGGTGCAAATGCACCCCTATTAAAATGAAAACTAGTGGATTTAACTAAGTCCACCAAATCAATAGTTATCTCGATCTGATAGAAGATAGGGCACCCATCCCCACACCCAATCAATTAACATCATAAATATAAATATGAATATAATAAGCGAATGAGATTTAGTTTCCTTCCTCAATTTTTTACTTGCTAGAATATGTTTTTACATGCACAATATGTATAGCTGCTACCACTTAAAACCTTTTAGGTTGTTTGCCTCCGTCTAAATAGTCTAACCAGTAAACAAAGGGCGATCGGTTGTTTCCCTTTTAGTGTCTAGGATAACACTGCAAAAAAGTACACTATATATCTGTCTAGTTCTAACACCGTTGAATTTAAAGTAAACATAAATTATATATGCGCCATCATGTATACGAATCATGAATGCATATATTAGCGATAAAATATGTAGAGTTTGTTATTGTAATGGTTGGTTTAGTCTTTCTGTGGTGCTCCCACGCATTTATAGGAGTAACTATGCGTACATATATGTGAGCTTTTGTGTGTCTATATTTTGATTCACGAAAGAAAAGTGTCAATAAGATGTGCAATTTTTCTTTTTGGTTCTGAAAAATGGGTTCTTTACGCTTCGTTCTTGGCTAATACAAGACAACTTATAACTATGTTGTTTATTACCAACAAGAGAAGTTCATGTAACTTACAATATTAGGACATTTTCAAGGTCTGATTGTAATGTAAATCGTCCCTCCTTCGCGGATAGCTGAAGATGACCTAATAATTGGAATGGAAATCCGCATTATCACCCGGAGATATAGTGCATGGCAACAGAATTCTCAGCCACGTCAGTAGATTTGATAAAACTATTCTGCAACATATTATTTGAATTAATTTCCATGGAGGCCCTACGACGTTGACAAAAAAAAGTGTAAAAAAAATTAAGGGTCCTCTTTCGCTTGCACTGTCGTACTATGATACTATGATTCTAAGTGTTGCTGGCCACAGATGCAAACTAATAATTTGCCTCTAGACATGTCAGATTAATTAATAATTAATGTTGCTACACTACCTACAGGAATATTAGGACATCGCTGAAAATCTTGTTTGTGTCTGTCCTATGATGCCCCGCATGTAACTTGGATGTGACATGAATTAGATGATTATTATTGCTTCTCAAGTACAGTAGGCCACCAGAAGGTGCATATTTGTGTTGCTAAGTACAAACACGTAGACAAAATGTGAGTGAGCAAACATATTTGTCTTGTTCGCTTGGCTGATAAGCCATGACTAAAAGTATCATTGGCTGATTTGTTGTGAGAGAAAAATATTGTTTGTTTGCTGAAAAAATACGGCTTATAAGCCAAAGCAAACAGGGCGATTAATTACTCAGTTTGCTGTTGCTCCTCCCACTCTTTTTGTTGTGCCAGGGCAAAAATACTTTGTCAAAAAAACGAAGATGGGTACTTTTTTTTTGCAAATGCTTGCACACGGTCGTTCGTCCCATCTGCACGCTGCCTTACTCGGCCTATGCAGCGGACAGGCCCAATAGGCGTGCTCACCTCTACGTTTCTTTTACCTCCGAAATTTTTTCCCACTCGCACTCGCATCAGTGTCATGGCCTCACCGTGCATCCGCCCCGCCGCCTCCCTTCCCCCACCGCGGCCCGTCCCCTGCCGCGCCGCCGTGCCCTTCCCTCCACTGCGCCGCACCCCATCACCGGTCGTGCCCCGCCCCAACAACCCCCGCGAGCGGATGACGCAGGATGACTGTGGTCGAGCAGCAGCGGGGCCGCGCCGACGGGAATGAGCCTGGGCGCGAGCACACGTTTGAGAATGGCAGGAGGAGTGATGGGCACACGCCGACGGGCGTGAGCATGCGGAGCGACACCCCCTGACCTAAGCTTCCTGGCTATCACAGTTCCCCACTAGGTAGACCGTGGCCGCAGGTGACGTCGTATTTCAAGTGTTTCAGGCGTTTTAGACTTATGTTTCAAGTGTTTTTATCTGGATGTTGCAAAATTATATCTGAGTTGTTGCATACTTTGCAATGACAATATACGCATGTTGCAAGCGTATGTTTTCAAGTGTTTTAGGTGTTTCAAACATATGTTTAAAGTATTATCTGGATATTGAAAAAGTAGATCTAGATGTTACATATACATGCATGTTGCAAGAGTACATTTTCAAGTGTTTCAGGTGTATATTACAAGTGTTTCATCTGGATGTTGCATATGCGTTTAAAAGCCCTAGTTTGGTTTTGCTTAATTTATGAAACCTATTTGGACTAATCCTTGCATCTAAGTGTGTGACTAGATAGAATGGTCCAATCCAAGTGAAGAAGCTAGGTGGCACTCATGGATGGAGATGGCCACATAAAATGAAGATCAGGGTGATGGTGTGAACACATGTGATGATCAAGCTTGGGACTTGGAAAACAAGAAAGAGAAAAATAAAAAGGGCTCAAGATAAATGTGATATCCATATGGCTATTTTATTTTTAGTGATCGAGACACTATAGAGAGTGTGATCACATTTAGGGGCCGTTTGGGAGAGCTCCAGCATCAGCTTCTCCGAAGAGAATCACTCCCAACCAGCCAAACGCTCAAAATGTCAACTGATTCAAGTGGGCATCAACAGCGAATCACTTCTCCATTTACACTATGAGCTGGGAGCTAAATAAACCTGCTTCACCCTGCTCCCTGTTATATTTTGGTGGGGATCAGCAGAGAATTAATTGTCATTAGCTCCCCACCCTACTCCCTCCTAGGAATCTAATAAAATTACTACATCGGAGAATCAAGGAGTAGAGTCGAAGAATCAGGGAGCGGAGCTCTCCCAAACGGGGCCATAGGATAGATGGTCGTACTATTAAGAGGGGAGCTCTTATTGGATAACTTGATCATATAGAGCCACTAGGTGTTGGAAAACTTGCATATGCATTTAGGCCTAGTGCACAATCGGTGAGAAGTGAATAACCTTTGAAAATGATTGTGAAAATGCTAACACACTTGCATGTGATGGTAAAAAACTTGAAGTGTTAGCACATTTGCAAAGGTGGTAAAAAGGTGAAGAAAAAGAGGCAAAACTTGGCTCGAAGTGCTGCCCTAGGGGCACCGCCACCCCTTGTCCGGTGCACCACTACCCCTGTGGCGGTGACCAGCTGAGGAGGCCGAGAGGGATGTGTTTTGGTGGGGCACCGCCACCCCTAGGGAGGTGCCCAGTCAGGACATGGCCGAGGAGAGCTAGTGTTGGGGCTAGCACTAGAAGCGACGGTGTGCAGCGCCACGGGCGCGATGGTGCACCGTCGTGGGCACTGCCACCCTGTCCGGTGGCACCACACCTTTTCAACTGAGAGCGGGTGAACTAGAGATGGGCACCGCCACGGTCACCACCACCCTATGGCGGTGCATCACCCCATTTTTTCAGAGAAGAGGGAAAACGGGGGGCTATCTCGGGGTGGCACCGCCACCCCCCTGTCTAGTGATAGCACCGCCATGTCCGGTGACCTCACAGAAAGCTGACTCAAAGGGGTAACAACTCTATTTGCTTGTGGACTTATAAATAGAGGTGGTGGCTGTCCTTGGCCACCCTCTTGGCACTTCTAACAACTACATACACCCTTTGAGAGCTGAGCACACCACTTCACTCACTTGCACACTTGGTTTGGTCATCTTGAGTGAGATTGGAGAGCCTCTAGTGCATTGCTTAGTTGTCTAGCATCTTGTGGCACTAGTTGGGTGATTTGGGCTAGTGGAGATCTTGTTACTCTTGGTGTTTGCCGACACCTTGATGGCCCGGTGATTGGTGGATCGTTGAGCGGAGAAAGGTGATTGTCTCTAGCTCTAATCATTATGATTGTGAGAGGTTCTTGTGCCTTCCCCAGCGTAGCACCAAAGACAACTCTAGTGGATTGCGCGTGGCTTGTGGATCCTCATGTTGTGTTGGTTGTGCGGCACCCGGTTGTGGGTTAGGCGTGTGATGCCTATTAGCACGTGAACCTCCAAGTGAGTGAATCACCACAACAGAGACTAGCTTGCCGGCAAGCAAGTGAATCTTGAAGGAAAAATTAATTGTGTTATCATTGTCTCCTTGGTATTCTTGGTATTCATTGTGATTGATCACTTGCCACAATAGTATATCACCTCTACCACTCTCTTGCTTTACTTTGTGTATTTACTTGTGTAGAGCTTGTGGTAGTTGTAACTAGTTAGTGTAGCTAGTGTAGCTCTTTAGTTGTAGTTCTCTTGCTAGCTTGTTCACCTAGGTTTAAATTAGTGACTTAGCCCTTGTGTGATATACTAGAGATCATAGAGATTAGAATTGGGTAGGTGGCTTGCAACATAAGTATAGTGCTAGCGTCAAAATTCGCTTCGCCATCTTATTTACTAATCACTTGTCTTAGTGTTGTTATAGAAATTTTAATAGGCTATTCACCCCCTCTAGCCATTAGGACCTTTAAAGTGGTATCGGAGCTGTGGTCACCGTGATTTGAGGCTTAACAACCTTCGATATCAAAATAGCTCAAATCAACAACACTAAGAAGCCACCCAAATTTGATAGCATAAATTATCCATATTGGAAGTCAAAGATGACCACACATATCAAGTCAATCAATAGAAAGGTGTGGAAGGTGGTAGAGACCAAGATTTAGATTGCCAATCCGGAGAATCCCACCATGGCCGAAGAAGTGCTTCTCTAAAACAATGACATTGCTCTAAGTGTCATTCATGATGCAATTGATGAAAGAACATTTGAACAAATTAAGAACATTGAGATGGCTCATGAGGCTTGGAAGAAATTGGAAGAATCATTTGAGGGCAACCAAGTGGTGAAGGGTGCCAAAGCATACATTCTCAAAGAAAAATTTGCAAGCTTCAAGATGAAGGATGATGAGAGTGTGCCAAAGATGTTTCCATAGGCTCCAAGTGCTTATCAATGATCTCAAAGCATTTGGTGAGGAAGTGAAGGAGAAGGACTTCTCTCATAAGTTCTTGAGATGCTTACCATCAAGATTTGGCATGTTGGTCACCTTAATAGTGAGAAGTGGTTTGGACACCATGACACCAAACCAAGTATTGGGAGATGTGATGACCAATGACAACTATAGAGATGATGATGAGAAGGAAGAAAAGAAGGAGAAGAAAGATGAGAAGAAGAAGAGTGTGGCATTCAAAGCCATATCATCATCAAAGGGAAAGGCCAAGCAAGATACATCAAGTGAAGATGATAATTTTAGCTTTGATGATATGGATGATGAAAAGATGGCTCTCTTTGTGAAGAGATTTGGCAAGTTCATGGTAAAGAAGGGCTATCATGCTAGAAGGAAAAAGTCATCATCCAAGAGCAAGGATGAAGCAAGAAGGTGCTTCAAGGGTGGAAGCAAGGATCATCTTGTTGCTCAATGCCCATACAATAGCGACAATGATGATGATAACAAGAAGAGCAAGAAGAAGGACAAGAAGGAGAAGAAGGACAATATGACCATCAAGAAGAAGAAGAAGGGTGGTTCATATGTGGTCACTTGGGATAGTGATTCTTCCTCAAGTGATGATGATGATAGTGATGATGACAAGACCACCAAGAAGAAGGCTCTTGCAAGCATTGCCATTAATGAGAAGCCTTCTCTCTTCGACACTCCATCGACTTGCTTCATGGCTAAGGCCACTAAGGTACAAAATTATGATGATGGATGTGATGAGGAATATGATAATGAAAGTGAAAGTGATGATGATGATGAACCCACTAAAGATAAACTAATTGACATATTGAAAGATGCTAAAGAACATTTTAACATTAAGAGAAGGGAATGCAAAGACTTGCCTAAGGAACTAAAGGCCCTTAAGCAAGCCTTTGATGAGCTCAATGCTACTCATGAGAGTCTAAAGGAAGACCATGAGGAGCTTGGCAAGGCTCACAAAAAGCTTGAAAAAGCTCATTCCTCTCTACTTAATGAGCAAAATGAGAAGGAGCATATTGTAACATGTGACAAAGGCTTAACATGTGACATAATCCATGAATCTTTCTATAAGCTTATTGTTGTTGCTCCCGCTGACCCTTTGTGTAGCTCATCATCCATTTCCACCTCATCTATGAGTGATGGTTTTACTTGTGATGCATCACTTATAGTTGAGAATGAGACCTTGAAAAAGGAGGTCAATGAGCTCACTCATGCCTTAGGCAATGCCTATGGTGGTGAGGCCCGCTTGCTAAAGTGCTTGGGTAGCCAAAGATTTTCTCTCAACAAAGAGGATTGGGCTACACCCCCAAGAAAGGCAAGGCGGTCTTTGCTCCTCACAAGACTAGTTTTATGAAGAACTGTAGTCAGTTTTGCAATAGATGCAAGCAAGTTGGGCATGTAGAGCACAATTATAAGAACAAGAACAAGGACTCTAATGTATCCTCAATTAAGTTTGATTCTTGTTATTTGCTTACTAAGGATGCCAATGGTGTGAAGGCTAAGTTTGTTGGTATATCAATTGTGGGCTCAAAGAAGAAAGCCATTTGGGTGCCAAAAAGTTTAGTAACCAACCTTCAACGACCCAAGCAAGTTTGGGTACCTAAAAAGAATTGATCTTCTTTTGTAGGTCAATTATAAAGCCAGAGAAAGGCATTGAGTTCTTGATAGTGGGTGCTCTCAACACATGACTGGTGATGCAAAAATGTTCAACTCAATCAACACCAATGGCAATGATGGTTATGATAGTATTATATCTGGTGATAATGGTAAAGGCAAGGTCAAGGGGCTTGGTAAGATTACAATATCCAATGACTTACGCATATCTAATGTGTTGCTAGTTGAGAGCTTGAACTTCATTTTGCTATTATGGCTCAATTGTGTGATCTTGGATTTAAGTGCATATTTGAAGTAGATGATGTAAAGATCATAAGTGTAGATGGTTCTAATTTGATCTTCAAAGGCTTTAGATATGAGAATCTATACTTGATTGATTTCAATACTAGTGAAACTCAATTGTCAATATGCTTGTTCACTAAATCTAGTATGGGTTGGCTATGTCATAGAAGGCTTGGTCATGTTGGAATAAAACAATTGAATAGATTGGTTAAGCATGACTTGGTTAGAGGCTTGAAAGATGTTGTGTTTAAAAAGGATAAACTTTGTAGCTCTTGTCAAGCCAGCAAACAAGTTGGAAACACCCATCCTAAGAAAAGCATAATGAGCACTAGCAAGACATTTGAGTTATTGCACATGAATTTGTTTGGACCAACACAATACACTAGCATTAGTGGAAACAAATATGGCTTTGTGATAGTTGATGATTATACTAGATACACATGGATATTCTTTCTAGTGGATAAAAGTGATGTGTTTGCAACTTTCAAATCATTTGTCTAGAGAATTCACAATGAGTTTGAAACAATCATCAAGAGAGTTAGAAGTGGCAATGGTAGTGAATTCAAGAACACTAGAATTGATGAGTTATGTCATGAATTTAGAATTAGAAATTAATTCTCGGCCAAGTACACTCCATAATCAAATGGCCTTGTTGAGAGAAAGAATAGAACACTTATTAACATGGCAAGGTCTATGCTTAGTGAGTACAATGTGAGTCAATCCTTTTGGGCTGAAGCAATCGACATGGCTTGCTCTTGTAGCAACCGCTTATATTGTCACCCATTGAAAGAGAAGACACCTTATGAGCTCTTGAATGGTAGAAAGCCCAGGTCTTTGGTTGTAAATGCTACATATTGAAGAAATGCACTAGATTAGGAAAGTTTGACAAAAAATGTGATGAAGGATTCCTAGTTGGTTACTCTACTACAAGCAAATCATATAGAGTTTAGAACTTGGCTAGTGGTACTCTTGAGGAGATACATGATGTTGAATTTGATGAAACCAAGGGTTCCCAAGATGAAGATGAGAATCTTGATGATGTTAGAGGCATTCAACTTTCAAATGCCATGAAGAACATGTATGTTGGTGACATTAGGCCAAGACAAGTGATAGATGAAGAAGATGACAATATTTAAGTGCTCTCTAATTCAAATATGCAAGCTAGTGGTTCTCATGATCAATCTCAAGCTAGTACAAGTGGCTCTCATGACAATGTGCAAGATCAACAAGTGGCTAGTACATCATCTCAACCAAGTACAAGCAATGTTTCAATACTCCAACCAACAAATATTGCAAGAGATCATCCATTGGATCATATTATTGGAGATATTTCTAGAGGTGTACAAACAAGATAAAGATTGGCTTTATTTTATGAGTATTTCTTATTTGTATCATTCATTGAACCAAAGAAGATAGAAGAGGCTTTGAAGGATGTTGATTGGGTCAATGCCATGCATGAAGAATTGAACAACTTCACTAGAAATCAAGTATAGGAGTTAGTTGAGAGGCCAAAGGGACATAATATGATTGGAACCAAATGGGTCTTTCGCAACAAGCAAGATCCAGATAGGATAGTGGTAAGGAATAAAGCAAGATTGGTAGCTCAAGGTTACACACAAGTTGAAGGTCTTCACTTTGGTGAAACATATGCCCCAATTGCTAGATTGGAAGCAATTAGAATCTTGTTAGCCTATGCTTGTGCTCACAACATCAAGCTCTATCAAATGGATATCAAGAGTGCATTTCTCAATGGCTACATCAATGAAGAAGTATATGTTGAGCAACCACCCGGTTCTAAAGATGACAAGAAGCCCAACCATGTGTACAAGTTGAAGAAGGCATTGTATGGTTTGAAGCAAGCATCTAGAGCATGGTATGAGAGGTTGAGGGACTTCGTACTCTCTAAAGGGTTCATTATGGGTAAGGTTGACACTACTCTTTTCACCAAGAAGATTGGCAAGGACTTGTTTGTATTGCAAATATATGTAGATGACATCATATTTGGATCAGCCAATCAAGATTTTTGTAAAGAGTTTGGGAAGAGGATGGCTAATGAGTTTGAGATGTCCATGATTGGAGAGTTGAGTTACTTCCTTGGTCTTCAAATCAAGCAATTGAAGAATGGTATATTTGTAAGTTAAGGCAAGTACATCAAAGACATGCTCAAGAAGTTTGACATGAATGAAGCAAAGCCAATTAGCACACCCATGGGAACAAATAGAAATTTGGATAGCGATGCAAGTGGCAACATGGTGGATCAAAAGTTGTATCGGTCTATGATTGGATGCCTACTCTATGTGACCGCATCAAGCCTGGATGTCATGTTTAGTGTGTGCATGTGTGCAAGATTTCAAGCCTCACAAAGAGAAAATCATTTAAAAGCGACAAAGAGAATATTAAGGTACTTGAAGCATACACAAAATGTTGGTTTGTGGTATCCTAAAGGAGCAAAGTTTGAACTTGTTGGATATTTGGACTCCGACTATGTGGGATGCACGGTTGAAAGAAAGAGCACCTCGGACACTTGTCAATTGTTGGGAAAATCACTTATTTTATGGTCATCAAAGAAGCAAAAGTGTTGTATTATCAAGTTGTGGGGTTGATTGATGAAATAAAAAACTAGCATGCATAGGTGGTAGTTAGATATGACTTGCTTTGTTTTCACAAGTGGTACTAGAACCTTGCATAAAATGTTGATCTCATGAGGTATCTAGTTCTCGTCTTTGCAAGTGGTGTCTAACTAAAAATGGTGCTAAGGATGGTATATTTGGTGCACACCGATTGGTATCACGCTTCAAAGATCCATCTCTTATACCTTAGCATCATTTGGTAGACATTACTCTCCCACAACTCAAATCTATACATATGTGCAAACTTTCAATCCAAACTCTTAGCACATATGTAGGGAGAGCAAATGCTACCAATGGGGGTTCATGAAACTTGTCCAAATCCTTTACACATGGTAAAAATGCTTGGCCAAGCAACATGAATTCAAATCTGAATTTATTTCATATCTTTGTAGAGGTTGTCATCAATTACCAAAAAGCAGGAGATTGAAAGCCCTAGTTTGATTTTGGTTAATTGATGAAACCTATTTGGACTAATCCTTGCATCTAAGTGTGTGACTAGATAGGATAGTCCAATCCAAGTGAAGGAGCTAAGTGGCATTCATGGATGGAGATGGCCACATAAAATGAAGATCATGGTGATGGTGTGAACACAAGTGATGATCAAGCTCGGGACTTGGAAAGGAAGAAAGAGAAAAACAAAAAGGGCTCAAGACAAATGTGATATCCATAGGGCTATTTTGTTTTCAGTGATCGAGACACTATAGAGAGTGTGATCACATTTAGGATAGATGGTCGTACTATTAAGAGTGGAGCTCTTATCGGACAACTCGATCATCTAGTGCCACTAGGTGTTGGAAAACTTGCATATGCATTTAGGCCTAGTGCACATTCGGTGAGAAGTGAATAACCTTTAAAAATGATTGTGAAAATGCTAACACACTTGCTTGTGATGGTCAAACACTTGGAGTGTTAGCACATTTGTAAAGGTGGTCAAAAAGGTGAAGAAAAGGAGGTGAAACTTGACTCGGGGTGCTACCCTGGAGGCACCGCCACCCTTTGTCTAGTGCACAACTACCCCTGTGGTGGTGACCAGCTAAGGAGGCCGAGAGGGAGGTGTTCTAGTGGGGCACCGCCACCCCTTGTCCGGTGGCACCTCCACCCCTAGGGCGGTGCCCAGTAGGACGTGGCCGAGGAGAGCTGGTGTGAGGCTGGCACCATAAGTGGCGGTGTGCAGCGCCACGGGCGCGACGGTGCACCGCCGTGAGCACCGCCACCCTGTCTGATGGCACCGCCCCTTTTCAACAGAGAGCGGGTGAACTAGAGATGGGCACCGCCGTGGTCACTGCCACCCTATGGCGGTGCATCACCCCATTTTTCCAGAGAGAAGGGAAAACAGGGGGCTGGCTCGGAGTGGCACAGCCACCCCCTATCCGGTGCCACCGCCACCTATCCAGTGCCCCAATGGCTAGTGAAACTAGCCGTTGGATGACCGTTGGAGGGTCACCGCCACCCCCTGTCCGATGATAGCACCGCCATGTCCGGTGACCTCGCAGAAAGCTGACTCAAAGGGGTAATGGCTCTATTTGCTTGTGGGCTTATAAATAAAGGTGTTGGCCAGCCTTGGCCACCCTCTTGGCACTTATAACAACTGCATACACCCTTTGAGAGCTGAGCACACCACTCCACTCACTTGCACACTTGGTTTGATCATCTTGAGTGAGATTGGAGAGCCTCTAGTGCTTTGCTTAGTGGTCTAGCATCTTGTGGCACTAGTTGCGCGATTTGGGCTGGTGGAGATCTTGTTACTCTTGGTGTTTGTCGACACCTAGATGGCTCGGTCATTGGTGGATCATTGAGCGAAGGAAGGTGATTGTCTCCGGCTCTGATCATTGTGATCGTGAGGGGTTCTTGTGCCTTCCCCGACGGAGCACCAAAGGCAACTCTAGTGGATTGTGCGTGGTTTATGGATCCTTATGTTGTGTTGGTTGTGCGGCACCCGGTTGCGGGTTAGCCGTGTGATGCCTATTAGCGCGTGAACCTCCAAGTGAGTGAATCGCCACAATGGGGACTAGCTTGCCGGCAAGCAAGTAAACCTCAGAGGAAAAATTAATTGTGTCATCATTGTCTTCTTAGTATTCTTGGTATTCGTTGTGATTGATCACTTGCCACGGTGGTATATCACCTCTACCACTCTCTTGCTTTACTTTGTGTATTTACTTGTGTAGAGCTTGTGGTAGTTATAACTAGTTAGTGTAGCTAGTGTAGCTCTTTAGTTGTAGTTCTCTTGCTAGCTTGTTCACCAAGGTGTAAATTAGTGACTTAGCCCTTATGTGATATACTAGAGATCATAGAGATTAGAATTGGGTAGGTGACTTACGACACAAGTGTAGTGCTAGCGCAAAATTTGCTTCACCATCTTATTTACTAATCACTTGTCTTAGAGTTGTTGTAGAAATTTTTAATAGGCTATTCAGTCCTCTCTAGCCATTAGGGCCTTTTAGTGTTGTAATGGCTATTCGTGTGTTTTCAAGTGATGTATTTTGCAAGTGTTTCAGTTGTTTCGGATATATGTTGCCAGTGTTTTGTTTGGGTGTTGCAAAAGTAGATCTAGGGTTGCACATGTTGCAACAGGCCCCACCTACTGTAGCCGCCTGCTGTAGCTGTTGGGGCGCCGTGCATGCGCATGGGATGCCTAGGGGGATGGAGGCAGGGACATAGCGCGAGTGATCCTAGGTGCGTGAAATGGGAGTTGCTAGGGCGCCATGCATGCATCAGCCATGGTAAGCAGAGGGGAATAGGCATGTGGCCCCCGCGTGCAGGGATTTCTCATTTTTTGCCACCGATATGGTGTCCTGCTCTCTGATTGCCAGCTTTATCATGACAACTACATATTTGCCCCGAGAAATAGTAATTTGCTACAAATTTGCCATTTTCGCTCACGTGGCACGCCACTTCAGCGCGCCACCATGGAACTTAATGTCTCAATTTTCCCTGCTCAATGGTGCCAGCACTGCCTGTTAGCTCCCCTCTAGTGGTGGTCACTGCTAGTTGGCCCCGTAAGTCAGCCCTATCCTGTGCACAATTCATCTTCTTCGTCGGCCATGGCCATGGCTGGTTCCAGCACTACGCTCCTGCTGCTCCTCTCCCTCGCTGTCCTCCACTAACGCCTGTTGGACACCTGCTACTGCTGCAGTCCAACGAGGCTTAGCCCTGCTGGACGCCTACTGCTACCGCAGGCACTACTGCCGCCGGTGCCACGTGGAGCTACTGCTGCTTGTCGGAGCCGCATGCTCTAGTTCACGGGCTCCTGCTACTGCTCATCGGTGCCATAGGCTCGAGTTTTCCTCCTCTAGCTCTGCCCTGTGGGCCACAAGGCTATTGCCTAGGAGTGCTCCCTCACACAGTCGCACTCCAGGCTGAGCCGCGCTCTCCTCCACCGCGCCTGCGAGCTCGAGGTGCTCGACGGCCACGAGCTCACCCTCGCCAACTCACCTGGAACCTACAAGCCCACCTAGGCATCCACCCTTTACCCCTCCATCGGCCGACCGTAGGCCCCGCAGGAACCGGCCATGGCCATGCCCAACGAAGAAGATGAACAGTGCATAGGGAGGCAGAGCAGAGGAGTACTACTACTTGCGCTTAGCTCTCAGCTCTCGCAGTCTCAGTGGCCAAACTCTGAGAAGGAGCAGGATGGGCGGAGGCCCATGGACCGAGTGGACGGGCCGGGGCTAGAGCTTCTTCCTACCCGAGATTTCGGCCTCTACCTGCACACGACGCGACGTCCGTCCATCCACACTCACGGGCTACGGCGAGCAGGACCGCAAGCTAGCGTAGTGTGAGCTTCTACGCCGTGGCGTGAAGTTTGGGCGGATGGAGGCGTGAATTTCCATGGTGGCTGCCTGATTTGGCGTGCCATGTCAGCGAAAATGGCAAAAACGTAGCCAAGTAACTGTTTTCTGGGACAAATATGTAGTTGGCACGATAAAGCTGGCAATCGGAGAGTCGGCCACCGTATCGGTGGCAACAAGTAAGAAATCCCCAGCGTGCTTGCGGGCGCTGGAAGTAGAGGGGCCACAGGTGTCTAATTGGGAGGCACGGAGGTTCCCGCATGTGCATGACGCACGTCAAATGGGGTAGCAGCGCCAGCGTTTGGACTCAGGCGTCCGTGGCTCCGGATTGCAGGTCCAATCCTAGATACAATACAATTGTACTAAAACCACTATTAACATCTGCATAGTTAAGATTCAAGTATTTCAAGCTTATGTTTCAAGTGTTTTCATTTGGATGTTGCAAAATTATATCTAAGATGTTGCATATGTTACAATGACAATATACGGTTGTTGCAAGCGTGTGTTTTCAAGTGTTTCAGGTGTTTCAGACATATGTTTCAAGTATTATCTGGATGTTGCAAAAGTAGATCTAGATGTTGCATATACATGCATGTTGCAAGAGTACTGTTGGCATTTCTTAGCGCAATCATCAAGTGAGGAGGTTTTAAGTCCATCCCCGCCAACGGCGCCAGAAATGCATGTTGGCATTTCTTAGCGCAATCACCAAGTGAGGAGGTTTCAAGTCCATCACCGGCAATGGCGTCAGAAATGCCTGTTGGTATTTCTTAACACCATTTTACTAAGATTGAGTTAATCTTAGCAATGCCGCCAAGAAACACCAACTACAATAGTTCTTAATGATTATAGAGAATATCCACAAGCGTACAGATCTATCATTGTAGCATTTCAACCAGAAGTATTCAGGGTATCATTATTTATATTTTCCCAAAGGAGAGCAAGGTATTAAGAGTCTAGCATGAGCATAAACATGATTACATAATTGCATAGCGAACCATAGTGCATGACAGAGGTAAAAATGGTATTTTATGGATAGTGGAGACACATCTAGGCCAACCTCAAGGATAAAAGGAAAACAAAGAATAAAAGAATGTTCCTAAGCGGAGCTGGCATGTTCTAATATAGCCGTGCAAAGAACAGTTAATGATCATACAAGTTACATGACTAGAGTTAGAATCAAGTGTGAGATGGACGGGGAGATCTCCGAGCACTGGTCTGCAAGCAAGCGTGAGAGACTTTAAAACTCCAACATAATACCCGGACATGGGGGATTACAAGGGACGGATAGGGTTGTCACCACCTGCCGCCTACCCCTCAACCATGGGATATCATCATATCCGAAGGTTTCCATGTACCCGAGCACCATGTCCGTGTATAAGGAAACTACATGTATCCCCCCAAGACTCCAACCCTATGGATTGACAAGCAAGAATATATGCAAACCCGAAGGAAGGATGAATCATCGCCCCAACCCTATCTCTACTTCTACTCATACGAATCATATGGGTGATTAAGCATAAAGTTGGACATGTTAAGATCATAACACACAAACTATATGCTAGTTCATATATCATGATTATAACATGAAAACTATACTCTAGTTCATATGCACTACTATATAAATGATATGAGAGCATGACAATGGAAGAACTCTTCATAGTATTATTCATACCAATGTTGCTCTTCTTCTAAGGAGATAAGCTCTCCAAGTAGCTTTGCTAGCTCCAAATACTACTAAAAGTAAAAGTACAAGAGGTGGTAGTGAGGTGTAGCTCCAAATGATGGTGTATTATACTAATTCTTGGTTGGTTTGGTGCAGGTATTTTTGGTAACCACCGGGAACCGCAGTAGCATGGTGTGACTGAGCGGAGGAGGTGGGGGTGCGCCCGCACTCTAGTGGGCCCACCTCACAACCACCTTCACCCGGTTGGTTCCTGGATGGGCCTGGACCTTGTCCATGGTGGTATTCTGCCCAGGTAAGTTGTGTAGGTGGGTTTCTCTTCTTATTCTCCTTTGCGCATTTTTACATTACGCTTTCTATTTGCACCTTTTTGCTTGGTTTTGTTTATTTTCCACTTGTATTTGAATGTGTGTCCTGCAAAACATGTTTTCTCCAATACAAGTGGAACAAGGTCAATAGTACATGTATATGTGTCAAAACTATGTTTATTTCTCCTATTTTGGACTTAAATTGGTGGTTAGAAATGGTCGTTAGTGACCGCCAAAAAAATCCCCCAAGCTTAACCTCTGCTCGTCCTGAGCAAATAGCTAAGTACTTGGTTGTTGATTAGAAGTTGCTACTATGACGATATAATTCACAAGTTCTATGTTTATAACAAAGCATTCTTTTGTAATTCAAATAAGTTGGCATTTTATCCACCGTTTACCTTGATTATTGTGGGGCATATAGCTTTTCCAATTTCTTGGGCGGTTGTAAGAATTATCAATCATTCATTCCTTGATTAACCATCTATCTGAAGGTTTTATGATTTTTTTAAAACAAATGTAAGTTCCTCGAATGATTCTCTCGATCGCTCAATGTGTATGAAATCTCTACAAGGCATTTGAAATTTTGCCTTCTTTTCATATCCTACCACTAAAGCTTTTGAGTGGAGTTTTGGGTAGGTATGAAAGTGGGGCATACTTGCATCACATATTTCGCTAAGTCAAAAACCGGACCTCAAGGAAATGCAAGTCATATACTTTGATCAAGACGTGCAAGTGTGTGAAATTTTTCATAAAGTCCTAATTCTAAATATTTTTGGTACTCCTTAGAATCATGAATCTCTCCCTTTTTGATTGAATGCTTTTTATTTGAAAGTATGGGCTATCTTTATTTCTTTCTTTTCTTTTTTTTATTTTCTTTTCTTCATGCTCTTTGGCATGCATTTTTTTCTCTCATGCCTTTTGGCATGGATATTTTTCTTTTCTTTCTCTTTGTTATAGCATAGCCCATACAATTCTTTTTGGCATATGAAATTTTTGAGAGAGACGCATGATAAAATGAATGGAGTAATTATTTGGTGGACGGCAAAAAACATGTTTTTGCATAACTCTCACGATAAGAGTTAGCAGTTTATTTATGGGTGTACGTGTCATGGGTGAATGACAAGACTCTCAACAAGGGTCACAACAATTTGACAAAGCTCAATGCTCAAACAAGTAGCATATGACTAAGGTTTTAAATTTGAACCATATCATATGGCCTTGGTAGGTATTCATAATCATTGAGGAACTTTTAAATTTTAGCATTTTTGAAAGTAAAATCTTTGGATGTTAAGTTTATCTTAGAACCAAGTCATAGAAAATTATATTTGTACCATATCATAACTCACAAGACCTTAAAAAAGGAGCATGCATTTGCAACCCACAAGTTTTTAAGTTTTAGGATGAGATTTTTAGCCAACAAACTTAAATATTGGGGAATACTAAGTTATAACTAGGCACAGATGAATTATAGATAGAGCAACTATTTATCATTTCAATTTGGGAGAAACTAAACATTATTAAAACACATATGAGAGTGGAATTCATATTTTTGATATTTTTATCCTATTTTATTTTTTTGGTATTTTGAGTTTTTAGATTTTTTATATGCTAATAAATAAATAAATGTAGAAAATAAATATGAAAAATTAAAAATACGATAAAGATACAAGGTACCTCTGTAGGGTCCTCCCCCAAGCTAGTTATAGGCCTATGGTCCGGGATTGTATCCCATGGACCGCTAGTAGGCCGTCTGTGCTTCTTGTTGTTGTCTTAGCAGCGCGTTGATGTCCATGAACTGTTGCTGCTACTGTAGGTGCCACTGTCTCGTATCCTGCACATGAATGTTAAGTGTATTTTGAATTTCACCTGTGTAGATTTCCAATTCACCGAAGCGAGTGCTGATGCCATCCAACTCTCGACGGTCCGAAGTGAACTATCGTGGATGGACGGGTGGTGGTAGCCGTTTGGAGTCAGACGAGTGATGCACCCATGCCATGTCATCGGCCTCATGCCATCCTGATCCACCGGCCTCGTGTGGTTGCGGGGCGTGTCCCCAGCCAGGCTGATATCCAGGGGTTTACCTAGGCGTCTGCATGGTTGGGAACCACTTTGTATGGAATGCCTGAGGCACAAGTGGTGTCAGTGTCAGTGTCGGTGATGGCTGTTGAGAGCTGCCAGCTTCGTCTCTAGCCCTGCTCCTTGTTCCCCTATGAGAAACAGAAATCCTGCATGCTTCCTCTTGTTTGACAAGAGTGAAGGTGAGTGATGGGGATTTATACAAAGAGAGTTCTGAGTTAGGAAGCGGAATCTCATTTGTATATCCCAAAAAGAAAAATACAAGGCTTCTTGCATTGTCATACTTCAAATGATGCACTTGCATCAAGTAGTGCTAGTCAATATCAATGCGTGGAGTAGATATGTATGCCACATCTTGTCCATCCAATGCACCAATAACAGCGGCAATACGAGTTACAAGGGACATGCAAGAGATAGATGTAGAAGCCTTGAATGTTTCCAACCAATGTTTAAACATTTCTTTCACAGGAGCAATTTTAGTCTTTTTAAGCATGGCATAGAGAATTTGCAATTCGGCATGATAAACAAATCTTATGTCTTGCCTAGCAAACAAAGTCATGCCAATCCAACGATGCATGAACCTCAAAGTAGGATGATGAATATTCATTTTTTGAGGTTGAAACTTGCCAACTATGTTTTGACCTGAGATCATCCTCCAAAATTCATGGCGATTAAAACCTTTAAGAGCATGATCTAAGTCAATTGAACATTTTGTGCTAAAGCCAAAGTAAGAGCTGAGATTTCTCCATGTAAGATAATATTCTTTCTCAAAAAGATGGAAAGTAATCCCACCCTCAACTTCTTGCAAAGAGCATAAGAATTGAATTGTTAAAAGGCGAGAACCAAGCTCGTCGATGGGAGCAACATTCTCCCATCCAACGGCTTTCTAGATGATGGCGAATTCGGTGTCCATACCTATCTTTTGGAGAAGGTTGGGATCATATGCCGGTGTGTGGATGAACTCGCGGTTCTTAATGAGGTTGTATGCTTGTGTCTCCCGGGCTCCCTCTAAATCAAGATGTGGATCATCATCGCCTTCCTCCATTGGTTGTTCTTGCTCTTGCTCTTCTTCTTCAGTTGGCACCGTTTCTTCGTCTTCATGCATCGGGCTCTCTTCGGGCTCGGTGTAGCGCACGCTTGAGCTTTCGCGGGAATGACTTGAGCTCGCTCCCACGGCCTTCTTGAAAGCGCCGGAGAGCTTCCTCCCAAACTTGCCCATGGCGGAAAAAAGACAACAACAAAACTCACAAACGGGGTTACGTTAGTGAAAACAAATCGAACAACCCATGAGCTTGGTTTGGTGGTGATGAGTGTAGGATTTTTTGCAGAGTTTCCTTGCACTCAAGCTTTATGGAAAATATTTTTGTAAGTGATGGAGCAAAAGAGAGTGAGAGGGAGTGAAAATAGAGAGTGTGAGGGTGAGGAGAGCTCAACTCCGGGCTCTCGGCTTTTATTGACCGAAGCACCAGCTGAAGGAGGCAGAGAGCAACGGCTCCTAGCCATTGGAGCAGCAGGAGCTGCAGTGGCGCTAGGTAGGGTGCGGCCACACCCCTGGTGTGCCCGTACCAGAGGTGGGCCCGCTCGGCTCCCACTTCGGTTGGCTGCTTCTAACAGCTCTCTAGGTGAGATAACCGTTGGTGCTTCCCTCGGTTTCAAAATTTTGCTCCTGAATTTGATTTTCCACAAAACTTTTATTATATTTTGAATTTTCATAAATATTTTAAAAATAAGAAATGATAATAGAAGAATCTATATTATGAGAAAATGAATTTTATTTTATTTTTCCAAAAAGTTTATTTTGAAGCAAAATTTAAATTTTGAATTTTTAAAATTTTGAAATTTTAAATTTTTAAAGGATAATTACCGATTAAGCTTCGGCAAGGGATTGACATTTATAGTCCATTGGCAAGACTTCTCCTTTATTGCTCTGCAGCTGCATGAACAAATTCGGGAGAATTCTCGGGTTGCCCCGGGATTTTCCCCGAATGGTTGACAGGAATGGCAGCAGCTATTTGAGAAATTTGCATTTCTATCATTTTATTAAAACATAATTGGTTCTTAATAGAGGAGGATAAATTTTCAAGTTTTGAATTTATATTTTCTATCATTTTATCATTATACATTAACTTTTTAGTGATATTTTCATTAATTTTCGCCTGGCCTAATACCAGGTCTTTTAAGAAAGGTTGATTCAAATTGTAATTTGAGTTAAAGTTTGAATTACCTCCTTGCGGGCGGGACTGATTGTACCACCCGTTATTGTCCCGTTGTTGATATACGCAGCGTCTTCACGGGTTTGGGGGCAGTTATTCCCCGAATGTCCGACCTCACCACAGACTTCGCAAATCATTTGTGAGTCCATGGCCTGAACGGTGGCCTTCATAGCTACTTTTTCGTGCGCCTTTCATTCAATCTTGAGAGTAACAGGTGTATTTTGTGGCAATCATATCCATCTCCTTCACGTTATGCATGCCTTTTTGTTGTTTGCGTTCCTCTCCTCAGCTTTGGTTTGCCACCATCTTCTTGATGAGTGTCATGGCATTAGCGATAGTGAGGGAAAGGAACGTCCCTCCAACAAGCGGCATCTATGTGCCCCTTTAACATGGGCGTGAGCCCCTCATAGAAATTCTGGAGCACGAGCCAGTCCATTCCATGGTGCGAGTAGGACTAGATGTAATCCTAGAGCCTTTCCCACGCCTCGGTGATGGATTCGAGTGAAGTTTGTTGGAAGTTTGAAATTTTCCCCCTCAGGGCATTGGTTTTGGCCATGGGGAAAATTTTTGGGAGGAATGCTGCAGAACATTTTGTCCCACGTGTTGGCAGCTTCCTTCTCCTTCTAAAACCACTATTTTGCCTTCTCCGCAAGGAAGAAGGGAAACAGACGGAGCCTGATGCTAGCTGGTGCGACGTCTTTGATGACGATTATGTCGCACAGCTCAAGGAAGTGTTGCAAGTGTGCACTTGCATCCTTGCTGGGCAAACCATAGAATTAGTTTGCCTGTACCATCGTGATGAGGCCAGTCCAGAGCTCAAAGTTTCTGGTGCCCGTATTGACAGCGGGCCCAACGGGCACGTTGGCAACAACGGGGGTGGAGTAGTCGCTGAGTGACTTGTCCATGACGGTAGTAGCGGATGGTATGGGGGTGACTGATTCGACTGTCGGCGGAGTAGCAGAAGAAGTGGCACGATACCAGTTCTTCCTTAGGAGTGCCTCTAGATTATCGGCGTAGTTGTTCGGCAGATCAAAACTACTCATACACTATCCTGTTTTCATCCACAATAGGAAGAAAACAAGCAGAATTAGCCTACATAAACTAAGGCTACCATTACATGCATGTGCTCATGATCATGTCCTACTAGATTCTTTAACCTATGCCCTCCCCGGCAACAGCGCCAGAAATGCTTGTTGGCATTTCTTAGCGCAATCACCAAGTGATGATGTTTTAAGTCCATCCCCGGCAATGGCGCTAGAAATGCTTGTTGGCATTTCTCAGCGCAATAACAAAGTGAGGAGGTTTTAAGTCCATCACCAACAATGGCGCCAGAAATGCCTGTTGGTATTTCTTAACACCATTTACTAAGATTGAGTTAATCTTAGCAATGCCACCAAGAAACACCAACTATGATAGTTCTTAACGATTATAGAGAATATCCACAAGCGTACGGATCTATCGTTGTAGCATTTCACCAGGAAGTATTTAGGGTATCGTTATTTATATTTTCACAAAGGAGGGCAAGGTATTAAGAGTCTAGCATGAGCATAAACATGATTGCATACTTGCATAGCGAACCATAGTGCATGACGGGTAAAAATGGTATTTCATGGATAGTGGTCACACATCTAGGCCAACCTCAAGGATAAAAGGAAAACAAAGAATAAAAGAATGTTCCTAAGCGGTGCCGGTATGTTCTAATATAGCAGTGCAAAGAACAGTTAATGATCAGACAAGTTATATGACTAGAGTTAGAATCAAGTGTGAGATGGATGGGGAGATCTCCGTGCACTGGTCTGCCAGCAAGCGTGAGAGACTTTAAAACTTCTACACAATAATCGAACATGAGGGATTACAAGGGACGGATAGGGCTATCACCACCTGCCGCCTACCCCTCAACCGTGGGATATCGTCATATCCGAAGGTTCCCGTGTACCCGAGCACCATGCCCGTGTATAAGGAAACTACCTATATCCCCTAGAACTCTAACCCTACAGATTGACAAGCAAGAATATAGGAAAACCCGAAGGAACGACGAACCATCACCCCAACCCTAGCTCTACTTCTACTCATACAAATCATATGACTGATTAAGCATAAAGTTGGACATGTTAAGATCATAACACACAAACTATATGCTAGTTCATATATCATGATTATAACATGAAAACTATAATGTTGTTCATATGCACTACTATATAAATGATATGAGAGCATGACTATGAAAGAACTCTTCATAGTATTATTCATACCAAAGTTTCTCTTCTTACAAGGAGACAAGCTCTCCAAGTAGCTTTGCTAGCTCCAAATACTACTAAAAGTAAAAGTACAAGAGGTGGTAGTGAGGTGTATTTCCAAATGATGGTGTATTGTGAGGTGAGCACTACCCTCCTATTTATACTAATTCTTGGTTGGTTTGGTGCAGGTATTTTTTGGTAACCACCGGGAACCGCCGTAGCATGGCGGCATGCAACCACCATAGAAGAGTGGGGCCAAGCGGAGGCGGTGGGGGTCCGCCCACACCCAGGGTGCGCCCGCACCCTGGTGGGCCCGCCTCACAACCGCCTTAGCCTGGTCGGTTCCTTGATGGGCCTGGACCCTGTCTACACGGTGGTATTTTGCCTAGGTAAGTTGTGTAGGTGGGCTTCTCTTCTTATTCTCCTTTGCGCATTTATGCATTACTCTTTCTGTTTGCGCCTTTTTGCTTGGTTTTGTTTATTTTCCACTTGTATTTGAATGTGTGTCCTGCAAAACATGTTTTCTCCAATACAAGTGGAACTAGGTCAATATTTATTTCTCCTGTTTTGGACTTAAATTGGTGGTTAGAAATGGTCGTTAGTGACTGTCAACAACTATGTTTTCAAGTGTTTCAGGTGTTTCATTTATATATTGCAAGTGTTTCATCTGGATGTTGCATATGTGTTGCAATGGCTATACATGTGTTTTTCAAGTGACGTATCTTACAAGTGTTTTAGTGGTTTCGGACGTATGTTACAATTGTTTCATCTAGGTGTTGCAAAAGTAGATCTAGGGTTGCACATGTTGCAATGGGCCCCACCTACTGTAGCCGCCTGCTGCAGCTGCTGGGGCACCGTGCATGCGCGTGCGATGCCTAGGGGGATGGAGGCAGGGACGCGGCACGAGCGGCCCTTGGCGTGAAACGGGAGTTGCTAGGGCGCCGTGCATGCATCGGTACTGCGGGAAGCAAAGGGGAATAGGCGTGTGGCCCCGCGTGCATGCGGGCACTGGAAGTAGAGGGGGCACTAGTGTCTGAATGGGAGGCACGGAGGTTCCCGCATGTGCACGACGCACGTGAAATAGAGTAGATGCGCCAACGTCTGGATGCAGGCGTCCGTGGCTCTAGATCGTAGGTCCAATCCTAGATATAATACAATTGTACTAAAACCACTATTAACATCTGCATAGTTAAGATACTCCCTGTTCAAAAGGGTGTATATATGTGGTAGAAACGTTAATAATCTGTTTCTAATTGCATTGACCCTCGGGGGTATATATAGGTGCATATATGAAGAGATTTGGAGTACAAGACAAGTTGTACTAGACCTAATGATCAATATTATATCTCTAGGATTCTATCTTTATCTATAGAGTTCATATATGTTTTCAATTATCTTTAACCATACATATCTTTTCTTCTAACTTTCCCGCTCGATCATAGTGGAAGAGGAGCAGACGATTCTAAACCATGAGATCCAATTTTGGCGAACCTCCTTCCTAGGCGGTAGTGGTCACCCCCGCATCCATGGCCCACCGTTGTTGGCCATCCCAACACCTTAACTCACAACCAAAATCTACAAAGCAAAATCTCTATTGCTTTCTCTACTTCTTAGTATTCCCATCTAAAATAGTAGTTGAAGATTCAATTACGACAAACCTCTAGGTGGCAGTCGGGGCGACGGAGTGCAAAAAAACTGGCACCCCATGATAGGGAGTAGCAGTCGTTTTGCGTGGATGCCTCTATGTTTCCCAAGGTGGATATATAGGGAATGGTTGGAAAAAGTTTTTTTTCATCCTACAAAAGAAATTAAGATTGACAGTGACTTTACCAAACTATTGAAGATGCTCTTACTTCTAACAATTGCATTGCGATGTTTCATAGTGTAGACGCAATTGAGCTGATTTTAGAAAAGCTAGACAGCTGACTTGTGAGGAAATAAACTATAAAAGCTAAAAGGCATAATGAGAGTAGCTTTTCTGTGTTTTGAGTACCGAGAAACTGAATTTTTATTGCACATGTCAATAGCAGAAAGCCAACAGGCAGAAACAAGAAACAACAAGAGCAGCTTTTAAACAAAAAAATCTAAAAGCTATGGCCCCTTTGATTGGGCTTTTCAACCCGCTTGTGTTTTTTTAAAAGCCAAAAGACAACCAAAGAGGTGAAAAGCCACATCTGCTTTAGGCCACAAGTTATTTTTGCTCTAGTACAAAACCCACAACACCTTTTCCCCTGTTTTCACCTGCTTTTGGGCAAAGGAATTATCCACCTGGCACTGGTTAAAACGAATCATTTTTCCCTTCTGTTCTGTTCGCATCGCAAGGAAACCCGATGGTGCCGCCTACGACGAGCTCCTCCACTCGCCCGACGAGTGGCCTCCAGTCACACAGACGCGGCCCAAATGTGCTCCTCCGGCGGGGGCGGACGAGCGTCACCGACCCCGGCGGGGCCTCCCTCCCTCCCTCCCTCCTGCTTGGGACTCCGCCGGGCAAGATCCAGTCCTCTCCCCCCTGCCCTGCTCCCGGCGAGCACCTCCGCCCCCACGCCAGCATGGGTGCTGCTCCTGGGAAGCACCTCCGCCCCCATGCGGGCACCAGAGAGCACCTCTGTCCCCACGCAAGCACGACCTTTGGCACGCGGGTCATCGCCGGTGGCATGTGCAGCCTGTGCCCCATCCTCGGCCAGCGAGGGAGGAGTCAGAGAGAGATTGACATGTAGGGTTGTGTATGACATGTGGGGCTGCTGCTAGCTGCTTTTCCAAATGCTACAGCTAGTCAACCAAATGGTCACACCTGCTCTCACAAAAAGCTTTTACAAAAGTCACATCACAATCAAACATGACCTATATGTAAAACAAACGAGAGAAATGACAACCAAATGCGGAAAAGATTAGCGCGGCACCTAATGTGGGGGTGGGGTGCCATTGCCACGTCCCACAACCCACATCAGGGTTGGAGCAGTCAACAACCGAGAGCTGAGCTGTGGCTTCTCCCCCAATCATCGTCAGCACTCAGCAGGCGCGAGGCGAAGCACCGGCAAGGCAGAGCCGCAGCAGATACGGTGGCGGCGCTCGACAGCGGCTACCAGCGTAGTACTCCGTACGTACCGTCCGCTCGTACCGCTACTGCTAGTAGTAGCACAGGCCGGTGGTAGGTTACTCGAAATGGTAAATAAAGCGCCGCTTGGTGCGCAAAACGGCCTGCACGGCGGCGCCCGCCCCGCCAACCCCCCCCCTGCCAGCAGGTGTCTCTCCCAAATCATTCGCCCCCGCGCGCCCGGACCAGACCCCTACCCACACCTCGGCCAGCATCAGTCCATCTCTCTTCCGCTTTCCCATCGCTCTCGGGCGTCCCTGTCTGCAGGATTCCACTTCGATTTAAGCCACACCGCAATGCTGCATAAATGCAACTCTCCCTTCCCTTCCTCCCTTCCCCGTCGCGCTATCTACTTCTCTCTCACCCTCATCACAGCACAGCTCCAGCTCTAGACTCTAGGACAGAGGAAGAAGCGAGAGTCGCAGTCAGTCACAGAGGGCTTGCAGCAGCTGTGGCCATGCTCTGCTCCCCCTCGATAAGCCGGATTCCAAGCTCTGCAGACGAACAAGGAGGCAAGGTACATGTTCAGTTCGTCTTTTCTGATTCTTCTTTCTCCTTCTTATACAATTCCTTGCTCGATTTTTTTTGAGGGGAAACTCCTTTCTCGAATTCGCCGCTCATGTTCTCTTTTCTTCGATCTTCTATAATAATATATTACTGCACAGCTGATTTTTTTAGGTGAGGATCTTGTTCACTTTATTATTTCTATGGCTTATAAGTCGACTGATACTGATTTGTCGCGAAAGAAAAACGGTATCACGATTGATAAGCATAACTTACACGATCGAGCGAACAGGTGGTCTGATACGATACTTTCACTTTCACCGTCATCCGTCCATTCTCACCGGACAATCTTAACTTTACACTTGATAAAAAGCTCTTCTTAGTAATTTAAATTTAACGAAGGATCTCGTCTCGTCTCCAGTGTTCTTGCTATAGATTGCGATTTTAATACGAGGCTACATATAAATAAATAAAAAAAGAACCTTTCCACTGTGTTTGGTTGCTGCTCTTGAGCAGGCAGGCAGGCAGGTGCTTCTCCCCTTGCAAGTATGTGGTGTCCACACGTCTATCCTGCTTCCCGCTTCTCCTTTGTTTTCTTCCCTCTTTTATTTATCCATCACTGTTCATGTTCTTGCACTCCACAGTTCACACATGCTCCGCTCGCCCAGATCCATCCATGTACCTTGTAGGGCCTGCCAATTTATCATATTTCCATCCCCTTTTTTCTTGCTGGCATCTACTGAACGCTGAGCATTTTTTTTTCTTTTCTTTAAACGGAACGCTGCCAGTCAAGCGGATGGACAGAGAACAAGCGTAGATGAGTTAGACATGCTTGCTTGCTTGCTCCATTTGAGGCCAAATAAAAGGTGGTTGTGTGCTGCAAGATCCTGGACAGGAGACGTCATTGTTTACAGTTTTTTTTTTCATCCATTGACAGCTGCATAGAAGTTGGCAACAATTTTTAACATCATGCTTGCCTTCTTTGAGTTCCCATGCACGTCCCTCTACTCCTTGCAGCTCATGCTGCTTGCCCTCTTGTGTGTTCTTGCAGCGTGCATTCTGATTGAATTGTTCATAAAGTGATTGGCTGCTCATCGATGGTTGTGGTGGTCATCTGAGCGATGAACCAGTTCGTCCCTGATTGGAGCAACATGGGAGACACCTCCAGGCCGCTCGGGTAAGCACTAGCTCTGATCCCTTGATTGGTGTATAGAGATCATGAAGCAGAGACATCTTCTTCATCAATCGATTGATTTTCATCTTGTTGCGAGAGGGAGGGATTACCCAAGATTCTGCTGTGTTGTTGCGTGCAGCGAAGACGATGACCTCATTGAGCTGCTCTGGTGCAACGGCCATGTCGTCATGCAGAGCCAGAGCCACCGGAAGGTGCCGCCGAGGCCCGAGAAGGCGGTGGCGCCTCCAGCCCCCGCGTCGGTGCCGCAGGAAGACGAGGGCGGCCTGTGGTTCCCCTTCGCGTTGGCCGACTCGCTCGACAAGGACATCTTCTCGGAGTTCTTCTACGAGGCACCGGCACCGGCACCGGCAGCGGTGGCGGCGCCGGTGGCCTCTGGTGGCACCGGCACTGAAGCCGCCGTGGGCAAGTCGTGCAGGGACGACGTTTCAGCGGAGGCCGACAGGCGCGGCGGGGCCAGGGGCGGGGCGTGCCCGGTGTCCGAGGACCCGTGCGACCTGATGCCGCCGCCCAAGTCGACGCCCGCGTCCTGCTCCAGGCAGCAGACCATGAGCCTGGCCAACGGCGGCGGCAATGCCGACGATCTCTCGGACCTCGTCGTCCTCCGTGCGGGGAGCGCGGGGAAGTCGGCTGCGGCGGCGGCGGTGGCGGTGGCGGAGGTCGGCGCGTCGTCGATGCTGAGCGCGATCGGGTCGAGCATCTGCGGGAGCAACCAGGTGCTGGTGCAGCGCGCGGTGGGCGCGCCGGGGCGCGCGAACGCGAACGCCATGGGCGGCAGGGGCAACGAGGCGTCCTCGTCGGGGCGGTCCAACTACTGCTTCGGCACCGCCACCACCACCACCACGACCGAGCCCACGAGCACCAGCAACCGGAGCAGCAAGCGCAAGCGGCTCGACACCGAGGACTCGGAGAGCCCCAGCGAGGTCTCGTCTCTCCTTCTCGACGACGATTGCCTTGTCGGCCCGTCTATTATTGTTTAATAACAACGCTCCCGGCAATGGTACGATGATGCAGGACGCGGAGTCGGAGTCCGCCGCCATGTTGGCGCGCAAGCCGCCGCAGAAGATGACGACGGCGCGGAGGAGCCTCGCCGCCGAAGTGCACAACCTCTCCGAGAGGGTGCGTGACGACTGACGACAACTCCTTGCTAGCAGTTGCCTCGTCCAACAGTCGACGACGTTGTCTGACTGTCTGACATGGATGTGTTTTGTCCCCAATGTTGCAGAGGAGACGAGACAGGATAAACGAGAAGATGAGAGCCCTGCAGGAGCTCATACCTCACTGCAACAAGGTTAGACATCACTGGACAAGCAGTAGCTCCATTATCACTTTCATCATAACCTGTGGACAGTGTTTTATACAGTAAATCAGTAATAATCTTGTAATTGCATTACGTGAAGCAGACGGACAAGGCGTCAATGCTCGCCGAGGCGATCGAGTACATCAAGTCGCTGCAGCTGCAAGTGCAGGTCAGTGAGACAGCGACCACGTCCTCCCTCGCCGTGCAAGTGCAAGTCGGTCACTGACACTAACCGTAGGCAACATGCAATGCAGATGATGTGGATGGGCAGCGGCATCGCGGCGGGGCCGCCGGCGGTGACGTTCCCCGGCGTGCACCAGTACCTGCCGCGGATGGGCGTCGGGATGGGCCCGGCGGCGGCGATGCCGTCCATGCCGCGGCTGCCGTTCATGGGCGCCCCGCAGCCGGTGGTGCTCGCCAACGCGCAGGTGAACGTGAACCCGGTGCCGGGCTACCGGGGCCACCACCACATGCCGGCGGCGGTGGGCATCACGGAGCCGTACGGGCACTACCTCGGCGTCAACCACCTGCAGCCGCCGCCGTCGCAGGTCCAGGTCCGCCGCGTCCCCTGCCTGCTGCATTAGTTTTGTAGTATGCTGTGTGCCAGTATGCATGTGTTCCTGACAAGTTTGGGCAGCACTACGCGCAGGGCGTGGGGTACTACCCGTCGCTGGGGGCGAAGGCCGTGCAGCAGCAGATTCCAGAGCCTCATCACGTGCCGGGCCCCGGTGGCAGCATGCCAGCCGGCGCCGCGCCCAGAGTGCTGCCCCCAGAGAGCGCGCCAAGCAGAGGACCAGCAGGTACGGTACCATGCGCTCTGCTCTTCTCCTCATCTTCTTCTTCTGGGATCACAGGTTCACAACAACAAAGGTAGCCGTTGGTTTCAACATGTTTGCTTGGTTACAGCACTTGATAGGAACTGGTCCTCAGTGTACCACCAACCAATAATGAAATATTTAGCAGCTTTATTAACGAGAAAAAGGAAAAGAAAAACGTAAAGCAACCCTAGTGGTTGTCCAATTTCAGAAAGAAAAATAGTGTTTTGCTAGATATAGCTCTAGCTTTTGTAGTTGGTATTGGTACATTTTTGGGCCCCAATGGAAGCACTACAATGAGATCAGAACTGAACTGGGGCCTTTTTTTTCGCTCGTCCTGTACAGGAATATATTGTTCGCGTGAGTGTCCACGGTTTTGCATCTTGAGTTCGCACGGAATAAATGGTCCGTTCGTTTGGCCGATAAGTTACGGCTAAAAATACTGTTACTTGATTTATTGTAAGAGAAAAATATTATTCGTTGGCTAAAAAATATAGCTTATAAACTAAGCAAACAGGACGAAACTTTTTAGAGTATGGTTCCTCATCAACGTGTAAAGCGAGGGACAAGTACTATACGATACGGTTTGACGGCGCAACGGAGCTACTGTTCGAGTGCTGGAGCCTTCCATCATTTGCCAAGGGCATCTTTAGTGTGAATTCGGGTGCCTGTTTGCTTGAACTTATTAGCTGACTTATCAGTTAAAATCTACAGTATTTTTTTTCTACAACAAATCAGCTTCAGCCGGTTTTAATACCAGCCGAATAACTTGCTTACGTGGCTAAGGGTTTGCCACATCTAGTGCTAGTGCTATGCTAGATCGTTTTGTGGGACCCATGTGGTAGTAAAGAATCCTTATTTTTCTACCTCCTGACGGTCAGCCCTCAACATCCTCGATAGATGGTAGAGCTTCAGTCTCTGACAGTTAAAACGGAGAAATGCTTTCTGACCAGGAGCGTCTCAGCGGGAGGAGAAAACTCCAACCCTAAAAACTAATTATTGGAAGAGATATAAAACGTGTTTTGAGATTTTGAAGATCTTCTCTCCAGCAGAACGAGAAAATCAAATCCCTAACGAGAAAAATAGTGGATTTGCCTTTTATTTGAGGGGTGGGAGCTGTGATTTGAGGGACTGAGATTTTTTTTTTCATTGAAGTTGGGTTTGAAGAACTGTCGGAGCTATAAGATCTCCAAAATAACAGTTTTTTCTTGTTTGGGGTTAGGAAAGGGAGACTGTTGGAGATGCTATAATCCCCACTAGAATCTAAGATAACTTTTATTGTTTGGCTAGGGAGAAATGATTCTCACGGAGAAGCAGCTCCAAGGAGTGCGGTCGAATGACCTCTCATTCTTAATTCTAGCTCCTTAATTCTCGGATAGAGTGATTCTAATCAGCGGGCGGTGTGGAGAGGAGGTGGAAAGTGATTTAGGTGAGAATTGAATTTAGAATAGTGAAAACGCAGTTCTTTCTCCTGAGTCCTAGTGTAAATGGAGAAGTGATTTTTGTGATTTTTTTTCTAGTTAATTGAGCATAGGTAATTTGCATAAAGAAACTCCTCCAAACACCACGTCAAACTTCAACGCCGATTTCTTGCTTTGACAGACACCTATACATGCATGCATACTCACTCATGAACACATGCACACACATCCTACCACTATGGGCACCTTTGAAAGACTGAGACTAGGTCATCACAGTCGCCTCACTATCGACGAGCATTGTCGCCTACTATTGAAAAACTACGCTATTTAATACTGGAATAAATCTAAGAAAATATGAGTATCTGTGCCAAGTCAAAAACTACTTAAACATGAATAGACAGGTTCTACAAGGAACCTAACCAACTAAGCTACACTTAATTTGCGAGTCAATTTTTTACCGCAATGAAGCTGCTCATATGTGTTGTGTACTTGTGTTGCGTTCTTAGTTTTCCGTGGTGAGACGAAAATTCGTTGCCTCCAGCACAATGCACAAGTTTCTTTTACTCTATATATAGGCATAGAAGGACAAGGTCAAAAAGCTTTCTTTTCAAAAGTAAAAGTAACAAAGCTGCTTACAGAAGGGGGAAATGCAAGAAAATGATGGGCTAGAAAGGAAACTAGCCTTTTGGAGTTGAGCTTCAGCCCAATCATTAGCAGCACAACGGAGAGGAAGGTTCTGTGCTCTAAAGCTTTTGTTTAGTGGAGTAGCACCGAAAGTAACACCGCTCACTTTTGGGTCCTTATTAACAGGACCTGAAAAAGCTCCCTGAGAAGTAAGAACAGGACACACTGCGATCGATATGGGAAATGCCTAGCTTGTACTCCCACCCCGTCCATATGCAAGCCATACAAAATAGACACTATCAGCCTGTTTGGCCGGGCTACTCTGGCTCCGGCTATGTGCTATAGTGGATGGAGAGCAGATCCGAAGAGGGGAAAAAATACTGGTTCCTCTTAGCTCCTAATTTATTTGGAGAAGTGAGAAAAAATGTATTTCGATGAACAGTATGGTAAACAGTGCATGAGTTGGAGGAGCCGGAGCCTAGAAGCTCTTCCAAATAGCCCCTATGTATAGTTTATAGCTTAGTGTCTATAAACCATAAACCACTAAGGGCTTGTTTAGATGCAATCATAATTACTTCAATCAACTAAGTTTTATCCTAATCTACTTCAACACAAATGAAATTATAGATTGAGGTGGACATGAATTTCAAACGTGGCCTAACCGAATAATAAACATTTCATTTACGTGCTCAATTCAATGTACTCATGTTATTGTGAGGCAGCAAAACCCTAGCCAGTGGTATCTCAGGAAAACTACGTACCGTCTGACCATAGTGCCAATAAAATTCGGTAATGAAAAGAAAAATCTGATGCAATTGGACAAGATAAGGTTGCGATGTTACAGTAGGGCCCCTTTCCCACTTGTTCCGCACAAAAAAAAAAAAAGCTCCGATGGTGGGAGAATATGTTTTTACATATATATGCCAAAAGTTAGGTCGTTCTACTTAGACCTGCTCGCCTGGAACGTCAATTGTGTATTTGTATTGTACCTACCTTAATTTGTCGCCGGAGTATACTGGTAAACTGCTTCATATATCTCTCTTATGTCCACAAATGTCCATGGATGGATTTTGAGCATCATATTGCAGTTTAACCAATTTATTTTCGATTTTATCTGATTTCTTCTTCTTCTTTGCAGGGTGACTAACCAAAAAGGACAAATCGCATGGCGGGGCTGATGTTTAATTTGACAATTATGAAAACAAAAAAGAAAAAGAAAAGAAAATAGACTGCACAGAAGGAAAAGCTGATGAAATAACATGGGGCATTTTCTTTAGCAGCCCCATTTTGGGATCTGTGCAGAAATTTAGAAGGGATTGATCTCTTAACAGATTGTACTTAGCATGATTTTTTAGTTGGAACCATGCTAATCTTTAGTTTATCTTCTCAATTCTTGAGTTGAGATGGGTACGTAGCTGAGAGGGTTAGAGCTGGTGCTTCTGTTTTGCTGTCTCTAGATGCAATGCAAATGAGAAGTTCATGAGCTTATTATTAAAACACCAAAAGCAACTGTAATTGTTGGTGTTTTATGATTTGTGCAGTTTTCATTGTACATAATAGAAGCGCTCAAAGAGCAAATATTTTTGTTCTTGTGCTACTGCCGCAGAATTTTTTTTTCCTTTACTGCTATTCCTACTTTTATATATTTACTATAATTCTCTTCATATTGTACTTGTTATATTGCTTACACCACTGACAAATCCTCAATGTATGCTTAGGTTCAGGTAAAAATTAAGTGACCTTTTCTGGCGCGTCCACAAAAGTTCAACTTTGGAATTTGATATCTTAATCAATATTAGATCGTATATAGAGATTTCACATGGAAATTATTTTCAAAAGATAAAAGTTACAATGTCATAAACACATACTCCCTCCGTTCCAAATTTTAAGTCGCTTTGACTTTTTTGTTGCATCCATTTTGCTATGCATCTTGATATATTATAGCAAAATGGGTGCACCAAAAAAATTAAAGCGACTTATAATTTGGAACGGAGGGAGTAGCCAACAAAATTTTGTTTTGGATTATTGGATATCATAATATAGATGTCCAAAACATATTAATTACTCCCTCTGCTTTAAATGTATGTCATTTTAATTTTATCCTAAAACAATAAACTGCAATCAAATCAAATTGATAATAAAACACACCACATTTACAATATAATACCAAATTAAATTATTTACTTCAAATCCACAAATTAATGCATGTTTATAGTGTAGATATTTGGTTCGATAGATGATTAGATGTTAATATTTTTTCTATATAATTAGTTAAAATTAGAAAAGTGACTTTTTTGATAAAATTAAAACGATCATCATTCGTTTTGACTAAATAATGAGCATATACATTACTTGCCTAGAGTTGGCCCTAGGGGAGCGCAAAAGATGCAACAGCCTAGAGCCCAGTCCGAGTAGGGGCCCAAGATCTAAACCGTGTACATATATACTCAACAGTATTCTCTCAAAAAAGATATACTAAAAAAAACAATATCTTCAGTTAAATATATATGTGACTTTCTCATCTGAACATTCTTATAGGCTGAATTGAACAAATATTGATACTCTTTTTTTATTTGATCAATAGTTTAACTTAAGACAACTCTAAATATTATTTTATTTTTAGTGGACAAAATATTTAGATTCTGCCATTATATATGTACTACCTCCGGCACGCAAAGTGTGATGTTTTGGTTTTATCTGTAACTCAAAGTTTAACCAAATTTACTTAGAAGAAATGAAGAATATCAATACTTATGACACAAAATATATTTACTATGAAATATATTTCTAAATAGGATGATATTTATTTCATATCATAAATATTAGTATCTTTTCTTATAAGCTTAGTCCAATTTAAGATTATTTGACTTAGTATAACATTAAAATGAAACTCTTTGCAAGATGGTGGTAGTACACTTTAAGTTCATCCACCAGGTTCCTCGAAATGTAGGGCCGACCTTGTTGCTTGGAAACCAGGCCCTAAATTTGTTCGATCCTTTTCCATTCTTTTCGGGAGCACCCAAATGCAGAATAAAGACGTGGGGTTGAACTTGGTGCTTTGTGAATCTCGACTTTGCCCACTTTTCTATCTGCCGCACCACAGCGCATCCCTAAATAGATTCTGGAGATCTTTTTTTCGCGAGCTAAGAACAACTATTGTTCCAACCAATTGGAACGAGAAAAGGCGGTGATGAGTACGATTCTTATCTCCTTGCTGTTTTGATGATGACCTGATTGCCACAACGAAGCCACGCTGTCCAGATCACCAAGGTCTCCAAGATTTTTCTTTTAAAAAAATGTTTTCCAATGAATAACTTTGCAAACAATAGCTGTCCATTACCTTTATTTAGAGCATCTCCAAACATCTCTTCATATCTTTTATAATTGATAGAAATAAACATTTTAGTAAAAACGTACCCAATAGCATCTTTAATTAGATCTCCAAGTACTATTATTCTTTATTTTAGAATTCCCGCTAGTCAAACATAAAGTATATAGAGTACGCACAAGATATAAAAGTTATAAGAGAGTGAAAAGATATAAAGAGTTATTTTATTCAAATGACTCTTCAAACGATACTTTAGGCAGTGGGTTTAAGAAAAAATCTTGGAGATGCTCTTATGCAAGATAGATATTACTTGCCTCGCTAGGTGGATTGGGGAGCGAAAACGAACTTGGGTGTTCATTGGTTTTCAAGATGGCATCTGGAGCACAAACTCTAACAAGCGACCCATCGCGCTAGGGCACGAGCGCGTGACGCGGGCCGGCCCTGGCGCGCGCCCAACAGCGACCCATCGAGTGGACTGCCCTACCGGAGATGGAGAAGGAGAAGAAGACCGCAACCCACTGACTGCGACCGGAGACGGAGAAGAAGACGCGGCAGCGGCGACCGAAGGACACGGTGGCGGCGGCTAGGGTTTCAGCGACGGTGAGGTAGGGTTTCTTCTCCAACTCCGATGGGCTATAGAAGGGCCCGTCGGTGGCAGGCAAGCCGGTTAGCGTGGTAGGGAAGGAGGTCAGGCATTTTAGGGGGCCTAGCGGTGGTAGCGACGGTCGGCCGGGCTAGGTTGGGGTGGGGCCGCCATGGCCGAAGCTTGGAGCTCGGCATCGCCGGTGAGCATGGCCATGGCGGAGCTCCGACGAGACGGGGGCAGGGGAAGAAGGCAGCCGCCGAGGGCACTAGGGTTCGCCACAGTCGGCGTCGCCTACGACCATGGCCATGGCATTGCTCCGGCGAGGGGGCAGGGGAAGAAGGTGGCCACTGAGAGCGCTAGGGTTCGTTGGAGCTCCAACGAACCCTGGCGCCCGTGGTGGGGTGGTGGCCGACGGAGGGGCAAGGATGAGAAGGAAGGCGTGGTAAAGGACGAGCGTAGAGTGCTCAATGGCGAGGGACGGGGCAGAGGAGGAGGGGCACGGGGATGGTTGCGGGCAGCGGTGAGGCAGCCGCAGCCGCGGGCGGCAAGTGTGGGTTGGCAGCGCACACCGAACGGAGGTAGAAGACACGCTGAGCTAGAGTCGTGCGCTCCTAGATGTCACGACGGGTCGCGCGCTAACTCTGTCCCATCTGGAGACAGTAACTTCCTGACTCGGGTGTCGCCGGTGAAATGCTTGTGACTTAAATTAGCTGACCGGTTTGGATGTTTGCGCTGCCCCTCGGCGCTCACACTCATGCTTGACATGAGGACTCCCTAGGCCTTGTCCTGTACCTGGGCCGCATTCTGACAACCTTTAAACCAACCGCTACACTACTAAAAATATCCACTTCTATAATGATCAGCTTTCATCACTGAAGGAGCCAAATTCATCATAATTTTAGTTTTATGACAAATTTATGACGAAAAACGGTTTGTCATAGAAGTCACGTAATTCTTGCAATTCTATGACGATTCTAGAAAATCGTCATAGAAGTGGATAGATCTATGACAAAAGCTGATCGTCATAGAACTGCTTTGGCATACGTGGTAGGGAGCAGCCACGCTGGCGGGTGCTTCCGTTGGAGATGCTTTCCATGTGTACATGCTATAGCCGGTTGCATTGGAAATGGTTCGGGTACATGTCACCTTCTTATTGCACAAAGTGGCCATCTCTAGTTCTTGCGCATTTCAGATTCTTACTGGACCACGTGTCGAGACCCTGTTGTTCCACATGTCAGTTTTCTATTAGAACACGTGTCGTGTTGCGGTTGGGTCACGTGTCACTTCTTCATTGGACCAAGTGTCGTATTTTTATTGGTCCATGTGTCATGACCACAATACCCCACATATCTTTCTTTTACTCGACCACGTGTCTCGATGATATACGTCCACATGTTAGTATTTTATTAGGCCACGTGTCATGCCCTAAGCTACCCATGTTTCTTTTTCTGATTCGACCACATGGTAGGATGGATTTGTACCACATATTTTGTTTGTATTGGCCCACGTGCCCTGTCGTGACTGTTACACGTGTCATTCATTGGTTCGTCCATGTATCAGATTCTTATTCAATAATGTGCCTATGCCGAATCTACCACGTGCACACCAATCATTACATCAGAGAAAATAATTTCAGATCTACAATGCTGCACAAAATGACTACATGCATAATTATATTGAACCTAAATCAAATAATAGCAGTTCAGCTCAGCAGCAAACCACTAACAGAGTTCACATATCAAGCCGCCAAAATTTCACATCAAAACTACAAACAAACCACATGTTCACTTCATCAACAAGACTGAGAGTTACCAGCGTTTAAGAGCATGATATGCTCACAGAGCTTATTGTACTTCTCTTGTTACTGTTTCTTGAACTTCTCAAACTCCCTATCAGTGTTTTCTGCCTTCCTCTTCAGTTGATCCACTTGTTTGGCGAGGACAGCTGAACTTTCCTGATGAGCAGCAAGCCATTCCCGAAGTCTGGAGCAGCTTATCCTGATACTAGAATTTTTCAAAGAAAAGGTGCTGCAGCTGGCCTGGGAGAGGACCTTGGAAACAACATCTACAACAGGTTCTGCTTGTATAGTTTCCATAGCTTCCTGCAAAAACCAAGGAGTAAACATTAGGAAGAGGACTTAAATTGCAGAACCAAGAGATTATTTCAGTACAAGTAATGCATAGGTCTTCCTCTGCCTACTGCCGATAGAGATTCATAAGCACAATGCATAGGTAACATATTAATTGTTGTAATATTACAACTTCAAAATAATGGTGCCACTTTAGGCTCCTTCTACTTTTCCTTCTTTTATGCCAATGGCTTCAGCAGATTTTAAGGAAAGCAAATGAAGGTACTTACCACTGCTTCTCTTGCAGCATCGCTCAGTCCCGTGTTGCTACTGGTATGGAAGTTGTTGAAGATTCCCACTGCATCAACATCTTCATGAGGTCGATCATGTTCTTCAACGAGCACTTCTTGATCGTGTCCTACGTCCTTCCTGTTTTTGTCCTTTTGTTAAAATTGCACATGCATTTCTATTGACACAAAAGGCATTGCGTATTTGATAAAGAGTAACACAACCATCACTTACATATGCTTACAGGTGGGCAATATAGGAGCGAGATCCTGTAACCTGGTGGTACTTGACTTTTGCATGGTTTCACTTGTTCTGCTCTGAGACTGTCTATAACCACAATTGTGTTAGACCGCAGCACAAGTAGACTACATAAAGACTAGACAAGAAATAAATGAGTTCACACACACACACACCTTGTTCTTGGAACTTAACCACATGTGGACAAGTGCACACCACTGTGTGTCATTTATGCAAGACACACGATAGGTCTTTCTGATTTCATCAGCGGGGACACCGTTGAAGTAAGATTGCTTGAACCTGTACCATGTCTGCCATACAATAGACTGTAATACACTCGTGCATGCTTCTTTTGTTGCTTCATCATTGTCATCAATGGTCAGCCTCAACTACAAAAGTGTGAATGCAAATTAAATCCATTACTAAGTTGCTCAAGGCAGAGTTGAATGTCAACAGAGGATATACATACTTACAGATATCTTGGCCACAAATCCATTGAGAAGTTCAATCCATTGCTTGTAATGTTTCTAGTGTAGGAAAATTGGTACTTGAGACCTGACTACTACACTTGCCTCTGAGGCAGACTTAGCAGCTTGCAATGGATCATGTGGCCTTCTATTTTCCTTGACAACCGAGATGGGCATCCTTGTTCCCATTGATTGGGTGGTTTTGTGAATCCCAACCCCCTTAGTTGCTTTCCTCGACTTCCTCGCTCTTCTCTGTAATGGTACGACACAGTTTTTATACATTCAGATTGTTAGAAAGTAACATGGATATCAAATAGTGTGACTTGATTTATAGACATATCTAAGGTAGTACCAACCTTCGCAAGTTTGGTCATTCTGCTGGTGGGGAGGTGGAGTCTCCTCTTCAGCATGGCTAAGATCATCTTCACGTGACCAGTCCCTCATAGGGCTTTGTTCTCCTTGTGCGTGCTGACTTTTGGACCTAGTTAGAACTACAAGATGCTGCAACTCTACTGGACTAGTTGGCTTCACTCTCTTGGATTGCCATCCCCTAGGACCCATATCGGTGCTGCCTTTTGCCCTGTTAGCAGGGACTTCTCTATGACTTGTTCAACCCACAGCCTAAAATTGGAGAAACAAACTTAAGCGGCAAGCATGTAAAAATTGCATTGCTATCCACACAGCAAAGAATTGAATTGCACTGCTACCTAAACCAACCCCCTCCCATCCCAACAGGACAAGATAGAACAAGCACCTCAATTGCAAGGGGTACTCGCTCTTCTAAATCTGTATCTGTATCACCATATCGCTGAACACGCTCCCCTGCTTTAGGGAGATATTTCGGATGTCAACATGTAGATCACAAAGGCATTTATTGAGTTAACCTTGTACCGAATGTCAAAAAAATAGAGCAGGAGCATGCAAATTAGGCGCCTAAACTATAGCTTATACGGAAGCCATTACCTAAATAAAGCACATGTGAACTATAGCTTATACAGAAGCTATTATACTCAAATAAAGCACATGTGAACTACATCTCAACTAAGAAACATGTAACCCTATCACTATATATCTACATGTCCCAGGTTCAACCACTAGAGTACAGCACGCATCATAAAAGGAATTTGGGTACATGTTCCTATTCCTGGCTATGCTACGTCGTCGGCACTGCCCTCTTGTCATCCTGGTCGCGGAAGTGGTGCGACCGGTGTCGACGAAGGGGTAGTAGATCCGGTGTGGCGGTCATCAATGATAACACTAGGGCTCGGTCATGACAGATGCCGACGTAGGGGGGTTCGGATCCAGCGTGTACCGTCGCTGACGGTGGTCCTTCCGCCGTCAGCAGACCTGCTATCGACGAAGGCGGTCGAATCTATATCCGGCTTCGGCTCTGGCTAGGGTTTGGTAAGGTATGAAAGAGGGTGAGGCTAGAGGGTGGAGAGGGAGTGAAGCTGCTGTGTTGATGTGCCTAGCTAGGGTTCGCACTGGGGTGGCAGAGGGGGCAAGGCTTTGGAGCGGGAGGAGAGACGGTGCGGCTGGTCTGGCTAGAGAATGGAGATGGAGGTGGAGACGATGACTCCTTGCGCTTTTATGTGGCCATCACAATACCGTAAATACCCTTGTCTAAAATCGATGGCGTGGTAAACCAATTTTCCGCGAGGAGGGCAAAAGAGAGAGATATATTTTTTGGTTCGTGTTGGCAGCACTGCTGGGCGCGGGGATTTCATTTTCGCCCGAAATCAAATTTTTGCGTGGGCAGATTGTCGCCCCGTCTAGCTTTTTATGAGCAGAGACCGAATTTTATATGATGAATGGTGATGATATATAGTACGGAGTAATACACTAATGTGTATTAACCATCGGATCACCAATATTAATCCCCCAAGTTTCGGTGGACGGGGACTCTTGACAGCGTTTATGTGTCCATGATGCAATTACGCGACACGTGGGACAGTCCGCTACTAAAGGCATTCTCTGATTAGTACCTATCTTTTCCTCTTTTTTGCCATTTCCATCGCCATTCGCCCCCTCCGGCGCCACCCACCCTGCGCCGCCTCCCCCTCCCCCCTTCCCCCTTCCCCCTCCACCCACCCCCTCCCTCCCGCACACCGAAATCTCTTGCCTAGATCCTTCCGTGTCACGGGGATCTACTGCGCCGTGGCGATATACCACGTCGCCATCTATCAGCGCGCCACTCCTCCAGCGAGCAAGCCAGTCGAGATCACCTTCTCGCCTCGGCACGGTGAGGCCGTCTATGATCTCCTCTTTTTCTCTTCATGAATTTATGGTGTTTGATGAAATGCATGTGTAATTTTTTCTAATTGTTGCAGATGGCCTGAGTTAAATCAAAGCGGGTAGAACTACCACATTGCAAAAAGAGCCAGAGGCAAGCAACCATTCTCCGAGAAGTAGAGGAACAAGCACCACCATAGCCCAGAAAGAACCAGAGGAAGGCTCACAGTGTCCCAGAAGTAGAGGAACAAGCACCACCATAGCCTAGGAAGAGACAGAGGAAGGCGGACAGTATCTGAGAAGCAGAGGAAGAAGCAACTAAAGCTATGCTAGCCCTAGAGTCTAGGAATTCTCATAGGCAGACTCGAACAGCCCACCGACAGTAGCAGCATGAGGAGAGTGCTGAAATGGAACTCAGGGAGGAGGAGCTCACTGAGGAACAACTATAGCAAATGACCGAGTTCCACTTCAAAAACCAGACCAGTCGCTGTGCACCTTCCTGGATCAAATCTGCAGCTACTCATGGGGGTGCGGGCGCTCGCACTCATGGAGGTTCGATGTGTGCCACAATTGGTGGTACGAGGAGCGGTCGAGGAGGTAATTTGATGTGTGCCACAATTGGTGGTACGAGGAGCAGTCGAGGAGGTAATTTGATGTCTGCCAATGGTGGTATGAGGAGCAGTTGAGGAGGTTTGGTGTCTGCCAATGGTGCTATGAGGAGCAATAATATTGAGAAAGAAAGGGTTCTGTTCTATGACTTTCAGTATTACAGCTCAAAGAAGATATGGAGCATCAGGTTCTGTGATATTGAGTTCTGGTTTCCACTCCTCAAAGATCCTAGCACAAAATCATAGTTGTAGACTATGACTTAGGAGAGTTTCTTCAGGAGCTACCATGCTAGAGGGACGGCACTAGCATACCAAAGGATACTTGGTTGGGATGAGCTTGAGAGAGCAACTGGTATACCCATCCGGCCCCTCTTTAAGTAGTTCTCGAGCTTCGTTCACCTTTTCAGTGAGGTTGATCGAATTGTGATAAGCTGGGTGCATCAGTTCTATGCAACAGTGTGGATTCATCTGGAGCATGACTTCATTACTTTTTATGCTTGATGGTCGACTAGAGTGAATGTCCTATAACCTCCTGCAACAACTCCTCATGGTTGACACTTCAGACAGGAAGTTCCACTAGATAGTCTATCGAGATGCTCTTCCTCCGCGTCGTAGCAGGGCTAGAGGTACTTTTCCTATAGACCAGGAGATTCGGCCACTCTTCATAGAGCCCTTCACCGATGGTTCCTTGCGTACACCGGACAGACTGCGTCCAGAGGCTTATGTTCTACACATGACTCTGAGTAAGACAGTCCTACCTCATGGCGGCAACAGCGAGTCATTGACTAGCTTGCAGCAGTGGCTACTACTATCAATATGGAGAGGCGAGCAGTTTGACTTCTTACACTTTTTCCTGTCTAAGATCGAGGATGTGATAGTTGACGCTATCAGTATTGGATGACAGCATGTGTACCCTCACATCATCAGCTATTTGCTACGCTCGATTGACTCTGAAAGGAATGGGCCGCTGTACAACAAGTCGACCTACGAGGTTATGACCTACACGCCAGTAAGTTTAGACAATTGTCATTGTGGATAGTGTGCCCTTAGGTCTATTCAAGAGCTGTTACCCATACAAGACAGAGAAAGACATGAAACAGTGGATGCAAACCTAGAGTAGGCAAAGCACCAGTCTAGGATTGGAGGAATCTTGAATGTACGAATGCAAGATTCAGACTTTCTCGCATTGCATTCAGAAAAGAGTTGTAATAGATATTGTCCGGCACGTTACAATCACATAGTATTGGACTTTCTCGCATTGCATTCAGAAAAGAGTTGTACACATTGTGCCAATGATTAACATCTATACAATGCCTGACGCAGGTGAAAGCATTCAGTCATTGTCTGGCACGTTACAATCACATAGTATCGGACTTTCTCATGTGTGCATTCATAAAAGAGTAGTACACATTGTGCCAACGATTAACATTTATACAATGCCTAACACAGGTGAAAGCATTTAGTCATTGTCTGACGCATTACAATCATGTAGTTTCAGACTTTCTCACGTGTGCATTTAGAAAAGAGTAATACACATTGTGCCAATGATTAACATTTACAATGCCTGACGTAGGTGCAATCATTCAGAATAGAAATACACTAATAAGTTACTAAATTACCTATGGTATTTCATATGTTTCATGGATCAGTTGGAGGCCATTGTGCATTTCACTATCGATGGCAAGCAGATCTGGCGTTAGGAGCCGCATCCAATCCTAGCACTAGGCCACGGCCTCCTCCTTTGTGGGTTGCGCATCGAACAACCAGCAGCACAGACTGTCGGTCCATTTCTCCATGAAGCGCTTCAGGACCTTCTTCATCATCGACTCCGGCGACACGACCGGCTTCCACCTGGTGAGGAGCATGTCAAACACAACGTACCCTTCATTCGATGAGACAACACTAATGGCAATGAACCGGGACACCAAGCGTGGTACAACGAGCTTGTCGACGAATGGCGTCCACCAATTGGTCCCACCGAAAGTGAGCTCATACTGCAGCACCATCTTATCGTCGCAATCTACCGTGAAGAACCACCTACACAGAGCACCTTGCCAATCTTTTCTAGGGAACTCACTTGGTAGGAGGTCAAGCATTTTCTAGGGTGAAATATCAGACGCCCACCTCATCAGGTGGTCAACCTGCGCGTCTGTAGCTACCATTCCTCCTGGCAGTGGCTTGTTGCGGACATTTCTAGGTCCGCGCTTTAGGTAAGGAATGACGACACCATCAACAAACACATTCCAAACATCAGGCCAAGCCGCTTGCTTCCATGGAAGCACAATGTCATTTTTTTTGTACGTGTTTTCACCAGTACACTTCAACAGGAACTTCTAGACCGCGGTCAGCACCTTGGTGAGCATCGGTTGTAGCAAGTACCGGTCGATGGTTGACATCCATGGAGGTAGAAATACGTTAACTGGAACAATCTCCTAGGAAGCGTCGTACTTGTTGGCAGCGCCAGATAGTCCGGGCAACACTACATCATGCAGGAATTCCCTAGTGTGAGGGAACTCTAGCGGTAGGTTGTGCAAGAACTGTACCAATTGTTCCAGCTGCGGGAACCTGGTGGGAGTCCACGTCTAAGTTGATGGTAGTTAACAACCATTATAAACCATCAAATAAACATGCATAAGGGTATAAATATAATCACCAATAAAGGTTTAAGGGTTTAAATTAATAAATTCCACGAGTTTTGGTGAATCTATGTTTTCAACAGGGTTTAATCAGAAAACCACCAAGGATGACCTAATCATCAAAGGAAAATATGGAATTCCTCCACGGTACCTACATGGGAAGACTCTAGAAGGATCCAGAAGCCATGTCACCGAAGCAGAGAGGGAGGGGATGACATGTGGGGCCACCCGGCCCCACTGTCAGGCCGTCGGCCCCCTGGGCCCACCTGTCAGCCAGCTTCGTATGTCGGTCTCCCACCGCCTTTGAGGATGCATCTAGGCTGTTGCTTAAGTTGGTTTGATCCAAGGGCTCATGTTGGACCCTCAGGGCTATATAATTCAGCCCCTGCCTCTCCCTCCAGGCATAAGTCATCAAGTCACTTGAGAAGATAGAAACCCTAATCTTCTTAGAGCTCCTCCTCCAATTTCTAGAGCATAGCTAGTTAGGATAGATCTAGAGGGAGGCAAGCAGGACTTCGCTTGGATTCCCGATCTTGTCAAGAGTGTAGTTTCGTATAAACTTTGTACCCCTCTCTCTTTTGTTTCTCCATTATTTTTATATGCTAGTTACAATTGTTATGACATTATTAGTATTCATCTTATTCATGTTCTTCATTATGATGTTCAACATCTACTTTGATTATATGCTTAGTAGAGTTAGATTGTTATCAGGTTTATGCATAAGTTTGTATAGCACTCACTCTATGGATCCATGGGTGGGTGGTCGACATTGTGTAAGCATGGTGCTTATACGTTGTTTACCTGTGGATACACCCTATATTCTGGGTCATGTGGCAGATCGCGGATGTGACACTCCCGTTGAGTCCTTTGTAGTCCACTCCCCAAATATAGGCGCACATAGGGTCCGATTACGAAGGTAGTGCGAGCTCTGCCCTTAATCTACCTTAGTAATATCCCTCATGTGTAGATATGATGATGATATTAGCAATGATTACTTAGTGTAATTGCACTAATCAATGTATGCTTTGACTTCTAATTAAGGATGACTTAGGAATTATTCCTCTAATATTCTACCTGACCATGCTAATGCCATAGAAAGGAGTGCTCTGAGGGATTTATCATTATCATTACTTATTATATATCTCTTATCCTATGACTTGCTCTTGTTATGAGTAGAGTATTGGCTATGGTTTACTTCTCCTTCAATAGTATAAGTTATCAATACATGTCCATGTTAGACCTTCCCAATGGTAAAAATATAAATAACGATACCTAGAATACTCTCGGGTAAAATGCTACAATGGTATATTATCTGTGCGCTTGCAGATACTTTTCATTCATAGATTTATATATTTTCTCTCTAGTCACATGTATTAATAAAGAATTGCTTAGCGTTATTCTAGTAGTAATACTATGTAGTACCAACACATATTTCTGGCATCATCACTAGGGATGACAACTTAGTAAAGTTAGGGATATAGGTTTATAATAGGTGGCTAAGTACTTCAAACAAGGGACACATTAATAAACACCAACAGTCTCTTTCAACCATTTCATAATGGGGTCGACCACCAGTTCAATGATCATCCCGACATATGGTGAGGAGGCAAAGCTGTCGTCCAAGAGTATGTACTTGAGCTTGCTCACCGCCTCCATCTTCCTGTCAACTGCTTGAACGTCTCCTGCACGATAGGGACCAACATCTTGTGCGCTGTGTCTGGTAGGGACATCTCCTTGTAATAGGAGGGATACTTAGTCTGCAACTCCATGAACTCACTGATAACCGTATCCAAGATGACCTCGGTGTGGCTCTCCTGTAGGCTTGGTGGTTGCATGACCTCGTCATCATGCAGACTCAAATTGCTTGCGCCCTCGTCATCAGATGAGGTTGAATCGTTGGAGGGATTATTGGCTGGAGGGATGATGTAGGAGGCATTGGCGCGGTCGGTGCTGAGACCCAAGTACCTATGGCACATTCATTGGCATCCCTTTGGTGGTGCAGTCCAAGGCCATGGCCAGCACTGTAGCCCATGCGTTCCATTATCCGGTGAACCGCTAAGTTGTTCACAGCGGTCAGCGTCGGCGCCGTCGGATAGGGCAACGCTCGATGCACGCCCAGCGGAGCAGAATGGCCGAACCACGACGCCAGGCCCCCAGAGACAAATGGCATGGGTCGCTTGTAATCAATGGCAGCAATGGGCATGGCATCCTCGTCGGCAACCGTGGCGCCATCAGCATCGACAACCACGGCGCCACTAGCATCGGCAACCACTACGCCATCAGCATCAACAATCGAGGTGCTAGGGACAACGCTAGTGTTGAGCTCTGCTGGCGCCGTATGCTTGTTGTTGCCGCTTGTGGGCTCGTCGGAGGCCATGGGAAGCGGCGATAGTCGTGTGGATGGATGTCACAACAAAGTGGGAGGCAAAAGAAGTTGTGCACTACTAACTTTGTCACTTAAGTATGGGAATGTGTTACGGCAGTTCCAACCACTAGATGGAGGATGATCAGTAACTACTGCATCAATGCGGTTGAATTGAGATTAGGCCGCATCCGTCGCATTGCCATGGGCATCGCAACCGTCAAAGTTTGCCCTTTCTGATCGGAGGACGTGGGTGTATAGTTGTTGAGATTATTAGGACCCTAAGATAGTCCGACTATGAAATATAGATGCTCCAGATCACTGCGAGTCGATGAACAATGAAATACACTGCTGGCAACTATCAGAGGCTATCCAACTAGTCCATAGAACCTAACTATCAGGGGCAAACAACTAGTTCTAGTCTATAGAACCCAACAATTAGTTCTCTTTTTTTAGCCATGGCTAACTAGTCATAGTCCATCCAAACAGGGTGTAAGACAGTCCGATACTAGGAAATCTTGACAGGCCGGATAATAGTTTTAATGAAACAACAAAATATAGATCGTGTCAACTCTTGCGCCGAGTTCACCACAACCATCTGCCATTCGTCTTGCGCACCTCCACCTTGAGCTTATCTTCATCATACTCCTGCTCCTCCTCCCATTCCTCGTCCTCATCATCGCTGTAGGTGGCCTCGTGGATCACGCTGAAGAAGCAGGTGTCACCGACGTTGAGGTGGTTGCTTGTGCAGAACTCGTCCCACCCGTACTTGAACGATGTGCGCACTTTGTTGTTCGTGCGGGTCCTCTCCAAGCCCACAAACTAGTACAACCCAGCCATCTGTAGCTCGATGGCTTCCCGCTGCTAGTAGCCATGCACTACCTCGAAGTCCACTGGCATGTTCTTCGCCTCGCACAAAAAAGATTGATGAGAAAGACAACACTGGTAACTTGCGACATCTGTACGTTCTACGTCTCGTGCGAGTGCACACCAGATACTTCGCTTTGAGATGGTACTTCTTTAGGATCACTGCAAAACTCCTCGGCTCCATGATAGGTAAAGAGAGCTGACTATCGCCGGCCTTGAAGTCATGCGGGTACTGCTTGCGGTAGATTGTAAGGTCGAAGACCTTGACATTAATATATGATCGGCTGTCATACCGCAATACAATAGAGAACCCGTCTTGGAGGTCAAGGGTGTGGGCGAAGTGCTTCCATCCTTGGCGGAGGTACAAGTGAATGCCATCGAGGAACACCTCCACCTTCCACTGGGCCAGGCTCTGCTCATTGTCCAGACAAAGCTCGAGTTTCCGGCGACCTCTGACGGCCCGGGCCATTGCAGCCGACAGTTTCTACGTGCACAACGATCAACATAGCCAGATAGAGGGACAAGTTCATTCCCAAAGGCAAACCCCAACAAATTGGATTCAGCACATAGAAAACGGGCACTTACCAATGTTTGTGCATACAATCCAGGAAGAAGGATCTTCATGCACTTCAGGTCACTCTGGCTCGGTCCTGCCATGTCTTCTTGCAGCCCCACCGTGCCAACTAGGGAATTTGACAGTCTTGAGAAATCCTTGCTGGTATGTCTCCATTCTCATTCTCCTCTCGTGGGGGGCTTTCTTTTTTTGTGTTTCTAGTGTTGTCACAAATGCAAGGAGGGCACACAATGTTGGGGCATTAGTGGAGGAGCTAACATGTACAGTAAAAACCAGCGCCGACACTGACACCGTCTCATCGGCATAAATGGAGGAGACATGCTCTATTTTCATCAGTGTATGCTTGGAATGTCAATACTCCTACATCTCTAGTCGAACACGCCTTCTGTGGTATGACTGGTTGAAGTTCCCGAGGGAGTGCGACAGCCCACGAGGGGTGAAAAGACCTATCACCACCGCACCAGGCTTTCAAGTCTCAACCGTGTCATGATGGTCAATTCACTCATGTTCAGCTTTCATCCTGCATTCACTTCGCTCTCAACAACCGCGCAAGGTTTCTTTAAGAGGAGCAAGTCTCGACAACCAGGAAGTCATGCCACCATATATTTGAATGCGTCGGATAGTATTCGTGCCATACGCATTTGTGCACACATTTTCGTTCACAAAGGAACATTTACCATTATCTCATTGAACACATGATAGTCCGAGCATTGTAAATCTGATCGGGCCGGACACATCTCACTCTTGTCAACCGCGTAATGGTTGCTTTGTGCCTCGGTTTGGTGAACCAAACACGTATCAGTAGTGGTAGTAGTCATTAGTCGCTCTGATCATGCTCAAAATGAGTGGCTCTGATCCGTCATGAACCTAACTCGTCTTATTTGCATGTGTCTGATAAAAATTGTTGAACTTGTAACAGCCATGCAGCGAGGAGTTCATATGAACAAGTCTCGGCTCGATCTAATGCACAACGGAGGAGGCATACATGTTGCATTTTTACTGCACACGCCAGAAAGTCCCCCGCTATCCATTGGATCTCTCGTTGGATAGTAAGTGTACCCATCTCTAGCTAGCCGCTGCATGTCTCTTCAAAAGCAAGTCCTCTTCACTCTTCTATCTACCCCTCGACTATTGTGACTGCTTGGATAGGAGTGAAAAGACCTATCACAACCGCACCAGGCTTTCAAGTATTAACCGTGTCATGGTGGTCAAAATCTCTTAAATTTTCACTCATGTCTAGCTTTTATCCTGCATTTACTTTGCTCTTGGCAACTATGCAAGGATTCTTTGAGAGGAGCAAGCCTGGCCTAATGCAGAACAGATGAGCCATAGGTGTTGAAAATTCTACTGCACACGCAAGAAAGTCCTACCGCCTTATATTTGAACGCGTCGGATAGTATACATGTCGTACACATTTGTGCAAATGTACTCCCGGCCCCATGTCATAGATTATGAAAAATGTTACTTTCCTTTAGGAATTATTAAATTAAAAGCCAAGGAGAACACGGTCATGTGACCACGCCCCAACTACTAGTAATAATAATATTGGATGAAATGACGAGTGAGTGTAGTCGATCACAAACTATGAAATTTTACTACGCACACCAGAAAGTCCGCCAGCCACGCAATTGATGTCATCGTGCCGAGACTCATGCTGTCTCATCAGCATAAATAGAGGAGACATGCTCTGTTTTTGCAACCACCGGTGTAATACGACTTACAATTCCCGAGGGAGCGCAACAGCACCCACCTCCGGGAAAGATAAATCTTCACGGAGTATCTTGCCTTAGAAGCCTTAGAGTCCCTATGTATAAATAAATCTTTATGGAGTATCTTGCCTTAGAAGCCCTAGCGTCCCTGTGTATACATAAAGCCTGGCCTCACCCCCAATTCATATTGTTTACCATTCCACCTTCCATTGCGCAAAAGCCCTCTCCTTGCCACCCACCTCCGCCACCCCGTCGGTTGCCATGAAGGCCGTCGGTGGCCCGGCTACAGTCCTCGCTTCCTCCAAAGGTTGGCGGAGGTGGTGCCGATGGCGCACACCGGGTTGGTGTCGGCGAAGGAAACGACGACATCCAGTCCCCATAGATCGGTGTTCCCATTGCTGAGACTCACGACATCTCCTAGGCTGCTGTTCTCCCCATTGCCCTTGGTGACGACGCTGACGCCACTGGCACCGGTGGTTCGCTTGCCACCGCTGGCCCTGGTGCGGTCCTGCTCACCGTCGCTGGGTCTGCTCCCCACGTGGGCGGGTCACCTGCATTGTCGCGGTCCCCCTTGCCATCCACCAAGGCCGACGACGAGGCCGACGCCGAGGCTGATGACGAGGCTAAGGCTGAGGTCGACGACGAGGTCCACATCTTGGCCGAGGCCGAGGCTGTGGCCGACATCTTGGCCGACGCTAAGTTTGAGTCCCATGGCTCTCCGGGCTACGTCGTGATAGACTCGAAGGATGATTGTCTACATGGTTACGCAACGCCTGTTCTCCTAGGCCTGAATCTGTTCTTGCGCATTAACCCGTATGGCAGCCTAGTGTGCCCCATCTACCCCAACCGTAAGGCCTGTGGTTGGATCGAGGTCGGCGCCAGGGCACATGTGCTGGTGAGGGCACACGGCCCCCTAGATGGCACCTACACCAACGATAAGAATGTTGCCCGCCATCGCACCCTGGCAAGGAACCAAGGCTAGATGGCCTAATGGGATCGTTCGGCCACGCCTGTTCATCGTGGTAGAGAGGTTTGCTGGCTTCAACCAAGGCCAGTTTACCTTGTAGGCATTGGATTTTGTTCACACCTATTGGTGCCCTTGTTGCATGACTTGCGTAGAGGTGTGGGATGGCACTCTTCATTAATAGTATCAAGTCATGTCAACATATGTAGTTAGGACTAGTTTGCTGCCAGGTGCCATTAGAATTAGTATGAAGTTATGTTAATCATCTGTAGTTAGAAATAGTATGCCTAGGTAGTAGTTGGATGACTTTGAGTAGTGGGATGGCACTGCTCTCCTCTTATTATTATGGCAGATGAAGGCATGGTTATGTAGACTAAACTCGTATCGTTGTTGTAATCCACATATGTATGAAGTCTAGTTTGTCGTTATCTTTCTATCTAGTAGCACTAATATCCTCTTATTATGCATGTAATGTGCACATTTGTGCAAACATTTTGGTTCATAAAGTATCGTTTACCATTATCTTTGTGCACACGTGATGGTCCGAGCATTGTAAACCTGAATGGGCCGGACATATCTCAATCCAATCGCGCAAGGGTTGCTTTGTGCCTCGGTTTGGTGAACCAAACACGTATCACTAGTGGTAGTAGTAGTCATGAGTGGCTTTGATCTGTGTTGAACCCAACTTGTCACTTCGCTCTCGACAACCGCGTAAGGTTTCTTTGAGAGGAGCAAGCCTAGCCTAAATGCAGAACAGAGTAGCCATAGGTGTTGAAATTCTACTGCGCATGTATCTGTGGTGAACCCAACTCGTCTTGTTTGCATGTATCTGATAAAATTTGTTGAACTTGCAACAAAGACACCACGAGGTGTTCATCTAAACAAGTCTCGCCTAGACAGAAAGTCTGATGGCCTTACATTTGGTATCGCCATGCCAGTTCGCCGTGGCGGACATGTCTAGTATGCTGCCTCGTGTAAAGTCATGTTAATCATCTATAGCTAGAACTAGTATGTCTAGGTAATAGCTGGATGCCTTGAGTAGTGGGATGGCACTGCTCTCCTCTTATGGTCAGATGGCACTGCGCATTTGTGCAAACATTTTGGTTCACAAAGTAACGTTTATCATTATCTTTGTGCACACTTGATGGTCCGAGCATTGTCCATCTGACCAGGCTGGACACCTCTCACTCTTGCCAACCACACAAGGATACCTTTGTGCCTTGGTTTGGTGAACAAAAAACGTATTAGTAGTGGTAGTAGTCATGAGTGGCTTTGATCTGTGGTGAACCCAACTCATGTCTTCGATATAATTTATTGAATTTGCAAGAACCATGCAGCGAGGAGTTCATCTGAACAAGTGTCGCCTCGATCTAATGCACAATAGAGGAGGCATAACTATTGCATTTTTTACTGCACACGCCATAAAGTCCGCCGCTGTCCATTTGATCTCTAGTCGGATAATAAAAAGTGTAGCATCTCTAGCTAGCTACTGCATGCCTCTGCAAAACCAACCAAGAGAAATTGCTTACAAAAGCAACTCCTCTTCACTCTTCAGTCTGCCCCTCGACTGTTGTGACTGTGTTTTTGGAGTGAAATAACTGTAGAGGCTTTCCTCCTGCATCCAATTCACTATTGGCAACCGCGTAAGGGTTGATTTATGATTCGGTTTGGTAAACTAGACACGTATCAGTATACGTACTTGGCATGCTGGTTGAACTCATTAATGATCTTGCCGCAGTGGTTCAAGTATGTTGTGTGAAAGAAATGCTTTATGTCAATGGCTTATGCAGTGTATATGAACCTATAACAAGTACTAGTTGCAGTTGAATGGAATAGTCATGTACACAACAGACAGTTTGCATAGTGTAGTACTGACATCGATAGACAAAGCCTATGTGTCCATTGAAGCACAAGTTTATAACAACTAAAAATACCGAACATGTTCTGAATACAAAGCCAAAAATCCAAAGCAAAGTGCAGTTTTAGAATACATATTCTCCCAAAGATTATACATGAAATCTCCTACAAGTCATCGTCATCTCCAGACATGTGATCTCTGCCACCACAGTTACTATCGTCACTGCAATACTGGTTTCCAGTATCATCTGCATCCTCATCTTCATCCTCGCTGCCTTCAAGTATGCCAACTGCTTCCATCTTATGTCTTAGAAGGTCTTCTAAATTAGCTTGAATGACAGTGCCTTCTCCACCATGACTAGCTTCGTGCATAACCTAATCACCATCACCCAGTAGGACTTCATGCTCGTTGTCAGAATAGTGATCATCTTGGTGCACTACAAGCTCTATTTCATTCACGTCATACATATCCCTATGTTCAAACTTCTACACAACCCGCCAATCTTTGCCCAAGGAGGTGTCTTGTAGATAAAAAAAATCTTCCTTGCCTGTGTCGCGAGAATGAAAGGGTCATCCTTGTACCAGAATTATTTAATGTTGACGGATATGTAATGTTTGTCATCGTCAATGCCTGCAGACTTCGTAGTACCATCTAGATTGTACCTGTCACAGCGCAGAACAACCACCGTCCTATGGCTTTGTATGCTGGAGTTATACATCAACTGAATAACTTCTCTAAGGACACCATAAAATTTCACTGATTGGCCTTCATTTGTGATGGCGGTCATGACACCACTGTTCTGTGTACGCAAGGATGTCTTGTGGTCAACAGTGCTATACCTGACTCCATTAATACTAAAAGCTACACAGACCTAGACTTGGGTATCAGGACCACATGACGGTGCATATAAACCTTCACTGGCCTCTGTTGGTTTCTCTCAACGTAGCTCCTCGATCTGCACACAAACATGAAACCACCGTCACCACTAAGTTGTCGTATAATTCTACCAATGATCGGCCTAACAGAACTAAAATATGCTAATCACATACATGAGACATAAATAACCACGCTAGAAACTTTGGTGCTAGCCTACTATCAACATCATCACTTGCCCCTTGTTCCTCTAAAATTTGTCTGTATATTCTATAGCACATATAAACATTATTATTGGTAACATTTCGTATGTAATATAGGAAATAGAAATCAGCATATAAAAAATCATACTTACTACACATATTGTCCAACCTCGTTGCAATTATTAAGCACATACCAAGCTAGCTTATTGATTTCGACATTATCCTTGATGTCCTTTACCCTAATCTGGCCAATGGGCTTGACACTATGCATGAAAACAGAGGTCTCACCAGGTGCTGGCCCATCATGTGACAAATTGTCATCCGGGTTATATCTTGTTTTAACATCGTCCATGAACCTCTCCCAAAATGCCAACATCTCACTTTCTAAGTAAGCCACCGCAATTGATCCTTCAGGCCTAGCCCTGTTCCTTAATAAATTCTTCAACGTGCCCAGTTGCCATTCTATTGGGTACATCCATCCGTACTATACGGGCCCTCTAAGAAGTGCCTCATCAGGTAGGTGGACAACCAAGTGCACCATAACATCAAAAAAGACCGATGGAAAAATCTTCTCAAGCTTGCATAAGATGAGTGGGATGTCCCGTTTCAGCTTTTCCATGTCTTTTTTTCCTCCGAGTTCTACTGCACAGTTTTCTAAAGAAGTTTCCAAGTTCTAAAATAGCTTCATATAAATCTTTGGGAACAAAACCTCTTAAGCCTGCAGGTATGATCCTCTAGAGAAAGACATGTCAAGTATGCGTTTTTAGCTTGCCAACTACCTTGGTTCCATCTGCACTTATGGATTTTGCTAGGTTGGCTGCGTAGCCATCTAGAAACTTGACACCTTTAAGGAACTTGCAAAATTCTACTTTGTGTTTTTCCGTCATGACAAAGTGAGTTTCCGGGAATTTAAGCGAGGTGCCTTGCTGCACGCCGTGATATTGAGGCCTTATCTTCATATCATGCAAATCTAGCCTAGCATTCATTGTATCCTTTGTCTTGCCCTCCACTTTCAGCAATATCCAAAGAATGTTTTCACATATGTTCCTCTCAATGTGCATGACATCAAGATTGTGTGGCAGCAATAGGTCCTTCCAATACGGTAGCCCCCACCAAGTAGATTTTCGATTATAAATCACTGGATCTTCTCCACGCTTTTGTTTCCTTTTTCCACCATGCTTACCTGGTCAAACATCTTTCACCTTCTCGAGTTCCTCAAGGACCTCCTGTAAGGTGAACTTTTTCGGCGCATCTCGGTCCTCAGTTTTTCCATCAAAATCCAAGCTCTTCCTCCAAGGGTGATCCCTAGGAAGGTACGACAATGTCCAAGGTAGCCTAGCTTCTTTCTTAGGCTCCTTGACAATGGATTTTTGTCGCAATCAATACATGCATAATAACCTTTTGTAGTTCGGCCTAACAAGGTGCTCAATGCCTGGAAAATCATGTATGCACCAAAGCACGGCAGCGCGCAGAGTGAAGCCTTTCTTATTATCAAGATGTAGTACATGAAAAGTGTTGACACCCTTCCATAGTTCTTTTAGTTCTTCTATAAGAGGCTCCAAGAATACATCAAAATCCTTTCCTAGAGAGGTTGGGCCCAGGATCAGTAGAGACATAAAGCAATTCGATGGGCTCACACATTCCCATGGTGGCAGGTTCAGAGGCGTTACAAGAACAGGCCACATACTATATATCAAGCTAAAGTTGCCAAATGGATTGTAACCATCTATGGCGATGGCAAGCCTCAAGTTCCTTGGATCATCTGCAAAAGTTGGGTGCTTTCTATCAAAGTCCTGACATGCCTCCCCATCTGTTGGATGGCTCATTTCACCGGTATTCTTCTCTCTCTTAGTCTCGTTCCATTCGACGTTCGCTATTGTTCGTCGAGCAGCAAAGATCATCTACAACCTCGGTATTAGAGGAAAATGCCTCAAAACCTTATGAGGAACCCGCCTGCTACCATCTGCATCCTCCCATCTAGACTCTTTGCATTTTGGGCACACTTGCAATTCCTCATGATCACCCCAAAACAACACACAGTTGTTCTTGCACACATGGAAACTTTTATAACCTTGTCCCAATTCTTGAATATATGTGTGGGCCTCCTCACATGATTTTGGTACGTTGCTACTAGGGAAGGCATCTAACAGCAACGCCAGTAGTGCATCAAAATAGCTATTACTAACTCGATAGTGGGACTTGATATAGAGCATCCTGACAAGGAAGGAGAATCCTGAGAAGGTAGATCTAGAAGAAACTGATTGCTTCAACTTATCCAATACTCTTTCAAACTTTGTGACTCTTGCAGCCCGCTCTTCAGATGTCAACATGTTTTGAACTAAATCATCAAAATCTAGTAATATATTATCGTCGTGGTCCTCCTCCTCCTCCTCCGTAATCCAACCATCATGATGAGATCCATGCACATCTGATGGTTCTATAATGTCAGTACCTTCTCCCTCTTTCCCATGATGAATCCATGTGGTGTATGTGGGTGACATTCTATTTATAAGTAAGTCGTCCTTCACCTCCTGCCAAGTTTTAACCACCTGGTTAAGACAATGTGTACACGAGCAAGGGATGTTTTGCTTTGGGTATTTTTGTTTAACCATATCCATGAACTCTTCAACTCCTGTGATGAACGTCGGCGAGAATGGTCTCCCATTAGGAATCCAGGATCTGTCCATCTGTTGCAGCAAAAGTATGCAAAGTCCGTTAGAGTTTTGGCCATTGGATGGACTATGGCAAAACTTGCATTAGAACAAAGCATACAGTATTTGAGAGCACTAATCTGTGTATTTGTTCATATCATACTATGGGACAGTCTGGTTTTCTATTTTTATGTGACAAAAGCATTGATTTCAATTAAAATTCATACAGAATAGCCTTTCTTTATGTGTTCTTTACTTTATCGTGTACAGAAAATGGAGTCCTATAATCACAGAAGAAGGTACTTATACCTTTGTTCTATGAACTGGCACGGCTCGGCTGCAAGCCGCCTCTGCCGCGGCACACACCTGATCATGCGGACGCTAATGCCACCATGCTCCATCGAGAGAGCCCCACCACGCCACCAAAAGGATGCCTGAGCCACCACAGCAGATCGAGGATCCTCCGCCTCCACCGCTGCCGCAAGTCCAGTGGGCATAGATTTGTTTCCACTTGCAGGGGATATATCCAATTTAGGTCAACCTATAACACAGCGACTCCAAAGAGATGTCAGCATAGCTAGGCGTCTAGCGCAATGGTAAAGATGCTCTAATCCTTGGTCTAGATCTCGTGTTCAACTCCCAGGTATCAGACCTTTTTTGAGAAATTAAACCCCCACGGCACACATGGTACAAGTGACACGTAAACCGTCAAGTCCCATAGGTCGGATGGAGATGGAGAAAAGTTACACGTGACACGTAAGCCACCGGGTCCTACAGGGCGGATGAAGAAGGACCGAGCGGAGACTTTTATGATGAATTGCAAGCGTCAAGTGACACGCAAGCCGTCGGGTCCCACAGGTCAGATGGAGATGGGCCGTCGGGTCTCATAGGTTGGATGGAGATGGGCCATCGGGTCCCACAGGTACACGTGACACGTAAGCCGTCGGGTCCCATAGGTTGGATGTTGAATGGTCCCACAGGTACACGTCGGACGAAGAAAGGACCGAGCGAAGACTTTTATGATGAATTGTAAGCGTCACGAATGAGTAACTGCAGGTCCCACAAGTACACGTCGGATGGAGAAGGATCCCACAGGTACACATCGCATGGAGATATGATCGAGCGGAGACTTTTATGATGAATTGCAAGCGTCATGGATGAGTAACTACAGGTCCCATAGGTACACGTCGGATGGAGAAAGTACCACGTGGAGATCTATGACGAAGCTATTCGTTACAGATCGAATATTGTTCATCACAGATGTGTAATTAGTTCAATGACGAAGCCCTGTTCGTCATAGTTTTAAAGGAGATCGTCACAGATGAGTCGCACAAGTGATCTGTGATGAAACCCTATGCTCTTCTATGACGTTTTTTGTGACAATGCCTGATTTCATCATAGAAAGGGAGGGTTGCAGGATCGTCACCACTGATCTATGATAAAACGGAAAAATTCATCATAAAAAGCGCTCTTCTATGATGGTTTCAGATTCGTCATTAATATTTTCGTCATAGAAGTGGATATTTCTAGTAGTGCTTGAAGCCTGATTTGTAGCCGTGGTCAACCACGCACATGAGACACATGCTTGTTGCACGGTACCTCATGGAAATCAGACCTTCGAGATGGGTTGGATGTTCAATTTGGAAGGTTAATTCCACAGTTCTTCTCCAGTGGCAGTGCGACTGTGGTTTTATTCAGATCAGATGTGCCATCTCGAGTCCCTAGCCGGTCATGAACTCATGATTGACGAGCATTCGAGTTGCGACCAGGTTTCAGCCTACCGTTTGAGACATAAATACCGAAGAGGACCAGTAGAAATTGAAATCGGGAAAATCAGTGAAAATCGACTATAATTTGGTCGAGGTTTTCAAATTTTCATGAAATTTTAGCTAAAATTTGAAAAAAATCTGAACAAAACGGAACTAAAATTATTACCGGTGTTATATTTACCGAAGGTCACCAATAGGAACAAAAATCACCAATTTTCGATGAAAGTCAGCTGAAATTCTGCCGATCTAGGGACAGAGAATGCTATGAGGCCGCCAGGGCCGGACGTGAGGAGTCAAGGATGGACGCCAGCCCTAGGTAGGCAGTCGAGGATCGGAGGATGTGTGCCTATCGAGAGAAGGGCAGTGTGGGTGAGTTGCATCTTGGCGAGGGGGTCAGCGGTGGATATCAAGAGTGCCCCCGCCCCATTGTATTAAGCTAGTGATGAGCCTGCACTGGTGTTTAGCCTTTCGGCTTGTCGATGATTTTGGAGGTATAGTGGTAGAGGTTGTTGGATGACATCCTCTAGGTGGTCTCCGAGGAAATGGCATCAAAGTCATGCTATTGGGATGGAGCTCCTATTCACTAGGATTGAGCTTGCTGTTTCACCAAAGTTGCTCGCCGTCAAGCATGCTCTATCTATCTCATCTTGGTTCTCTCCCCTTGATCCATCTGTGTATCTCAAGCTTGTGTCTCTCTTTATCAATGACAGCAAGGGTCCATCGGTGGAGATGATAGTAGTGAGAGACGGGGTGAGACAAGAAGGGAATGGTGAGGGTAATAGATATTGAATTTAGAACTGTTTGTGTGACGTGTAGAGAATTGAGTCTTGAACCTTGGGTATATCCTCGCAAATAGGCCCCCACATCATCTCAAGGCGAATTGGGTCGTCACCAAGGGCCCCTGTCCTAGCCTTTCGTTCAACCGCTGTAGCTACAAACCGATGAGCGGCGGTGGCGTTCAGCGCGCGGTGGTGCCCAAAATGGCTACTGCCATGGCTTCCCGACCCCTCCCATCCTCAGCTCTTCCCCAAGCTTGGTGGGGCTCCCATGGTGGTGGACGACATCTTGGTCGGCGGGCCACCAGGTTCATGCTCCTCTACTCTGGATTCGATGGCTACCAACAAGGATCTAGTGCCACTCTACCCCTAGGCTCGTTGTCCTTCTCCATATGGCTCGTGATGGTGGCACTGCTGCTTCCGCGTGTGCATTCGCTGGTGCCTTGGCATGGGATGCTTGTGCGGTGGGGCGGCAGCACCGTCGCTTGGGCTAGGTTCTACACAGGTCCTCCAGTGGGTGCATGGGCGCTTCATGGCGGTGGCGATTCCTTTAAGGTCCGGGTCTTCACAGCTTGTGGGGTGGTGACTCCCCTCTTCTTGGGTTCTCGCGCCACTAGTGAGGTAGTGGAACGCCTTGGTTGCGGGCGCTGTTCCCTGCCCACGGTAGTTGCACTGGCCTATGGATCTAGGGCTAGGGTTCGGCTCCTGTGTGGCTATGGGTGGTTTGGACAGGGCCTCTGTATGGTGGTGGTTCCTAAGCGAAAGCCTTGCTCGGCCGCTAGCTAGTGCCAACAGCGATGGCGCCCTTGGAGTCTTGTTCCTCCTTGGAAGCATCGTTGTAGAACTACTACTCTAGTCTCATGCCTTGGTTCTATGTGACCATCTACCGTCACCTCTGTCTATGGTCCTTGCCGTGTCGCCCATCCATGTTGGAGCACTCTGTTGTGCATGTGCGTGTGGTCGTGTGCTTATCATCCAAGTTTGCAATGGTTGGTCCTACCGTAGCGTTGTTTGGGTCTGGTGGATGCTTTGCCACCGTCATTTAGCTTTTGTGGTGGATGCTTTGTCGCTAATGTGTCTCTTGTTGGCATTTCTAAGCGACATCACTAAGATTTGTGTTTCCTAGCGATGCCGCCAAGAAATACCTTGGACGATAGTTCTTAACGATTACAAAAAATATTCGCAAGCGCACGGATCTATCATTGTAGCATTTCACCTGGAAGTATTTAGGGTTTCGTTATTTATATTTTCCCAAAGGAGGGCACGGTGTAAAGAGTCTAGCATGGATATGAACAAGATTACATACTTGCATTAGTAAACCAATAGTTCATGACAGGGGTAAAAAATGGTATTTCAAGGATAATGGACACACACTTGGGCTAACCTCAAGGATAAAAGGAAATCAAAAAATAAAAGAATATTTCTAAGCGGAGCAGGCATGTTCTAATATAGTCTTGCAAAGAACAGTTGATGATCATACGAGATACATGATTAGAGCTAGAACTAAGTGTAAGATAGGTCAGAAGGCAACTGAGTACTGGCTTGCCAGCAACCTCATGTGACAATTTAGACTTCTACACCCTACCCGAACGTGGGGGATTACAAGGGATGGACATGGCTATCACCACCTACCGCGTACCCCTCAACCGGAGAGTAGGAAATGTATTCAACTGTCCCTATGTACCCGGGCACCACGCTCGATTACACATAAACTACCCACATCCCCCCGGGGCTCCAACCCTACGGATCGACAAGCATAGGACATGGGCACACCCAAAGGCACGATGAACCGCAACATCAATTTAGCTCTAATCCTACTTATATAAGTTATATGAATGATTAAGCATAAAGTTGCACATATTAAGATTATAACACTCAAACTATATTCTGGTTCATATGTCATGATTATAACATGTAAACTATACTCTAATTCAATAGCACAACTATATTGATAATATGAGAGCAAGACTTTGGAAGAACTCTTCATAGTATTCATACCAAGATGTATCTCTTCTTCCAAGGAGCCAAGCCCTCCTTGATAGCTTTGCTAGCTCACAAAAGACTACTAAAAGTAAAAATACAAGAAGTGGTAGTGAGGTGTGTAGCTCAAAATGATGTGTGTTAAAGGTGAGCACTACCCCCTATTTATACTAGAGTGAGGTCGGTTTCGGCGTTGATAAATTAGGAAACCGCCTATGCATGCCGTCATGCAACTGCCGGAGCAACGTGGGCCCGAGAGGCGGTGGGGGGCGTGGGCACACCTAGGGTGTGGGCGCACCCTAGTTGGCCCCACTGGCCACCGCCTTGCTTAGGTGGGCTGCTGGCTAGGCCTATGTTGCTTCCTTGGTGGTGCTCGGCCCAGATTTGATGATTGGATGGGCCTTTGCTTGGTTCTTTGATGTAGGATCTGCATTACGCTTTCTGGATTGCGCATTTTGCTTTGTTTTCCACTTGTATTCAAATGTGTGCCCTGCAAAACATGTTTCTTCCAATACAGGTGGAACTAGGTTAATAGTAAATGTATATGTGCCAAAAGTTTGTTTATTTCTCCCGTTTTGGATATTAATTGGCGGTCGAATATGGTCGTTAAGGACCGCCAACATCTCTCTCGGCAGATGCTTTGCTATTGTTGGTCTCTTCCCTAACGGATGCATTGCTGCCAACATCCTTTGGTCTCCGTGGATGTTTTGTTGTCGAGATCGCGTCCCTATGGTGGATGCTTTGCCGTAATGGTCGTCGTTTGGGGCTCCACTCCGGCGGATGCTTTGCCATGTTTGTGGATGCCTATGTCGTCTCCTTCATGTGGATGCTTTGCCACCATGGTTTTAGTTTCTTTGTAGGCAACTATTTCATTGATGTTTTTTATTTTCATAAGCTTAGTCTGTTTGTTGGGTGTTGTGGCTGAGGGTCCTCTCCCCTTGCTTTTTCTTGTTGTTCTAGGTTGCTTTGGGTTGTCAACCACTATCAGTGGGTTATAACATATGCTATGATGCCTCTCGTAGTTCCGTCATGTAATTCTATTCTTTTTAATGAAACACGTGTCAAGGCATCGCCAAGGCATGTTCATGAAAATCTTGGGTATATCCAAATTATAGGCTAGCACCCGTCTAGGGCAACATATTAGTCAAACTTTAACAAACAACACACGTTAATTTAACTTTAAAATTGTTTATCCTAAAGAACTGTGAATCCACTAGAGCAGATACAATAATTGGCTTATAGCCAAGTAAATGCTGATGTGGACGAGAGAAGAGAGGATAGAGAGGAGAGCTTGGCTCTCATGCAAGCAAAAGCTGAGCACAGATGCATAGGCAATGGTGGGTCCACACACTAAATGAATGTGAGGAGGATTATGAAAGAGAAGGTGGGGCATGTGTAAAACTAATAATAAAATAGTTTCTTATAGACAAATAAGAAATCACTATTGTATAGCTTGGCTCTTGTAACTTGGTTAATAATAGCTAAACATTTTGCTCTATTATTGAACTTGCTCTTATATCATAGGATGGAGGGAGTGTTTTGTAGGGATGAATTTAAAAAGACGGTCAAAGACTTCTGTAGGTTGAATAAAAAAAGACGACCAAAGAACCTCATGTCATTGCATTGTACACTAGTTTTGTTTAGCGCAAGTGCGTCACTTGAGGTTCCCAACACACGGTTGTAACTATGACCCTTCCAACTGGTTAGTTTTCTTACATAACTGATTGAACTCTTCTTTTCTTGCATGTCAGTTTCTTAGGCATTGCTCTACTCTCATCTTTGCAGCTCCGCTCCACCAACTTCACCATGGAGCAGCTTCATTGTTGAGTTTGTGGAACAGATGGTACTATTTAGCACACAACCTAGCTCTAGCTCCAGAATTGAGTTATTTTCATGCAAATAGTCTATTATGCCCCTGATTACGTTTGTTCATTCAAGTAGTACTCAAAAAACAAATATTTTAGTTAAATAATTCTATCATTCGGATACAAAAGGCCCGTTCAGCTGCTGTAATACAGGCCCAAAGAGACTTGGGGCTGGTACTGCATCGTACGTCCACGAGACCGATTCATCTGATGTCGCCTTCGCCAACGTATGTGACCGGTACCTGCTGCCTACGCCAAGCGTACGGTGGAACGAACCGGAACAGTCACTGATGAATGGGAAGATGGTAATTATCTTTCAACTCCACGTGAAGATACAAAACTCAGAAAACTAGAGTATCTCTTGAGGTGCTTCAGAAAAAACATGGAGTTGGCTCTCAGCTCTACATTTTTCTTGAAGCAGAGTTATTGGAGTTGAGAGTGTTTGACAACGCAGAGTTGGAACGGAGCTATAAAAACAGGAGCGGAGCCGTCCCAAACACCCCATTAATCTCTCTTCTCTGATATTAATGTCTACGAATATCTCGGATTAGTTAATCTTCTTAATTAGTTTTCTTACATGATTGATAGACTGCATCCGATGCTAACTTTAACAAAGAATGAACGTGCAATATATAAGAGTTCCAACCATACTGTCTATTTGTATACCACTGTACTTTTTTTTTTTGGGAAACTACCACTGTACATTTTTTTTTTTTTTGGCGAACATGCCTTGGCATCTATACTTATGCTCTGTAAACTAACTATTTTTAGGGAAGTCTCCCTCTCCCATGTCCCATCCAGCAAGGCGTGTACAGGAATGACGCACATACAAGTGGATCCTCATGGCAAAGGTCATCAAGCTCATCTTCTGGGTACATATAGCCTAAGTCTTGGATCTTGGAGCTATTCAAATGATAGGCTAGCACTCTTTCGATCGAGTCATTTAGAAAGATCACCTCTTTGTATGGATGAAATCCAAGGAAAGTTGTATGGTATTGGTAGCCCGTTCTACTGCCACCGTCCGGGAGAACATCATCATTATCGGAGTCCCATTCGAACTTCTCCTGCACCATGTCTAGGCTTTCGGGATCTCCGTAAGAGGTGATAGGAGCTTAGTCACTTGGCGATCGAGCTGCTTCGACACCCACTCTATTTTTTTGCCATTATTCGAATCATCAAGGATCCAAACCTTCACTTGAAAACGCTCATCTATTAATACACTGTACACCCCTTTTTTAGATTTTCCTATAGACAGCTTTCTTTCATATATTAGGTCGTACGGGTTTTTGGATGGTTCAAAAGCTACCGGCGCTTGAATCAGTTTGTACTTTCTGCTTGACAATGTTAACCTACAAATTAGAGCAAAAAAAATCACTGGGGAAGTTAGTAATAATTCATACTAGCTGCTACCTTGCATATTTTCTATATATATACGTACTATATATATGATGATCCGTACGTATATATGGACAGGACAATGGCAGTGTAGTAGAGTACCTCATAATAAAATCAGTCTGGCATTGCACATAGAGTGTTCCTCGCCAATAGACAGCGTAGCGATGTCCAAGAAATGTGTCTGTCCGCATGTCGGCGACAGTCCCCGCGGCTGGTCCTTCCCGAACAAAGGACCTCTCTTCCCACTGCCCCGTTTCAGATGAGAAGACATGGAGGATGCACGGCGACGGCGGCCATTCTAGCTCCTCCACTGCCGCCGGCCATTCTAGCTTCTGCTTCTCCGGTCTCCGCTCCACACGGGGGATAGAGTACACCTCGAAATGCAGAGTCATGGTTGGATCGAAGACGAGGTACACGTCCTTATAGAAAACGCGGCGGTACAAGTCGTCGTCCAGGTCCAGCCCCGTGCACCGAGAGCGCGGCGGGCGCGGGGGCAGGCGTGTCCACTGCCGCGTGGCTGGGTTCACCACGCAGTCCCGGAGCAGCACGAGGCCGTTGCAGTGGTCCCGGACCTCGAAGGCGTCCAAGATCTCGGGGCCGTCGCCGCCGGAGAACGTGTAGTGGAGGTCGGCGGAGAGCGCAGGCCCCGTGGACGGGCGGCACAGGAAGAGCGACATCCAGCTGATGCTGTTGTCCATGAAGATCCCGGCGATGGAGCGCGGGAGCAGGGGTAGGATGGCGCGCAGCAGGCCTTGGCTGTCCACCGTGGCGCGCCAGGACCGGCAAACGCAGCGGAAGGCGGCGAGCCAGCGTGGCGCCAGGCGGCGGAGGACGTCCGCCAGCACGTCCTCCGGTAGCAACTCCGTCAGGTCCGCATCCATCTTCTTCTTGCTTATAATAATAATGTATGTAATCCTGTGTCGACCACACGATCGCTCACTCCATGGACGACGACTATGCAGGAGAACCAGCTCGCTGGATCAGATTCGATGGATGGAAGTTGTATGATTTGTTCGTTCTTTTCCCTTGGCGATTGGGCGTCCTCTACCTTTATATTATACTAGCCACGGCTGCCCGCGCTTCGCTGCGGGTGATGTGCTTGGTATAGGTGGCTCATATGTTTAATATGTTCCTCATCGCGTTGGTACGAAAGGTTGGTCTATTTGGTACATTAAACAGGTAAATATGGGAAGGAAATGTAACATTACTTTTTTCATTACAATGTTGTAAACGAACATAGAGCTTAGGTGTCATTACATGGTGCCTATTGTAGGCCAACAAATCAATGACATGTTAGTGAAAAAAAAGTATTTGATGGAGTTGGGCTCAAGCAACTCAGACACTTAGATTCAAAGCACAACATTGTCAGGATTGCATTATATGTGGAAAGTGCAAAAGCTACAACACAAGTATGTCTCTTAACGTGAGGGTTTACAAAAGAGTGAATTAGGATCCACTCCCCTTAGGCGAAACTACAACACATTTCGTAAACCTGGAATCACACGAAGTACAACCAAGGCTTAGTCCAGAAGTCGGGATAGACGAGGGCAATAGAGAAACAACAGGATAATGATTATCCAAAACATGGCATATGACCAACAGATCCAGAAACAGAAGACTGAGAAGTAAAACATCGTTAACCCTAAGACCAAACTAACCAACGCTAGACTTGAACTTCTTTGAAAACCAGATCCTTTCTTCTCAGATTACACCATCACCTCTGTCAGACAAACATAGTTCCACAATGACCACTGGATCTCTTACCTCTGCTTCAGATTCGAGAGGGACGAGGATGAAGGAGAAGAGGAAGGACCAAGGGCATCTTATAGTGGCGAACGTAGATAGGGCGCAGCGCACCGAAAGTGGAAATGGCATGGATGGGATACATTGCTGGTTCACGCTGTGGGGATATAGCCGGCCATGGCGTGCTTCCTGCGCAAGCGAGCGGAGGGGGAGATAAAGGAGAGGAGAGAGGGTTCGCTTGGTGAGAGAGGCGTGCGGGCGGCCTTGTCCCCAAAAGAAGAAAGAAGGGAGGGGGGTCCGGTACGGGGACGAGGGCGAGTATCAAAAGCGGACCGAAGGACGGGAAAAGTAGAGGCACACAGCGCACGCGACACCGACGGCGTCCGCGGGGCACGCGGTGACAGTGACCCTACGTGCGTCGTGCGGTCGAGCTGGGCACAGTGCTTGGGACTTGACATCCACTCATGCTTTTCTAAGCACTCCCTACTACCCAAGCCTAATTTTTCCTAGATGTTCTTCTTTCCTTCCCTTCCTTGTCCACAGTATGCGGCAACCTTTGTATGAAGTTAGATCGTAACATCTTTTCAGAATTATCTAAACCATGAGGAAGCCAGTGACGTCTGTTCAGGCATGCCTCCCTTTGCTTTGCTCCGTTGTCTATCTACACCACACCTTGATGCCCACATCTTTTTTTACCTTTTTTTGGTAAAACTATACCGTACTCGAGTGTTTCTCGAGCGGTGAGCACTCGATTTTCTACGGGTACAATCCAGAACCGATCCAGCACGGACAGCCACCCGCGCCTGTGCACGATGCGTGCTCCGGAGTCCCATGTGCGTTGGCCCGAGGTGCATGGTCTGGTCCGCCTCTGCACCGACCAGTTGTAGGTGCATGCATGGTGTGCTGTGGTGTGGTAGACCAGGCCACCCGCTGCCATCAATCACCTCGCTTGCTACATGAACCTATGCATGCATAACTATTTGTAGCGGAAGAGAAGTTTGACTCAGAAAAAAGGCAAAAAAAATTGTTCACGGTAGAGAAGTTTGACTCAGAAAAAAGCAAAATAAACTATAATTTGGATTGGAGGGGGCAGTGGTCAACTCTTTTTGAGCAATTCTAGTAGTCATTTAACATTTGGGTTGCACGGTTGGATGTTCTCTCTTCGTTTTCTACAAGTAAAATAATTGGATAAGAGTTTTGCAGCCCCTAAATGGACTTGTTTGGTTCATGGGCTCATGGGCAAACTCGCCGAGCAATCTTTAGTCTCTAATTCTTTGCATTGTTTGACCACTTTAGCTGTCATGTTTTCTTAGCACCGTCTCACATGCTGTAGATTTATTTTATAGCCACAACTCCTCACTATTGTGGAGCCCAAAGTTTTTGTCACAAAAAGTGTGGCGCGTTACACTTCACTTTTGTGGAGTCCAAATTCTCCGCCACAAGAAGTGTGGCTCGTTACACTTGATGACTTGACTAAGCTTAGTCGCGGCAACAGTGGCGGAGCCGCAGGGTATGCCGGGTATGCACCGGCATACCCTGTAAAACTGGCGGCAAGTAGTATATATATACTATCTAATATAGTGTATACGCTGTATTTATAAATAATAAAAATGGAAAAGCATACCTGGACACCATCGTTTGATGATAGGAGGCCCATGTAACACGGTCCGCTCGGCAAGTGAACCCATATGGTATGCGCGCTCTGAGTCTCCGACTCTGCACACGACGTTTCAGTTTCCTAATTTGAGTACGGAGCGATGGAGGAACACACCGCCTGTGCCTGACGCCCTGACCGGGTGAGTCGAGTCGCTGCGGGTGATGTGCTTGGTATAGAAATTTTAAGAAATATGGCTCATATGTCTAATATGTTTTCTCATCGTGTTGGTACGGAAGGCTGGTCTCAATATTATAAACAAACATAGAGGTTGGTTGTCATTACATGGTGCCTATTCTAGGCCAGCAAATAAACGACATGTTAGTGCAAAGAAGTATTTGATGGAGTTGGGCTCAAGCAACTAACACACTTAGATTTAAAGTACAACATTGGATAGGACTAGATTATAGGTGAAAATAGAAAAAACTACAACACAGTGAATTAGGATCCAGTCCCCTTAGGCGAAACTACAACACGCATCCAATAACTACGGATGACAACAACGACAAGAGTACAATACAGGAGGACAGCGACGAAAAGCACTACTAATACGGGTACAACATTCCAAGGCAACTAATCTACCTTGGAACCACGCATCTTTATGCCTGTGCTCGGCGAATTCTTCTACCGCCCTGGCTATGGATCTGCATCTTCTCATGCCAATAGCTGAGTGAGAGGAACCAAGGGTTCTGCTTCTAAGACTTCCGAAGGTGGAGGTGCTAGCGGTTCTACATCACTAGTTCTCCTTCTTTCAGGTGGGTGGATAGGGATCCCCTCCAAGATTGAGGCATCCTGCCTTTCATCAACCAGCGTCCTCCGCTTGACCCTAGTAAACAGATAGGCCTCACCCAGCTGATGAACATGCCGATCTTTGGCCTCCTTCAGAGCTTCTGACATGGCAGTCTCCCGGCTCTCAGCAGCTGCAGCACTGGCATGCGCTTCGGCGAGCTGCACCTGGAGCATCCGAGTGAAGATCTCGACTTCTTCGGCACGCCGAAGGCATGCCCTCAGCTCCAAGGCTTGCCGGTCATACCGCTCATCCAAAGCAAGCAGGTACGTGGTCAAGTGCACCATGGTAGGACTATCTTCTTGTGCATCCCGCCCTTGCAAAGCCTCCATGCGAGCCATCCATGGGCGCCGATTCCTATCCAAGGGTGGAAAGAACTTCATGGGGGTACGGGCAACCGGCTCTTCATAGAGCTGGCAAAGGTACCGCAAGGCTTTGCGGGCCACAACCTGGTAGGTGTCGGTGAAGCTAAAGCCGATTGCGGTCACACTCCAGGCTTCGGTGATGTCGGGGAACTCTTCACTCTTCCCAATGTAGACGGTAACCTCACACCGATCGGTGCCATACTTCTGATACTCACGGCCCTCATACTCGGGACGATCTTTGACTCCGAGCTTTTGCATGGTGGCATATAGGATTCTAGGAAAACCCTCAACGTTCAGGCAGTAACTACTAACCCAGGCTCCTGCCATTTCTAGTGGTGGCTACAAAGAAGGCCTGACCAAAAAGCTTGCTCAAATGGAAAACCTAAGCGAGCTAAAGTGCGACAAGTGGTGGTACCAATGGCTAAGCCAGGCTCTGCTTATAAAGGCGGAGCGGTCTGTGGTCCTAGCGTGGTTCACTAGGGTTCTTGCGCGGGATCAGTATGAACGAATCGACCAAATTCCGCGCGTTCGAGGCGAGTGACGTGCGGTGCCATTATTGAGTAGTACGATTGCAGGGCAAGGGTCCGACAAGAGCGCAGAAAAGGGGTACGAGGAGACGTGGGTCAGCACTGACGCGACTCACGGGCGAACGCGGAGCACAAAGCCATAGCGCAGACCTAACTCTGTAACAAGCACGAGTAGGCCATGCACACTGCGACACGCGTGACGCCTATAAATGGTGTATCTGTCAGCAATACGACACAACAGTGCACAAACAGGCTATGCATTAATGCACGTCCTATGCGTTCGGGGTGAGCAATGGCTGAGGCCATTAATGACTAATACGACTACAAGCCAAGGCTGCGACAAGAGCACAAAAAAGAGTGCCAATGGCTAAGCCAGGCTTTGCTTATAAAGGCGGAGCGGTCTGTGGTCAATGTGCTTGGTATAGAAAAAATCTTGGGAAATATGACTCATATATCTAGTATGTTTTCTTATCACGTTGCTACGAAAGGTTAGTTTTGATAATGAGATTTGTAAACAAGAAGCAAACCTATGTCAATTTTCTCTTCCCAAAGAGAAGAGACGCTGCTTTCATTTGATCTGCTACTTTACTTGGATGTTGCAATATTTTTTATTGTGACAAAAAAAACACAGAATTACTGCCAAAAGTACCTTCACCACAAGTCCATAAGAATCTGAAAGCTTAGTTTTGATAATGAGATTTGTAAACTCAAGAAGCAAACTTATGTCAATTGCCGCATAAGATTGGCATGAACCGGCATCAATTAAATTTTTAATAATTCTGAGTGACTGATTTGCTCCATCAATATTCAATTCCCTGTAAAAGCTGAAGCAAGCATAGGTTGAAGTTAGAGACAAGGCTTGACGAAACCAGAAGAAAAACTTCTGCTGAGTGGACGCTATACAGTTGTGTGGAGCAATGTTCCCATTCACATATTTTTTTTAGCAGAAAATACAGCAGGGGAGGCCCCCACTGCAGAGGTTATATCAAACAAAAACAAAGACTGTGCAAAGAAGCCTCAGAAGAGAGGCAAAAAGAAACACCAAAAAACAAACCCAAGACAAAAAAAACTATACTAAGGCATGTATGCACAACAGGTATTCTGGGCGCTTTTGCTCACTAAATCTGTGTGCCTGAAGATTAGCCTCTTCAAAGAAGGAACTTTTTCAGGAATCAAAAGACGGACGACCTCTGTCAAAGATGAAATTATTTCTTTGCTTCCAGATTTGCCAAGCAGGTCTGATGAATATCTCCATAAAGACCATTCACATATTATATCTGTTATCACGCCTTTATACAGTCCAAATGTTTTTTAGAAAAGAAATTACTACTGACCTGATGTAAAATTAGTAGAGTGCACACATGATACTATGATAGTGATACAGAGGAAACTCTAGAATTACTCTAGTACCCATGACTACTATACCCTTAACAATACACTAAAGGATAAACACCATGCATTGCAGCCACGTTAATCTACAATGACCATTTTTCCTTCATGTTTTCACTTTTCAGAAGATGAGAGCATCTGATCTGAACAGTTCGCAAGGACTGGAAAAGCAACGAATCTACCTGGGTGGACTTGGAGCATTAGTAAGGCAAATTTTGATAGGGCTGAGAATGGTCGACAGTGCTTCAGTATCTTCAACAATGCTGTTTGCACCTTCTACTGTTTGTGAGGCTTTTCCCAGTCTATGCAAAGCAGTACACTCTGCAACGAGGTATTCAGAAAGATCACCTACTGTGTACTTTCAGGGAAGAAACCTGACTGTTATGATCAACACCACTGCCCAAATATACTACCAGAAGTCAGAATTTGGATATTAACTTGCCTGAGGGAAAGCAGCTTTCAGGAACAGCACCAGTAGGTGAACCATGATGGTCCTGAGTTGCTTGCATAGGGCCATCCATTTTTCTGTTACCTCTGGGTTTATCGTAATCAGTATCCCTATTGGTAGTAGCAGCTCTACCTGACAAACATTAAAATCAGTTCAAGATATAGAATTTATGGGAAAATCCCTAAGAAAAAGGATATAAGTTTACTATCTAAATTGCCTACTTTGGGGGGCAGCTGGGGAAGGTTGGTTCCTTGATGGTTGTGTTTCTTCTGCTTTCCTAGTACCTTCAGACCCTCTAGCTTCAAAAGGTGCAGGTCGAGACTCCTGAGTAATTTATGTGGTATTCAAGGCACTGATATCTTCAAAGACTAGGATTCCATAATTTACTTGAGCGCGTAACTAATGATACTTACAGCTGCCGGCCCCATTGAATCAGCTCTGACAAATGGGTGCTCCAACAATGCTGGCCAGGTTAATCTACTCTGAGGCACCTATTACATACCACACAGCATTAGAAAAGAAAAGGCACAGATGAACTCAGTAGATGGATTTGAGGGGGCAACACCAGTTATGAGTTTATGACCTTGTTGAGTAAACCCTTCAGGAAGCTCTTAAAGCTTGCGCTCATATTATCTGGATATTTTACAGAATCCTAGCAAGTTGATGAAATCATATAAATCAGTTCCGACAACTAACAAATTCAAGGATAACAAATAAGATAACTAAGCCTGGTAACCTTGACAATGTGCCGGATAAGTGCATAGACCGAATTTGTATAAAAAGGGGGCTGTCCAACAAACAGTGCATACCTGGTCAACCAAACAATAAATTTAGCTTGATAGATAGATTATCAAACACAAAGTAGAGTAGATGGCACCAAGTTGAACCATGTGCCAAAGGCCAGCAGTATATTAAGACTACAACTGCACAAAAGGAATGTGATACAATAGCATCTAGAATGTACCGGTATGAGAAGATTGCAAAAGTAACCAGGTCTAGATAGGAAAGTGAAGATGTACATACAAGATGACACCAAGGGACCATAAATCTGCTGCGTGTTTATACGGCTGTTCCCTCACCAGTTCTGGAGCCATATATAAAGGCGTCCCTGCATAGGAAAAGCAAGCCTAGTGAAATGAAAGTTTGGCAAACGGAGCTCATCACAATATATCCGTAAGATCAAGCAATATCAATAGAGCATATGCCTCGATGAGCTAAAAATCTGCAATAAGGACCAGCACAATTCAAAGGACACAATTCCATTTAATGAAATACAGTGTACAGCTACTTGTCTTGGAATGTAGCCTGAGATAAACTGACTGGAAAAAAACTCCAAAATTTGAAGAAAACACAGAAAGAGTTTAGATTCATAAATGAATAATGCATCGAAATCATACGGATTTAAGAAAGATGACAAATATAACAGTACACCTTAAATGCTTAATCACATGACCATTAGAGTTTGGCAATTGGTATCACGTTATTTTAGCGAACCAGAGTATCAGAATGTAGTAGCTCTACCAACAGGTAAGATGTGGCTAACAGAAGGCTTTCTATGATCCAGAGATCTGTGATTGATTATGAAATGAACTATTCAAATTGGCATATACATACTTTACCTACAGGCTACAAGACATGGAAACTATTTGTTAAAATTTCAGCTACCAGTGAAGATGAAAAATAGATACCCTTAATGGAGCGTAATACATTAGACTATTATTAATAGAGCAGCCAAAAGCTATGACAGTTTTTCTCTAGAAGAATGCTGAAACAATCAAACTGAAAGTTCAAGTATCCATGTGGTAATGTCCACGCGGCAGCCACTATAAGTGCATTTTGTTTGTATATCACGCAGACGAAGAGGAAATGTATGTCATGATTATAGAGTGCACAGAATTATCTGATATGTCTTATGTAGTCGTGGTAAAATTTAAAGTTCGATAAAGAAACAATAAATGTTGTGGGCGTAGGAACATCTTGTTACATGAACTGTGACCGTAATTTGGGTTTAACATATCATTGCCAATCATCTGGCTTCAAAATATACAAGCAACTTATACATGGTGACAAAAAATGAACAGAGCCAAATTCTCTTTAATCCAGAGTATCAAACTATACAAGAGAAGAACAACACCACCTGAAGGATAGGGGGTAATGTGATCACGACCAGCAGGTAAGAATCCATAGTCGCCAAAAGATTCTAGAATGACGGCAAGTCTCTGCATAAGGTGTATATTAGAAGCCATCACGGTCCGAAATGCCGAACCTTCTTAAAAAACACAAGTTCACTACAACAGTGATAGATGAAGGCTCCAACAATGTATAAATTTGTGCTCAAACAATGTATAAAATGTTAATACAATGTATAGAAATGTGTGTTCCAACATTAAATATTAATGTGCTCCAAAAATGTATAAAATTGTGTTCCAACAATATATAAAATGTGCTCCAACAAAGTATACAATTCCAGATGATTTCTTGCTTACACAGTTGGCTCAAGAAGCATCGAAACAAAAAAAAAAAACAAAGTACATGAAAACAAACTGCGAGAATCGTTATTTATCTAGTTTCTTTGAAACCTGCACTGACCATCTTAAAAAAATATTTAATTTAGTCAGATTGTCAAATCATAATTGCTATGCATAGAAATTTATGTATGCAAGGACAGAAACAATTTGTCTCTAAATGGATGCATCAATATTGCATACAAAACCATGCTTGCTTGCATTGCTAGCTCTTCATTTGCCGCAACCCCATGTTACTACAATGCTGTGACCAAATCGAATCAAAACATGGCATAGCAACTATGGCTTAAGAAGCATAAAAAAACAGAGACTCAATAGGAATTAACAAGTATCAACAGGGTTCTTGAGATCTGAGATGCAAAGCTCTGCCTATTCCACACCAAAAGAAATTGCTAGTAACATCCTCATAGTGCCTGGAGAAGTTCACAAGGGGGCATCAACAAGAAAGCAAAGAAACACTGGCAAAAAATAAAAAGAAATTGAAAGCCCAAGCATGCTGCACGCCAGTGCTGTCCCTGCGTCTGTGCTGCGCACTGGGCCAAAAGAAGGAAGGCAATATAAGCAAATCGGTCCATCCAACAATAGCAGGGCATATCATCGAGCACCTAAAAGGCAGCAGATACTCACCAAATCGTAGATGCAGCTACTAGATCGAAGAGCCACCAGATCAGGAGCAGGTCGTCGCGACCCTTAGAGTGGTCCCTGGAGTAGGATGAGGCACCATCGTCGGGGCTGGTGAGGTGGGGCCAGTCCCAGCCGCAAGCCGAGAAGAGCCTGACGAGTGGCCCCATCGCCCGCTCGTCCTCCGCACGCCCAGCAGGTTGATGACATAGTTGAAATCGCCGGAGATGATGCTGTCGGTGAGGTGACGAACGCAGTAGCTGGCGAGGTCTGGGCGGGAGATCGGCAGCGCGAGGAGGAAGAGCGGACGCGGACGGTGGCTGCTCCCAGCCGAGAACGACCTTCGGCTCCACAGCGTCGGGCAAGCCGTGGTGCTCCTGACCGCCGCCGACAGTGCTAGGCCGCCGCGCTCCCTACCGGCTTGACCGCGGCCAGGGCGCCGCGCTCCCTACCAGGCCGACCACGGAGGCGCGGACAGAGGTACCTGCTCGAGATCGATATGGATTCCGCAATCTGTGTTGAGTGGTGCCTGGATCCACTGAAAGAGGATACTGGGGGAGCTAGAAGATGCAACCGAACCTGAGGAACACCCGATCGACTCCATGGCCGGGCTGCTGTCGTCTGCCGCATCCCACCACCGTACACCGGCATCTCCATCCCGTTGTTCGCTGTAGCCCGCTAGTCACTCGACGGGAGCAGGGACGCCGCGGGTCGGAGGAGCGGATCCACGCCGCTGCAAGGGGCCGCCGTGGCTGCGAGTCGGCCCGCACCGCAGCCAGGGCCCGCCTCTGCCGGGGAGCCGAGCGCGCGTGGGGGAAGGGGCCGACGCCGCCGGTCGGGGAAAGGGCGGATTAGCCCCGCCGCGGATCGGGGAAGGAGCGGGGCCGCGCCACCGCGGGTCGGGGAAGGGGCTGCGCCGCTCGCTGCCAGGGCAGTCGGTGATGGTGGTGGGAGCCCGCCGCAGCAGCCATCGGAGGAGGAGGGACGCGGACGCGAGAAGAGCCGGCACCGACGTCGAAGCTGTTGTCCCATGACGCCTCCTCGCCGGTGGGGGAGCGGTGTAGGCAGCACCGCAGCAGGCCGCCACCGGTGCCTCCTCGCCGGATGGCATCTGAGACTGAAAAAGGAGAGAGAAACGTGAGCATTCAAATGAACTGGAGGGAGATGAGAAGGGCAGGACTTTCGTTATAGCTATCCCGTGAAGCAAGCAAGTGTCAGCAGCTTTTGCACGCATGCAAGCAAGACCCCAGCGGGATGCGTGCCGACCACCATGCACCGATTATGCATGTTGAAAACCCACCGCCCTCGGCTAAGCTACTGTAGCGTTTTGTTTTTATTGGATAATAATTGTCCTGACTAATTAGGCTTAAAACGTTCGTCTTGTAAAGTACAACCAAACTGTGCAATTAGTTTTTGATTTCGTCAATATATAGTACTCCATGCATGTACCACAAGTTTAATGTGACGGAGAATCTTCTTTTTGCATAGTGCCAAATTCTAGAATTTGGGGCAACTAAACATGGTCTTCGTTTAATAGGTACAGTTGCTTCATCTATCTTACCTGAGCCGTAGAATTTCGATCTCACGCACCAAATAAAAAGAACTGACGTGGACATCCTAGAAGGCCGCCGATTTGGCGTGCCTTCCTATCTTTAATTACACACACACTCCAAGTATAAGGAGTAGATAGAAGAAAGGCAAAGGCGTCTGGTAGCGGATTGCCGTTAAGGATTCGACTCGGACATGAATTTGAGAATTTCCCATGACTAGTTTATGTGAGAGAAAAATACTATTTCGGCTGAAAATTTACAATCGTTTACGACAAGCCACAGCCAAACGAAGCCATGTACAAAACAGAACCCGGCCGTGAGGCGGTGACCCACACCCTGACGCCCACCCGGCCTGTGCCGCACCGTGCAGGATGTGCTGCTTGGCGAAGCCATCCTCTGACTCCTCGATGCAGATGCAGGATGCGAGGGGACAGCCTGCAGACCCCTACGGCATGTGCTCCCATCGCACCCACCATTAGGGCTCCTTTGGATGCCTCAATACCGCCAGTATCCCCGCCTCATCCACGGGTAGCGCGAGGCCCGTGGGAGCGGCACCCACCTCCATTCTGCGTTGCCGTTTGGATACCCCTTGCGCTGAGAAAGACCCGTGCATTGTCAGCCCGTTCCCCGTCGATGAAAGGTCCTAATGGCTAGAGGGGGTATGAATAGCCTAATAAAATTCTACAACAACACTTAACAAAATGTGTTAGACAATTTTGCGGCGAAGCGAGTGTTGCGCTAGCCTACTAAAATGCAAGCCACCTACCACAATTCTATTTCGAATAGTGTATGTCCACACAATAGCTATGACACTTAGCTAAATTAGTGTGCTCTCAAAGACTAACTAAAGAACAACACTAATCAAACAAACAAGCTCTCACAACTAGCTACACTAAAGAGCTTGATAACTAGTTTGCGGTAATGTAAGAGTGAGCAAGAGAGTTATACCGCCGTGTAGTGGTAGGAACCAATCAATCACAATGATGAATACCAATGTAGACCAATCACCTCGGAATCAAATGATGAACACAATGATTTTTACCGAGGTTCGCTTGCTTCTTAAAGCAAGCTAGTCCTCGTTGTGGCGATTCACTCACTTGGAGGTTCACGCTTGTTGATTGGCATCACTCGCCAAACCCTCAATAGGGTGCCGCACAACCAACACAAGATGAGGATCACACAAGCCATAAGCAATTTACTAGAGTACCTTTTGGCTCCGGCATGGAAAGGTCAAGAACCCTCACAATCACCATGATCGAGTCGGAGACAATCACCTCCTCCACTCAACGATCATTCTTTGCCCAAGCAAATCTAGGTGGCGGCAACCACCAAGAGTAACAAGCGAAATCCGCAGCGAAACACAATCACCAAGTGCCTCTAGATGCAATCACTCAAGCAATGCACTTGGATTCGCTCCCAATCTCACTATGATAATGAATCAATGATGTAGATGAGTGGGAGGGCTTTGGCTAAGCTCACAAGTATGCTATGTCAATGAAAATGTGCAAGAGATCTCCCTGAGAGCGGCCATGGGGCTATAAATAGAGCCCCAATCAAATAGAGTGTTATACCCCTTCTTTGGGCAAAACGCGCTCGACCGGACGCTCCGGTCATCTTCGACCGGACGCGGCCCTCTCGTCCGGTCGCCTCGATGGACGCCACGCGTCACCGACTTCAAACGCTGTTCGTCGATTTCAGCATTGCTGAGTTGACCGGACGCCTCCAGAACCGACCGGACTGAAGCCCCAGCCGTCCGGTCGTTTCGAGAAGCTCCCCGAGGCATGTTTTTTTCGCCGACGCGGACGCGTCCGGTCCACCTTGACCGGACACAGACGTCGTCCGGTGCTCAACCTTAGCCATCAGTGTCGTCGACAACTCGACCGGGACGACCTTTTCAGCGTCCGGTCATTGAGTGACTCAAATCGTCCGGTCGATGAGACCGACGCCAAACATCATTTCGATCAACTCCATTTCAACTCTTACTTCTTCACCCTTGCTCAAGTGTGCCAACCACCAAGAATTTTGCATCTGGCGCAATAGAAAATAGACATTTCATTTTTTCCGAAAGCGTTGAATCCGCCTCGTAAGCTTTCGGCGGGAGGAGAGAAGGACCCAAACCCATCTCAACCCTACAAACACCTTGTGCACATGTGGTAGCATATTTACACAAATATTATCAAGGGTGTTAGCACTCCACTAGATCCTAAATGCATATGTAATGAGTTAGAGCATCTAGTGGCACTTTGATAACCGCATTCCGATACGAGTTTCACCCCTCTTAATAGTACGGCTATCAAACCTAAATGTGATCACACTCTCTAAGTGTCTTGATCACCAAAATAAAATAGCTCCTACAAGTTATACCTTTGCCTTGAGCTTTTTGTTTTTCTCTTTCTTCTCTTCAAGTTTAAGCCCTTGATCATCTCCATGCTATCACCATTGTCATGTTATGATCTTCATTTGCTTCTCTACTTGAAGTGTGCTACCTATCTCATGATCACTTGATGAACTAGGTTAGCACTTAGGGTTTCATCAATTTACCAAAACCAAACTAGAGCTTTCAGTCGATCCACGGGGGAATAAAAAAATCATCTCCCGAGTCGTGTTTCTGCCTCTCGTCGCCTCTCGCGCATCGACTTGTGTGGCTGCGCAAAGCAAGACATGGCGGCTAGGGTTTGAGCACCGCCACTCCCAGTCGCGTGCGCCGCGCATCCCCATCTCCCACCATCCCACGACTCGCTTCGTGCCAGCAGCGCCACACACTCCATCCATCCACCGGGAAGTAGCGCTGCCGCGCACTCCATCCTCTCGCAAGGTAAGTCATGGCGGCTAGGGCTCGAGCTCCTCGTCCGCCTTGTAGGTCCTTTCCCATTGAGACACTCGTCGATTTATTTCCCCGTCTCGCTTGCTTTCTTCTCGCCCGTCAGGTGTTCACTCCTTCTTCGGTAGAAGGAATCCATGGCGGCTAGGGTTTGATCTGTCCTTTGCTGCTCCCTGCGTCACCAGGCCGCTTTAGATCCGTTCGAAGAAGCGCGAGCCCTCCAAGAAGCGGAAGATCTACAGGGAAAAGTGGATCTGCAGCGGTCGCCCCCGTTCTGTCTCGCTAAGAACGCCCAGGTACCATCGTCCTAGAGCACGTCGTCACTCTCTAGGGCCGTGTCTTCGCCAATTGTCTTGCCGTCCGTCGTTGTGGTGAGTCTCCATGTCCCTTTCCCCTCTGTCTTTCCCAATCTTGGCTCCGTTGTTTCTTGTTAGATCTGTCGTGGGAGAAGTGGATCTGCAACTGCAAAATATTATTTCTTGTTAGATCTATTGGTCTTCATTTCTCTGCACTCCCATCGAAGAATTGGAGGAGCAGTTGGGGACGACCGACAAGGCGCAGCAGGAGCAACGAGGGAGAAGGGGAAAGGAGATGTGAGTGCCCGCCTGCCTTCTGTTCCGTTCTTGCTTCTTGGACTTGCCTGCTCCTACAAGATTTGCCGGATTGCACGCTATTCTCTTCTAGACTATTTCGAATTCTCGATTCCATCGTGGATTACATGCGAGTGTAGTATAGGTGTGCATATTATTTGGTTGAGTTCGAATCTTATATTTGAGTTGTATTTTGGACCGATAGTGTAACCAAAGCTCTGAATATCACCAACCACCAAGAGCATCACTTTCTTTGTTGAGTGCCAATAATCACTTGATACATAAGGCTTAGCTAACCCACAAGTGGTCGGTTTAATTTCTGTGTGCACTTTTACGTAATAAATGTATCAACATATGTCCAATACAAGTGGGATTTTTGGAGAGCACATCTTTGTTTTTTTTAAAAAAACACCTTGGACAGGTGTTAGTAAGCTTTTTTCCAGGAGACATTTCACGAGATAGTGCTCTGTGTTCATTAATAGTAGTGTAGTTCAGTTTTGATTGATGTGTTGTGTTCATTACTAGTAGTGGTGCTGATTTACGCAAAATTAAGTTGTCAAAGCCTAACCCAGCCGAATGATTTCTTAGTGCATGCAATAATTTTGTGTTTGCCGTGCTTGGAACCCTGTCCAAACCTTTGTTCAGTTCGGTTGTCTTGTCTGAATATGTCTTAAGTTAAAGAATTATTATGGTCATTACTTCGGATGGATGTATGCTCTCATACGCTTTAGGGATCTGATACACTAATTAATTGCATGCCTATCTTCAGTTAACTATGCGCAGATTATACTATTTTATATATTTGTTATGTAATTTTAAGCAATCTTTGGTCGCTCGCTAAGCATTATTATTTCTCTGTGCTGATTTCTGCAAAAATTATGACTATGCATTCTTGTTTGTTTGGTGTTTCTGAAACAGCAACAACTTTATTCTCTGTTTAGTGTTTCTAAAAATGCATATCTATGGTGTATTTCTCTGTGGTCAAATGTCCATGTCCTAGAGATCATCCATTAATCAAATGCATCTCCGTTGTCTTTGATTCTAAAGATATCGGGGACTTAAAAGCCATGACCACAAACATTTTTTTTTGAGAATATGCACTTTTGTTTATTTAATAAGAAAGATGAAGTTTCAAAATGGAATACAATGCGAGCCTCGTCGTGGTGTAATCCAGTCCTTGTCATCCGCCCGCCGGTCGCCTTAAGGAAACTTTCTTTTTTTCTCATATGAAGAGAAGGCGCAAGCAACAAGCGTCATGAAGTGTGAGGTGAACAGAGAATTTTTTATCAACTTCACAAACCCAAGAGTTCACCTATTGTGGATCAAGGGTGAGATTGCTCCAAAGGTAAGCTAAACTCAACAATTCAGAGCTTAAAACAGAAACATTAACTGACATTGACCATAACACCCATCAACCAGTCTGGCATAGATCATTTCCAACTAAAGATACATAGAGGCTTTTGCAGCCTTTGGGGTACAAGCAGTTTGTTTCTAACATGGTGAACAAAATAAAGGCTGTCAACACACATATGCTAGGCATCAGCATTTATGTTCCTTTCATTCTTCATCCTCAGACTTGTCCCTGCTGGTTTCCTCATCACCAATATGCTTCTTCTGATGGGGCGTGCCCTTCTTCTTTGTTCCCACTGGACTTGGTTGCTTTCTCTTCCTGAGCAAGACCTCTTCATCCAAGTTCTCCTCTTCTATCTGGCATAGTTTGGCTCCCAAAGCCCTGATCACCTGTACTGTCAGAGTTGGTGGATTAGGGGAGCATGCAAGGCATTTTCTGTCAGTGTAAGTTGATTTTCTGAAACCACCACTCACCTGTTTGAGCCTGCTGCTGCTCCTCAGGCTGGTTTCCACCATGCTTGCAGCCTTCTTATTGCTTCTTTTTCTTTTGGGTGACTGGCGAGACATCTTCTAGCTCCTCCAAGATCCCCTTGCATTTCCATTCTTCCCCCACTATGTTGTTATCATTCCCTGATAAGCAAGAAATCTGATAGTCTGTTACTAGCTATGATCTTGTGTGCAGTTAACATTAGTATTTGCAGCTCCTATATTTACATCTGTGATAATGACAATGTTCGTTGATGCAGGTTTGAGTGTCCAGGACATTTGAAGAGGCATCTCATGAAGTGTCAAAGCTACTGAACGTATCAGTCACTGAGAAATTTCCAATTTGCCGCATTCCACGATGCCGCTTTTATGTTTATTCCTTGCTTGAACTGGACATGTCTGTCTTTACTTCCATAATCTTGAAAGTCTATGCAAATGAATTACGTATTAGTACTAAATTTATCTGTGGTGCTAAGTTTCAGCTTGAGAAAACATCATTTCTGAATTCTGTGTTTTTTTTTTCTGATTATTCTGAATATTTTTTGTCGTCCGGGATTTGTATCCCCACGTTTCCCAAATGGTAGTTGGTAATTTTTCCCACTAGGGGATTCCGTCTCCTGGGGGACAGGGGTGGCAAGTGTAGTGGAGAAAACCCCTTGGGGGCTTAAACACACATGGTTTTGGGCACCCTTCATCCAAATGAGCCCTTAGGGGTGTTTAGTTACCCTAAACTTCTGAATTTGGCACTATGCAAAAAGAAGATTCCCTATCACATCAAACTTGCGGTACATGCATGGAGTACTAAATGTTAACGAGATCAAAAACTAATTGCACAGTTTGACTGTACTTTGAGAGACGAACGTTTTGAGCCTAATTAGTCAATGTTTGGACAATTATTACCAAATACAAACAAAACACTACAGTGCGCTACCGGAAATTCGGCGTCGCCGAATCGGGCGAACTAAACATGGCCCAGATTCACATTTAAAACTGTACACACATGCATCATGCATGTGCTGTTCTGATTGGCGTTTGCCTCCGATCTCACACTGAAACAACTTACAAGCTAGCGGGGCGCCTGGCTTGGCCATCACGACGCGATCGAGCGCCGACAACGATGCCCAAGTTATTATCTGGGCCGTGTTTAGTTGCCCGAATAGGTGCGTTTGTTTTTATTTATTAATAATTGTCCAATCATTGACTAATTAAGCTCAAAACGTTCGTCTCGCAAAGTACAACTAATCTGTGTAATTAGTTTTTAATTTCGTCAATATTTAGTACTCCATATATGTACCGCAAATTTAATGTGACAGAAAATCTTCTTTTTACATAGTGTCAAAGTTAGAAATTTGGTGCAACAAAACATGGCCCTGTTGGAAGTCCGTGATCCCGCGACGCTCGTGATCAACCGCCGCCGCCGGCAGCCTGGTCTAAATGGTGCTGGCCGTGAACGTACGGGACACCTTGCCTGCCTGAGCGCTATGCAGGGTTTTCAATTTCAGGATTAGAAATTTTTCGACCACCTTCGAAATTACTGGATTTCGTGAATTGCGTTCAAAATTTAGCCAAATGTTTTTAAGGACTTGGACATGAAGTATGCTTCTTCTGAAATTTTTAGATCTAAACAAAACGTTAACATGATTTATTTATGACTACTCATCCATGTTGAGTAGAAGAATATGCAACATAAACAATAGCATAAGGTTATATATCTACACCAAAGCACATGTACTAGTGTAATATGAAATTTCAGGTTTTTCTTTCGGCCACCACCGAAATTACTAAAATTTGTGAAATTTCGGCAAAAATTTGAACTCTGGCGATATGTCTCTATGTTTATGTTTGATTCTGACAAGATAAACGTAATAATATCAAGTACAGTGTTATAAGTTTTGACATATACACGTGCTGGAACCTTGATTACTATAGCCAATGGATTGAACTACTGGTAACAACACAAGGGCATATGATTGCTAATAAATATACACTCCAATATAATAGTAGCAAAACTACTCTTAAACTTATGAAGCTATGGGCCTATTTGGATATGTGTTATGCGGCCATGTGGTGCGCTAGAAGAAATCGGCCTCCCCGCGTTCATTATCGCGGTGGATGAATCTTGCGCGGTTAAAACAATCGTGGATACCACAAGACCCACAAGACATTTGGTGGGAGTTTTTTTATTCTTGCGGTGGAGTTTCAATCGGTTCCAAACAGGACCCACGACTACTGCTGAAATTTTAGAAGCTGATCTCATAGGCAAAGAGAGTAAAACAATTTTTTTAACAAAAAGAAAGTGTTATTTCAGCTATTTCAACATTTTTATCAAAATATGAATTGTTACAAAATAAACATGTTGCATTGGCTCTTGTTGGAACTAATATTTTGCAGCATAATATGAAAGAAATAGAAAAAGCCATTGCTTTAGGTGAGCGCTCTCCTGATATGCTAAATTTGTCCACCAATCACACTATATTAGAGCAACATATACTGAAAAGTGATGTTGATTTACCTTTGGCACAAAATGATTGTCATATTTTTCTTTATGGAAAAAAAGACTTATGTGATAGTTTTTTTATTCATATGCCATAACTAGTGAAGGGAAACGATTCTTTTGTTTTGGAACCATGCACTAAAAATATTTTTCTTCTTCCTATTGCTATTGAAAAAGATGAATTGAAATTGTTGTCTTCTTTGGATATACTCTGAGTTATATTGAAGTTGATACTCTATTGACCTAAATAGTTTAGAGCAAAAATTTCTATGTGTTGAATTGTCATCTTTGTCTAGGACTACGTATCACTTTATTGACAAATACAATTGTAAAGGGGAGTATATGGTACACTGAGTTTACATTTGTTCAAATAAATCTTCTTTTGTTGTGCAACAATATGATCAATTAGAGGGCTACAATAGCTATAATCCTATCATGTCGAGTTTTTCTAGTTTTGTTTCAAGGAAACCGACTAAATTTTCAAGGAGGGGAGCACTATTAGCGATTGTCGTTGATATGTTTCGCAACAAAGATCAAATCGGGGATAGTTTGCTGGAAAAAAAGAGTATGATGAGGACATGCAACCTTCGGATTTTGACCATGAAAGTTAAAAATAAGGCTCATTCCTATATTTGCATAACCATATAAGTATGAATTTGTTGTTACCAAATTTCATTTCTTTTGAGGCTGCTTTCCCTGAACTCAACATAGATGTGTGTGTGTATATTTTTGAGGCCATCTCTATATATAAAGCAAGATCATATAACATAAAATCTACCTAATGAACGTGCAACACTACTGGAATCCTGAATTGCCTTGAGGGCCAAGAATTTTCTTAAGTGACAAAAGGAAACGGCCAAGGAAAGTGTAGTTTTCTTGGATGGAGCTGTAGACCTCCAAGGAAATGTATATTGTTGAGTTCTAAACCAAACCACCAAGGTAATTGCTTATTTTCTGAGTGCTAGTCCAAACCGCCAAGGTAATTCCATATTTCCTTAAGTGATAGTGTACAAACCACCAATGTAATTGCTCATTTCTTTGGGTGCTATTCAAAACCATCAAGGTAATTCATATTTCCTTCATGTTATTCGAAACCATCAAGGTAATTTATATTTTTCTCAGTGTTATTGGAAACTGCAAAAAGAATTTGTTGGAGCTTTAAAATTCAAAATTTTAAATTTTCCAAATGACCTGAGATAGAGATATGACCTAAACCAAAGTTATAGGATTCGACGAGATCTAAAACTTTTCAGTTCAAAGTTTTTACATTTAAAACTGTTTAGGATCTCAAATATTAATTACAAGATTCAATAAAGTGAATACAAGATCTCAAATATAATTCACTTAGTCCTAAGTTTAAGGTGTAGAGGTAAGTGCAATTCACTTAAATCCTTAGGTCACAAGTTTGATTCCTAGGAGCATATGAAAAAGGGCTTTCACTAAGTTATTTGTTTTTGCCCTAACCCTTGATTATTTTCTTGTCGCTTCGGCAATTAGGTATGGTCCTAATTTCAGCCAGCCTCCAAGAAAATCATCCTTGAATGCCAAAACTGTTAAGGAAAGCAATTTTCCTTATCATCTATTCTTGACGGAATTTGCTTGATGGATAGCGAAGGATTATTTCCTTGGCGGTTTAGGCATTTGCCTTGGCGACTTTTGACACTCAAGGTAATTCGGAATTCTGATAGCACAAGGATGTTACTAAGTATCCTAACGCGTTCATTGATATTATTATTATCTCGTTGGTCGTCCACCTAGTAGTAGCTATATAAAGTATTTTCTTCAAAAAAAATGCACCGATTAAATTAATAATGGGTACCCTCATATAACAATTGACTACCGGAATAATAACAGCTCTGCTATAAGTTTATTTATTTATTTGTGCGCGCGCGAGTCCAGGCAACAAATTGCTTGCAAGGCAGGTGAACTGTAGCACAGAGAGCCAAATCGACTCAGGAGCCGTGGCAGGACACAGGGGCCTGGCGGTGATTGCATACTTGCATGCGACCGTTGAGCTTGAGGTGTGTGTGGCGGCGTGACCAACCTAACCCTCCTCCTCGTTGATTGCATGAATGCAGGGCAGGGCAGAAAACACTGAGCAAGATGTGTGTGTGGCGGCGTGACCAACACCTCGTCGATTGCGTGAATGCACGGCAGGGCAGGACAACACTAAGCTCGAGTTGTGTGTGTCGCCGTGACCAACCTAACCCTCCTCCTCGTAGATTGCATGCATGCACGGTAGGACACACAGGCACCGGTGCTAGCTCGGGCGCACTCAGCACTTTCCTCGATCCACTCCTACCACCTTTGATCCAACTGCGAAGTATAAAAACCGTTTAGAGCTCTACCCTTTGATCTGCAGTGCTCCCCGCCCAACTCCAGTGCAACCAGCCACCAATCATGGATCGCGCCTAGCGCCTTCCCTGTGTGATAGCCGTCGCGACGGCGTTCCATCTCCTCGCCGCCGAGATGCCAATGCGACGGCAGGTTGCAGCATCGGGGACGACGACGTCGAAACTGGCGCTGCCGCCGGCTGGGCATCATCAGCGCCCCGCGGCGGCTAATGACGAAGACGCGGCCGCCAAGGCCGGGAAGCGGCTGCCGTTCGATCGTGGCCGTGCACCACCTGCCTGCAGCGTGCTGGGCGCACCGTCGGCTGCCGTGGATCGAGTCGTCTGGGCCCGGAGCTGGCGAGTTGGGACTGGGAGGCAACGGGAAGGAGCTCGTGCGGGAGCCCGGAGCGCCAGCGGTCGTCTGACGAGTAAGTCGGTCTCTTTGTTCGTCTTGGCATATAGAATGGATCGTCCTATCTTTACAGGCTCACCAGACTAATTACACATTGATTCTGGATTGCTATTTTCATATTGTCTTGTGTTTGGCAATACATCTTGATGTGTTACTCGAACCAAAATATGCACTCTCATAAAAAAATATTTCGGATGAATATCTTTTAGTAATCTAGTTGTTTAATAGTAATAAATATCTTTATAAGTTTGAAGTAGTGTCTCTACACGCCACTTGCATGTTTTTAGTTGACTCCTCTCTCTCTGTATATTATAATAAAGTATCAACAGTACTCAAATTAGTTTGGCTTTGTCATTCTAAGTCCCTAAGCTCGCAGATAGTCCATTTAATTTGGTCTCTAAAGTTTAGAAATCGGAAAGACACGGCCAACAAATTTGACAACTATTAGTGGACCTTTTTTCAGGAGAAACTATCAGTGGACTTTACTTATTATAATATATAATATGGCTCGTTTGCAGGCCCCGGCTTAGAAACCACCGTGTGGTCGACTGTCACGATTTCAGCACTAGGACTGGAAGCCACCACTACAACCACATGTTGTAATGTGTCAACGTGACCCGAGTGCGCTCTAGTGTTCACAGCGGACAACCTCGACCTGATCGCCTTCGCCAACGGGAGAAACAAGCGGTACGTCTTCAAGAGGTATGAGGACCTGATTCCCATGGCGACGGTGTTGTACTTCGACAACGACTACAAGGATCTTAGCGTCCCGCTAGGGGAACATCCTTGCTCCAAGCCACCAGCTAGATCAGCCTGTAATAACTACAATAAATGGCCCACCGAAAGATAGTATTTTGTATTCTCTATCTACTATTTTCAACCTAGAGTTCTTATTTGCAGTATGTGCGATGGGACTGTATGGAATGCTACATCCTTTTGTGAACTTTGGTTCCCATTATAAAATAAAATTTTGGTTCCATCTTGTTATCATGGCATACCTCTGTTTTATATTCAGTGATTATCAAATATTGAGCACAGGTTCTCAGATTATAGATATATAGTGATTAATTATCAATGGCATGATGAGCAGGTTCAGATCCCGAGGTACATAGGACATGAGAGTAACAAGCAAACAACTACTTGCTGCCAATTTTGGATTAACAACAGGCAGTGAGAAAACGGAAGATCACATATCTACTGAAGAGATTTATATCATTTTTTGGAGCATCAATGAAATAAATTAATCGATGAAATCATACATGCAGTGCAGGCCGCACGCACTGCTGCTGACCTGCAGACAAACCGCCAGCAACTAACTGACTCCCCTGCGTGCATTGCTACATCTTCCGGGCATCTTGTCGAATGGCTTCCCTGCAAGGACATGGCGCCGACGAAGACAGTCGGAGACTTAGAGGAGACGCCCGATCAGAAGACCACTGTGCCATGAGAAAAGGGCAATGCCTAGCTATGCCCCTAACCTCTGCCATTCCTATTTTCTATGCCGCCCTCCACACCACGCGATATATCCTTCATGCTCTGTCTTCACACTGCACCTACATGTCTTCGAATTCCAACATAAAGTGTGCTGCAGCTGCGCGATATATCCTGCATGCTCTGTCTTCACACTGCATCTCCATGTCTTCGAATTCCAACATAAAGCGTGCTGCAGCTGCTGCGCTTTGCAGAGTGGACAATCCTATAGCAAGAACGAGCTGGCTCCAAATAAAATATCACAGTACTTATTCATTCAAATTTCAAAGCATGTCTGATCCATTACCTCTTCATCTAAAACGATCTATTCCAGCACCAAGCTCTAATACAGATTTCCCTTCATATGAAGGAAGCAAAGACAAGACCTACACAAAAGGACCAGAAGCATATCAAAATGTGTTAGCCCTGAAAGGACCAGTGGACCTAGCATACTTATGTCACAGTTCTTGAATGAGCTGAAATGCTAAATGAAGCATTGCAATAAAAGATAGATGAACTGGACGGAAGCTTGTACCATAGAATAGGGCAGCAAAAATCCACCTTTTCTAAATTGCTAAATCTTTTTCCAACTATGCAGTACAGGCTTGTTCAGCTGCATACACTGAACCTTCACAAGAAAAGGCATGAATTTTTTTTCCATGACATACACATATGCAACGGACGTTTCATGGTGTGTACATATGCCAACCATCATGTCTAAGGTATAAAAAATTGACAAAGTAGGCATCAAGATCAACTCACATAAATCACAAATAAGACAATTAATCAAGTATGAATGTTCGCAGTATGAGCAATGGCAACAGAAATCACTGCCATAATAAGATGGGTAAAATAAATCACTGCCATAACAAGCTGAAACAAGCTGGAACATGACCAGTCGAACACGCTGACTTCTGCATTTTTTTCCATATAATTTTTTTTCATCTTGAACATAAATCAAAACAATCTGTACTAGTATAACTTATCTATTGTGCTTATGGCTCCCAATAAAGATATGACTTGTGACTGGACCAAGCATCTGATCATACAGTTCACATGTTCACACTGAAGTCCACACTTATTAAGACTGAAAATTCCAACACTGCTGACCAACAACTTCCTGCTTGTCTCTAAGGTATCTCAAGACTTCATCTGTTCCAGTTTAGGCTCAGTTTCATATATCTCAGATTTTGTTGTCAGTAATAACATGACCGGGCTTCTTTTTTGTTGGTGATTCAAGGAAATACGAATTCTGTAATTAGGAACCTATAATTTAGAACCTAGCAGAAAATTTGGAAACCTCTAATTCAGTAAGCTAATTCAGCGAAACTAACACTTGCATGTTTAGACTTCCCATGTTCAGGCTTCTATGTATTCCTCTGAGGACTCAAAATGCGAACAGGACAGGTCTTTCCACAATACATAATCTAGCACTTAGTCGGGTTTTCTAGTTAACAATTCAAAGCAAGCATCAATAGCGCTGCCACCAGAACACACACGCACTAATGCTTTCCCAATTGCACTGCCACCGGAGCACACACTCCAATGTGACACCAGATCAACACACACACACAACACAATGGATGCGAAGAAACGACGCTTACCTAATTGCGTCACCAGAGCACACGCAATTAATCTTGGATCGGGCAAGTTCTGTATCGCAAGGTCCTTCGGAAGTAATAGGCCGAGGCAGAGGGATGGTGGCGAAATACCTGGCTGGATTACGGTGTTCACAGGTGTGGAGGTAACGCTGGTTGTGGACGATGGCAACTGCAGTGGAAGCGAATGGAAAAGTTAACCTTCGGATGCAGAAGCACAAGTCGAGATTCCATGGGTCTGATGGCACTGCTACCGTGACTGATGTATTCTGAATAATCTTGGGGCTTTACCGTTTGCTTTAATGACCATGTATTCCACTTCCACCTCCTACCTCGCCAGTATCTCCACTTAAAGGCCTTGTTTAGATATTGTCGAATTCACCTCAATCTATATGTGTTGAAATGTATTAGAATGGAATTTATTTCAAATTCCACTCCAATCCCCCCCAAGACATGTGAATTGATACGAATCCGACTACATCCAAACAAGGCCTAAAGATGTAATTCTAGTTCCACTCCTAATCAAATTATTTAAAGTTTGAATAATTTATTTTTTTTAAAAAAAGTACCAATATTTAGGGCACCAAATAGATATATGTATTATATAAATATATTCTAAGACAAATCTAACCTAAAAAGAATTTTTTTTATTCCTCAACCCGTCTTCCCTCACTCTCCTGGCCTCTCTCCTTCCGTCATTCACTCCCACTCTTCTCGCTTTCACGATACCTTCCTCTGATCTCTCTTCTTCCATCTCCCGGTCTCTCATTGGAGTTGCAAAATCTTCGCTAGCGCTACATCACTTAAGATGTGGTTTGGCTGACCGAACCTAAGCCCATGCACATCGAAATGAATCCATCTGATGGTTGCCATGCAAGATACATATAAGATTATAAGGTATCAAAGAATTAAAAGTTTATCTCAAATTGCAAGGTACTCTAAGTGAATTCTTAACTCCCCAAAACCCCTAATCACGTGAGGATCATACGAAGGTCGTCCCATGCTGACGACGCACATTCCTGTTTACTGTTGCGTGCCAATAGGCACTACAGAATGTCTCTTAATAGAAGACATTTTGTTAAAGGCGTTTTCTCAAAATGCCTTAATTTCTTGTTGCATAAAGGCACAAAAAATGCCTCTAAAAATATTTTTTAAAAGGCAAAATTAAAAACGCCTCAAATGACTATAGCAATTGGAGGCGTTTTTTGTCAAACGCCTTCAAAGTCCTGTGCTGCTGTGAGTAAAAAACTTGTAGACTCGATTCACTGTGCTACTCCACCGGAAGAAGCAAACGACACTAGAAAACACAAAGGAAAATTATAATACAAAATTTTAATTAGCAAAAGAAAAACCGGAGATTGGGAGGGACAGCCTGCCCACAGCCCACGTAAATTGTTTCTCCAGGCCCACGGGTTGCAAGCTGCCCACGCCGCCGTGTATCTCTCCTGGTCCTGGACACGCAAGCTGCCCACGCTGCAATAGCAGCCACACGGGGAAGGACGGGGTGGGAGGGGCGGCCAGCTCCGGCGACTCCAGCGTGGCCCTCCTGCTTCGGCGCGCGAACGGAGGTGCGGCTGCGACGAGGCGCGCGGCTACGGGGAGGCGTCGCAGCGGCGTGGTTGCGCGGAGGTGGTGCGGCGGCGCTGTTGCGGGGAGGCGGTGCGGCGGCGCGGTTGGTGGGAGGCGGTGCGGCTGCGTCGGGCAGCACAGGGAGATCGTTGGAGTTCGTCGGGTTCGTCGTTTCTTCAAGTGCTCCTCCACCAAGCGCTACCTCCATCGTCGTGGCTGCGTCGGGCGGCTGCTTGGCGGGTGCTGACGTCCACACCCGTCGTGGACGACGACGACGACGCCTCTATTGTCCAACCCCGATCCACCTCCTCTGCGCTCCATCGATCTCGATCTACATCGGGACCTCAACTGCCAAGGTCAGCACCTCTTGATTCATGATTTCTCTTCCATGTTGTCATTCCTGATCCCTTGATCCCTCCCTAGAGAGATGGAATACTAGAAGGATAGATGCGAAGGCAGGGGCGTCGGTGGTTAGGCATGTTATGGAGAGATGTTTGACACGCGTCAGATTGCTCGGGTTCGTCATTGAGATGGGTTTGTGGAGAGATCTGTGCAGGTAACATGTTTGATGAAATTCCACTTAGGTTTGTGTTGCCTTTTTTGGTGTTTACTAAACCGACTTGCAGCCTCATGTATACTGCACACTGAAATCGATTTCCATGCATGCAACATTTCCCCATCAGAGCTCAACTTTCCACACTGAAGGCAGGAGCATGATGCTGGGATTCCAATAGAAAATGTTAACATCTTATTGCTTCTCATTATTGGAAACTTATTTGTTCTGTACTCGACAAATGAAGCTTTGTCATGTTTTTCGTGCTCGATTTGTCTATAGGTTCATGTGATTGTGTCTATATACAACTATACATTTCTAAATGTTTTGGCATGTTTGTTATCCAGATTCAATAGTACCATGATGCTATCATCTTAATTGTTTCAGTTGAATAGCCTAGTTTTAGAGTGTAATTTCCCCTTAAAAAATACCTTGTGTCTAGGCGTCTAGGACTGTAAATGTGACCAGTTTCCCCTCAATTTTTTTTGAGAAAACCTATGAGTGACCTCACCTGCTTATTTATTATGTAATAAGCAAGAAACAGTTGGTCACCTTTTTTGATTGATGTGTAGCATCTTGTGTTTTGAAAGAGAATTCTGAAATGATGGAAATGGATTCGGTCAGCACTTTGAATCTATGGTGCGTTTATGATTATGGAACCGTTGAAATGCTGTGTGTTTTCAGGAAAGAGCTCTCTAGAGTGACGTAAATACTGAGAGATATGAAGAGGACACTGGAGTGTGCTCTTCAACTTGGACCTAGTGTTTCTAAAGGTTCATTCCCCCTCGCAATATAGCTATCAGAATTCCTATGCCTTGTTTTACGTCATACAAAGTCACCATGGATGCAAGTAGTTCTATCCAATAATGTCTGTAATTTTCTCTCTCTTCTCGATCTATGGCTACCAAGGTTCATGAAAGAGTGTGGCTAAACTGAATTTCAGCGACTTCAAGCATAGTACGATAATAAACGATTACCTTGCTGTTAGTTCCTCCGGTCTACTTTGCTTGGCTGTAGGGCCTTTTTTCTAGACTTTTTTAAGGATCCGAAGAGATGAGTTTAGTATGTAGAAATTTGTGCTTCACCCCATCGCTCTTGGTTGTTTTTTGCGGTCTTCTTGAATTTGCGTGGGTGGTCGTGGTTTTGAAATTAGTACTCCTATTACCCTCTCTATGTGTGTTGCATGTAACTTGTGCTGATCCTACTGCTATTGCTTGGTTTTAGTGAAATTACTTACTCGTGTAGAATTTCATGTAGCTTGATCTGTAATCGGTAACAATTTCATAGCTTTGAAATTACTTACTCGTGTGAAATTACTTACTCTTTTAGGGAGGGCTGAGGCTTCTGGTTCTTTGTTGCTCTTCTGTGGAGCTTGGAGCTGTTGCGGCTTCTCCTGTGTGCATCTACAACATATTGCAAGTGTAAGTTCGACTCTACTTGGTACAGCCTTCTACTAATCTGGTTAACTAAAAAGACCTGGTGTTTTCTCTGACCCTTGAAAGGCCAGCTTACACTTTGCTGCTTGTGTGTGTTACATTTAATTGCCTGTGTGATGTCAGATTATTCTGTTCTTGTGGTCTGGATTAGCCATCGGTTTTGTTGTTAGAATTTAGCTTGAGATGACAGACTATTGATGTAGTCTAGTTTCTGTTCTTATAGTTTTAGAATTTTAGCTGTTAGATAACAGACATGGCGGGAAGGTATCTGCAGGGCATACATGGGTTGATATATGTTTTTTGCTTTTGCGATTCATGTTATCCTGCATGGTGGTTGAAATGTTAGTTCTGATCTGCCACATTTTCTTCTTCTGTCATCCCTGTCTCTTCTCCCTTGTTTGTATTCATGCTTGAAGAACTGAATGCTTGTCAGGCGTCTGGAGTTTGTATTCATGCCACAATTTATGATTCTTTTCTTGTGAGAAGTATGACCCGATTGATGTTTTCCCCTCATTTAAACTGAACATAGTTGCCTATGTCTTTGGCTGCACTCAGATAGTACATGTTATTTATCTTGCTGAAGTAGAGTTACTCTGTCATGTCCGGCTCTACTGCATTTATTCAGCTTAGTGTTTTAATAACTTGTTCTAAAGCCTGGTGATACTTATTGGGACAAGTTTATTTGGTTGCAAGCAGTGAATCTGATTCTTACAGTGGATCTGATTCTATACCCAGTTAGCAGATGTTTGGAGATCAGGAAGGATGGCAATGAGGCAAGTGGGGACAGCAGGAAGGATGGCAATGAGGCAACATCTATTCAGTTGGATTTATACTTATACATATGTGTATATAGTTGTGATGTGAACATGTCATCATTTATCTTAAAGGGAGCAGCAAACCTGTGTCATTTAGGACTGAACCTAAACAACAGGACTGAGGATAGTCATTCAGGAACGAGAACCTAACAATTGTACTGATATTTGGAGATGAAAGCTTATGGCTGTACGAGAGATTTTAAAGTTTGGATGCATCCAATTTTAATGTGTGCTCTCATTGTTAATGTGCTAATTTGATATTAGTTGAAAGGGTTGCATGAATACCTTGGTTTTGGAGGCATTTCTAATAACGCCTCCATCGATGTTTGAAGGCAAATTCCTAAGCGCCTCTAAAAAGTATTCTAGACAGTCAGAAAATGCCTTAAAAGTTGATATTAAAAGGCATTTTGAAAAAGCACCTCAAAAGACCTTTTACTTCCATGTTTTAGCCTGCATTTTAATAAATGTCTCAAAAGGTCTTTGAAGACGTTTTGACTATTTTTGGAGGCATTTGTTAATGCCTTGTATAACGAGTCATGTTGTAGTGAGGGCTCTTGTGACTCGCATCGGTAACGAGCGGAGCAAGAACAGGAGCAGCTCGCGTTGCCACAGTAGACGAGAGGGCAGGCATTGCAGTCATAGCAGGGCGGGAAGAGGTGGCCATAATAAGAGCAGCCACAGCGTCGTCACCGATGCTAGAAAAAAAAAATGAACCCCATGTCAGGACGCAAGCCTCGATGCCTATACACTCGATCATGTTACGTGTTCTGGAAGCAACAGTACCGGATGTTTGAATAATTCTCGGCTAATTTTGATACTCTCTTATTTTACGGGCCTTATTTGGGCTAGAAAGCCCATTATCATCGTGTCCATAATAAGAAGTTAGAAGCCGGATTTGTGGAGCAATATTTGGGCTGAATTCGAGCCTGAAATTTTGAGGCTTGGCTAGCTGGCTTCACTTGAGTTGTTGTCCGTTTAGCAGTAATGGCTTTGGAGGAAGTTGGAACGACCAGCTCCCGCGCGCGGTCCCTCGGGCGCAGTAGGAATCAAACCTCGCACGGGAGCCAAGGCGGCGCCGGCGGCGTGCAGCGGTGCAGGTGATTCCCAATGAGCGTAACTGCATGCATGCAGGTGCAGTGGATCGCCACTTCCGACCCTTTCTTCTTCCCCTCGAGCTCAACTCAAGGCTCTGCTATTTAACCCCACCACTCCCTGCTCTGTCTTCACCTGCCTCAGCGTCAGCAAACAAACAGCAAGTCTCTGAAACCAAGAGGGTCGATCGAGGCCATGGCGGCACCGGACTGGTCGTCGCTCCCGGCGGACCTCGTCAACCGCGTTGCCGACTGCCTCCTGGCCACCAACGACCTCGACTGCTACGCGGACCTGCGCGCCGTTTGCCACCACTGGCGCTCCGTCACCGCCGACCTCGGGAGCAACCAGCATGACCCCCGCTTCCGTCCCTCCCGGTGGGTCATGCTGGATGAACCTAAGGTCGTCTTCTCCACCATCACCGGCGGTCCTTCCACTTCGTCAACACGGCCAGCGGCCGCTTCGTCCGTAGGAGCCTGGCGCTCCTCCGCGACCGCGACCGCGACCGTGACTACGTCTTTATCACGAGCACCGCCGGCGGCCTCCTCATTCTAGCGGCCAGGGACCCTCCACACGCCGTGATCGTCGTCAATCCCTTCACCGGCTCCATGATCTGTTTTGCGGCGCAAATGCTAACCGAGCCGTCGGCATTCACTGCCTACGTCGTTGGTTCAACGCCCACTCTCGTGTTGGTTTCCGTCACGTCAAACGAGGTGTACTGGGCGGATCCCCAGAGCGGGTCTTTCTCTGTCGAGAAGCATCGCAACTGTCCTGCAAGCAGGCTGCCTCAGATTGCTGACGCCGTCAATCGTGAATCTGTTCCTGGTGCCAAGAACATCAGCTTTGGTCCGTGGTGGACGACGGCTGCCGTTGTTACGCGGTGGTGGCTGCCGGCGGGGATATGCTGGCGGTCTTGAAGCGGAGCCTTGGCATCGATGGTTTCAAGATTGACGCTGCTGGGAACGTGATGGAGAGGGTCAAGAGCATCGGGAGCCAAGCTCTCTTCCTCGGCGTCAGGTGCCTTGCTGTTAACACCGATTGCTTCCCAACATTTGAGGCCAACTGCGCATACTTACAACTCACTGGCCTACATCAAAGTCAGTTGTACAACATTTGAGTACAAGTTTAGCATTGGAATTTATATATATCGATGAAGAAGAACCAGAGCTGGTCTCATCAGCACCTATGAGCAACATGGGCCCTTTGACATTAACGCAGCTTTTCTGCTACTACACCATGGACATTCCAGGTCATCCGCTAACGTGGGAAATGTGTCTCTCCGACTTCGTCATGCTCGACCGTTGTGACAACTATATTGATTATGTTAATGATAATTCTGATGAGGACTATGGGTATCAACCATACGATGAGCATTATTCAGACTTTGAGTATCACTCAGATGATGATGACTATCCAATCTTGGACGATTATCTTTGAAGCCTTAAATGTGCAGCATTAGCATTGCCTACCTATTCTTCAGTGCGCGCATATTGTTGATTTTTTGTCTATGTGTGTGCGGACTAAATTATGAATATGTGCCGTCTTTCTTTCTATGCTACAGTGTGCATTCTTTTTAGTCCGTGCAATGTTATGTTCAATTCAGTACGACATATGTATTGCTCCTAGTCCTAGTCAAAACAAATCAACAATATTGGTGTCAGTATAAGCATGCATTTTGGTAACACGGAAGGCTTCCCAACCACTGCTTGCTTACTGGTACTCTTGCTGCTGATGTCACCATCCATTTTCTTCTCTGCCTGCTAGAGAACTTGGTTGACAGCAGGCACTAGGGATGGCAATGCATGTGTAGGGGCATGTTTGGTAGAGCTTCATCTGATTCTAATTCTCTATGGAAGTTGAATCTTTGATAGAAGTGAATCTGTGGTTGAAAGAGATTCTCTTTAATTTTTTAGCGTAAACTCTTGAAATCATGATGGAGAATCACTTCACATAATCAGGAGAAGCTACTTTTTCAGCTTTTAGCCTCCTAGTTCATTTTAGAGAATCACTTCACGGAATCAGCAGAGAATCACTTTTCTCTGAAAAACTGTTTGGCAGAGCTCTCCTGCTGGATTTAGTAGAGAATCAGCTTTGGGAGCTCTGCCAAACGGGGCTTACGAAACCTGATCGGGGAAAGCCCTCGTACCCACTCCACCAGCGTAAACTCTTCCGTCACCTGTTCGATTTCCATCCAACAGTTAATTCCTACCTCGGTTTCTAAGAAACACCTAATAAGAGGGACGTTTTCTAAAATACACTGCCGCAGAACAAACGATACCGAAGAGAGTACAATAATCGAGAAACCATAGTGTATAAATTGAGCCGCTCTAGAGAGGCGGCTATAAATTGAGCCGTCTCTATAGGAAAAAAAACTCCTATTGCTAAAAAACAATTCTTTAGTAGTGTTGGAGAAATGCTTTTTTGCAAAACATCCTCTACTCCTAGTTTAAAATTGTAGTTTAAGAGTTTAATTAAAATATTACTTAGCATATAACATAATCGAGTTAAGTTTTTCTTAAAAATATTAAAATCAAATTTTTTTCATAAATAATATGAGGTTGAATTTAAGCCGCCACTCAAATTCAATCCAAACTAATTATAGTTTACCCAAACCATTAACCTAATTTCTCTCTTCGCTTCTGGATTGTTGTACTTGTGGCCGGATTCAGCCTATTCGGCAGACCGTAAACGATCGTGGATTATTTACTGCTGGCTGGTTTTGTGTGAGAGAAAAATATTGTTCCAACTTATAATCTACGATCGTATACGAGCAAGATTCTAAAAATGTTCGATGCCACCTTCTTTCTATCCTAGAGCATCGCCCTTGCAATGTGCCAATTGCCAACCGATGCTTCAATCTTCTCTTTCTTTCCCAAGCATCGGTTTTTTTCATACACTATGGCTGCTCGAAGAGCCATGGATCCGGGGAGTGCCAACATTGAGGGAAGCGCTCTACCAAGACCAGCGGTTCCTGCTCTGCCACTCGCCGAAGGGTGCTAGGGCTAGGAAGCAACCAAGCGTATTCAAGCCACTGCGGCTGCTACCTGGACGAGCGTAGCAGACAAGAGGGAACAAATGATAGCGAAACCAGCATTGAACGTCTTAGACTGTCTCCAACGATGAGAGCGCAAACATGAGACCTATTCCAGGATTTGAGTCACATATAGGAAAAAAGTCACGGACCCAAAACCTTCGTTCTCCAACAACGAACTCAAAACAAGACTCGCAGTTTCCTCCGTCCGTCCGGTGCCGCTTTCTCCTCTGTCTTCGTCTTCCCCGCGGCCGGCCACCGAGCTGCGAGCTCCGGCGCGAGATCCGAAGAGGCGCTGAGGAAAGGCCAACACAGGGAGTGGACGGAGGCAAGAAACGCCGCAGGCTTAAGCAGAAGAGGAGGGAAGAGGGAGCAAAGAAGGTACAGCGGCGGCCGGACGCGCAGAGCAGTTAGCAGCGCACTGACAGTCGGCGCGCGACGCCACAGGTCCGCCACGGCGGTCGGCCGACCAACGGCGACGGTGAGGCACGCACAGAAGGCGGCAGCATGGGAGAGACGCAGTAGCAGAGCGGGCGGGAGACAAAGAAGAAAGCGAAGCAAGCACGAGAGGACAAGGGGGCGGAGAGCGAACGGACCGCGGGAGGCGCCACCGCCGATTCCGCCGCCGCGTCGGGACGGAGCGAGCGACGAAGAGGATGGGGAATGGTGCGTTCTTTTTTTCTTTGTTTGGCAGATGATGACGGATGAGAGCGACAGCTATTTGTGTGGACGGCGACCTGCGGACGACGGATGAGATTTGCGTCGCCTCTCTGTCGAGACGTTTATTTGCGTTTCGGATCGGCTTGGACGCAAAATGCGTTGTCTGTTTGTGTCATCTATTGGAATGTGTTTTTATACCCAAAAACACTGTGAATGACCTATTTTGTATTTGTGTTGTGTTATTGGAGATAGTCTTAGAAGTGAGAATTTTAGGCAACATCGCCCAATGCCATTCAACAGCGCATTTAGATGAACCTAGCCCATAAATTATACTATAGTTCATCGTGACTTTGTTTTAAGTAAACTTCTCTAACTTAAACTAAGTTTATAGAAAAATATATTAACATCCATATTATTAAATTAGTTGCATTAAATTTTCTATAAAATATATTGATAGTGCATTTATTCAAACTTGTATATGTTAATATATTTTTCTACTAAAAGACTAGTCAAAGTAAAGTTTGAGTAAAGTAAATTATAATTTGTAATAACAAACAAAAAAAACTTTTCAAGCATGGATAGTGTAGGTCTGCAGCCCAGAAAAACGTACGCTTCCCAGCTGTGGTCGTGCCGTGCTTCAAGCACGCAAATGGCCAAAAAAGTGTGCGTATGCCACTCAGGTAACATGTAAAAGTTACCAGTACCTCGATCTAGGCTAGCTATTCTCCAGGTATCACACGCTTCTCCCAACCTCAGAAAAGACTCCAAGCAGAGCGACACCAATTCAAAGTACAGGCAAATGCTGATGTGCTGAATACAGTACGACCAACAAAACTACAGACTACTGAGTGTTTCTTCGTATTCCCAAGAACATCAACCAAAAAGGGAAACGGCGATCCAATTTTCTTGCAGGCTTTTTCTAAGCTGCTCCAGTGTTGCCATTCTTCAGTTCCATTGCCTCCCTACAAAGTTTGACAGTTAGTGGGAAACTCCAAAACTAGTTAGCAACCAAATAAACAACACAGTGCTAGCTACAGCAATCCTTCTACAGTAATTGGAATGAAACATGGGAAGCAATGGACTGGTCTCTTACCAATATAATTTATCGAGCTCATCACACATAGGGTCCAGCTCTAAGCCTTCAGAGAGTGTCACATGCTTTTTCATACTCCTAAGGAATACAATTGAAAATGCATGACCAGTTAAAATATACGAGAGCTTAAAGACATGATGAAGTGTCAAATCACGCTGCTAGAGCTAGACCCTGGGTTTTTAGTCGCACCTTAAGAAGTATCAGAGCTTGTCCCTTTGACCACTTTGGACACAGCATTTTGCATCTAACTGCATCTCCCAAAGCCCTTTTCCCATCACCTGTGCGGAGCCAGCAAAGACTCCTGCTTGAGAACAATCCAGCATCATAATGATCTACCTTCACTGCCTGCAGTAAGTTAAATGTGTCAGTATATCACTGTTGCCACATTCCAGATGTGTTGCATACATTAGCCCAGAGATTCCTCATTTATTTCTTAGGTAAAACTAGGTTAAAACATAAATTGTGGATCAAAGAGTAATTCTCATGCAGAATCTCCTTGAAAATAGACGCAAGAGATCATCCAGAATATAGTATCACTCAACCTCCTCACGACCTCAACTTAACTCGAAGCATTCCATGACTAACAGTATCAAACCAAAGTCCTATCCAACTAAATTAATTGCTGGTTTCCATATCAAAATATTTCACTAGTCCATATTATTAGACAACGAAATATGGAGGAAAATAAATGCAATCAGTTCAATCATATGTTTTGCAAACCTAAGTGTGTTGGAGGTGTGTGTGACCCCATTTTTTCTTCTTAATATAAAGATACACAACTCTCCTGTGGGCTCAAGAAAAAAAAAACATGCTTTGCAAACAAATGCAATTCCTAGAGACATACTTTGGTGCTTGCCATGTATCAGGACATAGGTTACTCAGAAAAAATATGCTGATGATTAACCAATAAATGATATTTTAGGGATTTGGCTTTTGTAAATGTAGGACTAATACAATTAGGAAAATCAATTTGCAAAAGAGTAAAAAACATACAATTGAATAGCCATCCACTACCATAACACGCACCCATCTTGTTCTACCATCAAAACAAAGTTAATGAATGGATATCATTACTTTCAATCAGCATAAACTTGGCCAATAAGTGTCTCCTGGCTTTCTTAAGAGAGGAATGAACACCTTTACTCCTTTATTTAGGAAAGGACCTGCGAGCATCAGGTTCAAGTCGGGTGCACAGCCTCTCAAATAGAGACTCTACCAACCAAGCTATTGCTTGGTTTCTTTACTCTCAAGCATTATAGGAAGTCCATAGTTTTACTCATTTCTTACTGAAATCTCTAGGTAATAAAAGTCTGCAATCAACACGTTAAGTTGTACGCAAGAAGATGATGACACTAACCATTCAAATTCAACGTTTTTATATTTTTCACACTGCTGATGTCAATACATTTTTAATACAACATACCTGTGTGTAGAATGCTGAGGAATTTATATAATCTTGCTTTTTAAATGCATCACCACCCTGTCTTTTCAGATCAGACTTCCTCGCTTCAACAAAATCATCATCCTAAACATTTTACAATAATTTGAATCAGACAAATCTAGCATATTATAAGCAAACCTGTAACCTAGAAAAAGATTCAAAGGATTCTCAGAAATCCTCGTATATATGAGGCGTATAAAAACTAGGCATATGTCATCGATCCTGAAAAATCTGCATCCAGACTTACTGGTGGGCGGTGGCAAACACATGCTAACGATTTAATGGTTGAACAGCTTTGGACTTCTTTTTCTACAGATTTTTTTTTTAAAAAAAAAAACTTAACTGGCAACCACTGATCGATCTTCCAAATTTTCGTGGAAAACAGGCAACTGGTACTAGTCTAGGTGTAAAGTTCTTCCCATGACCAGTTTCTGTAATCTTAATGAAAAATAACTGTAAATTAACACAGTACATGACAAGTAAAATAACACGTCCTTTCCAAAGTTTACTAGTACTTTTTTGTAACTGAAAGTAATCAGTACATGACAATTAAACATCAAAATTAGTGGATTACTGACATAGCCTACTTCTAAAGTATATTTTATCTAGAAAATTGAACTGGTTACCTGTTCTCTTTAATAGAATCAAACTTATGAACAATCCAACAATACAAGGTATTCGAGAAAGCATTTAAATTAAACAAGTTTTCTAGAAGAAATCTACAGAGAGCTTTGGCATCAATGCAAATATGCAGGCACACTAGCATTTGGCATCTTTAGGAGTGCTTACAGAGAAAAGGAGCAAGCAGAAGCTACCCTTTTGTTTCTTTTCAAGTGAATGAAATTATTTGCACAGCCAAGTGAATGAACAAGATGATTTGCCACAGTGGCATACCTCTCGTTGCTTTCTTTCCAGTTCCATATGATTGATTATTCCATCAATGCTCCAGTTTGTCACAGTTGGAATTGGGGAAGTGCAAGGAAACAGAATCTCAACATCTTCCCTTGTACCATACACGGCAGCCAACTCTATTGGAAATCTACCATACTGTTGAGAGCATCACAAACAATATATTCAATGTATAAGAAAGTACAAATGGACACTTCCAATAAAAAAAATACTGATTTCAGGATAATTATGCTCCCTGAGAGGCTTAATGAAACAATGTAATACCACAAAATAGATGCCTAATAAAATCACTTGTCCATATTGCGATGGAGTAATTCTTGTCTACCCCAAAACTTCCTTGATCCCAAACCAACAAAATGGGCCAAAGCAGTGCTATAGGTTATAACTATGCATAGATCCAGACCAATAAACTGTGCATGGCAAGGGGTGGGGACGGGCAAAGTTTCACAAGCTTGTATGTGAAGATAATTGATGACACTTTCACTAGTTTTTGTTGGCCCACAGGATCACCAGCTCAGGTGAGTGAACCACTCATTAGTCTTGCCGAGCACCCGCTAGTCTTGCCGAGTACCCGCTAGTGTTGCCGAGCACCCACTAGCTGTGCCGACCACGAACAAACGTTGTCCGTCCCCACGCACTATGGCTAGAGCCAGAAGAAGAAGGTAGAACAGAGCACACACACAGTACAAGACACCAGCGTTGGCCGAAGCCCTGTATAGGAGATGGCAAATCTGAATTCTTTTTACTGAGTTGCCGTGGTAGTCTATTTATACAATTCTATCCATCTAGTCCTAGTACATGCTGTAACAGTAACTAGATAACATACAGGTCTGACTCTGCGCCGGCCTCTGCATGTGGCTACAGTGCTGCAGGTGAGCCGTGCGGCGCCTGCACCTGCAGCGGCTACAGAATCACAGCAGTGGGCCTTTTCGGCGCCGCCTTCCCTTGCTGTGTTCACACAAGGAAAGCAGTAGTTTATTCTAACAATTCTTCCCCTAAACCTACTGCTATCCCTTGTACCCCCTCCATGTCGATCATCTCTTTCAGCTCCGTGAGTCGAAGACGTCCGAGCGGCTTGGTGAGGACGTCCGCAAGTTGCCGACCAGTTTCGACGAACTCGATGACGATCTTCCCTCCATCGACACAGTCCCTGAGGAAGTGGAACTTCATGTCAATGTGTTTACTCCGGTCATGCAGAACCGGATTCTTCGCGAGGGCGATGGCAGGCTGGTTGTCCACCATCAGTGCTGGTGGTTGAGCTTCCACACCGGTCAGCTCGCCTAGTAGCCGGCGCAGCCACACAACTTGGCACGCCGCTATGTACTCTGCCTCGCACGTAGATAGCGCCACCACCTTCTGTTTCAGTGACAACCATGAAATTGGGGCCGACCCGAGGAAGACGAGCATGCCAGAGGTGCTCCATCGTCCATCGATGTCCCCCGCCATGTCTGCATCGCTGAACACAGTGAGCTGCAGCCTACTTCCGCCGGTCTTGGGAAAGATGATCCCCTGATCCACCGTCCCTTTGACGTAGCGCAGTAGCCGCTTCACCGTAGCCCTGTGATCCTCTCTAGGACCCTCCATGAAACGACTGGCGTAGCCCATGGCGAACACAATGTTCGGCCTCGTGTGGACTAGGTAGCGTGGACCGCCGACGATGCTCCGGTAGAGTGTTGCATCCACCTTTGCTGCGGTGCTGGCCTTCGTCAGCTTCAGCCGCTCCTCCATCGGAGTCACGCATGGCTTGCACTCAGCCATGCCGCTCCTCTCCAACAGCTTGGAGGCATACGCGCTCTGACCAAGCGTGAGTTCCTCCTTCCCCTGTCTCACCTCGATGCCAAGGTAGTAGGAGAGTGCGCCGAGATCGCTCATTCAAAAACGTGCCGCCATCTCGTGCTTGAAGCCGTTGATGTATCCTCCGTGCGAACGCTGGTGACGATCAAGTCATCCACATACACGCCAACGATGAGCTCCTCCTTCCCCCATCGTCGTATATAGAGCGCGTGCTCGGTTGCGCACCTCTGAAACCCAAGCTCACCCAGCATGGCGTCAAGCTTGGTGTTCCATGCTCGAGGGGCCTGCCGCAGCCCGTAGAGCGCTTTGCGTAGTCAGAACACCCTGTGCTCCTCTCTCTTGATGGTGAAACCTAGAGGTTGCCTGACGAAGACCGTCTCCGCCAGTTCATCGTTGAGGAAGGCCAATTTAACATCCAGGTGATGGTTGAGCCAATCCTTTGCTACTGCCAAGGCTAGTAGCAAACAGACCGACTCTATGCGCGCTACTGGCGTAAAGACCTCCTCGAAGTCTATGCCCCCGCGCTGAACAAAGCCTCGGGCGACGGGGCGCGCCTTGTGCTTGACAATGGCGCCGAGCTCATCCCGCTTGACCTTGTACACCCACTTCAGGCTGATCGGATGGCATCCTGGAGGTGGATCGACGAGCTGCCATGTCTCGTTATCCTCGATCGCCTTCATCTCCTCCAGCATCGCCTGTCGCCAGTTTCTGTCCCGCTCGGCTAGCGCGAACGTGGGTGGTTCCTCTGCACTGACGAGAAGCAGCTCTGCATCATTGAGTAGCCGACCAGCCAGTCCTGAGGGTCCTGTGCCGCCGATGATGTCGTCCAGCCTGCGGAATCGCACCTCCTCACCTTCGTGGAATGCATCCATGAACTCAGTGATGTCACTTGGAGGTGAGGCAAACTCGATCGGCATTGATGGAGTTCCCTGTTCCGCCGGAGTGCTCGGCATAGCACCTTGAGTGCTCGGCACCCTGGTTGCAGTGCTCGGCACTACTTCTGGACTGCTTGTCATTACTCCTGTAGTGTTCAGTCATACTGTAGGAGTGCTCAGCCTCAGTCTTAAAGTGGTCGGCACCACTACAAGATGTCTTGGCTCCGCCATGGGAGTGCTCGGCACCCGTCCTGTAGTGGTCGCCACCACTACAGAACCTCTCGGCACCACTCCTGGCATGCTCGGCATCCCTCCAGGAGTGCTCGGCACTCCTCTCAGAGTGCTCGGCATCCCTCCTGAAGTGCTCGACACTGCCCCAGGAGTGCTCGGCTCTACCGCTGGAGTGTTCGGCCCTCCTCCTAGAGTGCTCGGCACCTCTTCCCCATCATCTCCACCACCGTGGATGACTAGGTGCTCGACGACGAAGGTGTTGGTGAAGCTGCCAGCTTCCCCCGTGCTCCAACACGACATCGCGCGAGACAAGCACCTTGTTTCCGCGTGGGTCGTAGAGCCGGTACACCTTGGTACCCTCCGTGTAGCCTAGGAACACCATGGGTGTGCTCCTGTCCTCCAGCTTGGTGAGGTTCGGCTTCGTCTTACTGATGTGGCCAATGCAACCGAATGTCTGGAGGAAGGACACGCTCGGCTTGCACCCATACCAAGCTTCGAACGACGTCTTGCCCGTCAGGGCCTTGGTCGGAGAGCGGTTGAGGATGAACACCGTCGTGGTCACCGCCTCACCCCAGAACCTTGCCGGCATGCCTTTGGTCTTCATCATGGATCGGGCCATGCCGACCACCGTCTGGTTCCGCCTCTCCACCACGCCATTCTATTGTGGCGAGTACGGCGCGGTGTGGTGTCGCACTACACCCTGATCCTCGCAGTACGTAGTGAACTCCACTGAAGTGAATTCACCGCTGCGATCAGTCCTCAGCACGCGGAGCTTCTTACCGCTCTCGGCCTTCGCGCGCATCTTGAACTTGATCGCCGCCGCCGCTTTGTCCTTGCTCATCAAGAGTTGCAGCCACATGTAGCAACTACAATCATCCACAAGCAGAAGGAAGTACCACCGACCACCATTTGTAGCAGGCGTGATCGGCCTGCATAGTGTGACCGCTTGCGGGCTGCCATTGTACTTGTGCTCTTATAAATTGGACGGTTCTATTACAGCTGGCATCAGAGCAAGATTTAACATTAATTGCCACATGTGTATTTAAAACAAAGGCTTTTGTTTTTCAAAATCAGTTTTTGACAACTTATAGCTATATATATATTGGTGTTTAAATATGAAGTTTAAATCTAAAGTGCCCCAGTGATCACTTTCCTTAAGCCCAGTTAAGGATTTCAGGTGGCTAAATAAGTACTAACATGGGCGTTTTTATTGTCGTCGTCCATACGGCGTGCTATTATATGGATGTCATTCACTTGAGTGGTAATGTATGAATCAAATGCCTCTACGCTCGAGGTAAGATGATGAGTGGTATGACCGCAAGATGTGAGCGTGCGGTCTAAGGGGAGAGGTAGCTTTGATACTAAAGTATATATATATATCTCATATATATACTAAGGTATGTATATGCATATTTATATGTGTGTATAGGACGTATTTACTTTCGGGTAGCTTTGATACGGAAGTATATATATATATATATGGTTATATATATGGAAGTATTTAGTATTCAACCTAGAGCCCAGATTTTCATTTACGTATTTATATAATTATGGGGTTGGACTGAAATGAAACTCTTATGTAGGTACGCTAACAATGAAACATGTAGCCCGACTAGTTACGTTATTTATGAGAGAACGTATGTATGCCACCGTGTATGTCGCTAGAAGTTTCATTTTTTCTAAGTTTGTGAGGACGTGTGGAACGTGCATGCATCATAATAAATCATTCATTACATACTTGCATTGTTCCTCCCCTTATAAGTTTCTTATTCTGTTAAGTAACTCTTTTCTATTATAACGTTGTTCTCACAAAGAGTTGCACCATATTTTATTGGTACAGATGGCAGCATCAGCTCAAAAAGGCCTATTCACCCTCCCTCTATGCTACTTGCTAGATCCTTTTAATACCTTGCTCACTATTGTTGATAGGATATATGTGAATATATTATAACATGTCGTGGTACATGTATATGTGTGGATGGTGTTTTTCCAAAACTCTTGGGTAATCTAAAAGAATTAGGGGGCACTAGTTCATCATGTTCCCCGCATACTTACAATGAGCTCACTCTTCAAACACATTCCCCTCCTTCATCTGCCTCTGTCTCCCTCTTCGAATTTGCTTCCTCGTGCCATTTTCTAATGGAGGCCTCCTTCTACTTGATATACTAGTTTTAATCCATGTGTAAGGATCGAATGGCTATAAGAGAGGATGAATTAAGGCTCCAAAACTCAAAATAACAAATCTTAACCTAATCAAACTACTTTACCCCTAGGCATGAACCACCTCTACAACTGCCAAAAAAAGGAAACCAAGGTGAGTCCTTAGGGACACCAAACTAAGCCATGTCCTTAGAACACACTAGCAAAGGTCCTTAAAGAAGTTGCAAGAAAATAACCTAGCTAGTGCATCACACTAAGATAAAACCAAGTCTAGCAAAATATTCACACAATGTCTCACCGCATACAGAGTACATTTTGATGCATTTGGCACGAAATTCAGTTTTTCCATGTCATGACAATGCTTAGATTCGGCGAATTTAAGGGGGAAAGTGCATGTTAGGCCTGTATATTGGGAAACGTCATCTATCAAAATGGATGAGAGGCATGAAACGACAATTGTTTTGTGTTTACTTGATAAAGGCACAACATATTTATAAAATATTAGCATTTGCCTTCGATAAGATATGTTTCTCATTTTATATATATAAGGTAGGGTGGCTAGTCCCTCCTATTTTGTTTTCAGCAAAAGTTATTTTTTCTCGGTTTGGTCCTGTGGTGATTGCCATGTGTGGCCATGTGGGGTTGGGAAATAGAGCAAAAGGGAGGTAGATATGGAAGCTCAAACTCACTAATAATATACCTATGAGGTAATATAAAGGCGGATATTGTTTGTAGAAATTTTCAACTAAATTTTATACATGTCTAGATCATCATTTAATAAAACTTGGAGGGTACCATGTCACATGCAAATATTGATATAACATAGTAAATAGAACCAAAGATTTTTTTTCTTTCCACTTATCATCTTCTCATTCATTAAAATCGTAGAAGTTCTCCATTCGTTTTTAGATGGAGGGGCTGCCTACATATTACTCAATTATTTTTTTTAAGTCTCAGTTAGTGTTCAGACCAAGAGTTAGAGGACGACTAATTAATCAACTATATTTTTGTGCAAACACAGGCAAATAGACTTTTCTAGACCACAACCTAATTTTTTTACTTCAAGTGATAGTAACACTTGTTTGACATTTTTTGGAGTCCAATCAATTCTTTTTTTTAGCAATATCAAAGGAAGACACAGACAATATCATGGCTAGATAAACAAAACCAAATAGTCCACAAAATTGTGGGTAGCAGGGTCATTTGGCACAGTCCAAGTCCTTAATCGGCAAAGGAAAAGAAACCGAGGAATGCAAACTCTAACACGCATCCCCTTGGTCACTACATGCATCCTTGGTGAGGATGTTGTTTATGCACTAGGGAGGAAGAGGTTCTAGATTCAAGACTAGATGAAGCTGTGTTTTTTCATGAAGCAAGTGTCGATTGCTTTGTTGAAGATTCCCGAATATTGCTCACTAGATGATATGCTACGACTACTAAAGTACACGGCAGATTGTACGGTTCACATAGGTAACCTTGTCCAAGTGGAACTAGCCATTACCATAGTTGCCTACGCTCGTTGATGAACCCTTTGACTATTGCTTCCACTTTGTGGGAGTTGTTTGCATTGTCTTCTTGCTCGACATCTTGAACATCGTTGATCCTTCAGGATGCCACTACCTTTACATAAGGTGCCATCTTTACACTCGAAACTTGACTTCAGAGTTTAAGCTTTTTCAGAGGTGGAACATTTAGTTTTTCTTTGTTTAGTTGGAACCTATATAAGCACTTCTTTTACTCCTAATTTTTTATGGCTTTGGTATCTCATGAGCCAATTTCTGTGGAGTGACGACCTGATTCTTTCACTCTCTTCTTTTGGCATCGCAATGTGTAGTTTCTTATGCCATATATGCTTTCTAGGTCTATTGCTATTGATGGCGATTAAGAAGAGGGCCTTCAATATGGCACACACATGTCGAGAACAGAGGGCACAAAATGTCCTCTAAGGATGGAAACAACGCATGGTCCTTCTTACTCTTCCTACACCTGCATATTTTTCATTTAACTTTCATACTTCCCATTAGCAAGTTATTTAGTTTCCTATTTCAAAAATTGAAACTCTCTACTGACATGTCAGAAACTTCTACTAGCTATTTTGCGCGCCCGTCCAAAACTTTGGACTTGAAATTGAACAACTTTGCACTAGTTATCTTTGTGTCATGGGAACAACATCATCTTAGATAAATGGGACACTATTGCTATGTGTAGATGGAAATATCATTTTGAGATGAACTTGGAGTACTCTTAATCCAGGGACAATTCATAAAAAAGGTATCACCTATTTTTTAGACAATGAAAAAGAATATTTGTCTTCATCCTCACAGATGAGGAATCGGTACAAAAGAAGATTCATACTCTACCGTTCACGAGGCTCACACATAAAAGGGAAAGACCATCCATGAGAGGCAAAAAAGGCAAGTTTCTCCCAATAGAGAATTAGCTGTCATCACTAATTGTTCGGCGCTAGTGATTTGTGATGCCAATCCGTCCTCGATCTCATGGTTTACTTGTTTTCGCTGAGAGAGCAAAAAAATCTTTATAATTAACAAGAAGACAATTGTGCCACTGCCCACACTGGCTCTCACTAAAATGTCTAATTACCTGCCATGGCCCCCAAGTAGTGATCTTATTTTGGCATGATTTATTGGCATATAAACCTCACGCTAAGGCCATGCTGAACATGTTTCACTAGGAGCCTTGGCCCTTTGGAGAAGCTGAGACACGTCCTACCCCTCCGAACTTGTGAAATGAAAAGGTGGATGTGTACTGTGTAGGACACGCTTGTAAGACAAGCGAAAACAAGTAGACAACCAGAACACAACAGCATCCGAGGCTCTTCTTCTCGTACAAAAAGCTGCTTTTTAACATGCAGAAAGGCCCTAAATTCAGGGCAATACAATCCGACTTCATCCTTACAAATGAGGAATCAGACAATGCTTATTATTACAAAAGAAGATTCACACTCACTCTAAGTTCACAAGGTTCACAACACACGAAAATTCAAAAACATGATCCTAATAAATGCGAAAGGCCATCCATGAGAGGCAAAAAAGGCAAGTTTCTCCCGGTAGAGAATTAGCTGTCATCACTAATTGTTCGGCACTAGTGATTTGTGGTGCCAATCCGTCCTCGATCTCATGCTTTACTCGTTTTCGTTGAGAGAGCAAAAAAATATCTTTATAATTAACAAGAAGACAATTGTGCCCTTGCCCACACTGGCTCTCACTAAAATGTCTAATTATTGACCACGGCCCCCAAGTAGTGACCTTATTTTGGCATAATTTATTGGCATATAAACCGTCACGCTAAGGCCACATTGAACATGTTTCACTAGGAGCCTTGGCCCTTTGAGAAGCCGAGACACATCCTACCCCCTCTGAACTCGTGAAATGAAAAGGTGGATGTGTACTGTGTAGGACACGCTTGTAAGACAAGCAAAAACAAGTAGACAACCAGAATACAACAGCATCCGTAGCTCGTCTTCTCGTATAAAAGTCTGCTTTCTAACATGCAGAAAGGCCCCAAATTGAGGGCGATAAAATCCGGCTTCATCCTTACAAATGAGGAATCGGACAATGCTTATTACAAAAGAAGATTCACACTCACTCTCACGTTCACAAGGCTCACAAACATGAAGGTTAAAAAAGGTGACCCTAAAAGCGAAAGGCCATCCATGAGAGGCAAAAAAAAGGCAAGTTTCTCCCAGTAGAGAATTAGCCGTCATGATTGATTTATCGACGCTAGTGATTTGTGATGCCAATCCATCCTCTATCTCATGTTTTACTCGTTTTCATTGAGAGAGCAAAAAAATCTTTATAATTAACAAGAAGACAACTGTGCCCTCTTGCCCACACTTGCTGTCACTAAAATGTCTAATTACTGACCACGACCTTCAAGTAGTGATCTTATTTTGGCATGATTTATTGGCATATAAACCGTCACGCCAAGGCCACGCTGAACATGTTTCACTAGGAGCCTTGGCCCTTTGGAGAAGCTGAGACACGTCCTACCCCCTCCGAACTCGTGAAATGAAAAGGTGGATGTGTACTGTGTAGGACGCGCATGTAAGACAAGCGAAAACAAGTAGACAACCAGAATACAGCAGCATCCGATCGAGGCAAGTCTTCACGTATGAAAGGCTGCTTTCTAACATGCAGAAAGAGGCCCCTAAATTCAGGGCGATAAAACGTAAAAGCGACCAGAAACAATATGTAAAAAGCCTAACAAATAACAATGGGAAGAGCACACGGTACTACCATGACTCACGAGAGAGAGCGAGCGCTGGGTAGAAGATCCAAATACGGAGGCTTTCTTGGACGTGGATGCAAATATGCGAATGATGGATGTTTTGGCAGGCACGTAAATGACTCCATCACACCACGTACTACACGCCATTAATGGAGTTTCTACTGAACATAATCAGCACCATCGAACGAATTCAACCCTGCCTGCGGCCTGCCAAGGATGGACGTCGATCTCTCGATCTTGCAGATAGCATGCGTACCGGCCGTCCGCCCGCGCCACAAAACAAAAGACACCGGCCGGACGCCATCTCTAACCCCGCGTGAACCATGCATGGCACTGTGCATGCCTGCATGCAGGATGACGACGACTAGAGTTGACTGATGCCTGCGCTTGCGGCGTCCTCGCTAGCTCTTCAATCGTGCAAGCCGCCAAGCTCTCGATCATGGCGATTGCCAGAAAAATGAGGGTCGATCGATCTGCGCAGGGAAGAAACAAAAAGTACCGATCGATTTCGAAACCAAAGAGTCTCATGTTAATACAGAAGCAAAATTAAATTAAGTTTAGGAATTGAAACAGTACAAAACATGGTCCGATCCATGGGATGTCCAGATTATTGAACGCGAATTACACGACGAACGGTTTCTCCGGGGAATTAAAATGCTACTACAACATGAAAAGATACAACAAAGGAACGACGACGGCAGTAAACAAACTGGCACGCCCTTTTGACGAGCTAGCTGATGCCGCTGTCAATGCTCAATGGAATCTGGCCAGGTCGAGAGTGACATCGTCCTCCGACGGCGTCAGGAACTCCCTGGAGGCCATCTGAACGACGTCGACGTCGTCCGGAACGGCGGCGCCTCCTGCATTGCTCGGCCCGGCACCTGCTGCGTCGCCTCCGCCGCCGTAGGCGGTGCTGGCATGGTGGGCGCCGAACGACGACTGCCACATGATGTTGTCGACGAAGGGGTAGGTGATCAGGTTGGCGGCGGCGTAGGAAGCAGCAGCAGCCTGGTGGTGGTGGTGGCGATCATGCTCCATCATGTGCGTCCCCATCGGAGCCATGAGCTTCATCGTCGGCGCGGCGCCGTAGTAGGTGTTGAGGTCCAGCTGCAGGAACGGCGCCACGGCGTCGGAGTTCATCGCGCCCAGGTTGGCCAACGGCGGCGCGGACGACGACGACGCGCCCAGGTACAGCCCCATCGCAGTCAGCTGGTCGAAGACGCTGTTGGCGGGCCGCCGCCGCGGCGGCAGCAGCAGAGGATTGTGGACTGCTGATCACCTCGCCGCCGTACGAGTACGACCCGAGGTTGTTGTAGGACGACGGAGGGGAATCCTCCTCCGGCGGCGGGGTCGGGGCGGCGCCGTCGGCGAGGTCAGGGTACACGCTACGGATGTACTCCTCGAGGATGGACCACTGGCCGGGCGGCACCTGCTGCGCGTTGTTCTTCTTCTTGAGGCGGCGCTTGGCCTTGAGGCTTCGCTTGGTGGCGTTCCAGTGGTTCTTCACGGCGTTCTCCGAGCGCCCCGGAGGAAAGTGGCAATGGTCGACCAGTGGTTGCCGCAGCGCTTGTGCGCCTTGATCAGCGCCATGTCGTCCTCTTCGGTCCACAAGCTCTTCTGTTAATCGTTGCAAGTCAGAGATCGACCGATCGATCAGTATTAGCGTATGCAGATGCACAGAACAAAACAAGCAAGCGGTGCATATACGGCAGCTCAAAAGATCGAAATAAAGCACAAGGTTAATCGATTTTGCTTTTGCAACATCAGAATGCCCATCGGTGCAGTGGTCACGAACTCAGAACATCCATACATCAAAATAACTTGGCACATGCATAACCACAGATAAGAAATTAAAGATTCTCTCCACGCAATCAATTCGTGGCTTTATTTGATGAAGAATTGCCACAGTTAGTGGCCAGAGTAAAAACACATGCAAAGATGTACTGCTCCCACTAATTTCTTACCGAGTTAATGCCCACTTTCGAATCTAGACCAAAATTTAGCAGGATTTATACGTAGAAATTAAAGGCAAAGGAAATTCCCTCGCGGATCATGTGGGAGAGCGAGGGATATCGTTCCCCAAACCAGCTGCTACACACTACTGCACACAGATCGAATTCAAGCTTCCAAGCATCAAGATCTGTCCAAGACAAAGATCGAACGAGACGAGGACAGATCGATCGATCGATCGATCCAGGAAAATAATATGCACCTTGAGGTCGGGGCGCAGGTGGTGGTCCATCCATCTCGCGGCACTGCTTGCCCACCCGGCCGGGGAGCGACTGCGATATCACCGCCCACTTCCGGTCGCCGTGCCTCATCACCATCTCCCTGAGGATTCTGCAAGCCAGCGAGCACGGATCGAGCAAACGAGCACCCACGCAGCAGCACAAGTTCAGCATCAGCCACGAGCAAACACTTTTGCATCGAATCGAACCAAAAAGAAGAAAAGAAGCCAAATCAGAAGAACTCAGGAGTCAGGACTCAGGAGCACTCACACGTCCTCCGCCTCGGTCCAGGGCCCCTTGTGCTGGTGCGCCCTGTAGCCGCCGTTGCCGCCGCCCGCTTGTTGGGGCTGCTGCGGCTGCTTCTGCTGAGCCCCACTCCAGGCAGCGCGCAGAGCGCTGGACATGATGCCGCCGTACCCGTCGGATGTCAGGGCTCCTCCGGGCAGAACCATGCCACGCGGCGCCTGCATGCCGAGGCGGCCGACCAGGAGAGAGGCCATGCCGGCGGACATCGTCATGCCCGCGCCCAGGATCATCTGATGAGCGGCGTTACCTGGGTGCACGCCGCCAGCCGCCACGTCCTGGTGGCCGAAACGCACCGAGCTCCCGGACTCCATTCCCGGCCGACTTGCCTGGTCGAGGCTACGAACAAGGGAATTGCAGAGGCCCCAGCTAGAATTTCTCTGCTGGGGAGAGAAGGGGGGCAGGAGGAAGAAGCAGCAGGGAGAAGAAAGGGCCACGCCGGGCTTGCAAGTTGCAAGTGAGGAGTGGGCCTTCCGATCCGGGGTGCACGATATATAGCCGGGCCCGCGCCGCCACTGCCGTCCATCTTCGGCGCATCCAACGGTCAGCGGCCATGCTGCGGGTGACCTTCCAACTCTCCCTTAATATTCGTGCGGAAGAGGACAGGGGAAGTGAGGTGGCTCCTTGTCACCACTCCACAAGTCCACATCACTGAGCCTAGCCTATGCGCGCAACGTGGGAAGCGCAGGAGCAGCGGTATGGGCCCCACCTGTCAGCACTGGTACACATGTCTTGGCCCGGCTGGTTTTTATTACAGTGGATGGATATATAGCTGCAGTATGGATATACAGCCGGTCAATAGCATGGGAGCAGATTTTGTTCATCCTGCTGGTCTTGGACACAGTTTGCACCCCGGAGCAAGGTACTAATGCAGGGATTGTTGATCTGTTGGCTAAGAAAGAAAAAACCCTGCATGGGAAGTATATTTTGATGCATTTGGCGTAAAATCCAGTTTTTTCGATATCACGACAACGCTTAGATTCGGCGAATTTAAAGGAAAAAGTGACCGTTAGGCCTGTATAGGGGGAAACGTCATGTATCGGAACGGATGAGAGGCGTGAAACGACAATTGATTTGTGGTTACTTGAAAAAGCCACAATGTATTTATAAAATATAAGTGTCCGCCTTCGATAAGGTATGTTCGCCATTTTATTTAACGTGGGGCGGCTAGTCCCTCCTATTTATTTTAGCAAAAGTTCTTTTCCGTCGGTTTAGTCAGATATGGGAACTATAAGTCATCAATGATATATCCGTGAGGTAATATAGAGGCAGATATTATTTGCAAAAAAAATTGAAATATATTTTATAAATTTCTAAATTACACTTAATAAGACTTAGAGGGCATTATTGTGCAAAGCAAAATATTGATATGATATAGTAAGTAGAACCAAAGATTTTCTGTTCTCAAACCTAATCATCTTTTCATCCATTAAAACGGTAAAAGTTCTCCGATCATTTTTATGGGGGAAAGGAGGCTGCCTAGATATTACTCAAATATTTCCTTTTCAAGTCTCAGTCGGGTTTTATCTGATGGCTATAAGAGAGAAAAACACTACACGGGAAGTATATTTTGATGCATTTGGCGTGACATTCAGTTTTTCCATGCCTTGACAACGCTTAGATTCGGCGGATTTAAAGGAAAAAGTGCCCGTTAAGCCCCTATAAGGGGGAAACGTCATGTATCAGAATGGATGAGAGGCATGAAACGATAATTGATTTGCGGTTACTTGAAAAAGCCACAATATGTATTTATAAACTATTAGTGCCCGCCTTCGATAAGGTATGTTTGCCATTTTATATAATGTGGGGGGTGGCTAGTCCCTCCTATTTGTTTTAGCTAAAGTCCTTTTCCGTTGGTTTAGTCCTGGCGATTGCCATGTGTCCACGTGGGTTTTGAGAACAGGGCCTATGACGTAGACCTTATTTTTGGAAAAATTTGGACACTGGTTTCAAATTTTTTTGAATTTTCTATGAATTTTCTAAGATTAATTCATCTTCTGAAAAAGAAAAAGGGAAGAAAATACTTAGAGCTACCATGTGGCGCTCTCTGATTGGCTGACGGCTCAACGGTCACTGACAGGTAAGGTCCGGAATCTACCATCACTGACAGGTGGGGTCCGGGTCAATGGTCAACGTTGACCGATCAACGGTCAACATAGACCGGGCTTGGTGGGCCAGGTCGCAAGCCAGTCTGGGCCGGACCGGGCCTAACACGCGTTGGGCGCTTGGCTGGTCATGTAGCGGGCTCAGCTCATGGAGCTGGCCTACGGTGGACCAAGGCGTGGTACACCGTGGACCACTACTGGTCCACAGGGAACTGGGTTCACGCAGTGCCTGTACGCACGGTGCACCGGGTGCACCAACAGGAGAAAAAGGGGGAGAGGGCTCCTATTCCTTTGCTCCTAGGTGCTCAATATGCATGGCTCCAGAGGGCTCACCGACGATGATGTCGCGCGATGGGGCTCTTCCACAGTCTCTAGGGGCTGATCCTATGGCCTCTAGAGGCTCACACGCTCTCTGATGAAGGCGGCGAGGGGCGAAAGATGGCAGCTTGGGGCTCGGTGGTGGCGCTCATGGCGATGGTGGTGTAGATGCTCGTGCGGGCAAGGTTGTTGTGCAGCCCTAGCCTTTGATTTGGCATTAGATGTGTTTAGGGGTAGGCTAAACTAGCGGCGTCGACGACAATTTCACAGGACGGAGTCCGCCCCACGGTATGGCTTGTGGTGGAGGAATGGCTGAGGCACGACTACGACGACCAGCGGCTAGCGAGGGTCCTAGGGGCTAACGAGCACATGGCTAGGTGCGCTAGGACACAACGACGATGATCGGCCCCTCCTCAACTCGCGAGGGGGTCAATATCGGTGGGAACGACCGCATCACGGTGGTGCCATGGGTGCGCGACAGCACCGGCATTGCGAACACGATTGGGTGACCTAGGGCCTCTCTACAGTTGCGTTCAGGTGCTAGAGATGTTCTTCGGTGAGGCGGACCTCGCCGTTCTAAGGTCTCTACCGGCCTGGCTTGGCCGGAACGAGGGCTCACCATGGCGGCGGCATTCCAGGGCCCTAGTGGCCCTGCGCGGTGCTGCCAGCACTGGCATCGCGTGCGGGTGTGCGTGCTATGCTTGGTGCTTGCCAAGATCCAGCCGTAGGGCCTCTCAGGTGGAGAGACCATGGTGGCGGCCATGGTGATGTCCACTTAGGTGAACAGAGGGATGTAGAGCAGCTCACTTGGGGCTCAAGGGGGGAAAGGCTAGCGGTGCAGTTACAAGGCGGGACAGTGGCAAGATGAGGCCATGCAGTGTCGAGCCGCTACACTATTGTAGACGATCGAGGCAGCATCCTCGCTCTAGTGGCTCTCGGCAAACTCCGGTGAGCTCGATCTCCTCCTCCTCCTCTCCTCTAGGCTTCCTTCAAGTGTGAGTGGGCTGTGCCACCAAGAGCAGCAGGTGGTCTAGGGTTCAGACAGGCTTGAGGCGGGGGATTTTATAGGCGGCGGTAGCTATGGCGTGGTGGTGGATGAAACTTGGTGCTCAAGGGACACGTGTAAGGGGATCTAGGGGCTAGATCTAGGGTTTGGGGTGCGTTAGGCTCGCATGCATTTCAAATTCGCAAATTGGAGCGATGGCATCCAAAAGCAAAAAGGCGGGCTACATGGCGACGTCATCGTGGCAAAGGCCACAGCGATAGGCGTCATCGCCTCTGCTGCGCCAACGAGGTGAGGGCATGGATCATGATGTGGTAGGCATCTAAGGGATGCATGAGGCGGGAGTAGGGCACGGACGACAAGGATAGAGGGGCTCTCCCTCCGATTCTCGCGCGGCGGAGGTGCTCAGTGGAAAAAGGAAAATAGGGGAGAGGGGAAAGGTGGGGATGACAGGTGGGTTCTTAGGGCCCACCTATTAGCCTCGATGAGAGAGAGGAAGGGAGTGGCTCTGGTCTAGCATGGCGCTTCCTCAACTGGGTGGCATAGCACGCACAGGCGCTTTCGGTTGTTCTTGGGTGGCACAACGCGCATGTGCAGTGAGGGGGAGAAGGGGGTGACATGGGCTGGGTGGGCTGGGTCGCGCAAGGGCACGTGAGGGAGGGGAAGCAAGCCGGCTAGGCTGGCCTGGCCATATCCCTTTCCTATTTCTATTTTCTCCCTATTAACTGATACTTGTATACATGTATGCATGTATACTCTACTAGAGGTGGGTCCACTAGGTTATCCTTGTAGGGCTTCGCCATGCTAGGGTCCTAGCACACTAACACAAGACAACTTGTTCATAGAAGTTGATTACTTATTTTATTAACAAGCATAAGACCTATCGGTGTTTTGTAGACTGACTAGTGAATTTATACGAGTGTCGCGCTACTCTCGGAAGACGATGGTAGCATACAAAAGACACGAGGATTCTTACAATGGGAGTGCAAGAATGGTGGAAGAGGTAGGAGATGGAGCTAGAGGTAGAAGATGGACTGCCCGAATGAGAGCTTTTAGAGTCTGGAGATGATGCATGGAGGGGTGCCCTGGCTGCCCTTATATAGAGTTTGGGACCAGGCCACATACAAAGGAGGTTCTCTCGACCGAGGAGGTCATAAGCCTGAGGGAGGGAACCTATCTAACTTGTCTTGCAAGTAATGTCATCTTGTGGTGCACCTCCTGGCGTGGCTGTCGTCATGGTCTTGTGCTCACGTCGTGACATGGTGTGTCGTGGTGCTACTGTGCCGGTTGTGGCGGCATTGTAGGCACGGTGGTGGTTCACCAGCTGTCCCGCGCTACGTGGTCTTGTCGTGGCCTTCATCATCGCCTCCTGATCTTCTAAGGGCGCCGTACAGTAGTTGGTAGCCACCCCTAGGTTGATGATCGTCTTACTGCCTATGGAGTTGGTGGCCACGATCCCGAGCTCCAGGGTCTTGGCCCTTGTTGGCTTGGATGGCCTCCTAAGTCAAGGCCACCATCGTGAATCCCATCCCGTGGTGGGTGGAATTGTACATATGTCTCGTCGGTCCGTATTTGGATGGTGAGTCTCTGTACTGGTCGTCACCACTCAGCGGTGTTGTCTTGTCTTCGTTGCATGGCGTAGGGATGGCGTTCGACCAGGCCAAGGTGACTGCTGTCCCCTCGGTCCTTGCGGGGTCAGTATGGCGTGCCTGCTCTTGTCAGAGCAGGCGTGCTTGGCGAGAATCGATCTCTCCTCGTTCCTCCCAGGGGTCATGGCGGGGGAGAGGTCGTGAGTCGTTGCGTGGCATGTGGTGAAGGTAGAGGCATGGGGTCATGGCCATCCTCTACCTTAGTGCTTGGCCTAGGTCCATGCAACTTAGCTGGGCCTCAATTGTTTTGGGCTTATACTAGCTGGCGTACCGTGGGCCACTCGAGCGGCTAACTAATCAGTGCCTTATGATACCCGGGGTATCATAACCCCGACAAGACCCAATAAGAAGCAACTCACAATTTGAGGTTAATGCACATGCTCAACCATCTAATTGGGTTTACCTAGTGCATCTAGGGTTGGTTTCCCAGTATGTCCACTCACCACGCAAGGTTTTGAAAAAAGTTTATGAAAGTTGGGATTTTTTGCTCTAGGATTTTTAGGGTTGTCACAATCTATCCTAAACCCAACCATCCACTCTATAGCAACTTGGTTAAGAGAAAACAAAATCCCTATGCATATTGCTTTGTCTTCAGGCTTGTTTCCATTTGCTTCACTTCTCCATGTTGAGCACTTGCATCTTGTGGTCATAATCATCTCCACCATGCTCCTAGCCTTGCTCAACACCAACATGTGGACCCTAGCTCAATCATCTCCAAATGAAAAGCATTAGCCCACTAGTTGCCACTCAATTACCAAAACCAGACTAGGGCTTTCAGACATGGATAATATCGTGGCTAGAAAAAAACAAAACCAGCCCACAAGTCATGAGCAGCATGGTCATTTGGCCAAACCCAAGTCCTTAATCGATGAAGTAAATCGAGGAATGTGAACTCTAACACACATCACCTCCGATATATATATATGGGCCAGAGGTACCTTCACCACCAGATACCGATCCATGCATGTCTACCGGGCCGAATATGACGAGGGATGAGGCCCATAAAGGCCAAGCGAATCCATCAGCTTGGAGATCAAGTCATTCAGAGCATATACAACGTGCCATCATATCTAGGCAATAGGATAGAATCATTCTGTTGCGCATTCTATGTAACAAACTAGGAAACCCATCTGTTAGCCGATCGGATCTATTGTAACCCTACACCCAGGACTATATATAAGGAGGGGTAAGGTGAAAGGTCCTTGTGTGATTTTGGTAATTGAGTGACAACCCTAGGTGGACTAATTATGTTTATGTGAGATACACAGGTGATTAGTCCACAAGTACATGTGTGTGAGCAACATATGCCGTAAAGGTGAAAATGGTTTGGAGATGTTGCAAAGCTCACACTTGTGATGATGAAGGAGCTTATTGCACATGAGACGTGATATTGAGTCATGTGATCAAGGTGGAGAAGATCAAGACAAGACTTGGCTTGATGGACCGGTTGCAAGTGTGAAGGGCAAGTCGGAGGCTTTGGAGCGATGGACTGCATGGCGGTGAAGCTTGAGCAAGACTTGGCGCTGATGGACGAAGGCAATGGTGAAAAGCAAGTGAAGTCAAGATCAATGAACCAATATGATCACATGATGATATGATATCATTGTTGATCATGTTGGTGCATGTGTTGCATCGACATTGGAGGAGATGGAATGAAATGCGCAAGGCAAAGGTATAACCTAGGGCATTTAATTTCACCGGTCATAGGTGTGTAGAGAAGTTGATGACCAGGTTTAGGATAGATGGTCATACTATCAAGAGAGGCAAACTTGTTTGCATATCGGTCATCTAGTGCCACTCGAGTGATCTAACTTTCCATCATCACTAGGATCAAGTGGCGTGGCAAGTTGAGTGACTAATCTTTTGGAAAATGTTTGTGAAAAGCTAACACACATACACATGGTGGTGCACACTTGGTGGTGCTGGCACATTTGCAAAGGAGAAGAAGTTAGAGTTGTTGTGAATCAACTTAGAGGAGACAAAAATGTTTTTCGATGTACACCAAACTATAGGATGGTACTTGGATTGGAATACTGCTTTGATCCATTGTGATTTGGATCAAGTATGCATGTGGGATGTGTAGCCCTTTGAGTAAGCTTTCCAAAATGTCCAAGATCATCGAAATCGAAGTTCGGAGCTAAGAGTTATAGCCGTTTTAGCGCTGAAGGGTCTGTGACCGAACGCTAGCGCGAAAAACGACCGGACGCTAAGGGTCTGCGTCCGGTCAGCACCTGCGAGTCCAGTCACAATGTTCGGTCAGTGTTTTAGCGTGTCTAAAAGCGATCGGATGCTGGGAGAGTCTGGTCAGTGATGACCGAACGCATCCGGTCGCTGAAAAACGTCATTGGAACCTCTTTGTAAGTGACCGGACGCTGGGTTCCAGCGTCCGGTCGTTATGACCTACACGTCCGGTCAGTACGCGCTTTGCCTAGTGAAGGGGTAACGGCTATTTTAGCCTTTGAGGCTATAAAAGGAGTGTGTGGCTGGCCTTGGGCTGGTAGCTCAGCACCCTCATGCCTATGTGGTTGGTGTAGGAGTGCTTGGATGCCCTCTAACTCACTTGTGCTTGCAAGAGTGCGAATCGATTGCGAGTGAGTGTGATTCTAGTGCGTTGCATTGTGAGATTGCATCGAGTGGCACTAGGTGATCGAGTTGCAAGCCGGTGGTGCTTGTTACTCTTCAAGGTTGCCACCTCCTAGATGGCTTGGTGGTGGTCTCCGTCGAAGCCCGCAAGAAGCTTGTGCGGTGCTCCAGAGAAGAGATTTGTGAGGGGCATTGTGCTCGCCCCGCGGGAGCTGCAAAGAGCAACTCTAGTTGAGCGTGTCATTGAGCTACCCTCACTTTCGGGGTAGGTTCTTATGGTGCCCGACCTACGGGCTTGGTGGGTGATGCCAATTAGCCACCGAACCTCCAAGTGAGCGATCGACACAACAGGGACGTAGCGTGTTGACAAGCACGTGAACCTTGGGAGAAAATCACTGTATCAACCTTGTTCTTCCCGTTGGTTTGCAATCCCCTTACACAAGCTTGTGATTACTTTTATATACATTGTGCTTGTGTAGTTGCTCTTATAATTAGTTAGCTTGTGTAGCTCACTAGTTACCTTCTTGCTTGTGTAGCATAGAAGTAGCTCCCTTGCGTAGCTAATTTAGTTTGTGTAACCTTGTTAATCACTTTGCTTAGTTCGTGTAGCTAAGTATTTGCGCTCTCTAATTTGGCATTGGTTGCCTTGTTATTGAGCATTGCTAGTGAGCTTAGTTGGCTTTGTGCTTTTGCTTATTAGCATGTGTAGGAGCTCCCTCATTGCTTGAAATACTAGTGGCATAGGTTTGTGTGACCTTGCTCTTAGAATTGGTTAGGTGAGCTTTAGCTAGCCCGACACCTTTGTTGCTTAATTAGGATCTTTGCAAGGTGCTAGATAACATAGATAGAGGGTGTAGTCTTGGCTAGACCGATAGTTTTAATTCCGCACTTGTTTCAAGTTAGCCGACGTGATTAAGTTTTAGAAATGACTATTAACCCCCCTCTAGTCGCCATCTCGACCCTACATAAGGGCCTCCGATCGGGATCCCATCTTCTACATACTAGCTTATATATCATCAAGCGAAAACATAGCTTGTTTGCATACCAAAGCATAGAAAATATCATCATCAGAAATTTTAGCAAAGTCACATTTTGTTGCAAGCATAACACCACCCTTCAATTTAATCTCCTCGGCCTTAGAAATAGATGTAGATTAATCCTTTTTAGGTGGGAGAATAGAATTAGCAACTTGCTGATTTTCAGATTGAACATCATTGAAACTAGCGGTAGCGTTCTCTATCGACTTGTACAATTTGAGCAGGGGTCAAAGGTACCAAAGTAATTTTCTTTCCTTTATGCACAAAAGTGTATTTATTACTTCTACCATGGTGTGTAGCATCATTGTCATGTTTCCAAGGATGACCCAATAAGAGTGAACATGCTTGCATAGGTACCACATCACAATCAACAGAATCAGCATAAGAACCAATGAAAAATGAAACTTTGCAAGTTTGTGTTACCTTTGCTTTTCCATAATCATTTAGCCACTGAATATGGTATGGACGTGGTGGCAAGTGGGCGTGTGGTCAAGCCAAGCTTCTTGACCAAATCAGAACTCACCAAATTATTGGAGCTACCTCCATCAATAATGACACATGCTCGACGGTTCTTGATGTGAAGAAAATCTAGAACAAGTTATGGCGTTGTAGCTTCTCAGTTGTCAGACTTATGTGTTGAGCACCCGCTATACAATGATGCTCCTATAGGCCACCGTGGCCTCATCACCAAGGACTTGGCCACCCTCCCTCATCTGTATCTTTGTCTTCTTCATCTTCAATGTCGGAGGTGCTGATGTAACCATCTTCTATAGCAATGTATGCCGGTTGACTTGGGGCAGTCCTTCTACACATGGCCAATTCCATGGCGGCGGTGACTTTGAATGCCCAAAGTGCGTCCCGTCGATGCAACGGATGAGGCACTCTTGGCAAGCACCTACAAAGAATTTTTTACCGAATCTGAAGGTCGTGCAGGAGGTGCCTTAGGTGTAGTAGTAACTCCAGAGGTGTTGGTCGCTTGCTCATTTGGTGGGGGTGCCCGAAAAGTGGTTGGCTTGGTCAGCCCCAAAGATGGTGCCAAGCATGGCGTGTATGTGGTCTTGACCTTGCTCTTGCTCATTGTTCACGCCCTGCAATCCCTTTTTCGCAAGCATAGCGAACTGAAACAATCGGTTGACAATGTGAAATTCTTTTATAATCAACAATGTCCTGAATCTCGTGCCTCAAACCCAAATAAAAACGACAAATGGAATCTTCGTTCCCCTCTACAACACTACAACGCATCAATCCCTTTTGGAGCTCACCATAGTAATCCTGTACATATTTCTCTTCTTGTTCTAAATGCATCAATTTCTTACGCAAGTCTCTATGATTAGAAGGAGGAACAAAACGATCACGCATAGCCATCTTAAGTTCTTCCCACGTACCAGGTAAAGCATTCTGTGCAGCTAGCCCATTCCACCAAATAATGGCAAAGTCCTTAAACTCACTAGTAGCTTGTCGAACTCTATGTTGCTCAGGCACAAGGTGGGCACTAAACTTTTGTTCTACCATCATCTCCTAATCAAGATATCCCTCAGCATCATTATGACCTGAAAAAGATGGTATTGTGAACTTAATCTTAGCATAAGGATCATCGGGCACACGATGATTATTACCTTGATGGTGGTGGACACCACCCATACTGTTGCTTTTTTTCACTGGAGTTTTCTTCTTCTTGGGCGTCTTCTTCCTTTTGGGGCTCTTTTTTTCTTTTGTCCTACCTTCTTCTTCTTCTTCACCTCTGACGGCCCAGCAGTGTCATCTTCTTGCCGTTTCCTACATAGTATAGTGGTTAGCACTAGGTTCAGTATAGAATGCACAAGAAATGCTTTGAGAATGAGTCACTAACCTCTTGTTCTGTGATCTACCCCCAATTTCTCCATCGGAGTAGACCTCAGCAAATTTGCAAGTCTTGGCAAAGTGGCCGAAGTCACCACACCTTTTGCACTTCACCTTTTTATTATTCGCTTTCCCTTCAAGACAGCCCCTAATTCTCTGTACTCTTGGTCTGCCTACTGGTCTTCCTATCAAGGGTGGAAATATTGTGAACCCAAGATCCACCACACAGCCACCGTGTTCATGTCGGAAAAAGGCTCTACTCTTCCTTCATAAGCAACCCTAAATCTTGCTATAGAATAATATTCATGCACATAGTCTTCTATTTTCATTCCCCTATTGGACAATATCCAAGCTAATGCATGCTTGCAGGGCTTGCCTGTGAGCTGCCACTCTATGCATGAACATGAATGATGTTGGAGATCAACTGTGTGTCTCATCTGATTGTTCTAGTTGTCCAGAAGTGTCACTTCGGCCATGTCTTCATCACTACTTGATACCTTAACCACTTTGAGATTATTGCTGATAGCATTCAACTCCTTCATGACAGTAGGGAGTATACCGTCAAGCATTTTCCTAGCAATCTTCCTCCTCAAAAACCTCTTCTCCATGATGAGCTCTCTCAGGCCATCAACCAATTCGTGCAGCAACAGTCCTTTCATGTGCCTGATCTGAGCATTAAAGCTCTCAGATACATTGTTGGTCAAGTAGTCACATTTACTCTTCTCTAAAAACCCACATATGTACCACAGTCTATTGTGATGCTGCTCCAGGAATTCTATGGCATCTGGTGCAACATCGATCAAATATCTTCTTCATATGCCACTTGAACAGCCCCTCTATGTAGCTTCTTGCTGCTGGGTACAAATGATCAGTGAACACGTCTCCCTGATAGTGTTTCATGAAATTTGAATACAAGTGCCTCGTGCATTCTCTGTACTCAGCTTATGGGAACACTGCTCCCACTGCACTTCCTAAACCTTTACAAGCATCTGTACAGATCACTAAGCCTTTAGGTGATCCTATAGCTTTATGCAATTGCTCCATAAACCATTTCCAATTGTCCTCTATCTCTGAGTCAAAAATGGCGTAAGCCAGATGATACAACCAGTTGTGCCTATCTACAGCAGTAGCTGAAGCCAACTGCCCAATGTATTTACCATTTAAGCATGTGGCATCTACCCCTACAAATGGTTTGCAACCTACCAAAAATCCATCTACATAAGGCTTTAAGGCTACAAAAATCCTTTTGAACATCTGCTTCTTATTCCCTTCTACCTCTATTTCTACAATGCTTCCTGGTGAACTAAGCTCCATTTGTGCTTTCCAATTCAACAACAATTGAAAACTTTCCTCATATTTACCATGTATGTGCTGAAGAGCTAGCTTTATACCTGCCCATGCCTTAGAATACTTCAACTTGATGCGGTAATCATCTTCCAGTTTGTCCCTAGCATCCTTGGCACCTTTGTTTGGATTTTTCTTAAGCCATTCTATCAACCTGCTAGCACACCAGTCTTGTGTTGCCATTTTTCCTTCTCTTGGCTTTGTAGGACAGTTATGCTCAGCAGGCAATACTTTTATCTGCAACAAAATTGAATAGAAAAATACATGTTACAAAAATGTACCAAAAATAGTTTAGAATACAAAAATAAGAATACACAGGTTGTACCTCTATTGTTTTGCCATCATGAATCCTTGACGCATGTATTCTCCATGGGCAGCCCTCAGCTTTGCACTTGGCAATGAACCTGGTCTTGTCAGTCATCAGATCAACAAATTCAAATCCAGTGATCACAGCATAGTGCCTCACAGCTTTCCTGAATGCTATGATATCAGGAAACAAGGCACCTTTCACAATATTGGGATTGTCTGGAACATGAAGGACATTTATCTCCTGAGGATCTGTATCATTAACTTCTGCCTCAACAGGAACACCTCCTTCAGCAGAAATATAATCAGAATTGTCATCAACTGGTTGTGTTACAGTGGCATTTGTGGTTGGTTGTGCAGGTGGTACTGAGATATAGATGTGTTCATCATCAACGCCCACGTACTCCTCTTCATTATTAAACATGTCTGGCTCCCTGGTAGGCTCAAAGTCTGGCTCCTTTGTTGTAGTTTCAGTAGGTTCTAGCATGTTTTTTGTGGCTTTAGGAGCCTCTATATTGTGTTTTTTGGGTTCAGGGGCCTCTGGCTTATGTGGTGGATTCACTTGGCTAGGTTGGTCATCATCGAGAGGAATCACACACAGAGGTTCTAGCTCAGCATAGTCATCAGCAGTAGATACTGAATTGTCAAATACACCTACCAAGACCTGGCAACACATCTCAACCTTATACATAGAAAACATATCTAGCAAGTGTCTGTCATTCACTAATCGGACATCTTCTCCCAAATTCTTGTCAAAGAACCACAATCTACCACACTGCCGAGATGACCATTGCACCTCTTTGGCTAAAACATTCATCAACAAGTCTACGGTTAAAGCACCTATGTCCACCTCCCACTTAATCAGAAATGCCTTTTTGTATGCTTTCCTACCTAGGGAGTCTATGGTGCTGAAACCTTGAACTTTAATCTCTAGCATGGACAACTCAGGCCTAGCACGAAGAATGGAAATGTAAGGGGAAATCCACGGCAAAATGGGTCCATCCACAACTTCTCTAGTCATACCGATAGAAGATTTTGCGGGAGTTAAGCGATTACTGGCCTTGTTGCCCACCATGGCGCATTTAACCGCTCCCACACGGGTCGCCGGTCATGAGAAGCCTACCATCTTGCTCAAGCCACGACCATGGACTCGAATCGATGTGCGAGACTTGGAACGCGTCCTCATTGAATCTTGCTCCGTCATTGCTGAATCCGAGTCCTGCGGAGCCTCCGTCCCACCTTTGCCTGACTGCAAGGCCGCGTCGAGCCGACTACGCGCTGCCGCCGCCGCCGCTAACTTCGCCCGCCGCCCGCCTTGCGTGGGTTAGGGTTTGGGACGGGAGAGACCAAGAGGAGAGCGAGAGAGAGAAAGCGAAGCGAGCAACTTGACTCCCTGTCCAGCTCGTGTAAGTCAGGATGAGGCAGGGGCAATACGGGCCATATGAAAAATGTTGCCGTATACGAACACCTAAAAGGATACTTAATGGCATGAATCACGTTTCACAGGGAATTGTAATGGCATATTTACAATATCGCGAATAGCAATGGTATATTTCAAACTCAAAGAATTACGATGATGGTGTCAATTAACCCATCATCTTATATCGTCATTTACCATTCTCGCTGCCAGTTTACTTCAATGAACACTTTTTCTCACTTATGTATACTAGCAGAAGAATTCGACGTGGATAGGGAGATCCTTGAAGAAGCTTATGAGCAGCAGCATAGAGCTGATATTCAGTTAGAATCCAAGGCTTCAATACAGTGACATTTCATAACCAAGATCAGGAGAAGCTCAAGTGCAGTAGCTACTTCCCTTAAATATTATGGCTAACCCTGTGCTCCTATGACATGTGCTAAGTATTGTGCTCCTATGGCATTGGAGATCAGGGCAGCCTCTCAAGCAGATGCCAATTTCCTTAGGGGCTACATCTCATCATTTGCTACTATGACTTCTGCTGTATGCAGTATGCTATGTTGTGCTATCTTGCAGTGTATGTCTTCTTTGTCTTTTGTCCTAAGACTGTTCTATGTAAAATATATGTACTGCTTAGACATCTAACGTGTCAGTATAGGCCTGCCTCGTGTAAGACTAAGTACTATATGAACACTCTTTATGCCTTGTGTAATATATATATGTGCTGTCTCGATATCTCACACCTGATCGCAGTTGTTTTAGAATGCATCGCTGGATTACCTGTAAGCTGAACGGTACAGGCAAATGCCTATCGCGTTTACTGTTCCATTACCTAGATACAAGCATGGCCAGTGCTTTAGCCTCGCAGTCCGCAACGGTGCTGTCCGCCTCGTGCCCAGCAACCCTGCCGACAAAGTACCAGCACTGGATCAAGGACACGAGGTACGGAAACAGAATCAAGGACGAGGAAGGCTATCCCGCATTCGCTCTCATCAACAGATTCAGTGGCGAGGCCATCAAGTTCTTCTCCGGTACCAAACCGATACGCATTAACGCTCTCTCATCAACAGACCACCCTGCAGTAAGCAACTATATGTGCACCTTTGTCAGATCTTTATTTGATCATCACACCACACCGCAGGCTTAACTGATCAAGGTTTTCTTTTCTTGCTTGTTTATTATGTTCCAAAAGTGAAGCTCGTGCCGTACAATCCGAACTACGTGGACAAGTCGGTGTTGTGGACGGAGAGCTGTGATGTGGGGCATGGCTTCCGGTGCATCCGCCCGTTGGACAGCATCAACCTCAACTTCCACGCCTTCCTGGATGACAAGAACAATGGCACCAATGTCACTCTCAGGCATTGGTCCGAGTGCGACAACCAGTGCCTGAAGACTCTCAGGCATTGGTCCGAGTGTGACAACCAGTGCTGGAAGATTGATTACTGGTGTGTTAACCCTGAGGTTAACCTTCCTGGGGATCTGAACTTAGAAGAAATAGCTATTGATTTTCCAGCTTTGAATGCTGAAAACCAAGCTCCTTTAAAGGAAAAAAGTGAACTGGTTAGACAGTCTTGGGCTCAAGTTGTCTCTACAGGCAACGCCCAAAACAAAGAACCATTGGTTTTGTGAATGGTAATAGATTAGACTTTGTGGGTTTCCAAGAAACTAAGAAGGAATCTTTTAACGACTCTTTTCTTAAGTATGTTAACAAGGGTTTTATCTAACAAGTTCTACCTGCCAATGGTACCGCTGGTGGTATCTTGGCAGGCTTAAATGAGAAGAAGTTTGAGGTAATAGCCTGAAAAAATGGCTCTTTTAGTTTATAGCTGGGATCATTAAAAATTGCCAGGATAATTTTTCTGGAGACTAATAGTGGTATATGGCTCCCCTTATAAGGAGGGTAAAATGGATTTCTCGCTGGAATTAGAGGGGCTCCTAGATAACTGGGATGGCCCAACAGTAATTGGTGGTGACTTTAATATTGTGACTACAGCTAGAGAAAAAAGTAATGGTCAGGTCAGCCAGAAATGGGTAAAGTCCAATTTACACCCTCCAATTTTCACCAAAGTCCGGATTTCAACCTCGAACTTCAAAACCGGATAACTTTGGCCCTCCAACTCTTGAAACCGTTCAACTTTCAACCTTCTGGGCGGTTTTGCGGGTGAACAGTAACTTTTGATATTTTCGGGAGGCGCCTTAATGCTCGAAAAAATAATATAAAATTTCGGCACCTCCCGAAAATATCAAAAGTTACTGTTCACCCTCAAAACCGCCCAGAAGGTTGAAAGTTGAACGGTTTCAAGAGTTGGAGGGCCAAAGTTATCCGGTTTTGAAGTTCGAGGTTGAAATCCGGACTTTGGTGAAAGTTGGAGGGTGTAAATTGGACTTTACCCACCAGAAATTGGCTGATAACTTTCTGGATTTGATAAATAAATGGGTCTGATTAAACTTAAGAACTCTACTAGATCTTATACTTGGACAAATAATCAAGACCAACCTATTATGGCAGCCTTAGATAATTTTTTTTTGCACAACTACCTTTGAACAGAAGTCCCTCCCTAGCCTTTGTGACTGCTAAGGCTAGAGTGGGCAGTGACCATGTCCCTTTGATCTTGAATCTAGAATCTAGAATTTTTAGATTTGAGAAATCGTGGCTTGAGCAAACAGATTTTAAGAATTTAGTGAAAAAAGTTTGGGAAACTCCCTGTGCCTATGATGACCCTATGGACATTTGGCAGTTTAAGGTTAGATTGATAAGAAAGAAAATTAAGGGTCGGTCTAGAAGAAGATCTTGCTGTTTGCTACATCTGCAGGCAAGATGTGCTCGTCCAGCACACCGGCAAGATGTGCTCCAGATCTTTTGTTCTCTGCTAAACACCATGATCGAGCCTCGTCGCCTAAGTCACCGAAAGTCTGCTGCTCAGTTCTTTGAACCCTGCCAAAAACTCTGTTGTTTCTCTCCTCCTAGATTGACCAGACCACAAGAAGAGCAAGTGATCTCGTTCGTGATTTTGCTGATGGAGGCTCCAGTGATGCGAGGTCACTGAACCGTGGTTTTAGTCCATTCGATGCCTGTCAGCTGCTGGGCCTCAAGCCGTTTCTTCCCGGAGAATGTGCACTCCTGAAAGAGGCGATCAGTTCTTTCTAAGTTCCGATGACATAGCTGACAGAAGTAGTTATTCATCCATCCTCTGAGTTGTAGACTTGCCGCTGTCCAAATTCTCAAGAATCTTAACTAGCAGGTCCTGATAGTTGCCACTGTGTTTTCTAAATCTTGATTCGTGCTGTATATAGACAATTTTGCACATCTTACAATCACACGGTGATGACACGATCATAAACTGATGAGCAGTGGAATCGATATCTATTGTATGTTTTCTTTCACAGAAAACAGGATTACTGTCTTATAATTGTTGCTTTTTTTCGAACTGTGCATTTGCTGGGTAGCCCGTGGATGGCTACTATATTAACCATTTATAAACTGTAATTCACTCGTCTGCGCCTCTGAGGGCTCGGCAGACAAAAAAAAAGGCCCACAAGCCGTGGGCAGTAATGTTGTTTGGCCCAGCCCAATTCGTATTAACTACTAATAAGGAATAAAAACAAGTAGTAATTAAAAAGAAATTGAGACCACTAAAAATTGGCGTCGCCCGGATTGGAAGCGGAGACCTTCAGTGTGTTAGACTGACGTGATAACCAACTACACCACGACACCGCACATAATTTCCCATTATTTTGTTCCAATTAGTACTATTAGTTTGGTCCCTACAGTTCGATTGATCGGCGGTGGAAGTTCAACCGTTAAAGAAAGGCCTATGGCTAATTAAATTTCGTTCTTTTTTCTTTTTTTACTGGCAAATATACCCGTGCGTTGCAACGGGAGAAAAAATAGTCAAATATTTATAAAAACAACAACGGTAATATTACATATCTATTTCTATTTTACTATTTCATAAAATTTAAAAACTATAATTTCTGATGTCCATGACATCCATAATAAGTTTGCATTTGCAATAATATATATGGCAATGTCCTACTTCATTGAGTCTATATCAAGTTAAAATACTACCTTGATAAAAAAAATCTTCCGTTACAAGCCACAAAACTATTTACATAGTATTCATTTATTGGTAGAGTTAAAATATCAAGTTCCAGCCCTTACCGTGGATTGCACTGATATATACGTATAAATTGGAGAAATATCAAATGTTTACTATTTTAGATTATGACTAGCAAATATGCCCGTGCGCTGCAACGGGAAAAAAATATTATCAAATTTAATTTCAAATGACGATGTGAATGCTATATATCTATTTATTTTTTATCATTTCTATAAAATTTAAAAGCTATAATTATTTTATGATGACCACGACATCCATATATGTTAATGCTATTAACAATATGACAGCGTCATTAAGCCTGTGCTAAATTAAACTATGACCTTGATAAATTTTTTTCTTATTGCAAAGTATATAAATATTTACTTATAAATATATCATAATATTAATTTTCATATTATTCTACTTGTTTTGGTTGATGTAAGTTTTAATAAGAATAAATTTTATTTCTAATTATTTTAAGTACATCGATCAATAACTTGATAGTGGCAATCTTTTGTTGCTTAGAGATTAGAAAAAGGTCAACGTGTAGTGTTACATTTATTTATTAGTTGTTTTTCACGTTTCTTAGAAAATAAGAAATCACAACCAAGGTGCTTTGAGAAAAAAAATACAAATGACAATGGACGTACTGGGAGACGACTGTTTTTGCGAGAAAAGGGAGAAAAGGTACCTATATATACGAAAAAGGATAAAATGACCGTATCGACAGAAAATAAAAGATGTACGAGCGGAACCAGACTGAGGAAACTGAGACGCTTCGTGCGGATGATAAAGACCCGTACCGCTCGCTCCAGTCGAGATGTACACAACCTATATACTGCACAGTAATATGACACACACCGGCACACACCACTTGCGAGTTACGACTCAACGCCATCGTCTCAGAATCGCCTAGACTCGTAAACTTTCGTCCTCATTAATTGTTGCTGTTTCTGCGTAGCGCATGCAGCAAGCAGCATGCATGTTGTGCCTTGGCAGGGCCGAGGTATATAGAAAAACAAAAAAAAGAAAAATCACGTAACAAAAAGCCACGAAAGTCCGAAGTAAACGAAAAACACGGACACACGGGCAAGAAAAAAAAAAGAGAAAAGTCACGTACGGACGTGCAACAACGGGTGGCCGAGGCCCGTATTGGTGCTGAACGCGTAATTGGGGAACCAAAATCTAATACCAGAAATTATGCTCTGTGTAGATTTTTTTCTTATTCTTTTCTATCTTGATTAGGATTAGGATTCTTATTCAGGTTACCTAGAATCGGAGGAATGTAATTCGGATTCGGATTAGAATTCCTAGCTATTTACATTACCTTAAAAAGCCCTACACTTCATCGTATAAACAAGCACGTCATACAAACAGGAGGGTGGTAATAGATGAAGGAACAGTTTCCACATTCACGGAGTTAGTTAAGGGATGGACGGACAAAAAAATAGGTGGAGAGAAATTTTGCCTTTTTATTATTAGGTATAGATTACATTGATAGCAAATTGCTCAAAAAAAAAGGGTGCAAGAGTAGAATATTATAGCCAAGCAAACATATAGCCTGGGCCGAAATTAAACTTGCCTGGTTAAAAAAGCACTTGTGGGCCATGCATGTGGCAAATAAAAGATTATTAGGATGCAGATAAACAAAATAGCCAATGAAAACATTGTCTACAACTCTAACCGGAGCAATTAGCAAAATTATGTACATTGGCTGCACACCCGGGGGAGCCCAACAAAACAGTCAAAACCAGCCCACATGGCCATCTAACGCGCTACGCTCCAACAATTTCAAGAGAAAAGGGAGGGAGGGGTGGTGGCCGTCGGAGATTCGCCATGATTGGCTGATGGCTTTGCAGAATTGCAGCACTTTGTTCAAGCAAGAAAGATCCCAAATCCAGTCTCATGCTGCGACAACCAATGGTACTTGGCGGTAGGGGTCGGCGATGTACTCTATCACCAATGGTACTCTTCTCGAACTCGAACACGAGAGACTCCTCGTAACCCATCGCCAACAACTCCTCGACGATGTCCAGGATCCGGGCACAGGGGCGGGGCTCCAGCGCAGCGTCAAGGCGGCACACGGCGGCGGGTGCAGCCGAGCACCGGCACACGGGGCAGCTCGGCTTCACCCTCAGCCACCTGTCCACGCACGCGGCGTGGAAACGGTGCCTGCACGGCGCGACCCGCCTCCATGGCCACGCGTTCAGCGCCTCCTCGCCGTCCTGCAGGCAGGCAGGGCAGCAGTCGTCGTCCGGCGCCATGGCCGCCTCCAGCGCCGCGATCGCCGCTGCTGGCGGAGCGTGCAGGGAAGGGGTACTCCTCGTCATCGCCGAACACGATCATGAAGTCATCGTCGTCGTGGTCACCTTGCACCGAGTGGTAATAGTCATCGTCGTCGTCGGACATGAAGTAGTCCTCATCCCCTTGCCCCGGCTGCTGGTGAGGGAAATCGTCATCGTCAGACATGAAGTCGTCAGCTTGGTCTGGTTGCTGCTGGTCGAGGAAATCATCATCCTCGCCGTTCATCTCATCGTCCACCGCCGCACCAAATGTCTCCATTGGTCGAGGAGCGAGCGAGAGTGCGGCCGGCGAACTGAAAGGTCGGGGTTGAAGGGTTGGCCGACTCGGATCCGTTCACGGGGATTTATACAAGGTCATGGGCCGGGAGGTGTACGTATGTTTCTCAGTGTCGGGATAGGAAATATGGAATTATGGATCGGAACCAATCCATTGGGTGATTGATTCTAAGCTAATGCACCTGGAGAAGGACTCGGTCTCTTGTCGGGCACCAACGCTAACGCATCGTGGTAGGACTGTTCTCTTTGCCGGGCATAAATTTTGGATTGCTGGCATCAATGCAATATATTGGACATACTATGCTATGGGAAGTAAAAAGCCGGGTTGAAAGAGACGTTTTCCTATAGAGAAAGTAAAATAAGATTTTGTTGTCTAATTTATTTTCTATTTGAATTAGGATTCCTATTCCTATTCAGTTTATTCAGGCTCCGAGTGATTTATTTGTCCTAACTATCTAGGGTTATATAAGTCTAGACGGAAGAAACTCTCGACTACCGATAGTTAGGGGGAGGTGAACGAAAAAAAATGGATGGACAAAAAAATATGGTCGGAAATTTTGCCTTTTTATTATTAGATATAGATATAGATATAGATATAGATATAGATATTCAACGTTCTTTTTTTTAGTATTTTAGCTTTATTTTGTATCGCAAAATAAACGTTTATTTGATTGCTATCTATGATATTGTCATGTATATGTTTTATCATGTATGATTACTGCCGGCTTAAATGACCTCTTCTATCTAAATCTTAGTTTGCTTCTAGCTACCAGCAACCATGTCGATCGAAAAGTGTTAGCACAGGATTAAGGACACGAGGTACGAAAACAGAATCAGGACGAAGGCTATCCAGTATTCGCTCTCATCAACAGGTTCAATGGCGAGGCCACCAAGTGCCCCGAATATAAGAATTAGTGATAGCACTGGATTAGCTGATAAGTTGGCAAATAGAGCTGTATTAAAGCATTCATGTTGCTCACTGTTCATAAGCGACATTATATTGGTTGGTTCTCATGGTTCTGGCAATTTGACCAATGTTATGGAACCAATGATTGTCGTCCAAGGAGAAATATATATACACGCACTTAATAGTTGAAAGATGAAACATGTCTATAGCTAGGCCCTGTTCACTTATGAACTTATCGATTCGGCTTATTAACCATGAAATACAGTGTTTTTCTCACAACAAAACAACATCAGCCGACTTATTAGCCGCAAACATATCAGCGCCGACCACGGCAAGGACGGACATAGCCGTCATGACAACACCAGGTCATACGGTCATGGCTACTGTTCCTATATTGGCAGTGAGGTCATGGAGGCAGTGAGCAGTCTTAACTCTTACACAAACTCTCACACGATTAAATCGCGTTCTATCGTGATGGTGCGACACCCACTCACGCTCTCCCTCTCTTCTTGACCATCTCGTGACCTTAGAAAAAAAAGTTTTGGGGAGGCAGGCAGGCCAAGTGGTGGAGGCAGTAGAGGCAGTGCGGTGACGCCGCCCGAGCGAGACAGCGAAGAGGCGGCCGGGCCAGGATGGGACGAGGCGAAGAATGGCCATGGCGGCAGGAAGGGGGGAGAAGAAGGCCATCGCAGGTGTGATAGGGTTAGGCGAGAAAATTGTGCACAATCTCTTCCAACTCCCGAGAACTTCTTAAAAGCTTCAAATGACAGGGGAAGGTTGAAGGTTGCAATTAAAGGACTCGTTTTAGCAGAAACCAGTGTCATATTTGGTTTCTTGGTGAAGGAGTAGAGTTTTGGGAAGGCTTGTTTGGGGATTTTACCAAGCCAAAGATAATCCCAAAATAAACATGAAGTACCACTTTGGATGGAAATTGAAGCCATACCTTTGAATTTATCCAACAGTTCGAGGACATCCTTCCACCAGAAAGAGCCTTTCCTAATATGGATTGGCAGCTTCCCATTGCTGTAATACTTTTTCCCAAACAAGATTGACCCAAGGAATGTCTAGTCTGTTGAAGGGCTTATGCATGTTTTTAACCAGGAAGGCTTCATTCTGTGTTTTGAGGTTCAGAACCCCACACCTCCCTCTAAGAGCAACTCCAAGAGATTAGCCAAATTTTTTTCCTAAATATCTTGATTTAGCTATTCTCTAAAATAGAACTCTCTCAAAAAAAATCAGACTAGTCCAAGAGACTTGGTAAAATTTGCGTTCCTCCGTATTCAAAAGCGTGCCATGTCACGGTCCCGACCCAAAGGCGAGCATGGCAGCCGAGAGAGCAAAGCAAGCAACCTGCTTGCTCCTCCGAGTGCAGCGTTGCTTTGCGCTGCTCGCTGCTTCGTTTCAGGCTGCAGGCATCCTTACTGTTGCTTGGTGATGGACAAGCACACCTACTGAGCTCTCTCCGGCGGTTCCCACAATGGCGCGTGGGCTGCGGCATACTCGTCATTGCGGCAGCAATCGCCGCCCATGACCGAGTCGTCGGTCGTGTAGGGCGTAAGGCGGCGATGCTTGAAGCGGGCATGCGAGGCACGCCTCCACCGCGGTGGCGTCCTCCGATCCCAAGCAGCCAGCGAGCGGCATCTCCGGACGCGACACCGAGAAGGACGGACGTGCGTGCATGGCCATGTCCCCTCATGATCTTTGTCTCGGGACTCACGGATGCAATCTAGATCCGGAGGACGAGCGACGCGGGGTGTCGCGATCACGCGGCTGGACGCAGTGCCGGTGTTGCGGTGGATTGGGGACCGCCGGTGCGCCACTCTGCGGATCGCGGTGAGCATTGGAGATGGGGATAGCGTCTAGCCACCCGAGGCTGACTTCGAGGAAGGGACGCAGGACACTCGGCGTCGCGTGGGAATCGGTAGCGGGGAGGCGGATAGCGGCGCCCGGTGGCTTTTTTCTAGCGACCGGAAAGAACAGAATAGCTAGCAAGCTAATTTAGAATACCGGATAGAGGATGCATTGGAGGCTGATTTCTTCTTCAGAAACTCTAAATTAGACTTTAGAACAAGAATAGCAACTCTCTTGGAGTTGCTCTGGTTTCAGTGTTGCGACCGGGGCCAAGGCAGCTTTTGTATTGACTCTATTACTTTCATCCGAGTCCCTCCATGAGCGGCGGTGCTTTCTGTATTTATCAATTTGCTACCGATAGTGGCATGGAGGGAAAAGATACTCATATAAAAAGTTGGGAGGGCGGTGAAGACATAGTTTGTCGGTTGGAGCCTTCTAGCTTGTGAAAGGTACAAGGATGTACAAACTAGTCTTCTCTCACATCTGTTGACAATAGACAGGAATTCCTCAATTTTGGCTTTGTCAGGCCAAGGGAAGGCCAAAGGTAAGTAAATGGCAGCAGTTGAGCATCCAAAAGTTCTGGCTATATGGTTCAATTTTTCTTGTGAAACCATCATGGACTTCTGGAAATTCACTTTCAACCCAATGGAAGTAGTAAAAGGAGTTAAGTAAGGCCTTGAGGATGAGAGTTGGTTGCCACGGCCTTCCATACTGATGAGGGTGTCATATGCATATACAACTCCATAAAGCTCCTAGCATCCAGCGCGACGAGAGCGATTTGAGTCTTTGTTTAGCTACTGTTCACCAATCGCCCGCAGCCACGTGGACTTGTGCGTGTGTAGGCATCGGTTTTGCCTCTCCGGATTAATTGAGCCTCTCTTCCTTCACCGCTTTCGCCCTCGCTCTCTCCGTCAAAGTAGTATAAAAACCTCAGCCAGCAGCGTGCCTCGCCGCCTCCGTCCATGTTCCTTCCTCTTCTCTCTCCTCTCCCGTAGATGTGGCGCCTTCCTCTCCCCGGCGACGGGCGGATGCCGTCGGCGTCCTTGCCAGCGGATCCTCGCGCGCATGGACCGCTTCATTCATCGCCTCTTCCTCCCCACCGCGCGGCGGTGGCGGCCAGCCTTGACTAGGGGTTGCGCCGCACCGGGGCGGAGAAAGCGGCGGCGGACAACCGACACGGCGTCCTTGCTTGATGGAGCTGCGGGCATGGACCGCTTCATTCATCGCTTCTTCCTCTCCACCGGCAAGAGCGGCCAGCCTTGCCTAGGGTTTGCAGCGCCACACTAGGCGGAGAAAGGCGGCGACAGCGGCAACGCTTGGGCGTCGACATCCACGAGGCGGGGAGAGCGGCGATAAGAGGCCGTCCTCATCCTCATCTCCGCCCAGCAAGCATGGGCTCCCAAGTGTACCTCGCCGCCGTCCCTAAACTTTGAGGTTCACCCCCTCCTCTTTCATCTCGATCTGTTTTCCGATCTTCATTTGCTTGCTGTTTGGGTAGGTCTTACCTACCTGCGTTTGTGTGATTTCCATGTCCGAGAAGTGCTCCAGGCTGAACATCCCCGTCTCTCTATGTGCCACACCCCTTCATCGCTCCTCTCTCTCAAATTTACCTAGACTGGTTAGTTCTTCATACTAGGGTTCGAGCAGATCATGGTGCGAGCGGAGGATGCACATATAGCCAGTTGTTGTTTATGCAGTTGTAAGTTCAGATGCAAGCCCGATATGGTCAGGAAAAAACCTGGGCAACTATGTAAATATGCTACATGATGATTTCGTTTTTTTTTCCTGATTCGATGTCCTCTCTTCCAGGCAGCCAGGTCCGTTGGTGCAGCAGCGGTGGCAGTGTCCAAACCAATTCATTTTATTTTTCAGAAAACATTGATCTATGATAGTTAGTTTGTTGCATACCAATTTGACTGGGATTATCTCATACTATGGTTCCGTACTTATTTATGTGTCAATGTATGTACGTGCCATCTTTATATGTACACAAATGCAGCTTATAGCATTTCCCTATTGTTGATTTATGCTAAAAATCACTTTATTTTTATAGTTATATGCCAATGGAGATTTGCAAGATCTTGATTCACAATGGAACCTCATGCTGGGTATGGTCTCCAGTTTTCTTCTTTCAATAATGAGAATGTGAGATTAATAGTGTTTTTAGAATTTCAGGTACTCATCCTGTCATTTCTGTTTGTATTATTTTTTTTATGGTTAGATTAGATGCCAATAGTTTATAAATTCACCAGTAATTTTGTACCAGTACATTCAGAAGTTGCACTTCATTCCCTTAATGCAGAGAGCATTTGGTTTGTTACAGTTTGCCTACTTCTAGATTTGGAGCTGCAAACCTCATTTTATTTTACTTTGTTTCCATGAACCAAACTGTTTTTGTTGTGCTGCCTATTCCCTCCAAATTTGAAGGTCAGTTCTGCCTCTATAAATCTCTATTCTCATTTTGGGCCTGTCTACGTAATGCATTTTAGTCGCTGGGCATTTGCCCCTAATTAATGAATGCTTATGTTACTTACGACAACCTATTTAGCAATAGACAATACCTATGTTGTAGACCTGTACTTTTTTTTATCAAACAACCAACATTGCTGACTTTGTTCTTTTCTTATGTTTGTTGTGGGACATACAGTAGCGTGGAGTGTTTTAGTGTGACCTCTGCTTCTAATCGCGTGTATAAATATATGTTTTTCTATTCAATGCAGAGCTCATTCCTTCTATTTAATTTAGTATCCTTATCATGATATGCTGAGATTATGGTGTTAGCCTTCCGCAGTGTAGGGGTACCTTTTCTTAGGAAACAGATTCTATATTTTTACATAATAAGTTCCTATAGGACCCTTTTCCGTTTACTATCAGTCTTTTCCTTTGTTCGAAAAATAGATATCCGTACTAGCTACATGTACACCTCAAGACACAAATGCATCCTAAAGTTTCCTAATCTTTGCTATAGCACCCTCTTATCCTTTTGGATTTGATGGCAATGACGATGTTCTTTTCACGGTTTGCAAAAATCGTTACCTGTTTACAATGTGTATAAGATAAGTTGCATCCAAATTGGAGGAAGTGGGGAAGTTGATAGGAAAGTGCAGTTCCTGTTTAGTTTTGTTATGGTCCATTCACTCAACATATATATATTTGTTCCTTCAAATCAAATAAGTGTAGGAACATGCATCATATTTGTGCCATCCAGTGCACCAATGAGAACTCACTGGTCTTGCCTAATTACTGAAGTAAACTTATCACCCATTGACCCATTGTTGGTGTAGTCTAGATTCCAATATGGGGGCTCTACTATACAGAAGATGGTTCTTATAGATGGTTCATTTACATTATATGCTTCCAAATGACAGACTCAACTCAAGAGATCTTATAGCAATCGTATTTTCTGTTCATGTACGGTGGGTCCAGCCCCTGTGAGCCACGTGGTTTGGCCTGCCAAGCTATATTAAGTTTTTTTTTCTTGAATTAATATTACTACTCCTTTGTCATCAAACAAATGACATTTTCTGATTTATTCATGCAGGTATAACACGCTGCACATAGCGCCTAGCATTGCTATGGCTAACTCGGCATAGCTTGCAAGGTTCCCACAGGATCAAATAATGCTACCGATCACTCCTCATAAGCTTCACAGATGATTTGAGACCATCCATTTCTTGCTTTTTCACAGATGACTTCAGGCCATCCATTTCTTGCGTTGGTTTGACTCAATTAGTACGCACTATATGTTAGTTATATAATGCATTAACTGCTATGTATATATTAGTTATATCATGCATCTGTATTTCCCAGTTAGTATGCCTGATACTCCTTGTGGAATAGATTAGCATAGCTGTATTTTCCTCTTGCAGTTTTCCTCACAATCTTAAAAGTTGTACGTACAAGGCAATAGTGAAATAAACTATGCCAAGGTCTATGTGCCGCTGAAGCTCTTATACTCAACACCAAATAGCATGGAACAAATGGATTATCACCGTGACTATGTATAGTATACAGGCGCGGCGGAGCGCGCCTACCTACCTAGTACTACAAAATTGGGAAGCTAGTGGAGCATTGCAAGGAGATCTAGGTCTTTGGCCTTGTTTATAATAGACTGGAGAAGGTCAGCAGCCAAGACAAAACCGTATGGAAGTATTTTCAATTGAGAATGCAATTGTACCATTTTCGTATAACAGATTTTTATATAATCTCAAGCTAATTATTCGTAGAAGAGCACGACGTTTGAACAGTTGAAATATAGATGGTAGACGATGGTGCTATGGAGTACTATATAACATGGGGCTCTAGTAATAGTTGGTAGGCATTATGTACTCCTATGTACGACGATACGACTCGTTAATCTAAAAATACTCCCAAAAACAGGTTTTTCAACATTTACATAATATATAGGTTTTTCAACCTTTGCATAATATATAGGGGGACATAAAAAAGCTACAACTCCGACAGTTTCCAAAATCTCACGCCTAAAAAATAGAAGGTAATTTTACATCAGAAATCATAAACTATTTCTAAATTACACTAACTACTTTTATATTTTATTTCTCTCTTGTTCATTTGCACCAGAAACCCTATCCTACTTTTTTTCTTCCCCGAGTCCTTCACCTTACATTGGGGCTACGATACGCGCGCGTAACTTTACGCGTGGGGGTGGTTTTTTCTAAGTGTCCAAAGATTGGGACATGGGTTTAGAAGTTGTTGGAGATGAGTTTTTTTTTCAGTCTTACCAAAATTCTTGAATTAGGAAACTCTTTTGGGTACTCTTAGAGATGCTCTGTCTATCTTATATCTCTTCTCTCTACGAAATTTTATCTCCACTGTCGCATTAAGATTTAGAAAACACTGAAACTCGATGAACCATGATTTATTACTGATTTACACCATGGAAAATTACAGATCGAGGTCGATTTTATTCCAATGCGATCCAATCTGGAAGGATGTCAACCTATTTACTCATGTAGATGATTTAGGAAAACACAGCTGCATTTTATAGCAAGACTAATATCTGTTAGTTCTTGAGATTTGACAGCAAATACACCTTTCCTTTAAAAAGGATCCAAGCCCCATCGTTGGAGTTCATATATATGAATCCCTCCGTATGGTTTTGGCAAAGACCCAAAGTAGTCACAGTTCATATCGACAACCCAAGCCATGGCGATGGAAACCATCTCCCTCCAACTCTTCCTCCTAGTCCTAGGTACATCCGTATCCATCCTCGCTACACACTGCTCATCATTAACGTCTCCGGCGCCCGCGCAGTCGCCGGCATCCTCTTCGGCGAGCAGCTTCCTCAGGGCATCCTGCGCCGTCACCATGTTCCAGATGCCTGATACAATCTCCTGCTCCCGTACGCGGACACCATCCACGGCAACCTCGCAAGGGTGGCCCACGCTGCCAGCGCCTTTGCGGGCGCTCGACAGCGCGATCTTGCCGATGAGCTCGCCCGTCTAAAGCTCCGGGGAACTGGCGCTGGGAGGGTGGCGGATATGACGCTGGCGGACTGCTCTGACGAAGTGTCGGGAAACAGCATGTTCACCAATGAGACGCTGGGCCACATTGACAACCTCGTTGCGCACGTGGGAAGCGAGAAAGATTTTGATTCCCAGCGGATGTTGGCCCAGGGATTGCTTCAATCTGCGGGCTCGGGCATGATACAGTGCATCGACTGGTTTCATGATGCTGGTGAAGCAGCCGTCTCGTCGCCGGTGGGGAAGGAGGTGATCGATGGGTGCACCACTGTGTCTTCTTACATGAATATTGCCCTCATGCTTGTAAATGCCATACAGTTCTAGGCCTTAATTATATGGCACTATTATGTCAATTTTCCGATCATCGAGAAATCTTTCGATCATAGAGAGAATTTTGAATGCTGATGTGAGACAAATTCCTTTATATTCTTGATTATTAGTAACTTCTTTGTTCGTTAAAAGATCTGTCACACCCCCAAAATCTCCACTTTTGGGATGTGACTAGAGAACATAAATTAAACAAATAATTTAATATTTTTCCTTAAAATTTTTGAGTTTTATTTAGTTTGTTGACATTTGAAAGAGTGAAAATATGGTTTATAAAATTTTCTCAAGTTAATGAAATATGTTTTCTCCTATTCATGCTTTTGTATTAATTTTATTGTGTGGAAAATAAGTTTATAAATTCGTTTGGGACACAAATAGATTATGTGGCTTTCAAAAATAAAGCTTCAAAGTTATGTCTCCAAAACTAGTAATAAAAGTAAGTTCAAGTTTAGTATGAAATGTCATTTATTTTAAATGTATTTAGAAAGTGACAAAAATGATTCAAAAATAGTTTGTTTCTGCTTTCAAAACTATATTGAAAAAATAATAAAATGGTCATTGCTAGTGTTTTAAAAGGACTTCCAAATAGGTTTTTAAATGAACTTTTAAACTACAGGTTAAAGATATCTTCAAACATGTTACATAAATATGAAAATATTTAAAATATGTTTAAAAGTCTGTTTTCAAAAGCAAGGTATAAATTTTTTTAGTTTTCAGACAAATAGTTTTTTTAATCATTTGGAAAGTTGTTAAAATCATGTCTTAAGAAAAGCTTTTTTTCTCTATTTTGGCCTGACTCAGCTTTGCGGACTGCAAGCCAGCAGCACCGCGGCCTTCTCCCGGCCCACCTCCCTCAGCTTGCTCACGGCCAAGCCTCACGCAGCAGCACAGCGCAGCAGCCAGCCCACACGAGCGTCCCCGACCCTATGCCGCAGATGCAGCAGACCCACGCCTCAACGAGATCAGGCCATGACTTGAGTTGATCGATGCCAGTGAGGTTTGGCAACTTCAAACTAAGGGTAGTCACGACTCAAAAACTATAAGATTGTTTCCATACTTGCCAAGTGATAAAGAAACTACACAAATAAATCATATTTCCAAACCTAATGAATGATTTTTTTTTTAAATAGATTTAATCCAAACATGCATCTATCTTAAGACTCTTCTTCTCTATTAATACATATATCCAACATGCTCTTGATGCTGCTTCTTCAAAAAAATATCTTCTTTCTCCTACTATCCACCTACCATGGTTCTCGTCTAAACATAGTTTCTTGTATAAAAAATCATTTCCTTCTATCTCTCTTTTTATTTTAATGACACATCATCGTTTTGCTTAATTGACATTCTAATTAATATCCATGTAAACCATCCTAATTTCTGGATTGGAACTGCACCAAGCAAGCAAGAGATGATGGATGGCCGCGAAAGTGAGAAGGGTCGGAATGATTGACCGAAGAATAGTGGTGGGAGTAAGAGATGATGGACCAAGGGATGGAGGAATAAATATCATAGTTTTAAATATCAGGCTATAGTGGAGCTATAGCGACGCTATAACGGCTCACACCAGTTGTTACTACAACACCATTGTACTAAATAGCAGGCTATAGTGGCTGTACATATCTTTTAAGCTAAATGATATGGTCAGCTATTTAAAACAACGATAAATATCATAGGCTCCAAGTAATACTCTCTTTACAGCTAAACATAGCGCATTTCTAGTCATTTTAGATAAAATAAGGGAGGCGCAGTTCACGCATGCACCACTCACATAACTTCCTCATCTATTGAAATTAGATTCTATTCTCCATGATTAAAGGGCGGACTTTCAGTTTCCTTACATAAAAATACGGCAAGTAATAAATCAAGTGTTTTTATTTAATAAATATTATCTTTTTGTTTCTCGAATCCCATGTATCGAAGGACAAATTTCAAATGCCAGAATGTGCTATACTACAAGACCGAGGAAATAGTTTGGTAGGCATATATTATACTCCTATATACTCTCTCTCTGTTTTTTGCATGTCACACTAGCTTTGTCCTAAGTCAAACATTACTATTTTGACCAATTATTTTAAAAATCTTTATAGTTTCAAAACATATGAATTATATATTATGAAAGTATTTCTCATATACTATATAAATGTTTGACTTAGGACAAAGCTAATGCGACATCTAAAAAGCGAGGAGAATCGACAATATGATCGTTAGCAAACCAACCTAACTATCTTATCTCTACAAAATTTATCTCAATGATCTACTTCCTTCGTTTTGAAATATAAGGAATGGAAGGTTCAAAATTTATATCAAAACATAAAAAAGGTATTTTTAGGCGCTGAGCATCTCCAAGAGACTCTTTATATCCTTCCTAAATGCTAAAAATAGAGATCTTGGTGAAAAACAACCCTCCAACAACTTCTCTAAATGGTTATCAAATATAGCCTTCTTTTGTTACGAGTTTTAAGCTAGCCAAAATAGAAGACAAGAATGGCTCTTTAGATTGCACACAAGATATAGAAAAACTATGGAGAGTGAAAAGATATAGAAAATGATTTTATACTAATGACTCTCCAAATGATAATTTAAAAAAGTGGGATTTAGAAAAGCTCTTGGAGATGCTCCTCTCTCCCTCTATCTTTTTAGTACTGAACACCTCTTTCCTTCTAAGTACACCATACATTTCTCTCTATTTCATGGCAGAAAATAATAAATAAATAAAGATTCCTTTTAAACTAGAAAATAAATAACCAAACTACTCACTCCCTTCTATTTAGCGAGGGGTAACACGGCATTTTACCAAACTCCTTATTTTGTGTAAAGATCGTTTTAATTTCTTGTATTTCAGGACAGTCCACAATCGCATTGAGAAAATTTAGAAAGCACTGAAACTCGATGACCCATGATTTACACCATGGCAAATTACAGATCGAGGTCGATTTTATTCCAATGCAATCCAATCTGGAAGGATGCCAACCTATTTACTCCTGTAGGTGATTTAGGGAAACACAGCTGCATTTCATAGCAAGACTTAAATGTTAGTTCAGATTTGACAGCAAATAGAACTTTCTTTTAAAAGGATCCAAGCTCCATCGTTGGTGACTTGGTGTTCATATATATATTTATATTTATGCTTCCGTACGTATGGTTTGCCAAAAGAGACCCAAAGTAGTCGCAGTTCCTATCGACAACCCAAGCCATGGCGCTGGAAACCATCTCCCTTCAACTCTTCCTCCTAGTCCTAGGTACATCCGTCCTCGCTACACACAGCTCATCATTAACGTCTCCGGCGCCCGCGCAGTCTCGGCATCCTCTTCGGCGAGCAGCTTCCTCAGGGCATCCTGCGCCGTCACCGATGTTCCAGATGCCTGCTACAATCTCCTCCTCCCGTACGCGGTCACTTTCCACGGCAACCTCGCAAGGGTCGCCCGCGCTGCCAGCGCCTTTGTGGGTGCTCGACAGCGCGATCTTGCCGATGAGCTCGCCCGTCTAAAGCTCCGGGGAACCGGCGCTGGGACGGTGGCGGATATGACGCTGGGAGACTGCTATGACACAGTCTCGGGAAGCAACATGTTTGCCAATGAGACGCTGGGCCACATTGACAACCTCGTTGCGCACGTAGGAAGCAAGAAAGATTTTGACTCCCAGCGGATTTTGGCTCAGGCATGGCTTGAATCTTCGGGCTCGGGCATGATGCAGTGCATCGACTGGTTTCATGATGCTGGTGAAGCAGCCGTCTCGTCGCCGGTGGGGAAGGAGGCGATCGATGGGTGCACCACTGTGTCTTCTTACATGAATATCGCCCTCATGCTTGTAAATGCCATAAAGTTCTAGGCCTTATATGGTCTAGTATGTCAGTTCCCCGCGGGTTCCTGACGGATCATCGTGAACTCTTTCGCTAATACTAGAATTTCGAATACTGCAGTGAGACATAAATCGCATCATTGTGTTGGTAATCAGTAACTTTTTGTTAAAGATCTTTGAAGGAAAAGTTAAATTCAAACTACACTTGTTGAGAAGAGTAACTCAAATACATTTAATTTGGTATTGAACAGTAGGTGACCTGAGAATATTACTATGATCCCGTTGCTTATTTTTAAAAGTTCTAAGAGTAATACACTTGTTGAAGCTAGAATGCCCCGTGCAAGTTAGATTATTGTTTGGGGTACCTAGCCCAAAAGCCCCCCTCTCTCTCCTACGGTTGTTCACATTTGCTGTGATTTGTTTCTTGGGGATATTGATGCGATGACATAGTTGAGCAATCGTAGGATGCCCCCTAACAAAACAAGCATCACGAATTGGATTTTTCGCCAAAATTTCCCTCTTTGGAAGCTTTCTGATTTTCTGAAATTCGCGAGAAAGGTTTAATGTTTTTCGATGAATCTGGTTGGGATTGCACTCACATGATCTGAGGTTGAGCTCCAAATTTCAGTTCGTCTCGTCTCGGTTGAAATTGTTCGGTGGTCTTCAGAGCTTAGAGTGTTTAACGACTAGTTTAAAAGAGTCGTTGAGATAACCGTTGGGAGCTCCGGTGGTACCATGGGAGCTCTCTAGCGAGTATGCAACCAGCCCACTAAGCGGCTAGTTTCTTGAGTGGGCTTAAAAATAAACGATGTGGTCGAGCAAGTTGGCTCTCATGGTACCCTCTATTGAGATCCACACACATTGGATCTCAACAAACACATCCACTCACATATGTATAGTAGAGACAACATTTGATTGAGATTGGAGTTGATCTAGTACATTTGCTTTGAGAGTCATCTAGTGGCACTAGTGGTTGTGTTCACACCATGATTCTTGTTACTCTTAGTGGTTACTGCTACCTAGACGGCTTGGAGGTCGGAAGACTCCATGAAAAAGTTAAAAAAAAAGACTTCTTGAAAATCTCCTTTGAAGATTATGAGATGCTCCGGAGGAGGGTTTCTGAGGGGCTCTTGTTCCCATCCTCGTCAGAGAGGCGAATAGCAACTTTAGTGGATACAAGATGTCACACCTGATTTTAAGAATAAAATGAGATGCATAAATCTTATGTGCGCCCAGAGATCAGTCGCACACATAAGCTGACAAATTACAAAGTATCATCACATTATTTATTACATCGTGAATAATAATTCATTACAATAATATCAAGTCTATCATGAAAGCGGAAGAACTAGATAACTACTCTCCAAGAGAGCCTTCAACTCCACAGGGACATCGACTGGTGAACCACAAGTCTAGTAATCCTCAGGGTAGTCCTCATATCCATTGCCATATGTTACCCATCTAGGGTTTTTATCCAAATAATGAAAATAAACAAGCATAAGTACATTTCGTGCTCAATAAGAATAACATGGGTTTATGAAGCTCAGAAGGCTGACACTGGTTTATTGCGGTTTGCATTTTAATAAGTCAAAGTATTAGCACTATATTAGCATTTAAATGTGCTTAAGCCCCAATTAAACCACATGATCATAAACATGTGTAATAGTCATCATTAGAATTATCATCATTAATAACATCATCAAGTGAGCAACTATTAAAATGAGTTTTCCGAGCAGCTCGTGTAAAAGTGAGCACGGTTGATATACCGATTTTAAGACTACTGCATAGTTTGTACACTTTCATCGTGAGCCATAATTTACCCTTTTCGTCAAGAGGTGGCTAATCTCTTAACCCCTTCCTAGGGAGGTGCAGAGGGTTTACTATAAAAGCCTTTCAAAGATTTCCCTAACAAATTAGTAGCCGCTAGGTTTCTCCAAGCAAGGAATATAGAGCCCCCTCCGAATGACACTTTTTCTTACAGGCTATACACATAGAGTGCAGATGCGCACTATACTCATTTCGGCGAGGCCCCTTTTGGGTAACTACTAACAAACTAGGAAAGATCTGCTATTGAGCTAAAGCGAGCCATGTGGCACCCCGGTTATCTTGTATGTCCCGGCTTTTTACCAGCAGATAAGTCCTTAGGAAGGGCCAAGGGCATCTTATACAAAAAGCCAATTGCTCTCTCGCCCTATCGTCCGGTTGCTAAGAGCAAGTTTTACCATTCGATTCCATAAAACCATTAATCATCATTCAGATCATGTATAGTTAATTTGGCGCTAGCGACTACCCATATCTTGGTATAACCCGCCGGTAATCAAGGTAAAGGTAACAATAACTAGGAGATCCTTACGGGTATCAAATTAGACACATGCACATGACTAAATAATTAAATGGTGAATAGGACAAGGAGACCCCATTCTATACTTGCCTTGCTCAAAGTTTTCCTGCTGGTCACGGTCATCAAAATAGTACTCTGATCACCCACAAATTGCTCACCGTCTATATTCGATCAACACATCAACATACAAGCATCCACGAGCAATCATGCATAGCAACAAAGACTACTGATTAGAACAGTACACCAAAAGAGATAAAACAAAGATAAAAGGTTTATAAAAGCGAATCTACGTCTCTCACCTTGTGAACATCTGAGACATGAAGATCACGAAAATCGAAGCTCAAGCGTGAAAGTTATAAGTTAAACAAGATTTTCTATAGTAGTTTAATAGATTAAATCTAACCACGAATTCTAAAAGTTGAAAACATGATTAACAGTGTAATTAACATGTAGATTACTTAATTACGAACCTAACATAACTTGAGCGGATTAAAGCGGGTGAAATACGATGAAAATGGCTCTGGATGGCAAAACCGTAGATATACTTGTGAACTATTTTCGTAATAAAATAAATCAAAATTCGTCATTTTGAATCTGACGAGGACTATGCGCAGAAATAAGAAGAAACCGAGGGTCTCTTTAACAAATTAGCCACGCGAAGGGGTATTGACGAATCTGGTCCATCGGATCTACTATGGATGGCTCAGATTAGATCGGCGAGAGAGAGGGAAGGGTGGCCGGCCGTAACAGGGCTCCGGCGGCGGCGCAGCCATGGCCGGCGGCGAAACCTTGCCGGCGCGCATGAAATGAGGCCTTATAGGCCACGGTTTGACGAACCGAGGGTACAGGTACAAATAGGAGGGCCATACAAGCTCGCCTAGGGGCTTTAATGCTGCCGGAGAAAGGACCAGCGCGGTGGCAGCCATGGCCAGCGGCGAGGAGAGCTCGCCGGCACGGTGAAACTGGCCCTAGAGGCCACGATTCGTCTCGAAATTAGCACGGGATGAAGAGGGGAAATGAGGATTCTCATCGCAGATTAAACGAGGACGGAGGCGAATCAGAGACGGTGAGCGGCTAGGAATGGCGGACGGCGCCTCCCTGCGAAGTTCGGCGAGGGTTAACGGGGTCCAGAGAGCGGTAGATAGCAAGTAGAGGGTCTAGAAATGTTCTTAACCTCGTAATGAAGAGCGTTAATGAACCGGAGATGGCGCAGAGGCTCCCAACGGCGGAAGCGACGTCGGCGACTGCGAGCTAGATTTGCCGGTGGCGCTGTGAGCTCTGGGCAAGGCGGCTGCTCGTAGATGGGAAAGGAAGGGCAAAGGGGGGGCGACGGCTCTTATAGGCGCTCTGGGGAAGCGCCCAACTCTGCGAAATCCAAGGGCGAGGGCGCGAGGCGCGGGATGAACCCGGATGGACTTCCGTCCCGCTCGGTGCTCATCCAGTTGAGGACTTGAGGCCGGCGCGAGGTAGGAGGAAGCGCCGACAGGTGGGCTGCAGCCGCTCGGCTGGGCCGGCCCAAGAGGGTGGCGCGCGGGCCTGCGGGAAGAGGAAAGGATGGAGGTAGGCCGGGCTGGGGTGGCTGGGCCACCAGGCCGAAAAGAGAGGGGAGGGATAGGAAAATCCCTTTGCCTTTTTATTTTCAGAAGTGATTTTCCAAAACCATTTTCAAAAGATTTTGAATTCCTTTTCAGTTTTGGTCAAAACCAATCATCACAAAAATGAAAATGCAGCAGCATGAATGCATCAACATGTATCTATCCTTATATTTGATTTTAATTTCATAAAAATTATTATTTCTCTATGTTGAATGCACACATAATAGCATAAATAAATCAATTTCGCCTATTTTGAAATGATGCAAAATTTATGGTGTTACACAAGAATTGTTGGTATACCTCATGATTGACCGGTTAATACACGTGCGCTCATGTTGGAGCAGACCTTGAGGGATCGTTGACCTTGTAGAGGAGAGGTGATCTTTGGACACACCTCAACGTAGAGTAGGTGACCAGCAAGTCACAAAAACCATGCGGATAATTCTTTGTGTCATCCTCTATTTGTGGTTTTCCCACTCTACACTTTGCTCTTTACTTGTGTTATACAATTGCTTGTGTAGTTGCCTAGATCTAGTGTTGTAGCTAGTTGTTTTGCTCTTTCTCACTAGACTTGTGTAGGAGTGCTCTTGCTTAGGCCTACTGGACTAGGTTAGTGTAGTTGTTATTTAGGGCCCCCTTGTTACTAATACTTGTGTGTCTTTGTAGTTTTTAAATAGGCTATTCAACCCCCCTCTAGCCATCAAACCGTCATTTCAATGGGGCCTATGTGTCAACATTTAGAGAGGGAGAAGAGAGGAGAGGGATGACAGGTTGGACCAGGTAGGTCGGCTTCGTTGGCTGGGCTACGGGCTCTTTCTCCTTTCATATTTTCATCTTTTCTATACAAAAGCCCACACATATACAAATGTATACTCACATATAAACTTACTTATCTACACTACTACAAAAATCCTTTTAGGAGACAATTTATTTTATTTACATTGGCGGACATATTGGCCCTGTTCGCTTGTCTTATAATCCGTACTTTTTAGCTTGTTTTTTCAGTCGGAACAGTACTTTTCTCTCACAACAAATCAGCCGGAACAGTGTTTCGCCTTATTTTTTCAGCAAAGCGAACGGGGCCATTGTTCTACTGTCTCCATAAATGATCTACGGGTCTCCACCGCCCCCATCGTGCCAAGATCCACCACCCTGCACCTCTCCTTCGTTGATGTGGTGTCTCTGGTGAAGAAGGAGAAAGAGGTGTTTGCTCCATATCCGTTTGCTCGTCTTATGGGTCCGTCTTGAAGCAGAAGCAGGAGGAGGATCTGGTGCAAGATGCAGTGGTGGCCATCTTGAGGCACAAAGGTGGAGACGCGAGGACATGGATACGCATCATGGTGAGTGGAGGAAGAGGTGTCCTTAGTGACAGCAGCAGGTGGCTGGGGCGCGCATCGACGGGAGAGGATTTGGTGCAGCGATGATGGATTCGGCACAACAGCGGTGGGCGGCCGCACTAGCCGTGCCCAGGGGCTGTTTTTTTTTTGTTATTTTTGTATTTATAGAGGTGGGCATCCACCTGTTGCCTCCGATTAACAATGGCCTCTAACGTGAGGCGGGTGATCAACCCATCTCCGAAAAACAGTTTTGCCCGTCTATTAATGTGTATAGTAGTAGTGCTATGTACATAAATATATGTATATAAATAAGTAGGGTTTTAAGAAAAATAGATCTAGCTAAAAACAATTAAAAGATGCAAGGAAATGCAAATCCCTTAGGATATATATACTATGTGCAAAGCATGACCTAGGGCCAGTTCATAATTAAATTAGGTTTAATTATGAGTTCTACCTCACTAACCTCCGTGTATATCTACATGTCACATCACCACACAAGTCCTTTTTAGACAAAATTTTAAAAAGTTAGAATTTTTAGATAAGGGGTTTTGGTCGTTTGTTGCAGGCATCAACCAAGCCAATACAAGGGTCTCATACAAGGCTTGTAAGGAGAAATTAGGAGCGCTCAAGAGGATTACACTAGACCTTATGTTGCACTAGATTATTGTATTGGGCAAGAATCAAAGAGTCCTAGAGGGAGAAATAGGGTTGTGAGAGGGCGACAATCAGACAATCACTTGTATCCTTTTGGAGTTGTGTTTATAGAATTTGCAGTCGATTTTGCAAAAAAAAAAATCCTAATCTCTTATTGTGGTTGCTTCAACATCATCACCTAGGGCTTTCTACGAGATTCATCTACGTTGTTATTGATATTGTGCAAGCTTGTATCGTACTCATTATCCTTTCAAACATATGAAGGCTGCTACGCATAATTAGAGTATCATATTCTAATACATTCATTATGCCTACATGTGTGTTTCTTATGTTAACATATAGTTATGCTTTACCACATCTGATGATGATGATTTAAGTAGTTTGAGTATGTTTGTGAAAATTGTTCATAGTATGAAATGCATGTAACCCTAGCTAACTAACCAAATAACCTGAAAAGTTTGTTTAATCAACTTCTAGTAATGGAACTTATGCAAATTCTCAAAGGGATAGGTCTTTGTAAAACCAAGAATGAATGAATTGTTGATTGATACTATGTTGGGGGTTGTTTATTTAATCATTTTTACTTAAGCACTTAATAGGCCCCGTTCGCTTGGAGAAATTTGGAGGAATCTGGATGAATTTGGATGAATCTAGAGGAATTTGTGAGAGGAAAACACTGTTCCAGATGAAAAAAGAAGCGGATTAAGCGGGTTTAAAAAGGCCGTGAACAGGGGCCATAATGTGGAAACATGGAATTTATGTGTGGGACATGTATTTTAGTTTTGGACAAAGGAAAGCTGAAATTTTGGTTTGCTTCAAAATACAACCTCAAATTTGAAGAAAACTCTGAAAATCCAACACTTGATTTTCCTAGAATAAGTAGTAACCATCAATGTTTACAGCTCTATTTGAATAAATGTTATGTAACACTTCACAAGCTTTTGAAACCAAAGTTGTAGAATGGACTTGTAACTTAAGTTTGGCGGAGGTCTTATTGAAAAATAAACATGTTTTGGTCAGGTTCTATGCACCTAAAGTTAGAATGAAATCATCGTCTTTCAACAGTCGTATTCTTCAAAGTCGGAAAACAGACTGACAGTAACCCATTGACACTAACTTTTCTTCAAGTTTTACAGGTAAACCATGCCAATTCATGAACTAGAAGTTAAAGACTATTCGTTGAACTCAACATAAAAGGTGAACATGATCAAGTTTAAACACGTTTTGAGTACAAAAATTGAGAACAATCTTGGCCAAATAACACTAAATTGGGATATGGTGTTTCATGCTGAAACAATTTATTTTCCCAAACTTGAGCCCCTGCATCTATTAACCTATGAATTTTGATCACCATATATGGTTAAAGCCCTTTGTACCCTCTACAAATCTTAGTTAAACCTATCAATGTGATTTCACATAAAGTTTGAAAAAAAAATCAAAGAACAGAGGGGGTTCAGACTTCAGACTGGAGCATGAACACTAGAACTTTGAAGTTCAATCTGGAAACCAGTATAGTTTACCAAGGTTCATCGATCTTGATATTTTTGGACCTTTGGTCAGTCAACCTTAGTGTCTATAAGACCTGTAGTTCTACATACCAGCTTCAAACTTTAGTAAGCCAACTAGCCAAGGGAGGTTGGCAACACACATTCATCCCTGACAGATTTAGATACCAAACATCGTATTGCCATGATCGACACCTAGACAGATAAATACTACTTGATACAAGAAGAACACCTACAACTCGAACCAGCTAATCAAGAACACATCCCCATGCATGTGCACCGTCACAGACCAGGTGTGAACTCCACACCTGTCCCTGGCAGCCAGCTTTGCCCCTGTCCCTGGCAGCCAGCTTTGCCCGTCCAAGAAACTCGCAACTGTGAAGTTGGCTGCTTCAGCCACGGTGATGGCATGGAATCCTGGCCAGTTTACCCTGCCCTTCACATCGGAGCCAGGTCCAGAGTTATTGTACTCGCCGTAGTGCAGAGTATCAAGACCCATAGAACCGTTCCAAGGCAGGTAGCCCCGGCGGTCAACCACGGAGTCGATGAAGCACTCGATGAAGACGACACGGGAGTAGGGCTTCCAGGGGCGGCCGAGGTACGTCTCCACAGCCTTCTCGCGTAGAAGTGGCTCATCAGTGATGTTGCAGAGCTGGAATACAAATCCAGAAGCATTGCTCGCCTGGTAGCGTCCTTGTGCTGTTATGACGTTCTGCTGGCCTGGGTGAGGAATGCGCGCTACCAGCAAGCAGCTCTGGAAGACAGCAGTCGCGTCTCCAAAGATGAAGTCCACCGTGCCTGAGATCTTGCAGGCATGGTAGAACTGGTAGTTGTCCTGAGCGTAAAGCGTGTCTTGGTGGGCTTCAAAGACACTCTGTACACCACAGACCAAGCCGAGCGGGACCGAAGTGCCAGCGCTTGTTGCTTCACAGAGCCAGCCGTGTTCTGGATGGTCAAGTCGTGCGCTATGAAGCCAGGGCCATCCACACCTATACACATGGAAAATTGTTAATTAGTACTAGTGAGGATTGATGAAATTATACTTATAGGAGATCCAACAAAAAAGTAACCTAGCTCGCTCATAACTTTTTTCGAACCAGGATACCCCCATTTCCATTAACATGGAAATCAATACAGTTACATAGTTTAGAGCAGCGAAAGACAAAGATACTGAAGCACCTGTTTCAGGTGAGAACCAACACTTCTAACAGAGAGGAGAACTACAAGCCTAATCCATTACCATCCCAGCAAACAACAGCATCAGAAAAGAATAATGTAGGAAATAATATTCTATATGTAAGTATATTGTGATTATAAGGCAATAATATATACTCCTAATAACACCTCTGTTCATAATATATAGTACTACTAGAAAGCAGTACGTGGAGTGCTGCCATTGTGAAATCAGTTTCAGTGAAGTCGGATACAACGTGGCTGATAAGCAAAATTGGCAGTTACACATAGTGAAACACTATTGATAAGTGGGCAGCAGAAAAGTTACTACAATCCTTTTTCGACTGGAGTAATCAGAAAGGGCAATGTGTCTGTGTAGGGTATGATATGTAATTAAGCAAAGTAACCTGGAATTACAATGACTTTTAGGCTTCTAACTGTGACAATAACGTGCTTCCGAAACCAAATGGACAGGACATAATCTTCTTCATACGCTGCACATAAATGAATATATGACAGAAAATGTGTTACGTCTACGTATTACTAAATGGTTGACAGTTCTGTTGCTTCGCATTAAGGTATATGTATTCTTTCATAGTAACTAATATTTGCCAATGAACATAGAAAAGTGCTAAGGAACACAAAAATCTCATGTAGTATGTAAATCAAATTAAGAAAGGAATACAAGCATGGCTCAGCAACGAGACTTTCCTTAAATAGACGATCGGAGATGTATGACAGAGTAGAGATTTATGAAAATTAGTAGCTGTAATGATTAAAATTAGTAGAATGAGAATGTCTTCAAATCAGTCTTATCCTCTTTTATGAAAATGATTAAAATTAGTAGCTGTAACAGTCTCGCAATGCCAGGGGGAAACTAAGGTAACAGTGTAAATCATATATAAACTGCAACGGTTTCATCTATCAAACGCAAGAGGCAAGGTAACCAAAAAGGGAAGCATGTGTAGTGTGTATACCAGCAGGTTGAGCAGATAAGCACCATGGCACAAACTGCCTAGAAGGTAAATGGAATTAAGTGGGATAAATAATCATGATGTGGTATGGAAGCTTCATCAAGTAATTAATTAATGCCAATTATAAACATTCATTGAATTAGTTCTGACATAAGAGCTTGAAATTATGCAATGGAATTTGAGAATGCCAAGTACATGGTTTCATGAAGAGAAAATAGGTAATTCATATGGAAGAAAGATTCCCAGAAAATAAAGTACCTTATTTTGCTAATTGATTAAGTTTTGTTTATTTCAGTTAAAAATAAGCTGTAGAAACTCTTTAAAGTTTCATGCTTACAGACTGAGGACATTTTTTTTAATGCAACTGACATCACCGTTGTAATTTTGAGCCCAGAGCCTATACTTGCTTGTGCTTTGTGGCAAATAGGTTACAAAGTATACCTGAAAGTTTTAGCTCAATGAATGACATAAGGTTAAGTAAGAATGATAGATTACCACCTGATCTTGGGAGTGCAGTGACAATTGCTATCTTGCTGTAATGTATGACCTGTATTGTTTTTTATTACTCACAAAAACACTCTCCTATGGTGCATAAAGTGATGATCTCAAGTAGCCAGATTTTGTCATGAGCAAAGAAGAAAATGTAGATGGATAAGCAATTGCCTCACTTTGGTTATCTTCAGGAATACAACAAAAGGGATTTTTTTATACTCATGCACACCAAATAGATTCTGAAAACTTGACATTATATGTAAATTTGATAATGATATTAATCTACAAGGCCGAAACTAAACGAAATTAGCCCATCAAAAGGAATATAGAATTAGCATATTTTGTTTGTAGGTTGAGCAAGTATTTATCTTTGTTTTACTCTGTAACATTCACTGTATAGGTATGGGAGAATCTCTGGGCCTATGTGTCAACTTGCATTTGATTGTGCTTATCGTTCAAAAGTATCTAGTAGCATATCTCTGAAGGTGTGAAGTGTAGTGCAATGGAACACATATGCCTGCACTGACTAACAGCCATCAGCACCATTGCATCGCTTAGGCAGGGCAGAAGGTTTCGTGCAAAGGAAAATAAATGCACATGAAAAAAGCGATGATCACTCACTAAAAAAGGAGACTATCATATGCTAGAAATGGAACCAACACTGACCATTTTAATATAAACCTCCAAAAAGAGGTGTCAGCAAATGGCGCTTGTGGGACTGAAATTCTGTGAATCAGATAGAACCTGTGATGTTGCTCTCAGGTTGCATTTTTAGTGTTTTTATAGTTCGGTGGTGAAACAGTGATGGTGGAAGAAAACTGTGCATATGGATAAAAGATTTGATTCACGCATTGATATATCAAAGTAGGATCAGCATTTTGTTAGTTATCTCATGTACTTCCTCTGGCCAGAATCAAACTTTGCTTTGGACAGCAATGAGGCCCTAAAGACACAACTTTGACTATTAATTTGTTTGATGACATATATCTATAAAAAACACAAAGATATGGAAATAGAAGTGACGGATTGTTGATTGATCCATCAATGTGCAATCTCAAATAGTAAACAGAGTGCTGTTTTTATCTAGGCAACACATCTCACAAAAGCTTGAAAATGCTCAAGATTAAAAATAAGGGAGGGACCTGTACCAGAACTTCTCCATATTGGTGAGGAAGGAATCGATGAGGGGCAACTCGGCATGAGTATGTGGATGCTAGATGGGTATGCCGAGGTGATTGCTGCGACATCTTCGGAATGCAGGTCTGAATGAGGCCTCGTTTGGCAGGGCTTCTTTAGCGGCTTCAGGAGCTGTTTTCTGTCAAACGGGGTAAAATAAAACGGCTCCACCGATAAAGCCCCTAAAAACGTGCTCTCACAGAGCTTTGGGGTGGGAAGGAGCCAAAAATAGTGGCTTCTCTCGGCTTCACCTCATTCTACATGACGTTCTCTGAGAGCATATTTTAAGAAAAACTATATGTGAAGCTGTTTTGCCAAACGATTTATCAAAACGGCTATAGCTCCACCCAAAGAGCTGTTTATGGAGCTGAAGCTCCAAAAAAGAGCTTCATGGATGAAGTGGAGCCGTGTGAAACGGGGCCTGAGTCTTGAGGGAGGCATTTCGTCGAGCAGTTGCTGGCCGTCGTCCATGTCGACGGCTCCTCCAACTGTTGGGGCGCCGGCCGGTGTGCTCTGCGGCGCAACCGACGAACCAATTGCTGGGGCGCCGGCCGGTGTTTTGGTCCAGGATAAGTTCCACTAAACAAGGGAATGGCCGCATCAGGTTGCTAACTTGCTATGGACGCCCGCCTGTTTGTCAGCAACCAGTGAACCCAAGGACAGAGCCAGAACCAAATTCGCAAGGCAGTAGCGGCCGGCAGGTGATGTCGCAGCCGTTGCTATCCCTTACCCCCTGGGCCGTTTGGGCCGTCACACACTCAAACCTTGATACCGGCCCAGACAGCCACGATCGAGGCAATGGAACAGGAGAAACAACACAAACTAGTACTACTGCTAGCTACGCTTCTTCTGTAGTATACGTACGGAGTATACACACGATGCAAGCACGTCCTCATTACATTACCATTATGAGTCTGTGACTACTAATTAATCACATGCATGCGTTTGTAAGCACGACATACGAAGCTAGTAGTAGCTAGATAGTAGAACACATACAAGATTATCCGCCTTACCGACGGTGGCGGTCTCTGGCATGGCGTAGCCGTCATCGATCGCACGGCTGCCAGTGACGACCGTCACGCCGATGCCGTCGCCGAGCCGACCGTCACGTTCCACAGGTCCTCGGGAACGCGAACGATCTCGTCGTACACTATCGAAGCATGAGCAAACTGTTGTCGTTCAGTTCGTCTGCTGCGGGCGACACAGATGAAGGAGGCAGGGCAAGAGATAATAACTAAACTGAAGCAAACTTAAGAGCGGAACAAAACTTGAATCGAGCGATCGAACAAGCAAATGGGCGAGCGCGGCCTGAAGCTGGGCGGGCTCCGTCGTCCGTATGCGTCGGTGGCTGCACGCACGCGGCAACGCCCAGGGCGTCTGCGTGAGGTCCAGCTTCATGGTAGGGAACAGCACGGCGGTGCACGGACGCCGAGATGGTGTCGCCGTTGGAGGAGCATGGCAGCACGACGCGCGCGGCGCGCTAGGAAGTTGGACCCCCGAGATAGTGGTGACGTCGGAGGAAAACGGCCGGCAACCTCTACGAGCTCGGACACTCTGCCTCCTACCCTCCAGGACGGCTACGGCGTGCGGCTGCGGCAGGACCCCAAAGGGCCGCCTCCTCTTGGTCGATGCGTTGCCCCTCGCTGCATTTGCCTCGGGGGCTGGTGGACTAGCTAGCAACGGCGTGGATGGCGACGCCGTCGAGCTCTAGCTGTAGCTGTGCTCCCATATATGTGCTGTGAGGGCGGCGCAAGACATGGCAGCACGAGCTCCAGCAACCAGCATGCGTGCTCGGCGGTCATCTCTGATCTCTCTCTTCCTCTATGCGCGTGAGGGGACACCAACCCATGCAGGGTGCCGCTGGAGCCGATTCACCACAAACCGCGGGGCTAGGCTATGGTTCATGGCTGCGTGCAGCCATTTTCACACCGTGATGCATGAAATTGACGGAATGGCAATGAAGGGAAGTAAAAATGTAAATGAATGGCAATGAAGGGAAGACATGTTTTTGAATGGCAACCAAGGAATTGTTATTTGAGTGGCAATGAACGAATTTTCTCATGCAATTCCTAGCTACATTACCTGGATTTCCGCGAGGAAGACGACTGCCAGCATGAGGAAGAAGAAGAATTCCTCGAGCCTCGTCATGGTGGATTGCTAGCTGTTTGTGTTCTGCTCTACACAGTGTACCGTCTACTACAACTAGTACTAGCATATATGTAACGCGGTCGATCACATGGTGCGTTGCACAGAAGTCCCAAAGTTGGCCAAGCAACTGAGCAAGAATAGCAAGGGTAAACAGCTAAAAATGTTGGAAATTTGGAATATTCTCCCATATTAGGGCCACACTGCCACACCCTTGTGCTATTAAAAAACAAAAGATCGAAGTGCAGAGATATGAGCCGAGAGGAAGAATATAAAAAGAGAAAAAGGAAAATGGAGGGGGGTAACGCCGTTTACGATGATGTAGGGAGTACGGGTATATATAGAGAGTATCAAAATTCAAATAGAAGCATGGTCCTAAAATTCTTATCTTACTCTAGTCTAGAACTAGAAGTGGCAAGCGCGCGGCATGCATGTTGCTTCCTCGGTTCCTCCCCATCTCTCTTCTAGAGTTTTGCATATTTGTGTAAACTTATTTTGAACGTAGTCGAAAAGTTTGCTTAAATGTAAAAAATTTCCCACTGACTTGAAAGCTAGGTAGACATAAGCTTTATACATAGGCTCGGTTTGGCACAGCTCCATCATCAGTTCCTGGAACTCCTCAAATACTGCTCTTTACTAAGGTTTGGTATAGGATGGAGCTGAAAATAGCATCCGTGAAACCCCATCGTGCACGGATGTCAAATTTGCCCCTAATCTGCGCAAAGAAGGGCATGCGGGTTGTCGGGGCGCGGCCGCCAAGGTGCACAGCCCACCGCAAAGCTAAGGCACGTGGGCCAACAGGACGCCAGAGCCACTGGGTCGTGGTCACTAGGGAGGGAAGCATGGGCTGCCAAAGGTAGGGCCTGCTATGTTGCGGATGTCGGGAGAAAGAGGATGAGGGAGGTGCTGGGAGAAAAAGAAGAGAGAAGGAAAAAAAGTGAGAGAATTAGGAGAGGGAGTAAGGGCATTATAGATAGTATAGCATTTCCATCTACTATGAGGAGTTGTTTTGTCAAACAATTTACCAAAACAGCCTCAACTCCACTAGGAGAGCTGTTTGTGGAGCTAAGTCACAAAAAAGAGCTGTTTTTGGAGCTGAAAAAAAAACGGCTCCAGCAGTGAAGTGGAGATGTGTCAAACGGCCCAACAACACCTTAGATGTTGAATGTTTTTTAATGTATGAAGTCATTTCATAGAGGCTTCAAAGATAGCTAAATACGAAAGTATTTTGCTATCAACAAAAAGTTGGGGTGCTAAAAGTTTTCTACATATAGTTGAAGTTTTTTGTATGTACCTTAAAATTTGGGCTGTTGAAACTTTGTACTCATACTGTGTATATTGGTTTTGAATCCATGGATCAAGTTATTTCAACCCGATTTGAAAGTTTGGTTAACTTTTGAATTTTATGCTTTTAACATATATAAAAGCTAAGTGGCAAATGCTTTTGTACTTGTGGTTTGAAAATTTTTAAGATATAAATGTAAAGTTATGGCAAACCTTTTGAATTGATTTCAAAGTTTTCATATATTTCTAGAGTTTTCTAAATGATTTGATATGTCAACTGATTTGAAAGTCATTACAAGTATAGTCTCAACACACGCATATACTAGCAGTAGTCTCCAAAAAGGAGTGTTCCAAAGAGGCATCAAGATTATAAAATTACCATGCACACAATCGCAAGCAGCACCCCCTTTTTCTTACATGTCCCCACATATCTTCTCTCTCCCCTTCTCTTCAGCATGTCATTTTCACCCCACGTCTTTTCTCTTTCAGCCCTGCGCTCTCCCTGGGTATTTTTCGTTAGCATTTCCAAAACCTTGCACTGATATTTTGTGCTTATACCAAAAGAGACATTCCAACCAAGACTACAAAGCTATTAGCCTCACAAATGTAGCCTACCGTCTTATTGCAAAATCTTTGGCAAACTGAATTATTAAAGAAGAGTTGCCTAATTACAGACATCACTCACAATATGCTTTCATTCAAGGTAGGAGAATTAATGTTAATATCATAATTTTCTAGGAAAGTGTGTTCTTTTAATCAGCATGTTTTTATGTTAAAATTAGATTTGGACAAAACTTTTGATAGAATTAAATGATATTTTGTGATTCAAGCTCCTCGAGAAAAGGGGTTTCATGATCATTTTATAAATTTAATCCGTGCACAAATATCTTTTAGTTTCTTTTCTATCAATATTAATGGGCAAACCTATAGAAAATTTTCTGCAACACAGCGAATCAGACAAGGTTGTCCACTATTGTCATACCTTTTTGTCCTTGCAACAGGCTATGGACAATGCAGATCTTTCAAGTGTTATGCTAGACTCAGGTCGTCTGCCAATTCATTCCATCCTCATTGATGATCTTAGCGTGTGTTTAGTTTCGGACCATGTAGGATGGGTTGGACCTATCCCAGTTTTAAGAGTTGGATTGGACCCATCTCATATTTGATTTGAGGGATGGAGCTGTACATTTTTTTTTTGGTGGGAGGGATTGAGTGGATTGGGATAGATGATATTTTAACACTCTTAGTTGCTATTATCTATGGGACCCAGCTGTCATCATGGGCCCTGCAATGTCAATCACTCTTCCACCTTCTTCTCCCTCCCTTTGAGCAAAGCCATATGCCCTACCCCGTTGCCTAGAGCTGCCCCGCCTCAACGTTGCCCACACCGACACGCGCCGCGCCGCCCCACGGCAGTGGTCCACGCGGCCCCATGCCGGCAGCCCACACAGCTCCTCCCTCAATTAAAATTAACTGACTTCTTTTACTTATTAAAACTAAAATACAAAATCAAGAATCGTCGTAAGACCGAAGATGCATGTTTGTTCTCCTCAAATGTTCCTGGTGCTGAGCCGTGGCTAAGGCATAGTCGCTCAAGACAGGCTTACCGCGCTGGGAACATTTGAGGAGAACGAACATGCATCTTCGGTCTTATGACGATTTTTTATTTTGCGTTTTAATTTTAATTGTATTCTAATAAGTAAAAGAAGTCAGTTAATTCATTAAGGCTTGTATCAATTGTCAATTATGAGTAGAAGGTTCCATCGAAACAATTATTATGTGTTTCAAGTTTTTTAGGCTCTTTCTTAATCTTCAAAAAGAAATCAATTCCATAATGGTAAGACGGAAAAAATAAAAAAATAAAAAGGAAGTGTGAAAAAAATGACAAGAGGATATCTTGTGTTCTTTCCAATGATTCTCGTAAAGAAACGGTGGATCAGTTTGTCAGGACCTGCTGGAGCTTTGTCGGTCTTTTTGTGCCAAGTTTGTTGGGACCTTTTCAAGTGCTTGAACACTTCAAATCCCAGCTCAATGTGCCATTTTTTATGGAAACTATTATCCTGATGTGTGAAGTATTTGGACTGTGAGAAACAACCTCATTTTCAAAGGAGAGGCTGCTTCCAGAGATAGTTGCAGGCTTTATATCTACAAAGAAGTCTTCGGCTTGGTTATTCTCCTCGTGAAATAGGGGCACATTCCTTGTATTTCTTCATGTCTACAGCAGCCTTATGTTCTTCATGTCTACCGAAGCTCTTGAGGGATAAGTGATCTGCCTTATTTTTCTTTATTTCCTTCTTTGTCTCTTGAGGGCTTTCTGTTTTTCTTCCTTGTCTCTTTGGTCTTGTATTTGTTTGTTTTGTTTTAATTATTAATGCATTTCAGTAGGGACTGGCCCCCTCTTGGTCCCTCCTGATCCCTTATCCCTTAAAAAAAACAATGCAGCGTCATAGCAGCACGTCCGGTGTGTCTTCACGTAATACGATTTCTTTCACCGCCTCCCACTCCCAGAGTCCCAGACGTGAATGTAGTCAAGGAGAACATGCACCGTTGGCGCCCCTTTGATGTCACGTATCCTTCGTCTTGTATCGTTGATCTCGCCCCTCTCCCTTGGGCTACGTCGTTGATCGACGGCTGGTGGCCGGACGGGTGCCCGACTGCCCGTGACTTCCCGCAGGGTTTGTGCTGCTGGTTTCTTGCCTAAAAGAAACGGTAGTATGAATTTCCATCGTCAAGCGACACACAGTCTGTTGCTCTCTTGGATCCGAGCAGTGCCCCTGAAAGGTTGCAGTCGCCAACGATTCTGCTATGAATATGGTTTGTAACGATTTTGCTCTGAATATGGTGTCTTTTGGTCCAGTAGATACCTGTGGTGTGCTTGGTCGGTCCGCTTGTTAGAGTATTGGTCACCAATTCGTCTTGTGTGTAATACTACCTCCGTTCTGTTTTGTAAGACGGCATAGTCTCCTAAATAACACTTTGATCATTCATTTATTCTATATTATATTATTTATGTTTATAAAATTATGATTATTGGATAGTACGATTGTTTATGAATCTAACCATATCAAGTTTGTATTATACAGTTCCCCGCAAAAAAAAAGTTTGTATTATACAAAGTAGTAGTTAAAATTATTAGTCAAATTATTGGTCAATTTTTTTAAAGTTTAAATCTTAATATACATGTACACTTTATAAAAAGGATCGGAGGTAATAATACTCTAGCATCTTTTAGGTGATCTCTGCTGCTTACCACGGTAACCCAGCCTTTGCCATACGGCTTTTTTACTTGATTTCCTCCTAAACACGCGCTACGTCACGGTTGCAAAAAATAAAATTCTGTGGAAATCGAACTGCAATCCTGTTTCTAATTCAATATTACATCCAAACAGCCCCAAAATGAAAAGACTCCCCCATTCCTGGTTCAATTCTGAGAACCAGACGGTGCCCAAGTAGTTTCGGAAATCTGAACTGATAAGCAGATCTGAAGTGCCGAACAGCAGAAAGCAAGTCAAACCCAGATGGCTCGAGAACTCGTCCTTCTCAAATCAGCGAACAAACTCGACAAATGCAGCTTCGGTTTATTAATCAATCCAGAGAACAAAACAATGAAAGCATATGCTGAAGCCAGAGGTAACCGCACAGCGCACAAGCCCAATCGCAGTCTGTCGTATCACAGCTCCTAGTCAACCGTTAACAGCAATTGCAGCTTTCCCTTTTAGGCCATATTTAGTTTCCAAAAATTTTCACCTCAATGTGTCACATCGAATCTTGCGGCACATGCACGGAATATTAAATGTACATAAAAAAAAACTAATTGCACAGTTGGATGAGAAATCACGAGACGAAACTTTCGAACCTAATTAGTCCATAATTAGACACTAATTGCCAAATACAAACGAAAGTGCTACAGTAGCCAAACCCAAAAAAAATCACCATCTAAACGCGCCCTTAGAATGAATACAGTATACAAGTATAACAGTACCACACTTTGAACAACCAAGACAGCACAAACTAACAAACAAACAAATTGTAAAACATGAAACTATGCTGTAATTCCCCTCAATAATCTGATTACAGAAATCTAACAGAGCCCATATTATACACACAAAAGAATCAATACACAGCGTCCGACCATGGTTCCATTAGCAAGGTACTACAAATACTTCGCGGTGTATCTCTGTTCTTCAAGGATGTCCAAGCAACCAATCATTGGATGCTGCATGGTATTTCTAACTTTGTATATAGAACACACAAGAATAAAGTACGAAGTTGCAATAACGTCACACTTTCCCAGCTGTGACTCCAACTACAACGCTGCTGACCTGTGTGAAGAGCAAAACGAAGTTAATCAAACGATGGTTCAGTCAACAATGCAAAATATGCAACTCAGTAGGTCAAAAAGAGCTTACAAGTTTTCCCTTGTCATCAACTGTCATAGGGTTCTCAACAACAACAGTTACATTTTGAGGTTGAGATTTAGGCTGCAGGATGTAAACAAAAAGGTGATAAATCACTCCACATTTCAAGAATGACTAGTTAAACCATCGAATTTCATTGATAAGGACTTACAGCAGAAGTAGATGAGCCACTATATGAAGACTCATTTGATGTTGGCCTCACAGATGGAGTGGGTGCCACAGTATTTACCTGAGATTCAGAACATAGGTCAGTAAACTCTGCATAATACACTGATTGCATTTGCATGGCAAGTAGGCAAAGAATGAGACTTTGACATACTCCAGTAGTCGTGACATAATTGCATATGGCACATTTTACTGAAGGTGCGCCATATGGATACATCAAAGTTGTCCGGCACTGGCCGCAGTTCACATGAGCTATATTATTCACTGCGCAAAAGAGAAATTGCCCATCATAAGGGATAACCACACAAATTGACATGCAACCTAAGCTCCATGCCCAACTAATTTTTTTTTGAAAGAAAAGTGGCAGGAGCTCTGCCTTGCATTAAAGGAAAGAAGGAAAACACAGTTTTGCCTCAATGGCAGAAACGCCTCAGCAGGCTACAAAACATCCCCAGCCACTTAAAAAAGGACAAGCCGCCAAAAAACAGAACAAGATACACATAGAGGCCCACAATTTACAGGTTTGAAAAAGCACACTGCCATTGTTCAATGTTCTCTTGCCCACCTAAATGGAGCATCTTTTGCCTGGTTTATAGGTCATGCTAGAACAAGTTACCAGGAAGAAACATGTGTGCCACATGTCCAGATTACCATGTGAAGATATCATAACTTAATTTAGTACAATAATATATTTACATAAAGCTATGGCATTATGCATAGATTTTACTCAGTTTCAATGTGAGTGACAATGGTCAAACAAAGTAATTCCTTGTTAACCCATCTATGTAAAGAGATGATGAATGTCTGAAAGTAGTTATGTAAAAAGCTCAGAGAGGGAAGGATAGGGGAAAAAATCAATAGTACCTGGTCTAACAAGATTGACTGTGTTGCAACATGAACACCTTACGGTGTCTGCACTGCAAGTGTACATCAGCAAAGTTCGACAACCACCACATATAAGCTGAGCCATCTCCAGTCCTGAAATAATCAAGTTAAAAGAAAATCAAACTAGTGTGTGAAGGACTATGAACCAACTATAAATCTCATAATGGTATTCAGAAGACCCTTGTAATTTTTTTCTTTTCATGCAAAGCAGGGGGAAAAAACTCCATTGGAAACAGAGAAGATAAGACATATTAAGTCATATTGTAGGATTTGCCTCGTTGCAAAACAAATAGTGAACACGATGCATGGTGGTAATATGACTGGAACATAGAGGTGAGCACATAAACAAATTGCGAACAAAAAGGGACAGAAGGAAAGGATACAGAATCTGTAGCTTGATAGAAAGATAGAGCTTGTTACCAAAGCTGCGAGGGATTAGCTTCTAATGTACATAAACACAGATGATGTAGTTTTTTTTAACTACAACACATTCTAAGGCAGCGATAGAAACAAACTGGTGAAAGCAATTTAAAATGCCATGACCTGTGAGCTAACATGCTTATTTTTGTGATGATCATATGGGCTCACCAAATTTTTAGGATGCTATTGGGAAAACTACAGAAGAGGGCAGAAGAGATGGCAAGTGGAACACTATAGATAACACATGTTCTTAAGAATAACAGAGGCTTGAAATGTAGTGAAAACCTCTGACGGTGGATAAACTAACAATTTTGGATTCCTATTTGTGCTTTGATGCTAGGATCACAGAATACATGCAATCGGATGAACACGCATACAGAAAAGTACCCACTGTGGTGTACCAGCATCAGTCAAACACTTAGAAGCACAGAAACCAGTACCCAGTACCTAAATGCAAGTTATACAGAGCAGACCGCGACAGGAGAATTGTCAGTGCCCTGACGGTGTAAACTTAAAAACTGGTTTGTCCATTATTTTAGCAACGTTCCAACTTCTCTGTTTTCGAACCAGAAGGCCACAGCAAGAGAAAACCAAGTGTAAGTGCAACCTAATCAGAGTATTAGACTAGCATGAATCCTAGATGATACCCAGATGTTAAACAAAGAGATGCATACAGTAAAACTAGGTATGGTCAAGCTTGAACTTTAGTAACAACCGACTTTTCCAAACAAACTGAACAGCACGTATGCAGAAAGGATAAAGTTACTTGTGACATGTAAATTATTGTCCAATCCATTTTTCATGTGTGTTGGTAAACAGACTCACAATACCAGCCAAATGCCACGAAACTCTGTAGTCTATTACTATCAAAACATTATTATTATTATTAGGGTACATAATGTGAAACTCAAATGTTCGTTTCTCTTGTACCCGTAGCTAATTTGCTGTGCCGTAGCACGATTGGCTGCACAGGTTAAAATCAGGGGCGAGTATTGCCGCGTCCCAGTCCCAGAGGAGCAAGCAGTCGGAAAGGGAAACCAAGCATCCAGTACGTACCTGGTGGCGGCACGGTGGTGATGGCCTGGCAAACCGCGCAGCAGACACTGGACGCGCCTCGCGGGTAGAGCAGAACGGTCCGGCAAGCATGGCACACGATCTGGCTCTGCATACCTGGAATCGAAGGAGGAGGAAAAAAAGAGCACGCACGGAATGAGCACCCAATCGCAACCAGATCGTAATCAACGAAGCAACCCGACCATCGGATGAGTCGAGCGACAGCGACAAAAGCAATCCGACCATCGGATGAGTCGAGCGACGACCACCGGCCACCGGGGCCCAGCACTGAATTCGATTGGGGACGACAGCGCGATCGTTCGATCACCCACCCAACGCGTACCTACCATTAGCAGCCAAACGCATGCCAGCTATCCTCGCACGGATACGAGTTCGATTGGGACCCCGCCAGGCGTGAGAAGAAGGGGAGGACGAGGCGACTCACCGGCGTGGGACGCGCGAGGCTGTCCCAACGTCTGCGCCTCCGGTGGCTCCGGGAAGAGGTCGATGCGGGAGGAAGGCGGGGAGGGACGCGGCGTCGCTTCTCGGGTTGGAGATGATTTCGAATTGGATTTGTCTGGGATTGGGAGAGGAAGATGACTAGAGGAGGGAGGGGACGAGACGATTCGGTGGCGCTCTGCGTTTGTCAGGAAGGCAGCACAACGGAAAATTTGTTACCGGCTTTACCAATTTATCACGCGCTGACGCGCACGCGGTTCGGATGGGGCCGCGGGGACGCCTCTTCGCCTCGTTCTCGCTGCCTTTTCCTCCGCGCGTGAAGGCTACCAGCCGACCAGACCAGGGGGTCGCTAGATTTAGCAATATGGATAAACCACGAGTTTTAAAACGAAGCAATAAACCACGCGCCTCTTTGAATTTTCGGCTTGTTTTCCAGACCGCTCCTTCGATGCTGTGGGTTCAAAGATGAGATCGTTCCGTATGGCGATAGCAATGTCCTAAAGTTATCTTAACTCAATTTTTTTTATGTTTCATCGAATCTAGAGAAAAAGAGTATAAATATCTATGATATCAAATGTGTTATAAAACCGTATTTTATAATGTATCTATTGGTATTAATTTGATGTCGTAAATCTTGGTGTTGTTTTCTATAGATTCGGTCAAATCTAAAAATGATTGTCTTAAGACAACTATAAAAATTGATTTGAAGGAAGGAGTTGCAGCAGTAAGCGACTGGAGTGCATGGAAAATGAGGATAAGACTCTAATATTATAGGTACAAGGTTATGCTGGTTTGGCATAAAATGAGTATATATGAGATAAAACGGTAGAAAATTTGCGTGACATGACATAGGGTTAAAGAAAACAAAGAATAGAAAACACCTAAATGGATACGTAGATTTCACCTAAATGTACATGAAGAAAACACCTAAATGGATACGTAGATTTCACCTAAAAGTCCAAGCTACATGTACATGAAGATATAGAAAAAATATAATAAGCACCTAAATGGATACGTAGATTTCACCATAAGAAACTTATGACTATGTTACTTTCATGAGCTATTTTCAGTTCGCAGCCTGATGCACACAGGAAACCAACTGAGCTATTTTGATTTTGCTACTTACTAATGCATAGCAACACAGTTTCAGAAAGAAAATGCAAGAGCAACACGGAGAGACTATGTATTTGGTTAAGAACCTATGTAGAAAAGTTGCCTAGTCAAGTGCTGCAATCAAACGGCCCAGAGACCTGTTTGCTTCGCTGAAAAAAGAAGCTAAAACACTGTTCTGCCTGACTTGTGAGAAAAAAACACCGTTCCAGCTGGAAAAAGAAGTCAAAGAAACCGGATTATAAGAAAAGCGAACAGGGCCAAAGTAAAAAGGGACATACTAGTGTTAATTAGGTGCAAAACTATATGTCTATATATATTACATAAATGAAGACGGACCTTTCGTACAAGCCTTGTACGTAATCACTGACGGTGTGGGGTTCTACCGTTCTACGGTTCTAGCATTCTAGAATACGTTGGAGAAAAGTCAAGACCTATCTTATTTAATTTAATAATTATCCACTCCGTTCGTATAGCTGACACACATACCAGACCAGCGTTGACATATATAGGAGTGGTACTAATAATAGGTTTAGTCATAGCCTTAAGGAGCAAGTAAAAGATGGGTCCTTTGTGTTACAATATATATCAATTATTATCAACCAAAACAAAAGAAAAACGACCAAAACGACCAAACGGTAGACAGGATTCCAATTTAATCCGATCCGAATATACCTTTGACCTTGCCTCTTTGCCGCCACGAAATGCCGTTGTTCTGCGGCCGGTTAGCAAAGTGAGCATGCGAATATGTTGCCGTAGAAATATCTTGCCATGAATCTGTTAGAAAAAAAAAGATTGCTTAGGAATGTACTCGAGTTCAAGTTTGAACTATTTTCTACTGATCATCTTATTGAGAATTCCAAATATCCAAATCCACAAGTATGCCTAATACTCTCTCGGTCTCTCCGTACTTTGGCTTTGTCGCAATCAAACTTTTTTAATCAAGTTTGAGAAAAATACAATAACATTTAGAACATTAAGGACACGTTTGGTAGAGATCTAGATTCTCTCACAAACGTCTCAAATTCGGCTTTTTCTTAGAAACTTTTTTGGTGGATCACAATTGCTTTCTCAAATCTTTCGGGTTGTTGAGCGGCATCTGATTTGTAGAGGGTGAAAACCATTGTTTTGTATAAAAATCATAAAAATATAAGTTTCACAAAAATGGTAATTCTTTTATGGGCGACGAACTATTCAAAAAAGCAACTTAATTGGTCTCTCTTTGAAGAGGGCCACTACAAAAATTTCCACATTAGAGAGGAGGTAGGGAAAGGAAGAATCAGAATAAGGAGAAACTATCCTGGAGGTGATTTTGATCTCTAGTATAAAAAAAGAATCACTAGAGACATTTCGAATACAATATTGCCTTTGACTGATTGGTAGAGTTTGTAGTGATTCTATAAAGAACCAGAATGGATTCTCACATTCAAACGGACCAAATTTGTTTCATTAGATTCTTATGATAATCAACTTGTAGATATCAATATATATATTCTTATAAAAATATGGTTGAAGTTAGTTAAATTCAATTTAAAACGAAACTAAAGTGAGCTATATAATTTAAAATACATACAGTTTCTAAACATGTTGGGCGTTCAACTCGTGTCTCGTCTAGGATAAAGTTATGCCTGGGATTCAATACAAAAGAGGGATTAAGAGGAATCGGTCACGGATTCAAGGATCACGATCGCGCAATGCTCCCATCCGAATCCCGGAATCCGACCGTCTCACGAATCTCAAGGCGAGGTGTTCGACCACCTCTCCACTATGAGATATCTCACGTTTCTCCCTTTCCTTTGGGTTTTCCACTCTCCCCGCGGGGACACCGAGCGCTCGCCGCCGCCTTCGAGCTCGGACCGGATACACGCATGCCAATGGCCGTGTCCGCTGTTGCCGCCTCCCATCTCGTTCCCTCTTTCCCAGCCCGTAGTCGCCGGAGACGCGCCGCGCCCCGCGCCGCGGCAGGCGGGCTAACGGCGCGCGCACGGCGGCTGCGCTGCGAGTTCGTCGCCGGCGGTGGGAACGGGGCGCTCTCCGGAGAGGACGACCCTCGCCTCGTCGACCGCGTAAGAATATCTCCTCGTACTTCTCAATCGCTCCCCTTGCTTCTGGTTCTCTGTTGGTGCCATTTCGTCGAACGAGTGAGGCGCAGTCGCGGGAACGGCTCTGTGTCGTATTCGCGCCGACGCATGAGGTCCAAAAACTCAGAGTGCGGCGCGGCGGTGTGGAACAGTAAGGGCACGGTGTTTGCTGCGGTGGAGTATTGTTAGTGTTCAGTGTTCTTATCCCTTGAGTTGTCACTACATTGCATCTAGCACACGGTGTGCGAAGTGGCATTGCTCCAGCCGCAGTGAACTTCTGTTGCTACGCTTGTAAATAGGAACGAAAGGCATCACAGTGCTACGCTTATAGCGTTGCGCTTGTATATCAAATGAAGCGCATTGGAAAATTAACAAGCTTGACCCCTACTGCATGCATCAGGGGCGGACTTGTCTTACTGTTAAGCATTTGGTTTCTATCCTAGTAATCTATCGGATTAGTTGGTCCTGTTGTTATGCCATTGACCAATTGAACTAAAAATAATTATGAGATATTTATTTTCAAAAGTTTCAAATAGAGACAAACTCACAAACATGTATGAACGTCCTCAGTGTGATTGGGAGAAGCATTCTGTTGTACTACACACCATTTATTTAATAAACTACTACAGAAGAATTTAATCCCTCAAGTCGATGCAAGGACTTCTGTGAACTGCAGCAGTCCAGGTGAAACAAAAAGCCATGTTTGCCTATTAGTACAATATATATCTATGATCTTATCTGACATGTAAGAGGAAGGAGAGGTGATAGAGCAGTGTGCTATGCCTCATTTTTTGTGAGAAAAAAAGTAGGAAGGGTTTGGATTTTCATGATGAGATGAGTCCCACATTGGAGTAGGAGAAGCTAAATTAAATCCATATCAACATCGTGACCACCAATTTTTTGCTCGAGTCTGTTCTGCTGCTATGTACTCAAAATGCACAAAATCAATTGCTGTACTATTGCTAGTCACAGACATACTGGAGCTGTGATGACATAATGTGGATCAAGTGAGATGCTGCAACCCATAGGTTTTGATCTGATCAGGAACATTAGTAGTCTTTATCGTAAATAAGGCAACTCTTTACTTCGATCCACTTAAGTTGAAAAGTTGACAATACTGCAGTCAGATATACTTGCATTGGTGTCATTCGGTTTAATTTTGTTTGGATGTTTGTTCCTGCTTTTCTTGAGCACTGCTATCTTGAATTGGAAATCTTCACCTTTTTTTTTAATGCATGACTTATCTTTGTGAAATAGTATTGTACCTTTTGAATAATGATGTGTTACATTGTTGGCTTGTTGCTTTGGTTTGTCATTAAGAGATATTTATTCATAATTTCATCTGCAGCAAAAAGCTCTTGATGCAGCTATGAATGACATAAACAGCTCTTTTGGAAAAGGAAGTGTTACAAGATTAGGCAGTGCTGGTGGTGCTTTTGTGTATGTTTGTAGTTTCTTGATTCCTTCACTAAAAAGCTCATTAGCGATCACATTTGTTCTGTATTTCTATTATACTGATTATTACTGTCTCCAACCCAGTGAGACATTCCCAAGTGGTTGTCTAACACTAGATTTTGCTCTGGGTGGTGGCCTTCCAAAAGGAAGAGTAGTGGAGGTAATTTCTTATTTTTATGCTTTCTGCACTAATACAGCTAGTGTAGTTCATTCTTTCTTTGATCTATGTGCATTCAGGTCAAACCATGATTTGTACAAAACACTGTAGTAGTCTTACCTGTATTTTGGATTTTGATCTCCTATCTTTAAATGATTTCATTTGTAAAACCTTGCAGGTATATGGTCCAGAAAGCAGTGGAAAGACTACCCTAGCTTTGCATGCAATTGCTGAAGTACAGGTTTGTGATATTATAGTAATGACTACTTTTTATGATCTAGCATTAAACAATTATTATGGCAATAAAAGTTGTTCAATATCCAATATGCAGAAGCTCGGAGGAAATGCCATGCTTGTCGATGCAGAGCATGCTTTTGATCCAGCTTATTCAAAAGCTCTTGGGGTAGATATTGAAAATCTGATTGTCTGCCAGCCTGACAACGGAGAGATGGCACTAGAAAGTAATCCATTTCACACATATAGGGCTCAATGCTTCTTTACATGATATTGATCCTCCCTCTACTTTAGTATTACTCTACAGCTTTTATCTAGTAATTAGTAAAGGACTCATATAGTCATATTCATTCATACTTTTTAGTTTTTGTCTCAATTCACATATTGTTCCACTGAGGTTTGATATCCATCCTCTAGGATCCTATATCTAAATTTAACATATGAGAATCCTGCAGAGATGGTTCGATAGCGCAATAATTTCTTTTTTCTAAATAAGCCTCTTTCGATTGAGTTTTGTATAAACTTTCTTTTGGCAGATGTCTGTCATGGAAGTTTACTTTGTCATTTTGAGATGGTACAAAACTGTTACTTGCAGCCTCCACCCAAAAAAATAGTGCAATTCTAGGTTTGGACTAAGTCAAATTTTCTTAAGTTCGACTAAGTTTATAGAAAGTAGTATGAACATTTATTTTCCAAATAGGTTTACTATGAAAATATATTCCATGGTTAATCTAATGATACTTATTCGGTACCATACATATTAGTATTTTTTGTATATATTTAGTCAAACTTGAGATTGATTGACTTAGGAAAAAGCTAGAATTGAACTCTTTTTGGGATGGAGAGTGTAGATTTAAAAAAAATAAAAACTACAAATTTAGTGATTATAATCTGATATGCATACATATTAATATTTATTTTCTAGGCTGGGATATGTCCAGTGATCTGGACATGCTTTTGTATTTTCACAAATAATTTTCTATTTTGTACTCATTTACAAATCTACTTGTAGTGTTGAAATTTTGCCAGCAATAGGTATTTCTTCTCAAATAAAATGATACCACATGCTGGATTTTGAGAAGTATAAGCCTCTACATGGCTGTGTTGTTTTATTTTGTTTGTGGGCTTGTATGTCAGTACAATTTTCTTCCTTAACCTTGAATATCACTATATATTTAGATCTTTGTTTACATGAAAAATTGCTCATATATTCTTACTGTGTATCAGTTGCGGACCGTATGTGCAGATCTGGAGCAATTGATCTTATCTGTATCGATTCGGTGTCAGCACTTACTCCACGTGCAGAAATTGAAGTATTCTTCCTTCTCCCATTTTTCTTTTGCGCTAATTCTGTATGAAATGCTGCATTGGCCATGTAATTTATCTGTTTTTCAGGGTGAGATAGGGATGCAACAGATGGGTCTACAAGCTCGTCTGATGAGTCAAGCATTGAGAAAGATGTCAGGGAATGCCTCAAAGGCTGGCTGTACTCTTATGTTCTTGAATCAAATAAGATACAAGGTCTAGTACTGAATCAGTTATATTGACTCCCAGCTAATTGCTTATTTCCATTTTATTAATTCGTTTGATGGATTTGGTATTCAACAGATTGGAGTGTTCTATGGAAATCCTGAAGTCACTAGTGGAGGGATAGCCTTGAAATTCTTTGCATCTGTCCGCCTCGAGATACGGCCCATTGGGAAGATAAAATCTGTGAGATCAATAAAGTAAATTTCATCTATCCTGAAAGTTGAGGTGGGAATGATTGTTATGCTTGTTTTTCTTTTTCTAAGCCCAAAGGAGATGAAGATGTTGGTGTGAAGGTTCGTGTCAGAGTGCAAAAGAGTAAAGTATGTCCAAATTTTGTGCAGTTCTTGCTCTCTATGATTGACACTTCTACAGTAGACATGATATCATTTTTCCCTCTTCTTTACAAGGTATCTAGGCCCTATAAGCAAGCTGAATTTGAAATCATTTTTGGGGAGGGTGTTAGTAAATTGGTAAGTTTATAATTTTTTAGCCTTTTGTCATTGTATCATCCACTAAACAAAATATTGGACAGGGGTGCGTTCTTGATTGTGCTGAGCTGATGGATGTAGTTGCAAAGAAGGGTTCATGGTACAGCTACAAAGATATAAGGTATGCCGGGAGCTTTAGAAGGGTTTAATCTTTGGTGAATAATTGAGGTTTAAAAAATATATTTCTTATGAGAGCTATCTTTACATGTCATTTGGTTTTGAAAACAATATTACTTTGGCAATCTTTCTTAGTTCCTTTTCATGTATTTTTTCACATATTTGGGCTAATTATGAGACCCTTGGATAGGCCTTGTTTATGTGGCAGCTAGGGGGGGAGTTGAGGGAGCAGCGGCGACTGGTGCCCTACAGTACCCACGGTTCTACATTAACCGCGGGTACTGTTCACTCCCAGGGTTGTGGTGGCTGGGGCTGCGAGGGAGAGAGGAGGCCGGCCGGGGGCCTTGCCCATGGCCGAGTAAGAGAGAAGGTTTTTTCCTTCTTAATTCTTGCTTGATTAAATTGATACATCTCCTCTCCTTATATAGAGGTTTACTGGACTCTTAAGCAAGGCTTACTTGACCCTTAAGTAAGCGACCCTTATCTCTAATTAACCCTAACACTAGCGGGCTATACCGCCAGCCCAGGCCCAATAGGCTCATGATGTACTCTAACACTACACCCCACCTGGACAGCTCGTCCTCGAGCTGCAACCTAACAACTTATAACGCCGACTCGACTCCTAACACCTAAAAACAAGCCTTTTACATCTTGGCTTATTTTATTATTCTCAACCTGAAATGGACTGGGACTCTTTATTTTTGACTCCTAAACATAAGGTGGACACCATCCGCACGCCAAACCTGCACGTGTACAGCCTCCTGGATCCCATGGACACCATCTAGACGAAAGGGGTGCATGTGTATGGCCACCTGGAAGTGGTCGCAACAGCGACCAGCGGAGGCGCCCTCGCGGCGGCCAGTGGCGGAATGTGACGGCGCTACGCGGTGCGCTCTCGCTGGTGACCCCACGCCTTCTCCCCGCCAGACGGCTGCTGGTCTGCACCGCACAGAGAAGAGCGGAGGGCTTTCGATGGAGAACGAGGTGGAGGGGTGCGCCTCCCCAACCGCCGCCGCCGCAAACTTTGAGTTCGCCGCCCGCAAGGAAAATAGCATGCCCGCCGCCCGTGGGGGAAACCGCATGCCCGAGATCCCTAACGCAGCGGGCGAGATCGAGGTCCTCCACGCAACGAAGCGCAACTTGGAGGAGCTGTGAAGGGGTGCAGGGCTGAATCAGCTGCAGATCGCGCATCTCCCGCACCCGCCGATGTGCTAGGAGGCCGCGCGTAGCAGCCTGCAGCCGCACCGCAGCCGACACCTGGCGGGTAAGCATCTTCCCCGCCGACGCCGTCGCGATGTCCATCGGCCGCTCGATGTGCTGCAACTTCGCCTGTGACTGGGATCTGCTAGGCGCCGGTTATGGAGACGGCTGTCGTCCCATAGCCTGGCCAGCCGTAGGGGAACACTAGCGGCATGGTGGTGATGGTGGTCGCCAATTGTCGGGCTTCCACAGCATCCAGGCGCGCCGAGAGAGACGCCAGCTGCTGGTGAATGTCGGCCAGCACCTTGGCGAAGGGATCCGGCAGTGGCTCATCGGAACCTGGCATCTCTAATACCAGATTGTTATGTGGCTGCTAGGATTGAGAGGGAGAGAGCTGAGGGAGAGGCGGCGACAGGCGGGCTACAGTACCCGCGGTGCAACAGCAAAGCGGGTACTGTTCACGGCCATAATTGTGGTCGGCTGGGGCTGCGAGGGAGGCCGGAGGCCGGCCGGGGGCCTTGCCCACGGCCGAGCAAGAGGGAAGGGATTTCCTTCTTAATTCTTGCTTTATTAGATTAATACATCTCCTCTCCTTATATAGAGAGGTTTACTTGACTCCCAAGTAAGGCTTACTTGACCCTTAAGTAAGCGACCCTTATCTCTAATTAATCCTAACACTAACAGGCCTCAATATGGGTCCTTGTCTTTTAATACCGTTTTTTTGTGTGCTTACAATATATATAATAATATAACTCTTAAGATCTGAGGCTTCTTCATATGTAGTTTTCCAAGTTAAGGAAATCAATTTTAAAAATTAAATGCAGATGTGAGTTTTTTTTTCTCCTTTGCGGGACAAAAGTAGTGACCTTCTGTTGTCAATCTGTCCTGATAATTAGATAAAGAGCTTCTAGTTCATCTTTAACAGTCGTTCTGATCATACTGTATCAGAATTAAATCCAAAGATTCAGAAATTGATACCATTATTTAAACAACGAATTATTACTTATATTACTTCGATTCAAACTAGGGAGTTACTTTGTCCTTGTCAGTATCATTTTGCTTTACTTGTTGCCCTCCTTGGTTAGTGTTAGAGATAGCGCTCCTGAGGTTGTACTGGTGATGGACTGGAGGCCTGGGCTTGAACACGCGACGACGAACGGGCGGCGCCGTGCTCTGCGCCTAGGGTTGCGGCTAGCGACAACAAGATGACGTGAATAGGAAGTAAGGGCCAGGAGCCCCAGGGAGACGTAAGTCTCAATCCCAGGCTGAATCGTATTAGAAGCAAATTGTTTAACTTATACAAGACTCAATAACCAACTTCCTAATCTTTAGGGAATAAACTAACTGACTCTAGATATGCTAACAACTTAGCCCAGCCGGCTCCGTGGCGTGGCCTTAGCCACTTGCCTTGTCGCCTGACTTATCCCGCCGATGGTACACCTTGCCCACCATAACAGTTAGGTACTTAGGTTGGTGGTAGGAGATCGGTGTTACAGTGCAATTATCTTCATGTTTTGGTCAAAAGATTATCTCCATGTATTGACGTAGCTTTGATATGTGCCTTTTTTTGCTTGAACAATTGCTCAGATTGGGCCAAGGCAGAGAAAAGGCACTGCAATATCTCCGGGAGAGCCCAACCATCTGCGATGAGATAGAAAAGGTTTGCTGGATTCTGCCTGGGCTTTGAGCTTGATTGGTTGGTTACCAAAATTTGCCCTGGCAAGCCATGGTTTTGGCTAATGATTGGTTGGCTACCAAAACTTGCCAACTTCTCACATTTGGCTTGCCAAATCTTTAGCAATTTTTTTGTCCAACTTTTGGCTTGTCAAATTCTTGGCATGGCAAATTTTAGTAGCCAACCAATCAGGCCCTTTCTGCATGAGCCTGCTACAGTTGACAAGATTCAAATCCATTTTTCGCTGCTTCAAAGCTTCAAACTAGAGGCTTACATTCGCGTCAAAAAAACTAGAGGCTTACATCTATTTTTTTATGTGATCTAATGCTACAATCTCTTTCAAGCATATATTTATCTTTTACCGGCTTGTCATAAAAATATGTTACAAATTAATGTCATGATCTGTTATGTGTCAGGCATGCCACAGATTTTTATCAGGACTTCTTGGATTCAACACTAGAGCCAAGTTCACTTTTATTGTTTCCTTGATATCAATATAATTACATATAGGAAAAATAATTTATAGAGATAAATTATCTGATGAACCGTGAGTTTTCTTTCTATATATACTTGTGGGCAGTGTCTTTGTACATATCCTATTCCTTAGACATGCTTGATGAACATGCAGGTGGTTCGCGCTATGATACCAGAAGGATCCAGACATATGAGCCTGCTAGCCTTCGGGCAGACATCATCAACTGAAGATGAACAAGTGTATGATGAGCAATAATGGCACACGAGGTTCCAAAGATTAACACTCGTGAAGCCGTCAAGCCCCACAATTCTGGGCTTGTCTTAGAGATAACAGGAAAGATCAGAGGTAATCAACCAATATGCAGTCGTGTGGGCGCTTTTGGAGGGGAGTTTGACTGATGTGTTGTACGCGTGCCACCACTGAGAATTATTTAATTTGTGTGGGTATTTAGTGTAATGACAAAGGAACTGATATTTCCAGTTAATGAAGCTAATCTTTATTTGCACATCTGCAACTGTTCAATAATTTTGGGGCGAGTTGTGAAAGTTAAGTTTGGTGTCAGCCTGTCTTGATAATGGTACTATGAGATCTGTGGAGGGCAGATTTGTAATATTACAATGAGCTGTAAATTCTTCTCCAACGAAGGAAAATATCAGGTTCAAATGACTGAACCTTGCAGGGAAGTAGGTAACCTGGGTCGTCGGACTTTGTGCTAGGTGTGCTGCTGATGTGCGTAAATGGGCTGTGGCCCAGCCTAAAGGGTGGGGGGCTTGGCCAGCTATGGCCGCCTGTGACGCAATTGCGGACCTTCGTATGATTCCGCCCTGGCTTTTGCGATTAGGTTGACTGTGCAGATACTTCTCAAAAGAAATAAAACATTAGGTAGGTTATTAAACCGTATCATGTGCAGTTCGCTGTTTCCTTACACATATAAACAACTTTACATATATAGATGAATAACTACTAGTACATTACAAACAAGTTCTTTCCTCAGCGGCTCAGACTCAGATACGGCGCAGAGATGCCAGTCGCCTCTCCAGATCGTCAACTTCAGCGGAGGATTCGGGTGGTGCCGCCACGTTCCTTGCATGAGCCGGAGCATTACTGCAGAAACCACAATTTGCTCAGAAAGCAAAGGCAACATGCAGAGACAGGGGGCAGACGGCAGACCTAAATTTAAATGGCATGGTTATCAGTTGAAAAATCATTTGCATACCGTGCGTGACCGTTATCGACTTTCTTGTTAGTTGCTCCGATGCGCCCCTTAGGAGCCGAAGAAAGCTACATTTTGCCGAAAGCAAACGGTAAGTCAGAATCAAGACTCACTCAGTATCTGCACAACAGACAACTGCCATGTGTTGAAAGCATACCTGAGAAGCCACATCGACGCCAATCTCGTCAAGGACCTGCATACCATGGATGAAATTTCCGTGATCTGGTGGAAATCAAAGCAGAACTCCTTACAAGGTGGTATTCTGAGAAGTTTAGGTTACCTGGTTTGTAAGCTCTTCTGTTTCCTCCTCTGCCTCATCTTTGTCAAGTGTTTCATCAATGGCATCCGACATCATCTCAAGCTGCATGCAAACAGCCATTTCAATGTGAGACAGCTATAAGCCTACAACAACATTGTCGGGGACCTAATACCGGGATACCCAAGGAGGTGGAACTAATAACCATCGAACGTTAAAAACTCCCGAACGGACAAGAGCACTGCTGCGCTTCTTGCCCGAACGACGGGAGTTTGGTTCCGCCTCGCCTAACGCCCGTGGGCCAGCTCCGCCTCACCCAACAGCTGGAGGACGACTCCGCCTCGCCCGAGGGCTGAGGGCTCGGCTCCGCCTCGCCCGACCCCCGAGGGATACTGGGGGCGAGGCTCCGCCTCGCCCGAGGGCTAAGGGCTAGACTCCGCCTCGCTCGACCCCCGAGGGCTGGGCTCGGCCTCGCCCAACGGATAAAAGCTAAGCTCCACCTCGCCCGACGTCCGAGGGCGAACCTCGCCTCGCCTGATGTCCAAAGGCTGGCTCCGCCTCGCCTGACAACCGCACCCCGCTCCCTCGTGATGATAGGCACAGGGTAAGACAAGACGTTCGGGTCAACCGCGGCATCAAGGACCATGTCCTACGCCCCTACAGGAAAGTACCGTCAGGGCATGACGGGACGGGCGCTTAGACCCTTCCAGGCGTGGTAGAGCCTGAATAGTGTTGCAGGCGCGTGCTCTTCGCCCTACAGAGTTGTAGGCGCCGCCTTCAGCCTCCGGGCAAAGAACCCGACACGGACATACGACAACCACTACATTCCAAGGAGGGACTCCCATCCTCTACAGTGCAAACGAGCAGTCACCGCGCCATCCGCTCCCCACGGGGTCGGAGATCGACAACCCTGTCCGGCACGCCGCCCGCGGGGGCGGGACGGGACGCGCCCACTTGCTAAATGAGGCCAGGGCATGGCCTATGAAGATCAACAAACACGCCACCCCTGACACAATCTGCCATGTTATGCAGGGCAGGCGCAAGAAAAAAGGGAGACCCGGATGCTTCGAAGGACCTTCTATACTCTTGGTATTTTCCTCGTTCTCCCATCTGTAACCCCTGCTCCCCCCTTGGTCTATAAAAGGGAGGGCAGGGCTCCCCACAAAGGGGGACCGATTCTTGACGGAACACACACACACGAACTCACAGAGAGTTTGGTTCGACACATCACACACACAGCCAGGCCGCCACCAGGCTCTTGGCACCTTTCGACCCTTCCATCAGAGACCTGAGACCAGTCCCTCTCTCGACCGTTTGTACCCCCTACTACGAACCTCTTTCGGTGCGAATAACACGAGCAGCAACAAACTGGACGTAGGGACATTCAGCCTGAACCAGTATAAACCTTGTGTCCTTTAGCGCACCATCCGGGCCTAACGCGCATCAATTATAAATTTACTAGCCGGTGCTTGTTCGAAACACCGACAAACATTCTTTTGATACAACAGTCCTAGACTGATATTGAACTCTGATCCCTCAGAAAAGATTAACATCTTGCTATCACATTTCATAGTTTAGCACACTAGCAAGCTGCAAATATTGTAAATGACATGAAGAAGACAATACTTTTAGGATGCTAAGAGGTTCTGCGAGCATGTGGATGGTAACTGTTCTACGTAAGGGATACAAGCTTCAAAACTTGAAATGTGTGAGACATATCAGTCAAGACTCAGGATCGAAACCCAATACACAGTGTTCGACTTCAATACGTCTTATAATGCATTTACAGTGCTCTAATTGATTCATGTCTATAGCAACTAAGCTAGTAACTAAGTGGGCCATGCATGAATTATATGACAAGTTCCAGCTTTGAACTTTGAAGTAAAATAAATAAGCCAGCACAGTGACAATGTGATTACCGTCATGTCCAACTGTGTTGATTGTTTCTGGAATTCTTTCATGACCTTTATCTGTTTCGCCGGTTCCATTTGCTGAAATGTGCAGTGAAATATAAGAAGTCACTTAGAAGATAGTCCAAAAAGTGCTCACGAGCACAATTTTGTTAAGAGGATGTGTTGATACCCAATAACAGCTAACATGGCTGTCTTCCATCTTACCTTATTCATTGCTGCCATAGCTTTGCTTGCACCTTTCATTCCAGCAGAGATTGAAGTGCCGGCATACATTGCCTGAATAAAGAATGGATGCATTAATCAAAAGTTAGTCTTGTCCACGATCAGAACAGAAATCCAAAAAAATCAAACAGGAAGGTGGCCATGCCTGTGTGTGAGTAGCTACTCCACGAATCTGTGCCCGTGTGCCTTGCAAATTGAGGATTTGTTGCCTCAGCCTGACAAGTTGCCGAGCTAATATTTTGGTTGCGGCCTTGAGAAATCCAGATCATCTATCATCAGAACATAGGACGAAGAGAATTGGGGACTACGGATCTCCCTCGACCTCTTAATAGACTCACCTCATTTCCAGTCTTGGCAGTCTTCTTTATCTCTGCGACCAGCTTTTTCTCCTGCATAATTACAACTATGAAATTACCAACACCAGATAATACAATTTGCACATAGATAGATCGGATGGCCACCGGCTGGGCCCATAAGTTGCCATGCCACGCTGTGGCTTCTACTTCTAGTAAGGTAAGTCATAGAAGTGAATTAACAATAACCAAATATCAAAGGCAGCTCAATGTACCCTCTAAACAGATAAACAAATTTGCTACAGTAGGGGAAGTTAAGAAATAAACTAATAACAAACAGTGGCCAAAGACAGCTACATGTATCACACTCCTCTAGACCAGAGAGATTTGTTTTGCACTCACACCTCGCACCACATGAGGAGGCTACTAGCTAGGGGCACAAGGATGTTAGGATTCTGCTTCTAGATTGTGGCTAGAACTTGGTAACCATTGTATTATGTCAGACCACTGATATCAACAAGAACACAGGATACTGTACTAAAAACTGCATCTTCAAATAACAGACAATGGTAGATTGGTAGATTTAACATAACCACTTCATGCCTCCACTCAAACTGTAGTTACATTAAAATGTTTCAAACAGCATATTGCATACCTCCATTTGCAGGGAACCAATCTCTCGCTCAACTCCTAAAATATGTAAAATAGGGAGTTGATGTCAGAAAATTAGCACACGGTTGCGAATTATGTAACCTAATTCGAAACTGAAGGGCTGCTGTAATCTAATTTCTGAACTTTTTAACAAGAGAAACTATCAAATATCCACTGATTTACTAAATTTATGATATTTTGCTGATCTGATTCAATATAATAAAGATCCAGTACCAAGTGTGGTAGCAATTGCTGGATTTTTTAGCATCACTGCAGAGCAATATGAAATAAAGGCTAAAAGGGCTGCTACCTAAGCGCCATTCTTTAAAATTGAAGAGCTACTGTAATTTTGTATTCCAAATCTGTAACAATAGACATTATGAAATATCCACCTATATCCAGATTCATGAACATGTGCTAATCTGATCCAATATAACACAGCTATAATAACAAATGTGTCAGCAATTCCTGAAATTTTCCACAATGCCTGGGTAGCAATGCAAACTAATATGCTGCTAACAGTAAATCATCAGCAGTGGCAAACAATTGATCAGCAGTGCTCAGTTGCTCACCCCGTGTGGCGACCCCCATCTCACGTTTGCTGGTCCGGAGAGCCTCTGCAAGTGGCAAACAAACAGCAATTCATTAGAACAGCAGTGCGTTCAGCACACGAAGCTTGTGATCCGCATTTTCCCCCAACGAATCTGCGGAGAACCCGCAACGCGTAACGGAGCGCCTGACTCCTCCCTCCCTCCCACAGAAACGCGCACAAGTTATCCTAAAACCCTAACCCCAACCAGGCCGCCTCCCTCCCGGTCCGCGGAGGCAGAAATCCACGGAGAACCGAGCCTCCGGAGTCCGGACAGCAGAAACGGCACTTCCACGCCCCGAATAATCGAAGCTAAGCAGCAGAGAGCACCAAACAGAACGGCGGAGAAAATTCCCCAAACTTCTCGCGGATCCCCCAACGCCCGCCCGCGAGAAAGGAAATCCAAGAGTCAAGAGTGAGTAACCGCACCTTTGGGGTCGACCTTCTTCTTGAAGATGTTCATGGCTGCCGGATCGCTCGGAGCACGAACCGCTCGCGAACGGGGAGGTGGAGGAGTAGACCGCCCTCAGTGTGCTCACTCCCCGCCGCAGATTTGGTCGCAGGAGAACGCGGGGGTGCGGCGCGTGCTGTGTTCGTGCGCGTGTGAGAGAGAGACTGAGAGGGGTGGGGGAGGACGGCGCCGCGCGAGCCGAGGCCGAGCCCAACGGGTAGTGTCAGTGAGCCGCCGACCCAGCCCAGCTTTTAGGTCACTCCAGGCTTTACTAGCCGTTGCGGACGGAAAAACAACGCGCGACGCTACGCGCACCTGGACCCGTTCACGCTTCAGGCATGGAGCGTGGGGTCCACGGATAGTGGGACCCTAATGTCAGTGGGGAGAGACCCGCCGGCATCGCCTTGGGATTGGACGGCACCACTTCTCCCTGCTTTCCTTTTTGTCTTTGTTGGAATAGTTTATTTATTTATTATTTATATACAGTTGATTTCCTGCCTTTTTAGTTTTTATGGCCATTGGTATTGGTATGCGGGGGATTATTTCGTTGATCATGCCACCAATTTATATTTCCTTATTTTCTAAATACAAACATGGAATTAGTAAATTTCTTAGTTATTTATGTCTGTTTTCAAAATGCATATCCTTTCTTTAAATTGACTAATGAGGAATGAGGGGGACAAAACCTCAAGGGGATTCTTTGCATACTTCATCCTCTCCCTGACTAAAACCTCCGACGCCATGTGCCACTCACGTGATGAAACAATCCACGCTAGCATGCTACATTAGCATCTAGACACGGGTGGATGCGAGTTAGACCTAGATTGCCATAGTAAACCGAATTTAGGGTGACGAAACTGCGATTTCAGAGTGTCGACGTTAGGTGAGAATTCTAGAAAAGTTTAAAGAATGCTATTGAAGATTTACACATTCCCAAATGAAGTTATACTTCATCACGTACGTATAATAGAGTATGCGGCCATGGCTAGCAAGATCTCATCGAGAATCCTAATAAGGTCTTGATTGTTTTAGATTTTTCATTTGGATTATGGTGGAAGACAACTTTTGAAATTGGCTTATGAGAAGCAAAAACTATATCTATATTAAGCCAACATAAGGTTTACCCCACAAAAAAAAAAACAGAAGGTTTGAAGGTGTTTTTATCTTGGCCTGTGTGAGATGATGTTCTGTGGAGTATTGCATGTTTTCAAAAGTTAAAATGCAAAGACAGCTCTTTAAGATTTTCAAAAGCTGGCATTTACGGCAGCCAACAAAAATCCTTGCTTTTGAAAAGCAAAAATGCTTAAACAAACATGAGTTTATTTTATGGCACGGGTTTAAGCACTAACAGCGAAAAGAAAGGTAGACAACAAAAAAAAGGAGAACCAATGAAGTGATTGTTATTCTATCTGCCATGAAATATGGTGGATCTTACTTGATCAAGTTTATACATAAGAGTATTAACATCTATCAAATGCTTTTAAGTAAGAGTATTAACATCTTACTTAAAAGCATTTGATTTCTCGAAATGCGAGAATTGCATTCTTTTGTAGACGGAGGTAGTACCATCTACAATTACCCTTATTCCTATACTACGCTTATTGATCCCTGAGCGAGCCACGTCATCGGCTTTTCCTGCACGTCCGATTCCGCATCAACGGCAGCAGATGAGCACCTCCAGAACCTTCCACGCCCTTCCCGACCCTGCAACCCCCAGCGCTTCTAGGGCGCCACTGCAGCTCCTGCAAGCGACGCGCGTGAGGCAGACCCAACACTCCTCCTCTTCTTCGCTATCTCCCTCACGCCTCGCTCGACCTCCACCGGGCCATTGCCGTCCCGGCACCGCTCCCCGCCAAGGGCACGCTGCCCGGCGTCATTCGCCCCTCCCCCGCCTCCCCTCGATGTTGCGACGCTGCCGGCGCCACCGGGTCGCCGCTCTACCCTCGTCGGCTCGGATTCGTGCCGTCCTCTACCTCTGCCAGCGTCATGCATTCCACCCTTCCCTCTTTTCCGTGGCCCGACACTGTGTCATGCCAGCACAGGAGTGCCGCCGCGGCCAGACCCTAGCGGCGTAGCCCTGCTGCCGGTGTGCGCGAGGCCTCCGGCCACCCCAGATCAAGGTACCGGCGTATTATTTCTACTACAGTGATATATGGGCCAGAGCCCATTCCAACGATCTTGATCTTGAAACCCATTTCTTCTTACAAATATAGTTTGCTAGCTAGTTTGACGCCATACCGGCACTTGAATAGTTGTTGGCTCGCTGCCTAGCTAATGACTGAACCTCCGGCGAGCGGCGAGACTGGCACGACCCCGGCGACCTCAGCATCACTACTGCTAACGCTGTCCGGCACACCATCGATACGATTTACCCAACCCGTGCTGCTACCTGATCTGTGATCTCGCTTCAATGAGCATTGATGTCTATGCTACAATACCAGAAGCCAAGAGCCTAACTAAGCAAACACTTTTCAATGATTTGGAGTCATGCATTTACCCAACCCGTGTTCGCTTGAACTTATCTGCTAGAATCTACAGTATTTTTGTCTCACAACAAATCAGTTTCAGCCGGCTTATCAGTCGGCTTTAATACCAGCCGAACAACCGGCTTATATTAGTGCGCTAACTAGTGCGTACGTGGATTAAGATCTGCAGCTCCCAACGTTTGGTAGTCGTTGCAGTAGTTTATTCAGATATAAGCTACGTTCGCTGGTTTGGAAAAATCAGACCAGCCGGCTGCTCCTCCTCACAGGTGCACTGTTTATCAACTAGCCGCTACGGTGTTTCTCTTTCACACAACTATCCAGTTTCAGTCAAATTTCAGACCAGCGAATAGGGCCATTCTCTACTTACATCCAAGGATCGCTCACGAGGACACCTGGCCTAAGACAAGGAGCCGCTAGGCGCCAGCAGTACAAGGCCAGCTTCTTGTCAGCGGCGCGCGGAACCAACGGGACCTGCCCCGCGACAACAGCAATACAGGACACGCATTCTCGTTGGTTGGGTGTGTGATCTATGATGTATGGTCGTGTTGTACACTTATATATTCAGCGCACACAAAAACATATATATATATATATATATATATATATATATATATATATATATATATATATATATATTCAAAATGCTTGCTACTATTTAAATTTGGAATATGAACAATGCACGAGCACTCATCAGAGAGTGGCTCAGACACCCAAATTCTTTTGCAACTATTTAGAGCACTTGCTACTATTTGGGCACTATTTGAGGCACTTATATTGGATGCAGGATGCGTGCGATTAGTGAATATGCTGATTAATATTTCTCAGGATCTTTTGCAGGCTGGCGAGATTAATGTTTCAGCCGGTCGTGCGACTATGCTTGTGACAGTCCTACTCGGTACTCACCGTATGCATTACTAGCTCACTTCAGAACCAGGCTAACCTGGTCTTCTCCCTCGCTATCCCAGCCACGCACACACAGGACTCAGGCTCTATCGTCTCTCTAGGCAGTTCCACCCGAAAGGAACACTTCTCTACGCACACAGGTTTCTCTACAAATGCCGCTATCAAGGCTAACACGAGAACAACACACAGAGGCTTCTCCTCTAGGGTCCCTAGCATAGAGACATCGCCCCATATGAACGAGCTTAAAGGAAGACAGGGATTAAAACAGGAAAGTTTAATTCATTTCCACAGAGCAAGCTTACATACGGCTTTCCCTTTCGGGAAACCCCAAGCACTTAGCACAAACCTTAGGGATTACCTTACAAGCTCACGAGGAACACGGGGACTTCCCTTATTCTGTAATTTACAAAGGTGGAGTGATACAACGGTAGTGGGTGGAGTGGGTGATGGATGAGAGTGCGGTGTCTGGTGATCTGGTGTGGTGTGGTGCTTCTTCGATCTGGTGTCGTCTTCCGTCCGTGCTAAATGAATGCGCCCGGCGTCTCGCTTTATAGCACGAAGGCAATGTCCTTCATGCTTATCATCTGAAGGAGCCTTCGAGGCTAAGTCTTCAATTATTCCTTCTTGCTGTGGCCTGGACAGCTGGATAGAGAATAATTGTTCTGGCTACAGTAGCGTGACTGTATATTCCTTTTGCGCTGTCCTTCATCGTGCACGGTCTTATCCTTCTGGATATTCTTTGGTATGGTCTTCTACGCCCGAATGATTGATGTTGCAAACATCAAATCAAAGATCATGGCATGTAGTATGTATTGTAATATTATCTCTCCCCCCGGGTAAATTGTTGATAACACCTTATCAACATAGGAAGTATATTTCTTGTATATATATATTGATATTGAACTGAGTCTATATTGACTCTTTAATATTTTCTTCGTTGTCCACTTCTTTAGGTTGCCATATTTCATACCAGGACGACAATTCACAATATTCTTTTCGTAATTGACAATCTTTGCCATAACTAGGCTTTATTAGCCTACGAAACATATGTATTTTAATTTTTATCATATTGAAATCTAATATTCTGGTCTTTGTCCATGACCACAGATATCCAATATCTCATCATTATTTTTATCATAGTCTGATATCTGTATATTCATTTTTGACTCATAATCTTTCTTAATATTTACTTCGTAGTCTTTCATCATATTTTCAAAATTTTCATCTATTTCACCTTTTATTTCTTGTAAGATTTCTTCCTTTATCTCTTTCTTCCATTGAAGAGTTATTGTCTCTAATTTTTCTTTTATCTTATTGTTAACATATTCTTCATTCAATGGATCTATATCGTTTTTTTACCGCCTCTTTATATGTATGCGGTCTAGAAGATCCTTCTTCTCTTATATTTGGCCCTGCCCATATTGGTTTTATTTCATTGGCCTTCCTATATTTCTGGATATAGTCTTTGGCTGTTGGCTCTAAAAATAGTTTACTCCCAGAATAGTTCTGGCATATGAAATAGCTTGATCAATATCTAAATATTTTTTTCAAGACACTCCTTTATCTTTTTCTTTTTCTATCTGCTGAGCTATAACTTCTTCAAATGATATATAAATTCTTGGCGTTTTCCCCTATATATAACATATATGGATTTTTTCTCTATATTGCCAGATGGTTCTTTTGGTTGTATTTTCCCATTGATCATATGAAAATATTCAGCCAGACTATTTAATATAGCTAGCATATAACCTTTATCTTCTCTTTTATTGTTATATTGAAACCAGAAATTATCTAGAATGCATTCTTGTATGTCATCTAGAATAATATGGTTTCGAGGCTTGAATTTATAAGTATTTGGTGGGAAAATTCTTAACTTATTATCAATTTCAAAGTTGAAACATTCACCCTCAATAGGGCTTGTTCATCTCTTCATTCCTGCAAAATAGAAGATCGTGAAAATATATCAGGCAAAGTATTATCTTTACCCTTTATATGCTCAAATATTATTTTATAACCATTTCCAGTAATAATATCTTCAAATAAAACTTATCTTCTAGTTGAACTTTTCTTACTATTGATTTTATTGTAGTATTTGCATATAGCTTCACAGTCTGTCCTAATCGTGAATTCTTTAAATCCCATTTATAGTCTAAAAGTATTTATTGCATTAATAACAGCTAAAATTTTCCTATTTGTATTGTTTATTACTTTTAGCTTATATTTTTCTGAAGCATACCTATATATTTTTTCTTCTAACTTTGGAGAGTACTTGTGTGGTTTTTGTTTTAATATTGCACCCCATCCTAGTTTGGATGCATCTGTCTGTATAATAAAATAATTATCATCTAAAGGTAACTATAGAGGTTTTAAGTCTTTGACATTTTCTTTAATAGATCTTACTAACTTTATATCTTCAGAATTAAAATGTTTTTGTCCGTTTTTTTTTCTGAATTTTGCATACAATGGACCAGCTAGCTTGGCTAAATTTTCAATATAATTTCTAGCATAATTTACTATTCTTAAGAATTGCTGTAGGGTTTTCTTATCATTCATGACATCTGGAAATTCTAAGATTTTCTTTGCAATATGATCTTGTAAATAAATTTTTCCCTCTCCTATTTCATGACCTAAAAAGTTTATCTTTTCTTTACATATCTCCATTTTTTTAGACAATATTAACCCATGCTGTTCTACCTTTCTAAAGAATGTTTCTAGATGAGCTATATGCTCTTTATAAGATTTTGAAAATACTAATAAGTCATCGATATAAACTAATATGAATTCTTGATTTTCATTAAAAATATTTTGTATTTTTCTTTGAAATAAAGCAGGAGCATTTTTTAATCCTAAGGGCATTACTAGCCATTCAAAATGACCTTGAGGACATATGAAAGCAGTCCATTCTATTGATTCATCTGCCATTTTTACTTGCCAAAACCCAGCTTTTAAATCGAATTTTAAGAAATATTTACTTCTTTGTATTCTATTTATCCATTCTTGCTTATTTGAGATATTATAAGCATCATGTATAGTATTATTATTTAGCCTTTTATAATTAATAACTATTATTGACTTTCCTCTAGCTATTTCAGCATGATTTTTAACTATAAATGAAGCTGATCTATGAGGACTTCGGCTTTCTCTTATAGCTCCTAATTTTAATAATTCTTCGATATGCATCTTAAATTCTTCTATGATGTTGCTTCTATAGGGCTTGTCTTGATTATATAATCAGGATTTATTATGTTAATTTTACATATTGTACCATTTTTATCCCAATGCTTCATTGGTATTTCTCCGATTATCTGAACATCTTCCAATCTTGTTACAATTTTATCTATATCCTTTTTAGATTTTATATCTCTATACCAATTTAGTGCTAATGATTGCAGACTGATATATTCTATGCATGAGTTTGCTATATGAAATTCTTCTATATTTTCACCTAGCTCTTCATCTATATGATTATTAGGGATCTTTTCATCATATCCTTGGAATTCTAGATTGGTTTTTCCTGGATTAGAATTTATAAACTTTCGTACTTCTGTTATATATGGAACATTGTCTTGATAAGGGATAAATGTTATTCCTTACTCATGTATGATTGTTGTTTGTAAAGAGAATTGTAAAAATCTTAATCCTAATATCATATCATTATGTATCATAGACAGATCTCTTTTTGTAATTTCATCCATTATATATTTTGTGTTATTTATTTGTACTTCAACATCATAAGCTAGTTGATTATGAACCTTTTTTATCCTAGACATATCAGTAGATATTTCTACTTTATCTTGATCTATTGTATGAACTATCTCTGGACATTTTACAAAATATTTATCATGTATAATATTTTTTGTACAACCAGCGTCTACTAATGCTAATATTTTATAGGAGATGTTAGGCGTTAATTTTACTTTTACAGGTACTCTTATTCCTATAATCTCTTTAAATGGTAATCTAACTATATATTTGCTACCAAAGTTTATTATGGCTTCTTTTAATTGTATCGCTTTATAATTTTTATTATTTAGCATTGCATGATCCTTTAACTCGGTAAGGCCTCTATGATTTTCTTCGATCTTATTTATTTCATGGAGCTATATTTTACTCTTTAGCTCTTCTAATTCTGCTTCTAAGCTATTTATTCTATTCTCTAAATTTCTGACTCTGCTTGCTAATAATTTATCTTCTGATTCTAGCTCTACTTCTTGCCTCTATTTTTGGTTATTAATTCTTAGACATGAAGCACATGCTTGCTTTAAACATTTACTACATGTAAGTCTATTTTCTTGACTAAGGTAAAATATACAAAAGCCACATTTTATATTATAATCACCCCTTCCTTTTATCCAATCATGCTCACAATCTTCTTGATTCATTAACTCTATTTTTGTTTCTATTGAACTATTAATATTTTTAGATATTATATCTAACCCTTCTATAGTATTATCTAGATTGTGTAACTCTTCATCATCTAGAGAGTCTATAAAATCTTGGTAACTCTCAGCATTATTTTCTTCTTCTTCATAACTTTCTAATAAAAGCTTATTATTAATCTTCCACTGCTCGTCTTCATTTATAATGTATTCAATATTATTTGTCTGCACAACTTCTATATGAATCTCTTTGTCTTTAGTTTTTAACTTATCTTCCTGTTTCTTTATCACAACAGGTGTTTTAAAATATTTATTCTTCAGTTCTCTATCTTTCTTGATATTATCAAGTGTACATAACTCTCGTCTAAAGTAAAGTTTCTTCTCTTATGGCAGACCATTCACATAGCATAGATGTATTATATTCTTCAGGAATCTTACTTAATTTTTTCTCATAATATTGAATCTGACTATCTAAAGTTTCCATTATAATTAAAGTATATAACTGAAATTGTACTAACAAACTTTTTAAACTTGCCAATATAAGTAAATCCCTTAAATCCAAATTTTAATAACCAGGCTCTGATACCACTGTTACGGGATTATGCTAAACTGCTGCAACAAACCAAACTCGGACTTAGAATTCAAATTTAAAATCTCGAGTTACTATTCATAGTTAGACCATACCAAAGAATATCCAGAAGGATAAGACCGTGCGCGATGGATGACAGCGCAAAAGGAATATACAGTCACTCTACTGTAGCCAGGACAATTATTCTCTATCCAGCTGTCCAGGCCACAACAAGAAGGCATAATTGAAGACTTCGCCTCGAAGGCTCCTTCAGACGATAAGCATGAAGGACACTTCCTTCGTGCTATAAAGCGAGACGCCGGACGCATTCATTCAGGACGACACCAGATCAAAGAAGCACCACACCACACTAGATCACCAGACACCGCACTCTCATCCACCACCCACTCACCAACTCTCCACTCACACATACACCATAAAGACATGATCTTACAAGCACTCTGAGGATCATCCACGAATAATAGTAACCACCCACTACCATTGTATCACTCCATCTTTGTAAATTACAGAATAAGGGAGGTCCCCATGTTCCTTCTGAGCTTGTAAGGTAATATCTAAGGTTTGTGCTAAGTGCTTGGGGTTTTTCGAAAGGGAAAACCGTATGTAAGCTTGCTCTGTGGAAATGAATTAAGCTTTCATGTTTCAATCCCTGCCTTCCTTTAAGTTCGTCCATATGTGACGATGTCTCTATGTTAGGGACTCTAGAGGAGAAACCTCTGCGTGTGTAGTTCTCTTGTTAGCCCTGGTAGCGGTGTTTGTAGAGAACCCTGTGTACGCAGAGAAGTGTTCCCTTCGGGTTGGACTGCCTGGGGCTAAATGAATGCGCCCGACGTCTCGCTTTATAGCACGAAGGGAGTGTCCTTCATGCTTATCATCTGAAGGAGCCTTCGAGGCTAAGTCTTTAATTATTCCTTCTTGCTGTGGCCTGGACAGCTGGATGGAGAATAATTGTTCTGGCTACAGTAGCGTGACTGTATATTCCTTTTGCGTTGTCCTCTATCGCGCACGGTCTTATCCTTCTGGATATTTTTTGGTATTCTTTGGTATGGTCTTCCACGCCCGAATGATTGATATTGCAAACATCAAATCAAAGATCATGGCATGCAGTATGTATTGTAATATTATCTCTTCATATATATATATATAATGATGATGATGATGATGATTGATAGGATCTCTTGTGACTGTCTCACGCGGACGCGGTCCCCACAACAGGAGGAGGCACAGGCATGTCCAAGTGCAGAGACCGCTGCCGCCGCTATTCCAGTACTCACCACTATGGATGAAAACGGTACGGATATTTATTCGACCGTCCGTTCGACCGAACAAATATGAACACTTATTCGGATAGTTACTCGGATATCCGGTTTTTTTTCGGATACGGATACTAAAACGGATATCTTAGGCGGATATCAAATACGGATGTAATATCATCGATATCCGGCGGATATCGGATAATCCGGATAAGTATCGGATATATCCGGATATTTAAAAACGGATATTATCCGGATATTTATTCAAAATTTAAAAATCACAAATTTGAACCATCCAAACTATCTCAAATGGAAAGTTGACCAAAACAAGAATTGTAGATCTTGATGAGTTGAACAAACTTGGTATTCAAAACTTTTCAATTTGAAGTCATTTAGAGTTCATAATACTAGAGTCAAAGTGTTGTTTTTTCATTTGACCAAATTTGACTTGGTCAAACTTGCTCAAATGAGACACTAAATGACCTCAGATGAAAAAACTTTAAATACCAAGTTTGATCATCTCAGCAAGATCTACAATTGTTACATAGCTCATTTTCCCATTTGAGAAAGTTTTATCAAACACTAGTCATAAATTCTTGAATCTCATATAGACTTTCTGAAACTATGTCACACACTTGTGAAATTTGAACTATATTTTATTCAAACTTTCTCAAATGAAAAAATGGCCTATATAATGATTGTATATCTTGATGAGATGAACAAATTTGGTATTCAAAACTTTTCAATTTGAGATAATCTAGGGTTCCGAAAACTAGTTTATAAACGTCGAAATTTAAAAATCACAAATTTGAACCGTCCAAACTATCTCAAATGGAAAGTTGACCAAAACAAAAATTGTAGATCTTGATGAGTTGAATAAACTTGGTATTCAAAACTTTTCAATTTGAAGTCATTTAGAGTTCATAATACTAGAGTCAAAGTGTTGTGTTTTCATTTGACCAAATTTGACTTGGTCAAACTTGCTCAAATGAGACACTAAATGACCTCAGATGAAAAAACTCTGAATACCAAGTTTGATCATCTCAACAAGATATACAATTGTTACATAGCTCATTTTCCCATTTGAGAAAGTTTTATCAAACACTAGTCACAAATTCTTGAATCTCATATAGACTTTCTGAAACTATGTCACACACTTGTGAAATTTGAACTACATTTTGTTCAAACTTTCTCAAATGAAAAAATAGCCTATATAAGGATTGTAGATCTTGATGAGCTGAACAAACTTGGTATTCAAAACTTTTCAATTTGAGACAATCTAGGGTTCCGAAAACTAGTTTGTAAGCATCGAAATTTAAAAATCACAAATTTGAACCGTCCAAACTATCTCAAATGGAAAGTTGACCAAAACAAGAATTGTAGATCTTGATGAGTTGAACAAACTTGGTATTCAAAACTTTTCAATTTGAAGTCATTTAGAGTTCATAATACTAGAGTCAAAGTGTTGTTTTTTCATTTGACCAAATTTGACTTGGTCAAACTTGCTCAAATGAGACACTAAATGACCTCAGATGAAAAAACTCTGAATACCAAGTTTGATCATCTCAGCAAGATATACAATTGTTACATAGCTCATTTTCCCATTTGAGAAAGTTTTATCAAACACTAGTCACAAATTCTTAAATCTCATACAGACTTTCTAAAACTATGTCACACACTTGTGAAATTTGAACTACATTTTGTTCAAACTTTCTCAAAATGAAAAAATGGCCTATATAAGGATTGTAGATCTTGAATCCATGACCATGACTCCATAAGACCCATGAAGCAATGTGCTTGGCTATTTCTACTCATGCCGCGAAGATTAGTGCTTATATGATGTTTGATGTATCTGTATCTTTATCTTATTTGTTGCTTTACTCTTTAGTCTTTCGGCTTAATCTAGATGGATTATGGACTCATAGAGTGGTGTAATGGTTTGCGCACGTATGATATATATATATATACTGCTTTTACTCAATATCCGAATAGATATTTGTATCCGATCTTCTCCGAATCCGATTCATACCGTATTCGATACTCATTATTCGTATCCGTAACCGAGTCAATCCGTATTCGTATATGTATCCGAACGCTATCCGTGTCCGAATCCGAATCCGAACAGAAATATGAAAACAAATATAATATGAGTAATATCCGTTCGTATCCGATCCGTTTTCATCCCTACTCACCACCGAAAGCAAAGTGGCCGGAGCCGGACGAGACGAGCGAGCGCACCTCTCGCTCACTCCATTAATTAGTCTGTCACCCACACCGCCACACGCAGGTTTAGCCCACGGCTCAGTCATATATCCACAGATTTGCAGGTGGGTTACTAGCTAGTGCTTAGAATCTCTATCTTTTTTACTTCACATTGTATGATAGCATCAAATTTGTGTTTTGTCACCAGGAGGCCGTTTGCATCGTTTTATTTTGGAGGAATTAGAATTTACTTAATAGATCAAGATATTTGGCTTGGAATTTAACATTCCACAACTTTTTGAAGTTCACGTATAAGCTTATCTCAAATTCATAGGGTGGGAGATGAAAATTGATTCTATAGATTATCATACTATATTTCTACTCTCCAACTTCACACTCTTCAACTCGATTCCCTATAGTAGAAATACAACATATAAGTATCTCTGTTGTATGGCTAACAATAATATACAAATATGTTCCGTATAGAACCGTATTAGCTGAATTAATTTATTCCTAAATTATAATTATTAAAATAAATTCAATTCTAATGATCCAAATGGGCTCTCATAGTTTTTTTTCAATTTCATAGTTATAGTTTTGAGCATTTAATTATCTAATAGTGTGGACTTGTGCGATGATAAGTCTTTGAGTTAGTATTTGCATTTTTTTAGTGGAATGAGTTAGTATTTGCTAAACATGTTAAGGCAAACAATGGTTCAAGTACTGTTGGGGTGTATCATATGTTGCTGGCCTCCATATCATGTTTAGGATCCAATTAAATAGCCTAAGGATTACAAAATAATGTTTAGGCATTATCCCAGATCTTCACATCAGTGACGATTCAAAAAACCTCTTCATTGTCGGATTTTAAACCGGCACAACCAAACCGACAGTGATGGGGGTACACATTACTGCCGATTTAAAAAACCGACACTGATGTGGTTTTCAGAAAATAAAAAATGGGCTGAAAAATAGGGATTTTTTATTGTCGGCAGAGACCCCACTGGACAGCCACACAGTCGCGCGTCGCAAGCCACACGATTTTCACACGAAAAACACGCGCTTAGTGACCACTGGCGCTCGAACCCCCGACCTCGTGCTTCATGTGTTCGTTCCCTAACTACTACACTTGTAAGATGCTTGTGTTCAAATTTGATATCCGTTGTAGCCATTTTATGTTTATCTGATTTTAAAATAAGTATTTAGGACCCTAAACGATTTCAAATAAAAAAGTTGTCAACTATAAAGTTTTATAACTTTTCGAGATCAACAACTTTTGTTTTGGTCATTTCTCCATCCGAGGTCATTTGAAGAATTTGAATTTTAAATGTAAGAAAATTCAAGCGTAATTTTCCTTACATAGATTATTTCAAATGGAAAAGTTGTCAACTACAAAGTTGCATAATTTTTCATGATCTACAACTTTTGTTTTGGCCGTCTCTCCATCTAAGGTCGTTTGAATAATTGAAATTTTAAATTTGAGAAATCAAACGTAATTTTCAATAGATAGATGATTTTAAATAAAAATATTGTCAGCTGCAAAGTTGCATAACTTTTTGAGATTTACAACTTTTGTTTTGGTCGTTTTTTCATCCGAGATCCTTAAATATCACCACACACTCACTTGTTACTATGGAACATGTGGCCTTGGTTGGTGTTAACTTCTATGAAATCCTACGAATCAAATAGAGGGATATCATAATGACTTTAAATAAAAAAGTTGTGAACTACGAAGTTGCACAACTTCTTTAGATGTACAATTTTTGTTTTGGGTGCTTCTCCATCCGAGATCCTTAACTACCACTGCACACTCACTTATGACTTTGAAGCATAGGGACTCCTTTGGTATTAACTATACAAAAACTTATGGTGTATATTTGTACATCCAAACGATCTCAAATCAAAAAAGTTTGAACTAAAAAGTTGTAGATTTCATCGAGTGCTACAACTTTGATATTAAGCTCGTCTTCATCGGACATCATATGAGAAAGTTATGAAGTTTTTCATGTAGCCTATCACTACCGATTCAACAAGCCAACAATGATGACTGTAGGTTCTTGGCTAAAACCGACAATGATGGTATCAGTGTTGGTTTTAGCCAAAAACCGACAGAGGCACTATCACTGTCAGTTTCTTAAAAAACGGTAGTGATGGAGCCGATAGTGAATGTCAGATCTGTAGTAGTGAGGGGTCCATTTGTAGCCGCTAGTGGCGTTTCTGTAAATACAAACCCTAGCTTGGTGCATAACGAGAACCTCCTCTCCCACCTACCTTATAAAAGGGGAAAGAGGGGGAGCTGGAGATGGACTTTTTCCCTGTTCACCCGTTTGTGCTCTCTCCCTTTTCTCATTCGCCCTTTCATTTTGTTGGCTAAACCAACAAATACCCCTTAAACAATGTTTGATCATGGCAAACAAGTTTAGAAGAGATGATCGTGATAATGTCATTTATCAATGTTTGTTTAGTTTTCCTTATTTTTGTGTTTCCATCTTCAAATGTAATGGATCTGAGTTTTTGTCCTAAGTGAAACAATTCTAAATTTAACTAAGATTATGGAGATGAGTATTAACATTTACAACATCAAATATGTAATTTTAAAAAAATTCTCTTTCCATGGTTTGACTTAGAACTAAATTTAATCAAATGAACGCTAGCAACAAGGTAGCATATGTTTGGATTTGACATGGTGGAATTTACTCGCATGGTTTGAATCTCCTAAGTCGTGGTTTTGGTGCTGCCGGGTAAATGTTTACAATCCGTATGGTTTTCACCTTTCAGGAGAGGCTGCAGTATGGAGGGCCATTGCAGTTTCTGCAGTTACCTTTATGTTGTCTCATCCTGGACATGGGAACCAGCGGGACGCTCTTGTGATTACCAATGCCGACCCTCCAGTCCAAACCAAGATCATGATGTGATCGATGCGTATAGCTGAGCTCCTCTCATAATTAGAGATCTACATGCATACAACATACATGAAGAACGACAGCACATGCATACAACATACATGAAGAATGGTGGCATACGCATATACAACATACATGAAGAACGGCGGTGTACTTACCATCGCAAGGTAGTTCACAGCACCCGCCTTCGCCATATCACCCTCTCTTCAGAGCTTGAAAGGACCTTGATGTCGCCTAGAGGGGGGGTGAATAGGCCTATTTAAAATAAACTCACAGCGGAAGTTAAATTCTAGGTGCGGCACTGCCTCACTAAAATGCGGCACGGCCGCGCCTGCAGACAAGCTCGAACTACAATTCAAAAACTACCCAAGGAAAAGTAGAATGAGCAAATTACTGATATTCCTGGGGTAGTGTAGAGCCTATTCCACCACCTGGATGTTGGCAGAAGTGCACGACCAAGTAGATCGGGACCAAACCCTAGAATCACCATAAATACAAGTATAGCAATGCAAATCACAAGAATACAAGTGAGACACCGATTTATCCCGTGGTTTAGCTCGCCACTAAGGCTTGCCTATGTCCACGTTGTTGAGGTAGCCACAAAGGCTTTGGTCTCTTTCAACCTTATCCTCGTTCTCAAGTCAAGAGAATGAACTCTTGAGATGAGAGGTGATTTCACTGCTGATTGAGGTGATTACAAACCTCCTAGGGCTATCACACAAGTTGGCAAGCTCCATGGGCGATGCTCTAGCTGGCTAGGAGCAAGCTCCAAGAGTAACAAACACAATCCACCGGCTTAAACGCTAACCAAGTGCTCTAGGAGTTGAAGAACAATTGGGGCTGCTCTTTAATGTAGTTTGGAGGCTCAAACTCTCTTGGATTTGGAATGGAATCAAAGGGAGAAGCTTGAGGGGCTCCAATGGTGAGTGACGGAGAGAGAGAGCTACTCTGGTCGCACCTGGGAAGGGAATGGTCGAGCTGAAAAATAGGTGACCGTTGTGGGAGAGAAGAGAAGGTATAAATACCCCGGCTCCCAACGGTCAGTTAAGTCATGGTAGTGCCACGGATGAACTGCGGCAGTGCCTCACCTGAACTGCGGCAGTGCCTCAGTGCAGCAGTGCCTTGCCTCAGCGTGATAGTGCCTCACCTGCCAGGCAGCACAAAAGATAGGATTGCAAAGCTTGCTATCTTGGCTAAGGCTTTAAGGGTATTTGGTGGGTAAATGAGCACTTGGTTGCACATTAAAGCTTGTGCATTGTACCCCCCTTTATAGTACGGCTTTTCCTAAACTCAAATTCAAAATATCAAAGAATTTAAACACCTTTGAGTTGGTCACCGCATCCTTTTTATAATTGGGGGCTCCACCATCGAATGTATTGTCCTCATTCCCATTATACCTTGAGCATGTGACTTGAACCATTTCAACACATGTGAGTTCACCTCAATGGCTTCAAGTCACTTTTACTAATGATTTGATCCTCAACACAATATGACTCCTCACAGCTTGATTAGCTCCTCGACTCAATGCAAGTACTCTCTTCTTCACCTTAGCCATGGTACCTCGGTCCTCAAGCCATCGCTTGCCCTTCACCTTCGCTTAGTCCCTCGAAGCCCTTTCCTTGCTATCTTCACCTTATCAAGCCATACTCAAGTCACACCATATTAAGCATCCATTGAAAAACCATTTCTTCAATAGTATGATCCTTACTTGAATATCTTCTAGATATGAATGTTGAGAGCAATCAAGCTTTAGTTTGATTCACATAAAGACATATATGAATCAACATCAATATGGTCAAGCCAATTTATGATTCCTTATATCCTCTTCATTTTGACTTGACACTCTTAATACTCACTTCAATATCTATCTTCATACTTCTAGCTTGATCAAGTCAATGCAAAGTGTTTTTTCAAATCTTAATCCATACAAGCAAACCAATGTAGAGAACATCTTATATCCATTATACATTGTCTCCTTTGTCATTTCACTTTTGCTTAACATTTTCTCACTTATACACTCTTGATTCATTATTCAATCCTTGATCAAAGCTAGTCCACTATCCAACTCTTCTTGTTCATGCAAAGCAAGGCATTATAGAGACTAATCCAAAATCATCAACTCATGTCTCATTTGCCATTTGCCAAATATGCTTGCTTTCACATGATGCTATGATATCCCACAACATAAAAGCCGTTTCATTGATTCCATTTGCATTATTGTCTTTTGCTTGAACTAGATTGTTTCCACAAAATTTTAATATAACAATATACAATTTGGCCTTCATTACAACACTATATGGCATATCATCAAGTTTGCCTTCTTGTTAAACCTATATACACTTCTCATTCCACAATCTACAAGTGTATGCAATAAATTCAATTTCCTGCTCAACACTTAGCAAACTTGTTAGACCTTTAATGGTGTTGTCATTCAGTTCACCAAAACTCACTAAAGGGCTAGATGCACTTACAGAGCTGCCTACAGAAATTTGGGGACTGAGAATGAAATGTAAATTATAACCCTCCAACGGTGCATGCACATGGGGGCACATGCCCTTAAGGTCAAAAATAACTTTCCCATTAGAAGAGTCAGCTTCCAATGCACAAGGACTGTAGACATACCATATACAGATTGTCTTTTGCCCTCCACTTGGACCAATCGGCATACAGGAGGTGGCAAAGGCCTCTCGCGGGGCCAGCCATGACGCGAAACCGTTCGAAGTTTAAGTCATTTCGCATAAGTTTGAAAATGGGTCGACCAAGCCATGTTCGGCAATTTTTGTAGAGCGATCGGGTTAAGAAGAGGCGAGATGTTTTAGCACGGTTGGCTAGCCCTAGGTACCCTTTTGAGTGTAGAACAACTGATTTGGCGTTTGGAGCATCGGGTTTGAGTTTTGGGCCACTTTAAAAAGCATGTAGGTCACATATCTGTGAACGGTGCCAGCACTGGCCGCGGTCACCCTGCTCGGCTCTCGGTGTTGTCACGCCAGTGCTCGTCATTGCCGCGTCTGCTGCCCTGCAAGCGCGCCATGTGGGGGCCGCTGCATCGGCCGTCCTCGCCACTGGCACCGCCCTACTGACCATGCCACGTTGCTGCCTTGGCATGCCGCGCAAGCTCTCGTTCGCGCCCTGCCACGTAGTCCCGCATCGCCGTGCTGCACTGCATCACTATCACGCCCGCGTGCACCGCCCACGCGCATGGCCGCACTGCTGGCCAGGGTCCCTGCTGCTGTGCCCTGGCATGCGCTCGCGCACGCACTGCACCGGTGGGCCCTACTGCTCTGCCCGCTGCCGCGTCCGCTTGCACCGTTCTGGTGTCGCCGTTCACCAGGCACGCTCATGAGCACCACCTGCGCGTCACTATTGCTGTTGACACAGCATAGCTAGACTCGCGTGGGACGACCGCCTAATTTCACCAGCACGCCCGTGTCCGCTGCCACATTTCATCGCTACCTTCTTGGACCTGCCATCCTCTGCGGCGATCAGTGTCGAGTCGCCGTCGGCGCGCGTGCGGTGCAGTGTGGCGATGTCTTGTGCATGCCTCGCTGCTCCCCATCTCTCGTGCATGCTTGTACCTTGCGTTGACGGCCACGATAGTGTCAAGCCAGGCCATGCCTAACTCCCCTGTCTTCGCTGTCGCCATGGCCGGCGGGGTCGTTTCTTTCGATTCGCCGTGATGGCAGCACCATAATCCAATTAGTCGCGTCCTCGGCTCCGCTGGGTAGCTAGACGCACAACTGACCCCACCTCACTGCTTGTACCACCGTACAGTGCCTCAATTTGGAATCGCCGCTCCGCTGGGTCCTTAAGACCGGACGGGCACGTGCCATCGGCAAGTCACCTATCCAAAGCACCCGTGGTGATTCCTTGCAACACCGGCCTCGCCTCCACCTGCTGAGCACCCTGTGCACCTCGACCGTAATGCTACCGTAGCCCAGCTTTCCTTGACGCAGCCGTGCCATCGCCGTGCGTCGCCACACCACCCCGCGCGCACATGACCAGCTCGGCTCGGGCCATCTCCGAATGAATCACCATCTCGAAGGGTTCCGTGGTGAGTCACTAGAGCTCACTAGCTACCTATTTTGCTCGGGCCTTGCTAACATTCACCGGAACGGCACCGCCGTGACTGCAGGACCTCCGCCACCATGGTCAGGCCGTGCTGCTACATCCCGGCTCACGCTTCCTTCGCCCAGCACTTCGCGTTCGCTCCTAGGTAAGGGTCGGCTTGGTTGTTGGGGAGGGGATGGTCTGCTATGGCCGACGTATGCCACCGGTGCGCGCGCGGGACCTTCCCTCCGTGGGTCGTCGTCTGGTTGGGCCGCGCCCCCGTGTGGGCTGCACTGCGCTTGCACGCGTGTCGCGCTGTTGTGGGCCATGCCGAGGAGCGTGGGCCGCATGATTGAATTTCGTTTTCCAATTTCCAGTAAAATAGGAAGTGTTTATTCAATAAAGTTTTTAGCTAAACTTGGATAAATTGTAGTAAATTGTGTAGTTGTCCAAAAATCGTGAAACTATTTTTGTTAGATTCACAAAATTACCATCTACTTGTTAGTACAATTAGATTACAGTTAGCTGTGAGGATGGTAGGGTCATAAATTCAAACTAAAGAGCTTAGTATTATGTAGTTTAATATTTGTGGAAAATTGGTGATAGGTATAGATATGAAAAGTTTACAGTACGCTCACTAGGTTGGTAGGTACTTGCTGAAAATTTTGTAGTCCTAGGGTAAGTTTATAAGTAGAGTAGCTATTATCCTTGTTGTATCATATATAGCGTAAATCAGCAATGGGAGTAAGAATACTTGTAGTTGCTATAATAGTGTGTGCCATGCTTCAAACTTGTTATCAGTAACAATAGATAGCTTAGTACCATGGTCGGTAGCACTAGCTCAGTAGTTAGACAGAGGTATTTTTATTTTAAGAGTTGTTGTTGCTATATTACTAAGTATTGCATCATCATTTCACGCATGTAGATCACGAGCTGGTAGAATTCATGCCCGTCGACGAACATGAGTACGACGAGGTGATTGAGGAGTACGAGGAGGAAATCCTCGTGTAGGAGGGAGCCCTGGAGCTGTTTGGTGCTGACCTTACTGACCCGTCGCCTGCCCAAGACAAGCCCCGATGCATAACCCCTATTTTAATGATCACTGAATATATATATGTGATGTGCATTTAAGTTACAGGCATTTTATGGAAACTACATACATAAATATATCCACCTATAAGTCCTACTAGTACAGGTCGAGTAGCTGCTATGCTCAGGATATCGGTAGCGTGAGTAACCTGCCGTTACTCACAAATAGGTGATAAATATGATCACTCATGGTAAAACGGTGGAAAGGAAAATGGTGACCGGGCAGGGATATGGTTTGGGTACTGGTGGGTGTAAGGGGTTGTGTCCTATGGCCAACTGGGCATGACTTGGTTACACTTTTTCCCTGTCCGTGTCAATTAAGGACCGGTCGTTGCAATGGACGCTGGACAAGTCATAGATCTATTGTCCCGAGCGCATACTTGGGTATGGGCGCAGGGAAGACTTGTTGCTCTCTTGTCACGGATCCGGCTCTTTCCGAACCAATTGATTGGAGGCGGAGATGGTGGAGGTCCTTGCACCACACTGAGTCCGGGACTTAGGAGTGGGGGCTTGGAGTCCAAGTTTGAACAGGGACCTGGACACCCGAGACAGGAGAGTGATGGGTTGGTCCTACTTGTGCCTAGGGTACAAGTGGGGCATGTGTTTTCGGGGCACCCAGCTGGGCACATTGGTTCACGAATCACCGCCGAGTTGGTATGACTTGTCTTAACTCTAGCATCGTAGTAAGAACTAAAAGATGGAAGATGATGAAATGGAACTGATTGCTTAACTCTTGATTGAAAGTAGAGCATGTGCTTATATAGACTAGATAGATGATAACTTAATAAGGCTGATAATAATAACATAAATAAGGACTCACTATTAGTATTGATTTCTGTCAAAATAAACCAGCAAACCATAAAGCTTTTTATATTCCTTGGAGTCAGGAAATTATTCCCACTAGTTGGATAAGTCTTGCGAGTATATTGTGTACTCAGGGTTTATTTACCCCTGTTGCAGGTGATGCATGAGTAGTACCTTTGTGTGGAGGATTCTTCTAGTGGGCTCAGATGGATCCTCGTTCTTATCGCTAGATGTTATTTTAAATTTCGCTATTTATCATTCCGCACTATAACATTTGGTATTGTAATAATGAATTTTTAAGAAACTCTGATGTATGAAATGGACAAGTATTGTAACTCGTTCTCATTATTGGATCCTTGGAAAAAATGTGGATCTTTTGGGTTCTCCCTTAGGGTGTGCCCGACGAATACCGCCTTCTATAGCTTGCTTTCGGGGTGCTTAGTGTCTGGTGGAAGACGAGCACCTCCGTAAGCGCGTTATTTCGAGCGATTCTGCCACAGATGGTACCAGAGCCAATAATGGTTACGAGTTTCATTACTCTTTTTCAAAACTTAAAAATTTGACCAACAAAAGTTTTGCGAAAAGTAGGATGCGATTATATTAGGTAAATAAGTATAAGCCCTAGCAATATGGTCTATCTAGGATAGCGGCACTGGTTTTATCTAATCAGTTTTCTATAGGTACACTGACTTACATTGCGTAAGAAATCGCTTAGTATATGGAAAGTGAGTGTGCGATGTGCCGAAAATTTTATGAATGCCGCTATATTCTGGCTTGAGTGAACGTATAGGCCGAAGCATGCATAATAATAATAGCATCTTACTCAAACTGAAACCCCCTTCACGTATAATTGAGTTAGTAAATTGATAGGACCAACTAAAGGAATGTTTTAATAAATGTGCTGTCATTTCTCTAATCCCTTGATTCTGATCGGTAAGGTGTTCTAATGGATGGTTCATATCTCTTACAGATGAATCTAAGGTCCGGACGCGGGAGCACCGGTTCTAGGGTGGCTCACGGTCTTGGCAAGGGCCAAGGCGAGAGTGGCCGAGCCATTGAGCATGGCAGCAGGGGGGGGTCAGGAGGTTCCACCTCTAGCTCCTCATCCTTTCCCGCCACCACCACCACCAATGACTCACGCTGAGATGATGGCAGAGCTGTTGGCTGCTCGACGAGGGTTAGCCCGTGCCATGGAGATATTGGCACAAGCTGTTGCTGGCTTTGCCCGCGGTGGCCACAGGGGCAATGGTGGGAACGGGGGTGGTGCCCGCCATCCTGAGGGACCCTCCTCTTACCAGGACTTCCTCAAGACTCACCCACCCACTTTCACACCATCAGATGAGCCCCTAGATGCGGAGCACTGGCTTCGCATTCTGGAGCAGAAGTTTCTGCTGCTCAACGTGGCCGACGAGCAGAAGGTGCGCTTTGTAGCGTAGCAGCTTTTGGGGTCTGCAAGTGCATGGTGGGATACCTTCCATGCCATGCAGTAGCCAGATCATCCGGCAACCTGGCAGGAGTTCACCACTGCATTCAGAGAGTTCTATATTCATGCTGGTGTCATCAACCGGAAACTGACTGAGTTCTTGGAGCTACGACAGGAGAGTATGACAGTGATGGACTATGTGAATAAGTTCAATCACTTGGCCCAGTATGCTGGCATTCATGTGGACACTGACGATAAGAAGAAGGACCGCTTCTTTCGTGGTCTCTCTTCCATCATTCAGGAGAAGTTGTACACGGTGAACTATTAGACCTTTGGGGCACTGATGAACGTCGCTTTTGCAATGAGGGCTTTCAGCGGGAGTCCCAGGCAGAGTGGAAGCGGAAACAGGTGGTTGCAGGGTCTTCTAGCCACCCTCACACTTAGAAGGTACAGGTTGTCCGATGGGGGCCCTATCAATCATCAGGCAGGCCTTTATTTCGGTAGCCCCAGTAGACTTCTCAGACTTCCTCCACACAGTACCGTGCACCCCCCGCAGCAGGTGCAGCCCCAACAACCTCAGGGACGGTAGGTCCCATCTTGTCAGGGATTTGGGAACAAGCTCGGTGCTTGCTTCAAGTGTGGCAAAGATGGCCACTATGCCTGGGAGTGTCCCTAGAACTGGCCAGCTCAGTCCGCTCAACCATCGGTGAACTCCAGGCTTGTTAGGAGGACCACAATCAAGAAGAAAGTGCCCAGCAGATCTGGCCAGGTGCATTTCACAGATGCTGAGTAGATTTTGCAGCAGGAGTCGGTGATGGCTGGTATGTTTACCATAGACTCCCATCCAGCCTATGTGTTGTTCGATTCTGGTGCATGACATTCCTTTATGAGTATGGGATTTATAGATTGGCACAACTCACTACTTATGGCTATACCATATGCCTATAGAATCCGTACTACGGTTTCACAAATGTTCATCAATACCCAAACAGACACAGTAAGCTTGGTATTAGCCACCCACACTTACCGCCTATAGTTTGTGGTAATGCCTGGGCATGGCATTGATGCTATTCTTGGAATGAACTGGTTGCGGGTGTATGGGGTAGTCTTGGATATGAAGAGGAGAAGTATGGAGTTACGGCTTTCTTCTTCTGAGGATAGGATGTCTCTTATTGTACCCTCAGATCCAGTCTTACCTGTTGCTGCCCATGCTGAAGCCTCTTCTGATCTTACCTCCATTCCGATAGTATGTGAGTTTCCGGATGTTTTCCCTAAAGATCTTCAGGGGTTGCCACTGGACAGAGAGGTAGAATTCTCCATTGAGCTGGAGCCTGGTACTGCCCCTATCTCCAGACGCCCATACCGCATGGCTCCAAGGGAACTAGCAGAAATGAAGAAGCAGCTGGAAGAGTTGATGGAAAAAGGTTTCATCCATCCTAGTTCTTCACTGTGGGGTTGCCCGGCTATTTCCGTGAAGAAGAAGGATGGTACTCTGCGGATGTGTGTGGATTACTGCCCTCTTAATGCGGTAACAATTAAGAACAAGTATCCTTTGCCCCGCATAGATACTTTGTTCGACCAATTAGCTGGTGCCAAGGTGTTCTCAAAGATTGATCTTCGATCAGGCTACCATCAGATCAAGATCAGGCCACATGATATACCAAAGACAACTTTCTCTACTAGGTATGGGCTGTATGAGTACCTAGTGATGTCTTTTGGTCTCACCAATGCTCCTGCCTTCTTCATGTACCTGATGAATTAAGTTTTCATGCCGGAGCTAGATAAGTTTGTGGTAGTTTTCATTGATGACATCCTGATCTATTCCAAGAATGATGAAGAGCATGCCCAACACCTTTGGATAGTTCTGACTCGACTAAGGGAGCACAAGTTGTATGCTAAATTCAGCAAGTGCGAATTTTGGTTGGATCGAGTGCAGTTTTTGGGGCATGTGTTGACACCTGACGGCGTTTTGGTAGATCCCAGCAAGGTGCAAGATGTATTGGATTGGAAGTCTCCCAAGTCTATGCATCAGATTTGTCAGTTTCTAGGTCTAGCGGGGTACTATCGGCGTTTCATCTAGGATTTGTCTAAGATAGCCCAACCAATGACCAAGCTGCTCCAAAAAGAAGTCAAGTTTGATTGGAGCCCTGCCTGCGAGGAAGGTTTCCAAACTCTGAAGACATTTCTGACCACTGCTCCTATGATGGCCCAACCTGATATTGATAGGCCCTTTGATGTATACTGTGATGCCTCGAAGACGGGGCTGGGGTGTGTGCTTATGCAAGATGGGCGCGTGATAGCTTATGCTTTGCGTCAACTGAAAAAGCACGAGGTGAATTACCCCACCCATGACTTAGAACTGGCTGTTGTGGTCCATGCTCTGAAGATTTAGAGGCACTATCTGTTGAGCAATAAAGTGCACATCTTTACCGATCACAAGAGCCTCAAGTATATTTTCACTCAATCTGAGTTGAATATGAGGCAACGGAGATGGTTAGAATTGATAAAGGATTACAACTTGGAAGTCCATTATCACCTAGGAAAGGCTAACGTAGTGGTTGATGCTTTGAGCTGAAAGTCACACCAGGTTGAGGAAATCTCTTTGTCTCTCAACCACGCAGAGGTGTAGGCTCACATTGCATTGACCTCAGAATTGCTAGAGCAGATTATTCGGGAGCAAAAGGAAGACCCCGAAGAAATTCCCCACATCAAAAAATTGATGGCCGAAGGGCGTGGCCCTCACTTTAGTGTTGATGAGCATGGTATAGTAAGATACAAGGATAGGTTGGTGGTTCCATTCAGTGAGGAGCTAAGGAGAAAGATTTTGAATGAAGCTCACCATTCCAAGCTATCTATTCACCCTGGCAGTAACAAGATGTATCATGATCTACGTCACTTGTACTGGTGGTCCAACATGAAGTAGGACATCACCCGGCACGTCGCCGAGTGCGACACGTGTGGTAGAGTTAAGGCAGATCATCTGCGTACCCCAGGATATTTACGAACCTTGCCCATTCTGGTTTGGAAGTGGGAAGATATTTCTATGGATTTCATTGTGGGTTTACCCCGCACAATCAAGGGCTATAACTCTATCTGGGTCATTGTGGATCGCCTCACCAAGTCCGCTTATTTCCTCCCAGTGAATTCTAAATACTCTACCAGACAGTATGCTGAGTTGTACCTAGACCGAATTGTGATGCTACACGGAGTTCCCCTCACTATCATCTCTGGTAGGGGATCAGTTTTTGTCTCTCGTTTCTGGGAGCAACTCCAGGAGTGTCTTGGAACTAGTCTCCTCCATAGTTCAGCCTATCACCCCTAGACTGATGGCCAAACCAAAAGGGTAAATCAAGTGCTCGAAGATATGTTAAGAGCTTGTGCTATTTCTTTCCCTAAGAAGTGGGATGCCTGCTTGAAGCTAGCAGAATTCTCTTACAATAATAGCTACCAAGAAAGCATCCGCATGGCACCCTTTGAAGCTCTATATGGAAGGAAGTGTAGGACACCACTCAACTGGGTTGAAGTGGGAGACCGTGGATACTTTGGGCCAGAATTCATCAAGGAGGCTCGTGAACAAGTCGTTCGTATTCAGAGTCATTTGAAGGCAGCCCAGAGTCAACAGAAAGCCTATGCCGACAAGCGAAGAAGGCCTTTGGAGTTTGAAGTTGGAGATTATGTGTACCTCAAGGTGTCTCCTATGAGAGGAGTGCATCGGTTTGGTATCCATGGCAAGCTAGCTCCCCTATATGTGCGCCCTTACAAAATCTTGAAGCAGTGTAGCCCAGTTGCTTACCGTCTATAGCTTCCAGATATTCTATCTGTAGTACACAATGTGTTCCATGTATCACAATTGAAGAAATGTTTATGGGTTCCTGATGAAGCTGTGGAAATTAAAGGACTACCTCTCCAGCCAGATTTGACTTATGTTGAGCACCCTGTAAAAATCTTGGATGAGAAAGAAAGAGTAACCAGGTACAGGGTGGTAAAATTTTACAAAGTGCAGTGGCAAAAGCATTCCGAGGATGAAGCCACCTAGGAGCAAGAGAGTTACTTATTAAAGCATTATCCCCACCTCCTCTCTGGTGCTGATAGTTAGTTGCTGCGTCGAAATGTATTTTCTATCTCCTTCTCACACTAGGCACATGAAATCTCGGGTCAAGATTTTGTTTTAGGGGGGTAGATTTGTAACACCCTCGGTGTTACATTGTACAACTTTTCGCTAACACACTGCATAAGCATCATATTTGTGTATACATGTTGGTATTATAGGGTATAAAGCGTGCGGGTCACATATTTGTGAATGGTGCTAGCGCTGGCCGGCGGTAGCCACGGTCACCTTGCTCGGTTCTCGGTGTTGTTGCGCCAGCGCTCATCGTCGCCGCATCTGCTGCCCTATGAGCACGCCACGCATGGGCCACTGCACCGGCCATCCTCACCATTGGCACCGCCCTACTGACCATGCCGCGTTGCTGCCTTGGCATGCCTCGCAAGCTCTCAGTCGTGCCCTGCCACGCGGTCCCACATCGCCACACCACCCCACGCGCACGTGATTAGCTCGGCTCGAGCCATCTCCGAACGAATCACTGTCTCGAAGGGTTCCGTGGTGAGTCACTGGAGCTCACTATCTACCTATTTTGCTTAGGCCTTGCTGACATTCACCTGAACAGCACCGCCGTGACTGTAGTTTAACAAACCGGGTTTTTGGAGAAGCCAAAAATACAAACTTTTTAAAATTTTTCCTGCAATATGTGAAGCATGTAGATGCTAGGTCAAACAAAGAACAATTTATAAATAAATTGTTGCATGCATATAGAATTACTTGTAGGAGTTTGCCGGAGATCTTTTGTTGGTTTAGTGTTTTGAGTTGGAGAGCACAAGTCCGTGGCAAATCCTGTTGACTCCTTCTGGAATCTCTCATGTACCCCTTGACCTAATTTCTATAATCAACCAACTATCTTCATCAACTCAATGCCCGTGAGTTGCCAACCCTTGGCAATGGACTCCCTAAACCCTAATGACCCTTAGTGGACCCCACTAGGATGTATTCATGCTTGGCAATGCATGTATACACTCGTAGAGACTTAAGGTATAGTTAGAATGGAAAAGTAGAAATAGAAAAGACTTAGAAAAAAGGAGAAAATGGAAAAGGCCATTTCGGCCAAGAGCAACCGCGCGGCCCAGCCTGATCAGCCTGCTCATCCCCGCAGCCAGTCTAGCACAGCTCCTTGCGGCCCGCTCTTGCGCAGCAGTCGCAGCCTACCCCACTGCCTAGCCCAGTCCCGTGCATTCGCACCTAGGCTGACCCAGTAGAACAACATCCCGGCCTGCTCGCCCTCGCATCCCAACGACGCCAGCGCCAACATCATCGTTTTTCCCCATGACGCCGACAGGAGGGACCCGCTTGTCATCCCCTTCCTCCCTTGGTCCCTCCCTCGCCCCCTCTGCTTTTCGCGAAGGCAGAGCAGCCGCAATGCCAGGATGGAATCCCAGGGCTGCCCCGTTTGAACCTAGCCATCCCTGCTCCAACCGACTCCGACGCCCCCTTGGATGGTTGCCACATCGCTGATCCGCGGCGCCTGGAACCCTGGCGCGCAACGGCCGTGGCCATGGATGACGCCACCACCTGCCACCCCTGTTCCCTCCTTGTCGAGCCATGGTCTACGAAATTCGAGAGTACCAAAGCGCATAGACCAGCGCCGCGACCCCTCTGGGGCCCTCCAGCAGCTTCCCGACCTCCTCACCTACCCTACCCGTCCCATGGATGGTGGCCGCGTGTCCATGAGCACGTGATCCCGACGATCGCCCTTGTCCCCTAGAAGCTCCCTGCTCTCGCAAACCCTAATGGACCACCTATAAGAGCCAGACCAAGCCCTCTCCCTCGCCATCTCCCTCCTGTCCGCCGCCATAGAGCCCCTCCTTCCTCTCTGCCTTCTCCCCCATCCAAGGACGCCATGGCCGGGACGCCTTGGGGCCACGGCACCATCGTAGAGCTCTGGGTCTGCACCGAGCCCCACCGTTCTTTGCCACCGCTCTGCGAGCACAATCACCGAGCGACCTCGCCATCAAGCCTGCAACGCCGGACGTGTCATCGAGCCGCACGACCACGGAAACTCCACGACCTCACCAAGCCACGTCGCACGAAGACCTCGCAGCCACGGATCCGCGTCAAGCCCCGGCGTCGACACCACGTCGAGCCGCCATCCACCTCATCTCCATCACGGCCTTCACAAGCGGACGATGAGCCTTCCCTGAACCCAAGATCCCACCTTTTGACGCCTTTCAGTGACCATTCCTGACCGGCCTTTGCGCCGAGTTCTGAAACCTGCAGCGACACCGAGCCCTCGGAGACCATGGCCACCACGGAATGTCCTTGCGTCGGACCGTCACCAACTTGGGCCTTGACCTCGCCCTGCACCTCGACCATGACGGTGTCGCCCTGAACCACGGCCAAGAGCCATCGCACCACCTCCGTCCACCAAGCCCGGACAGCCACACCACGACTTCCTGCACGCCGAGAAGCCACGCGACGTCGGCCGCGTCGTCAAGCCGTAGCGCGCCCACGCCTGCTCGTCCTACCGCGGTTCTGCATAGGTCCGCACGGCCACGACAACATCACGGCCTTTGCCCCCGTGAAACCACTGGTGAGTCCTTCCTCGCCAAAGGCGCCTCCTTTCTCGTGATAGCGCTGTTACCCCGTGCCTGACCTGCCCCGGCCCTCGACGTCGGCAAGTTGCTTCTGCCATCTTCCAGCAACCTATGCCGAGGAACATCGAGCCACCCTAGAACGCCTTCACCTCGAGCCCAGCCACCACCTTGCCATGAGCCAAGGCATGGCCTCATCAGGACACCACGACGTCGCGGCCATGATCGGAAACGCCACCACCTTGACGTGATCTGCCCACACCAAGCCCTTCCTGCACCAGGAGGCCTGCCTCCATCAAGCCCACCGGTGAACTCCTAGTGCCCAAGCCCCCTATTTTTCGCATTGGTGGACTACCCATGCCTCTCTCGGCCTTGGTGCCAGCGTGCCTTCTTGTAGGGGTCACGATGCCGCACCGAAGGCCACCGACGGCCGTCGCGTGACCAATCACCATCACACACGCAGATAGCGCACTCGCACAGGCACGTCATGCTCGGCGACACAGGGCCACCGCTGCTGGTCGCCCATGACCGCAGCAGCGTGCTCTCGCATGAGCCTCGTCCTGGTGTCTGCTCGCGTGTACTCATGAACATGTGCACGCGCCCATGGACGCACATGCACGTTGCCAGCTCCTTTGAGCTCTTGGCCAAGCACGCACAAGACCGGACACGAGTACCTACACACAGGCCTCCGCGCCTCGACAGTCGACACACCGTTGCACGGGAACCTACATGCAGTGCTACACGACCAAGGTACGACCATGCACCGGTGAGCTCATCCTTGGCCAAGCTCCACCCTCTTGGCCCCTCGATGGCATGTCTGCATGCCTGGCTGACGTGCCGCACTGACCTTGCCGCCCATGGCCATCACATGGCCAGGAGCACGGCACACCACTTGCCCATGTCGCTAGCACACCGCGCTGGCACCCACACTAGCCACTGCCATCGCCTGACAAGGCCCTGCCTTGCCTTGGCGCCATGTCATTGGCAAACCTCGTCGTGGCCATGACCATGCCTGCGCACACACCACCTCGCCCTCACGTCCACGGCATGGTACCGCCATCGCGGCCTCACCATTGTGAGCTCAGCCGACCCCTACACCTCCATGACCCCAGACCTTGCCGCCACACTCGCGACCATGGCCACCGCTCAAACGCACGCACGCACAGACCCAAAGCCCGACCTTGGCCACGTTGGCGCTCATGCACCAAGCAGTGTCACGGTGAGCCGAGCACGCACAGTGTCCGTGCCCTCAGGCTCTTCGGTCAAGCACCGCTAGGCACGGTCGCGAGCTGCTCACCTGAGCCATCCCCGCACCTTCCAGGCCTCACGGTGTCGACATCAGGCCACTGCAGCCGCTCAGCCTTGCCACGTGGCCACACGCGTGGACACGCACACCAATGATGCCATGCGAGCCTCGGAGCACCACTACCGGTCGCCCATGACCGCGATCACCTGCACTCGTGCACACTTCACTTGAACTCATGTAGCCTACGGCACTGCTTGACACGCCACACCACCGACATCAGCTTGGCACGACCCTTGTTAAACGACTATGGGCGTCACAACCGTAACGTACATGCGTGCTCCGAGGACACAACAGCCTAGCCATGGTAGTGACCAAACTCTCGAAGGACATCCACGATACTTAGGCCACCCTCGCTAACCTATGCTGACCGACCCTCGCTTTCTCACTTGGGAGGCATGTATACAGCCGTGTTCTCACTTGGGAGGCATGTATACAGCCGTGTTCCAGCTTCGCTCGAACCTTCGTGTGCACCACCATGACTCAGCCACAACACGACCGAGTGAATCCCCATCCTATAGCTGTGTAACCTGCCTTCGACTGAGAACATGGTAATACCAGGACCTACCTAAACCGAGCAATGGCATATGTGGACCTCCACTTGTTGACCTCCTGGATACCCAATTCTAACTCAACACAACATCAGCATGTTCAACCCATGTAGTCATGAGAGTCCAAGTCACCACCAATCGTATGACCAAGCTGAACCGAATTCCACCATGGCACCCTAGCCATGACCTAAGCCACCTTGTGCCTCTCATGTTCCCTAGCCATCCTTGAATTCATAGCCATCTCCAGAGGAGGACTCATCGGACAAAGTTGACATAGCGTAAACTGAGCAGGCGGCGACGGAACGAAGGATCTATCCATCACCCAGCTATGGAATGTGCTACTCCACAGTCATGTCGAGTTGTTGCGTCTTTCGGCCGTGTTTGGTTCTTATCGCTGGTTGTTGGTGTTGTTGCCTGCGTTCCGAGCCTTTGAGCCGGCTGAGGGATCGTACCTCGTTCGGACGTTACGATCACGGGATCCGTCTCGCCATGATTGTGATGCCGAGTGTAACTCGACCCCTCGCTTTTTAGTTGACTTCATAGTACCACGAGTGTTAGCACCTATCTTCGGCCCTAGAACATGGTCGTGATGGATTCGATGTCGATACAAACATCGATGCGGATATCACTCGCACGCTTTGAGCCCTCCATGACCAAGTCCTATGGGAGATGACCTGGGAGATAACAATCATGGAATGATGGATGCCAACTCATTGGTGTAGCTTGTGGCCGCGAGTTTGCCTCGCCATGACCATGGAGCTATGCCACTCTTTTGCTTTTACTTGCCTCTTCGTGCTCAAACCCCCGTATGCTTGTACCTTGTATGACCATCGCATCTCTTTGATTCCCGCGGTGACAATCGCACTGCTATGAATTAAAGAGATGTCTTAGTGCTAGTGCACCTAAGCCGGGTACCCTACGAGTGGTTTGCGTACTTGGTGTTTGTCGCTTCCTTCCAATGCCCCATCTTTTGTCGTGGCGCGAGTGATGGAAGAAGTAGACCTTGTCCCTTGTTGTTCTTGCTCTTGTTGCACCGTTAGCCCGCTCTGTTCGATTCCATCTTGTCCATGACGATTGGATCAAAGACCGGACTATTCCCTTTGGGTTAGCGAAGCTATGGTCTATGTCGTACCTCGGACCCGTGCGTGTCGACGCGATCGACCATCTAAAACCATCTTTCTCGAAAATGTGTCTGAGAACATGACATGGATGTGCCTAGCTAACCCCCGCATCTTTTGCCATGTTGAGCGACTCTCTTCTCGGCTCCCGACATTATTGTGTCGTGTGGATCGAGGGGAAACGTTGATGTCCAATCTCTTTGCGCTACCGCTATCTACCATAGCGGGCGAGCCGAAGTACGTTGGAGCCAAGTTACAATAGTGATAATCGTTCTTGTCTGCTACTTGTGTCCAATGGTGACTTGCGGGATAAGGCTATAAGAGCCGAACCCCGTCGTTCTTCTTTCTTGGGGCCCGATTTCCAATCCCCGTCAACCCAAGGACACCGGATCGAAAGATCGTGAGCCGTGGTGTTTGCTATGGATAAGCTTTGGCTTAAACCATCTATCCTAAAGCCATACTGGCTTGGCCATGACTCAAGCTTGTGCTTAGCAAACCACCACTTGCGATTCTTTGGCCCAAGGAAATCGGACAACCACCGAGAGGGCTAAGCCGTGTATCTCTTATTGCCTCACTGGTGTTATTGGATTTTCCTGCGTCTTGTCGTCTTTTTGAGTGTTGAGTGTTCTCTTGCCTTGCGTGTCGCTTCGCGGAGTAGCTGACGATCGGACCAAGAGAACATGGACGACGACAAGGACTGCGGAATGGAGTCAACACAGGAGGAGGTGACCCCGCTAATGGAACACCAACGAATGGAGAATTGTAACACTACTACCTCTACATCGCAGGTGTCATGGCAGCACCCTCTTTTAGAGAATCCTATTAGACATTGCATAATATCTAGAACTGCTAGCGCTTTATAAATTATTCCTTTGCTAGTACTTTGATGCATGCTACTACCTGAGCCATTATTACCCTGATACAACCCACTCTACCACATCACCCTGCTTTGCGCATTCGCTCGCTTATATATGCTTACTTGCCTGTTTGCTTGCATATTACACCACTATACTTATTATTAACTCCACTTCGCATTTTGTCGGGGATGTGATGCTGGTGGTGAACCCCCTAGGAATGGTTTGGCTATGGGTGCCGAACTTGGTGGTGTGTGAGCGTGCTGCGTGTGTCTTGGGTGCATGGAGAGTGAGGGTTGTGTCGACCGAACTGGAATAACGACGAGCCTAGGGCGAGTCTTGCCATGTGGTGCTACCTGGGCACTTGGATATGGAATACCTGTGGTGGGTAAATGGTAATTGGAGGTGGCCTTGGGTGTGAACCTCGGAGAGGTGGAGCCCAGGGTAGAGGTGATGTGGTGGCACGTAAAATGGAAACCCTGATGAAGATATTCTGGCTTGGTCAATCCCTAAGGCCTTACTAGTACTCAGATTCACCGGGAATCCTTTACATCCCACTCGCCCTATATGGTGCGAGACGGTCAGACTACTTGGTAGAGCGATGCCACAACTGCTAGGCGAACATGTGCAAGGAGGTACGAGGCGTGCGGTTTCCCCCACACCCTTCCGAGACTTCAGGAGGCCTTGTGGACCCGGCTCTTGACATCCGGAGGGCCCCGACTCTGTCTACGACTCACAGTATCAGCCATCCCAGACTAGACTTGGGATGTTCCAGGGCTGAGAGGTAGGGTGGCATCGTTCTTGGCTAGCAAGCGACCGGAATTCTGCCTAGGAGATTCTAGACTCCAAGGATGGCTAATCTTGTGGGCATGTAAAACCTCTGCAGAGTGTATGGTTGATCGATCGATACATATGCCGACTTGTCGGCTATGGATCTTTCCTGGGTTTCGCTTAAACTAGATAGGAGATGAGTCCTTCTTTTCTCCCTCCAGGGTTGGGGTATTTTCCGGTCGTGAGCCTTGGGGGCTGCGGGCCATTGAGACAAGGCCGAGAGGGAGTTGGCCTGTCGACCTAGTGTGTGAGATGAGATAAGGTGTGATGGTGTGGAGATGGTTTGGGATGGATGGTTGGTGGATGGATATGGATGGTGTGGTGGTGAATGTGTTAAAAACTGGATATTATTACTATATTACTAATGTTATTTACTTCTCATGCGCTAAGGATGCAAACCACAGCCAAATATTAGGATCGCTAGATCCCTTGTTTATCTTTTCCACTAAAGCTCATCGGTGCTGACCATGGCCTGCATACATCTGGCGGTGTGCAGATTTCCTGCTTCTCAGAGATGCTAACTTTAGAAGGAATAGGAGGTCTCGTGCCTACGCTCAAGTTTGGTTCGTAGATGGAATCTACGCTGCACTACGCCAACTTTGATGATGACCCATGAAGGAGAAGCCTTCACTCGATATTCTTCCGCTAGATTAACTCTGTAATAGGTGTGTTCCCCAGTGATGTAATATCTTGTATTCTTGTAATCTTACGATGTATGCCTGTGACATCGACTGAAATATGATAATATGATGGAATCAGTTCTTAGTTTTATCATATTAAAATTCATTCTGTGGATTTTCCCTTCAAGAAAAATTGAGGATGTTTCATGTAGGACCTCCGCCACCATGGTCAGACCACGCTGCTACATCCCGGCTCGCGCTTCCTTTGCCTGGCACTTCGCGTTCGCTCCTAGGTAAGGGTCGGTTCGGTTGTTGGGGAGGGGAAGGTCTGCTGTGGCCAGCGTATGCCGTCGGTGCCAGCGCCACCGCATCAGAGCGCGCGCGTGGGTGTCGGGGATGTAGCTGTTGTGAAGGTAGGATTTTCTAAGGGCGTAATCGTAAAACCGTAGACTAGCGGAACAGTGCCTTAGCGCTCGCGGGGAATACAGAGTAGTCCGGGGGGGGGGGTTCTGCTTGCCCGGCTCACTCGGGTCCTTGCCTCCACGGGGCGTCGTCCGGTTGGGCCGCGCCCCTGCTTGGGCCGCGCTGCCTTGCGCGCGCGTCGCGCTGTTGTGGGCTGAGCCGAGGCGCGTGGGCCGCATGATTGAATTTCGTTTTCCAATTTCCAGTAAAATAGGAAGTGTTTATTCAATAAAGGTTTTAGCTGAACTTGGATAAATTGTAGTAAATTGTGTAGTTGTCCAAAAATAGTGAAACCAATTTTATTAGATTCACAAAATTACCATCTACTTGTTAGTACAGTTAGATTACAGTTAGTTATGATAATGGTAGGGTCATAAATTCAAACTAAAAAGCTTAATATTATGTAGATTAATATTTGTAGGAATATTTGTAGAAAATTGGTGATAGCTATAGATATGAAAATTTTACAGTAGGCTCACTAGGTTGGTAGGTACTTGCTGAAAATTTTGTAGTCCTAGGGTAAGATGATAAGTAGAGTAGCTATTATCCTTGTTGTATCATATATAGCGTAAATCAGCAATGGGAGTAAGAATACTTGTAGTTGCTATAATAATGTGTGCCATGCTTCAACCTTGTTATTAGTAACAATAGATAGCTTAGTACCATGGTCGGTAGCACTAGCTCAGTAGTTAGACAGAGGTACTTTTATTTTAATAGTTGCTGTTGCTATATTACTAAGCATTGCATCATCATTTCATGCATGTAGATCATGAGCTGGTAGAATTCATGCCCGTCGATGAACAGGAGTATAACAAGGTGATTGAGGAGTACGAGGAGGAGATTCTCATATAGGAGGGAGCCCCAGAGCCATTTGATGCTGACCTTACTGACCCGTCGCCTGTCCAAGGCAAGCCCCGGTGCATAACCCCTATTTTAATGATCACTGAATATATATATGTGATGTGCATTTAAGTTACAGGCATTTTGTGGAAACTACATGCATAAATATATCCACCTATGAGTCCTACTAGTATAGGTCGAGTAGCTGCTATGCTCAGGATATCGGTAGCATGAGTAACCTACTGTTACTCGCAGATAGGTGATAAATATGATCACTCATGGTAAAACGGTAGAAAGGAAAATGGTGATCGGGCAGGGATATGGTTTGGGTATTGGTGGGTGTAAGGGGTTGTGTCCTGCGGCCAACAGGGCATGACTTGGTTATACTTTTTCCCTGTCCGTGTCAATTAAGGACCGATCGTTGCAATGGACGCTAGGCAAGTCACAGATCTATTGTCCCGAGCGCATACTTGGGTATGGGCACAGGGAAGGCTTGTTGCTCTCTTGTCGTGGATCTGGCTCTTTCCGGACCGACTGATTGGAGGCGGAGATGGTGGAGGTCCTTGCACCACACTGAGTCCGGGACTCAGGAGTGGGGGCTTGGAGTCCAAGTTTGGACGGGGACCTGGACACCCAGGATAGGAGAGTGATGGGTTGGTCCTACTTGTGCCTGGGGTACAAGCAGGGTGTGTGTTTTCGGGGCACCCAGTCGGGCACATTGGTTTGCGAATCGCCGCCGAGTCGGTACGACTTGTCTTAACTCAAGCATTGTAGTAAGAACTAAAAGATGGAAGATGATGAAATGGAACTGATTGCTTAACTCTTGCTTGAAAGTAGAACAAGTGCTTATATAGACTGGATAGATGATAACTTAATGTGGCTGATAATAATAACATAAATAAGGACTCACTATTAGTATTGCTTTCTGTCAAAATAAACCAGTAAACCATAAAGCTTCTCATATTCCTTGGAGTCGGGAAATTATTCCCACTAGTCGGATTAGTCTTGCGAGTACATTGTGTACTCAGGGTTTATTTACCCCTGTTGTAGGTGATGCATGAGGAGTACCTTTGTGTGGAGGATTCTTCTAGTGGGCTCAGACGGATCCTCGTTCTTATCGCTAGATGTTATTTTAAATTCCGCTGTTTATCATTCCACACTATAACATTTGGTATTGTAATAATGAATTTTTAAGAAACTCTGATGTATGAAATGGACAAGTATTATAACTCGTTCTCATTATTGGATCCTTGGGTAAAATGTGGATCTTTTGGGTTCTCCCTTGGGGTGTGCCCGACGGATACCGCCTTCTATAGCTTGCTTTTGGGGTGCTTAGTGTCTGGTGGAAGACGAGCACCTCCGTAAGCGTGTTATTTTGAGCGGTTCTGCCATATTAAGCATCCATTGGAAAACCATTTCTTCAATAGTATGATCCTTATTTGAATATCTTCTAGATATGAATGTTGAGATCAATCAAGCTTTAGTTTGATTCACATAAAGACATATATGAATCAACATCAATATGGTCAAGCTAATTCATGATTCCTTATATCCTCTTCATTTTGGCTTAACACTCTTAATACTCACTTCAATATCTATCTTCATACTTCTAGCTTGATCAAGTCAATGCAAAGTGTTTTTTCAAATCTTTATCCATACAAGCAAACCAATGTAGAGAACATCTTATATCCATTATGCATTGCCTCCTTTGTCATTTCACTTTTGCTTAACATTTTCTCACTTATACACTCTTGATTCATTATTCAATCCTTGATCAAAGCTAGTCCAGCAACAAGAGCGGCGAGGACCGAAGCCCAAGCCTCAACTTGCCAGGACCGACCGTCTTCCCACCGCGGTATTGACCACCGACCAACATCCCCAAATACTCTATGGAAACAAACCCTAGACTATGGCTTGAGGATTATCGGCTTGCTTGCCAATTCAGTGGAGCGGATAATGACAATTTCATTATCTGCAACCTTCCATTATTCCTGGCCGATTTGGCACGAACGTGGTTGGAACACCTTCCACCCAACCGAATCCAAAGTTGGGTGGACCTAAAAGAGATCTTTGTGAGAAACTTCCAGGGCACATACGCACATCCTAGGAACCCATGGGACCTCAAAAACTACCGACAAAAGTTCGGGGAAACTCTTCGTCAGTACATCCGGCGCTTCTCCCGGCAGTGCAACGAGCTACGCAATGTCGTCGATGCCGACGTCATAGGAACCTTCCTGTCTGGGACCACCTATGAGTCCCTGGTTCATAAGCTAGGACGTAAGGGTCCGCGAACCACCAAGGTGCTCCTCAACATTGCCACTAGCCACTCCTCGGGTGAGGAGGCGGCCCGAGCGATTTTTGACCGCCTCAAAGGCAAGGCAAAGTGGGACGAGGATGCCAGCGAAGGCGCCTCCAACCGTCCCAACAAGAAGAACAACCAGTGGCGCGAGGGCTCACTTGTGGCCACCGCTGACCACAAGGGGGGTCGGAAGCCCACCGAGGGTACCCCGAACCACTTCGATAAGTTGCTTGAAGGGCCATCCTAAACCATGCTTTCCCCGTCAAGCACCTATACAAGGACTGTGTCCTCTTGAAGTGGTTCATGTCTAGAGGCTTCAACAGGGGGGGCATAGGAAGGAGCCCAGCTAGATGAAGCGTGCGATGTCGCCCTCCTCCGCTCGGCCAAGTACCAGCAAGCGTTACGTCGATATCACAACCGGCGAGTGCGGGGTCAGGCCTTCAACGTCAGGGACCTAGTGCTCCGCCTCGTCTAGAGCAACAAGAACCGCTACAAGCTCTCTTCACCATGGGAGGGACCATACGTCATCGCGGAGGTGCTCCGACTAGGCACCTACAAGCTTAAGACCATCGACGATGAAGTCTTTGTCAATGCTTGGAACATCGAACAGCTATGTTGCTTTTACCCTTAATATACGCATGCTTTCTCTTATTAATTTCGCTATCGACTCCTTAATCTTTAAGTGACACCTAACCCCAGCAACATCAAGGGGTCGGGCCTCACTCGGGGGCTAATAAGAGCATATCTATCTGGTGGACATTCTCTACGCCCAACCCTCTCTCACGCTAAGACCCAAAAGCGAAGGTCATGGAAACAAATGCTGAGTAAAACTAGTCGGACTGCAAGTAACCTACGCCCCAGTGGCTACGACGCTTTTGCTCACCAGCGTGATCAGAGTTTATTCACCCGCACCCTGAGCTTTATGACCTTAACGATGGAAAGACTCGGAACACGCCTAAGAGTATATCCACCTGGCAAACATTCTCTATGGCCGACCCTCTCTCACATTAAGATCTAGAAGCAAGGGTTGTGGAAACGAACGCTGAGTAAAATTGGTCAGAATGCAAGAAACCTATGCCCCAGCAGCTATGGCGTTTTTGCTCATTAGCGTGATCAGAGTTTGTTCACCTGCACCCTGAGCTTTATAGCCTTAATGATGGAAAGGGTCGGAACGCATTAACCTTTTTATACAAAAAGGGGATAAGGGCTAAAAATCTATTTGGCCATAACAAAATTTAAGAGCTTGTTCACTTGATACGAGTTCACCGCCTGGCTTATCTGCCTAACTAAAATTCTTGGGGAGGATGATGTCATCCTCTATCTTCGCAGGAAAGTCCTATGCCAGCGGGTCACCCAAGTCGGTCGGATGGCTCGGGCCACTGCCAAGAGATGGGTAAGGAGCAGTAGGATGCCCCATGTGGGTTATGCCAACTCCGTCATGAACAACAGACCCGAATTCCACTCGGACATATCCAGTAAGAGCTCTCCAAACTCGTCACTCAAGCCATCAAGGTAAGTCCCATGCCAGTGGGTTATCCAAGTCGATCGAACAGCTCGGGCCGCTGCCGAGAGATGAGTCATCTTTAAGTGACACCCGACCCTAGCAATGGCAAGGGGTCGGGCCTCACTCGGGGCTGGCAAGAGTGTCTATTTGGTAGACATTCTCTATGCCCGACCCTTCCTCACGCTAAAACCTAGAGGCAAGGTGTGTAGAAACAAACACTGAGTAAAATTGGTTGGACCGCAAGAAACCTATGCCCCAGTGGCTACATCATCTTTGCTCACCAGTATGATCAGAGTTTTTGTCCCCGCACCCTGAGCTTTAGCGTCCACCTTCCTAGGAAGGGTTCGGAGGGGCCCACCGGTGGAATCTCCATCAAGGAGAGGCCAGCAGGTCGCCCAAGTCGATCGGACGGCTTAGGCCATAGCCGAGAGACGGGTAAGTGGCAGTAGAACGCCCCATGTGGGTTAGGTTGATTCCGTCATGAAAGACGGACCCAGATTCTAATCTAACATATCCGGTAAGAGCTCCCCGAACCCATCATTCAAAGCCATCGAGGTAACTTTACCAATCCCCACTTTACTTTTCTAGTGCATGAGCATTCATTCATCCATTCTCATACATCCAAGCATCGCATATGCAATTATTGCATCACAACGCTTCGCATCGCGTCACGAAGCGGTAGTCATCTCATTTGATATGAGCGGTGACCGACCAAGGTTTGAAGGCCAGCCTACGAAGGGCTCGAGGCCGCCTCGCATCAAATAGAGCTAGGGGAGAAAACATAGATGAGCCCCTACGGCCTTCGCCTGACCCGCTCAGAAGCGGACAGGGTCATCTCAACCTTCTCGTTCGATCCTAACCTTGAGCCATGCCCACAGAATCTCCATCGAGGGGAGGCCAATGGGCCACCTGAGTTGGTCTTCGGAATGACTCGAGCATCTATCGAGAGGCGAGTTAAGGAGTAGTGGAATGCCACATGAGGGCTATGCTGACCCCATCACAAACGATGGACCCAGATTCCACTCGAACATACCTGTTAGCAAACTCACAGAGGGTGACACTCGAGCCATCGAGACAAGTGTTGTTAGCTCAACCCCTCCAGTTGCGGAAACCGCATACGGGGTGACGCATAAAACATGACCGACCCCTACCGAGCCCAATGAGGCTCGGGGGCTCGAGCCGCCCAACCCCAACTCAGGAATCTGACTGACCAAGGTTCGAAGGCCAGCCCACGAAGGGCTCGAGGCCGCCTCACGTCAAACAGAGCCTAGGAAGAAAATGCAGATGAGCCCCAGTGGCCTTTGCCCGACTGCTCAGAAGCGGATAGGGTCATCTTGACCTTCTCGTTCGATCCTAACCTCGAGCCAAGCCCATAGAATCTCCATCGAGGGGAGGCCAGTGGGTCACCTGAGTCGGTCTCGAATATGACTCAGGCATCTGCTGGGAGGTGGGTTAAGGAGGAGTGGAATGCCACATGAGGGCTATGCTGACCCCATCACAAATGACGAACCCAGATTGCACTCGGACACACTCGTTTGTGAGCTCACCGAGCGCGTCACTCGAGCCATCGAGGCAAGTGATGTTAGCTCAACCCCTCCGATTGCAGAAACCATGGACGGGGTGGCAATCACAAAGATGAGCTGACCCTCGACCGGACCCCCGCTATGCGTGATGGCTCAAGGAAAGTTAGACTCATAAAGAGACCGAATGCGCGGTCGTAGAACGATGGCTCAGATCCTTGGGAGGGGATACGTACGAAAAACTAAGGATAACATTTCTAAAACAAGAGATGCTTTCTCCTACTAGTCTCGCTATTGTCTGTCTCGATCTTCAGTGACACCCGACCTCGGCAAAGGCAAGGGGTCGGGTCTCACTTGGGCGCTGATAAGGGTATATATATACCCTTTTCTGAAACAGTTGCCGTGCCCGACCCCTTCCTCACGTTAAAAACCTAGAGGCAAGGTTTGCGGAAATGAACGATTGAGTAAGCCTGGTTGGACTGCAAGAAACCTACGCCCTAGTGGCTACAGCACTCTTGCTCACTAGCATGATCAGATATTCCCGCCCACACCTCGAACTCTATGGTCTTAACAATAGGAAGGGTTAGAATGCATTAACCCCTTTTTACACATAAAAAGGGAGAAAGAACAGATTTGATCAAACGAAAGAAAATGACAAGCTTGTTTAAAACACAAGGCTCGGAACTTGTCTGCTTATTACAAAAATGACCGCATGACCTATTTAACTAACTAGCTCCTCCAGGGGAGAACTATGCCTTCTATCTTTTCCGCCAGGTCCTACGAAAGGGGAGCTACCACCATTTCCATCTCCTCCAGCTCGTGGATTTCATAACTAGGCGCGTAGCCTTGGCTCATCACCTCTAGATCGATGCTATCTCCATAATGAGAACAAGCAATCATGAAGGACTGGTTGACCGTGGCATGAAGGGCATTCCTCTCGAGCTAGCGCACCCGAGCCATGATCTCGATGGCACGAGCCATGAGCGAGCTGGTCCCCTCCGATCGCACCATGTCAAGGTCATCGCAGACCATTCTGAGGGTGGCACTCAGGATACCAAGATCATCACTCTCTGCCTAAAGATTTCTCCTCACCTCGGCGAGATCCACAGCCAGCCCGGTAGAAACACTCTCGGCCTCTAGCTTCCGGGTCATCGTGCTTTCAAGCATGGCCTGGAGGGAGCTGACCTTCTGCTATGCATCGTCATGCTCTTGGCAGGCCTGGTCACGCTCTTAGAAAGCCTGGTCATGCTCCTCGTGAGCCTTGCTATGTTCCGAGCGAAGCCTCTCTGCAGTTTGTATCAGCTCATCCTTCTCCTTGCGTAGCCGAGCAACCGCCGTGGCATCCAGGCTCACCGTTTTCTCTAGGGCCATGAGTTTCTCCTTGGCCTCTAGCTTTAGATCCCTTTCCTTCTCAACCTTGCCTAGAAGGTCAAGGATCCGTTGGCGGGTCTCGACGTCCTTCTAGAGCAACTCATCCCGCTCCTTCCTGGCCCTAGTGGCTTCTTCATCATCCTTCTACGACCTCACCAACAAGGCCTCAAACACGTTCTCAGCCTCGTTACTATCTCGATGGGCCTTGGCCACCCACGACCAAAGATTGGCCACCTCCTCGGTGAGGGGAGTCAGCTCAACCACCCTCTACTAGGCAGCAATGAGCCGAGCTATCACTTTCCTGTGTAGTCGCACCTCCTCGACGAGGCGGTCCTAGGCTTCCTTCTGTTGATGAAGGAACCGCAATTTCCCCTGGCTGCGAGCTATAAGGGACTGCATGGAGATGATGGTCAGGATACAAAAAGTATATAAATGAAGAAAATGGCAAGTAGCAGGACCAAACAATACCCGACTGGAGGGAACAATGACGTCAAGCAATGAGCCCGTGGTGTGGTCTAGGGTCTCGAACACGGACGCGGTCCCTACGTCGAGGCTCTCCCGCTCCATGCTCTCTGTAGCATCATCAAGGGTAAAAAGCATCGATGTCGGATCTAGCGGATTCATCCACGGGAGCAGGGGCTCACCCCGCGCGGTTGAGCCACTGCCCACCGATGTTAGGGCTAGGGACGACTCCCCGCCGGCCCCAAGCGTCGCCGACCCCTCTTGCCCTGACGTTCCCACTGGGACGCCCCCTTCGGCGACACAAGGGGTCAACGGTGCAGACATGAACCTCTCTCCTAGCACCACGACTCCTAGGGACCCCTCGGCCGCGTCCCCCTCTATTCGGCCCACACCAGGCACCGTCGCTTGGGCCACCGATGGCACGGGTCATGCCAATGCCTCAGGAGATGCTGTGGTTGCGCCTGGCTATGACCCATCTGCCATAGCCGCCACCACCTCAACCTACGTTGGTGGGGTCACAACTGGCTGCGTCGCGCCCGCCATGGTCGGCGCCACAAGCGCGGTCGGTAGCCCCGTCCGCCCCGCTATCGGCAGCGGGATCACGGCTGTCACGGACCGCTCCATGACCTCTGAAGGCGCCCCTTGAACACCCGCGTCTATCCATCCCGCCGAGGGCACAAGTGCCACCGTGCGTGTCACCCGACTAGCCAGCGACGCGGTCACACTGGCACTGCTCCCACCCGAAATGGGCGTAACACCAGCCAACGGCCTCCGCCCCGATTGGAGGGAGATGCTCTTCTTCGGTGCCAACGCCAAAGGATTCCGATGCCTACCGACGCTACAAGGGACAAAAACATAAGTCACGATGAAATCCGACTAAAATAGGAAAAACAGAGGAATTAATAACTCACCTCAGTGTTGTCGGGCGGCATATACGTTTGGGGGAAGAACCCCCCGACCTTTGCTCTGACTTGTTGGAACAAGGCTGTTTTGAGCCCACCCTCGGCTCCTGGGCAGAGGGGTCACCCCTGGCAGCTCCTAGGGCACATCGACGGAATGCCCTGCTCCCCTTGGCTCTTGGGGCATGACAGCGAAGCTGCCCGCCTTCGCTGGCACCTTAGGCATGACGGTATAGCCGCCCACCTCTATTGACTCCTGGGGTAGGCTAATGGTACGTCCTGCCTCCACCAGCTCCTTAGACGTGCCCTCCCCTCCATGGAACAGAAAGGGTCCCGATGCCTGCAAGGACAAACTGATGCCCATCAGTGCATCCTTATTCTCCAGGTTGTCCCACTCGATATTGTCGACTACCATTTCTTCTTCCTCCATCACCTCATCATCATCACTATTGTCATCGTCATCATCGTCGTCAGTGTCCTCCCCTCGTTGCCCCGCACATAGCTTTCGCTGCTTCTTCCTCTTCTTGTCCTCCTTCGCCTTCCTCAGCCACTCGCCCTCGGTGCGATTCACCACCCTCATGGACGAATCCCTTGGCAGCGGCACCGGGTGATCCATGAGGATGAGGTCCCTTGGCTGGTCCCGCCCCTCTCAAAGTTAGTCTCACGGGGTTGGGAAATCAATTAAAGAGAAGGCAAGAGAAAGGGAAACTTACGAAGACAACGTAGTCTGGCTCTGGCCGCATCAGAGGATGCCCCAGCATCGGGTAGATAAAGTCAAGGACGGCACCCGTGTCGTCCCGCAAAGGCTCCATCGCCTCCTTGATGCATTGCGTGATCTCGGAGTTGGGGAGCGTTCCCCCGGCGAGCGTCGTTCCATCGAACGATGCCTCGGGCACCATTGTGTATAGCAGGACTGTGCGCGTCATCAATGATGCCACCCTCCTCGCATGGTAAGCCCCGATGACGCCTGACCCTTTTAGGCCATTCTCCTTCAGGATGTGGATGGCAACGATGTGGTCTCGGATCTTCTTCGTGTCCTTCTCTAGTTCACCCCACTTCCTCCACTGCTCCAGGGCCTCTTCGATCAGGCGCCCGGTGAACTCTGACAGGGGGGCGGCGGCATCATTCTTGAGGTAGAACCACTGCGAGTGCCACCCCTTATTAGACATCAAGAGCTGCATGGACGGGTACTCATCGACCCGATTGTTCCAAAGTTGGATGCTGGCGCAACCCATCGGCATGTGCAGCTCGTGCCTGCCGCCTTTCTCCCTCTTCTTTTGGAGGTTGATGGTGAAGGAATACCTCCACAAGTCTAAGTGGGGGATGATCCCAAGGAATCCTTTGCACAGCATGACGAACGCTGCCATGTGTTGGATCCCGTTGGGCTTGAGATGTTGCAGCTCAATCTTGTAGAAGTGCAGCAGGCCCCAGAGGAATTTGTGGGTGGGGGTCACGAGCCCACTCGTGGAAGTGGGCGAATGACACCACATAGCCGTCGGGCGGCGATGGCGAATCCTCGTCGCCGGGCAGCAGCCACTCCTCGGTCGAAGTCCGCACGTGGAGAAGACCACGATGGGCGAGGCCCTCCATGCGCTGGAAGGTGATGTCAGAACGGCACCACGGGCTCATTGGAGGTGGGAGCGGATGGATGCAAGCTCAATGGCAGCAGAGATGTGGAGGCAGGCAACCTAAGCGTTGGTAGTGGCGGCGTGGCTGTGGAGGGGCGATGGGTGCGAGAAAACCAACTGCCCACATAGATCTCCGTGCCTGCCACAACCTGCCACCACATCTCGTCATGGGGCGTGCGCACGCAACCTATGGCCGTCCCCTCAAAAAATGCATCGGATGTTTTGCCTCCCTGAATGGGCCATGACCTATCACAGGTAAGAGGGATACGGAGCTGAAGACGCTCCTATGGCCCATCTAGGCCTAGGAGTTTGAAGGTTGGTCCACCAACAGGTTTGACAACTGCTCCGAGCACCTTTAGAGTGAGGGGTGGAAAGGGATGGGCCCGCTAGCTGTCTGTGCCTGGGCGCACGAGCGCTGTGGCCATCCCGGCCCACGTTCGAGTCTTGGCCGAATACGATCCATGGTTTTTCCTCAAAGAAAGATAGAGAGCCCTAGGGATAGGTTGAACGGACCCGAGAACTATATGGATTGACCACTGAGAATCTGGAGTCGGTCACCAGCTAACCCAAGCCGGACCCCCACGAATGGGATGTCGGGGCCCCACTCAGACAAGCCCATTAATAACTCACCGAGCATCACGATTCGTCCATAGAGGAAAATCATGGCATGGCTCAGCCCCTCTGTTTTTATCAGAAAAATGCTTGAGGGAAGACGATCACAAAGATGAGCTAACCCTCGACCGGACCCCTGCTATGGGCGGGGGCTCAAGGAAAGTTGGACTCACAAGGAAACCGAACGCGCGATCACAGAACGATAGACCCCCATAGGGGTCAGAATTAGGAAAGACCTTTTTTGACCCACCAAATCTCATGGCTATACCCCCGAGGTGTCCGATCATGACAAAAGGGAATCGCCATCCCTAGGACATGTTGTGGGCAACAAAAGAAGGCTAAGACCCTCAGAGTCCTCCTGTTTGGAAAAGCCTCCAAAGGAGTATTCTACTCCTTCGTAGGCTTGGGAGTATCTTTGTCGAGGATCAATACTAGGGTACATGAAGAGGTGGAGCTAATGGCCATCAACATTGATTCGTTCGAGCAGTCAAGAGCGCGACTACAACTCTAACCGACCCCTAGGTATGCGGGCTCTACCTCGCTCGACCCCGAGGCTGCAGGCTTCACCTCGCTCGACCCTAAGGCCACGGGCTCTGCCTCGCTCGACCCTTGGGTTTGCGCTCCACCTCGCCTGACCGCTCGGGTGCGGGCTCCGTCTCGCCCAATGGGGTCCCATACCACCGCCAACCACTCCAGGTCCAGGCGTATGGGCCTGGGTCAAAACTCTGACACTAAGGAAGAGACTGGCACGTCCCAATGTAACCCGTGGCCATGACAGGCCATACCTGAGGGCTCACATCAAGAACAGCGTTGGACGTGCTAGTGCTGTTCTACCTAACCCTCGTATGAACGATGATAGATGCGTCAGTTCACCCGACGTCCACCAAGACAGGATGGAATGCCATGACCGGTAGATGATGCCTGCGCATGGCGCTAGTGATGGACAGGGTCGCAACATGGAGCTATCCCTATTGACATCTACAGTATTAGTGGGACCCACATGAAGGAGAAGAAGGACTCGACAAACATGAAGGCCTTCTTCTCTCTCTCGTTCTTCCCCTTTTCTCCTCTATAACCCGTGCTTTCCCTTGGCCTATAAAAGGGAAAGCAGGGCATCCCATGAAGAGGGACCGATCGATCGACCCATCAAAAACCGATCAGACCTAGATCCGCACAAAATCACAACACGAACACACGACTGAGCAGCGCTCGAGCTCTCAGCACTCGTTCTTTCCTTTCACCAGAGACTTGGGATCCTCTCCCTCTCTCGCTCATTTGTAACCCCTACTACAAACTTTCAGTGCTAGTAACACAAGCAGCAGCGACGAACTGGACGTAGGGACTTTCTGTCCAAATCAGTATAAACCTCTTGTCCTCTAAGCAACCATCCGAGCTAGATGCGCAATACTAGAAATTTACTCATTGGTGGTAACTCGAAACACCGACAATCTTCTAGATATGAATGTTGAGATCAATCAAGCTTTAGTTTGATTCACATAAAGACATATATGAATCAACATCAATATGGTCAAGCCAATTCATGATTCCTTATATCCTCTTCATTTTGGCTTGACACTCTTAATACTCACTTCAATATCTATCTTCATACTTCTAGCTTGATCAAGTCAATGCAAAGTGTTTTTTTTCAAATCTTTATCCATACAAGCAAACCAATGCAGAGAACATCTTATATCCACTATACATTGTCTCCTTTGTCATTTCACTTTTGCTTAACATTTCTCACTTATACACTCTTGATTCATTATTCAATCCTTGATCAAAGCTAGTCCACTATCCAACTCTTCTTGTTCATGCAAAGCAAGCCATTATGGAGACCAATCCAAAATCATCAACTCATGTCTCATTTGCCATTTGCCAAATATGCTTGCTTTCACATGATGCTATGATATCCCACAACATAAAAGCCGTTTCATTGATTCTATTTGCATTGTTGTCTTTTGCTTGAACTAGATTGTTTCCACAATCTTTCAATACAACAATATACAATTTGGCCTTCGTTACAACATATCATCAAGTTTGCCTTCTTGTTGAACCTATATATACTTCTCATTCCACAATCTACAAGTGTATGCAATAAACTCAATTTCCTGTTCAACACTTAGCAAACTTGTTAGACCTTTAATGGTGTTGTCATTCAGTTCACCAAAACCCACTAAAGGGCTAGATGCACTTACAATCTCTCCCTTTTTGGTGATTTATGACAACACAATTAAAGCTTACAAGAGATTGATAAATAATAAGATTTTGAATCCTATGATATAGTGAGCTCCCTCTAAATGTGTGCATTGAAAGGAATTCAAATTTTGGCCTCAAATGCCAAATGCACATATTCAAGATAAAGTGTGGGAACTCTCCTATATCTTAGCATCCTTGGGGTGCAAGGTGTCATCATGATAAACATGATGCTCATGGCAGTTGCTGTCATGTGTGGCACTTCCGCGAGTGAGCGCGGCACTGCCGCACAGTGACAGTTAGAGAAGATAAACAACACATCATTCAAGGCATGAACATCACACACTAGCATATATGGTCCTTATCAAGAGCATCAATTTAAATTATCTTTGCACACACCACACAATAAAAATTAAAAAATCTTATATGCCTCCCTTTTACACCTTTAAATCCTCATATCAATCTCTTTTTGTTACACTCTCTCCCAATATTTCTCCCCCTTTGGCATTAATCTCCAAAAAGGATCTCTCCACCAAAAGAAGGAAATAATGATAGACAAGTGAGGGCAAGAGGTAGGTAAAAGTTCAGCATATAGGATTTCTCTCTTGAGTTTTCTGCCAAACAAAGTATGCATCATGTTAAGTCAAGATTCTTGAGAAGTCAGCATATTTGGCTCGTACCTCACTTAGATGACACTTTTAACATGAGACTGACTCATGCCGTCACCATAAGAGATATCAACCAAATATCTAAATAATTCTCTAATCGTCACCACAAGAACAAACTCATGGTGTGACTTAAAATATTGCATACACATGCACACACTAGCATGTAAGGGCCTAGATGCACAAAAGTAGTACAAGAGTTCATGGAGCAATATACCTTTGTTCTAAGCCTCATAATCTCCACTATGATCATGATATTTTGAATTTAGTGCTTTGATGGGCTTGGCATAATGCAAAAAGATTTCATTTGTTCCCATTTCTTTTAATCATGACCTTCATGAAGATTTCACAAACTTGTGCTTGATCTCGTTTGAAATTCCATTGCTAGCTCTTCTTGTCATTTTGAGATACCAACTAAAGACAAATTTCTTGATATACTGAATTGAAAGATTATCCACTAATACCAATTGAAATATGATCTTGACAGTTTTGACACCACTTGAAGGAGAGTCACAAGTTGATGCCAATTAGAATGGATTCTTGTATCTCATGATGTTATCTAGGGAATGCTCATAAAGAAAGAGATAGCATTAAATTGCACAAGTTAGAGTTTCACAACTAGTGATCATTTTGGATGTGGAAGGCATGTAGATCACTAATTGCAAAACCTCATAACATAGACTAAATTCCCTCTTTTTGATAGTGCATACATATATATGTGGAAGGCAAGAACATATGCACTTTTGGTCAATTAAGTCCAAACAAGGGAATTTAAGCTATATTATGGAGAGTAGCTACTTAAGAGATAAAAATGCAATCCAAATGAATATGAGTGATAACTTAACCAATTTGGATTGAGTCAATGTAGCATACCCATGAGAAACTCATTCTCACCAAGAGACTACATAAATTCACTAGAAGAGAAGATTAGTCTCAAACGACATAAGACACAGAATGGGCTCCCTCTTAATATGTGCATCAAGTACTCAAATTACTTTGTGAAGTGCACTTGAATCGGTTTAAGAGTCAAGAGGAGTTCATCCTAAATCTTAGTCAAGGCATGATAAATTTGCAACAATTGAAATTATGGCAAGGAAATATACCACCACTAAGGTAGATAGATCACCACATTGATATGACCATCATAACTGAGACTTGATGATTTGGATAGCCATAGTTCTTCACTTGATGACTCATGGTGAATTAGAGCTCTTATGATCATCCAAGATCCATATTTGATTCCTAGTTCTTTCCTTACCTAAAGCTACTCACACAGAAAGCAAATGTCAAATTCATGAATTTTGCAAATAGTGAACTAGGAGTTACCACTCTTTGTTGATAAGATCCTAGGTGATCAATGGGATGAATCATGTGCATATGATGAGCTCTAGAGAGGAGAAATAGCAATGAAAGCTCACTCTTCAATTCTTTTCTCCAACTCATTTAAATCTAGTTCCACTAAAGGATTGGGGCATTCGACAATAAACCGAGAGCACTTGGTTTATAAATACCAAGACCTCCTAAAATAACCTTTGAAACACCCAAGGATTCCATTGGAACCATCCATCCTCCTTTGATGTTTTTTTAATGTGTGTGAGACTACTCAATATTAACTTTAAAAGAAATCATTAGTCCCACAAGATATAGGCTAAACTCCCCCTCAGTTTGTGCATACAAGAGTACACAAAGTACACTCATGCACATCAATAATTATGAGGTCATAGGAGAAGTTTACACTATATTCTAATTGACTCAAACTCCTTCAAGCTGCTTGCAGTCCAATTAGTTTCAGTTGGTTACAATTGCTTTCAATTGATTTCAGCTAGTTCCAACTGATTGTAACTACTTGTTGTTGCTTGTAATTTGATTGCAACTCCTTTGGACTAAACTGATGCATCTCAGTTTTACTGATTCTTCATGACCAATCTTGAGAGCCAATTTAATCTTGTTGTTACAATGCAATCCAATTCAATACAGTGAGTTTTCAGATTATGTCTTCCTTGGAGAAAAATTCATATCCCTCAGACCACTAGTCCAATATGAATGAACTTTGTCTTAGATGTGCACCCATGAATCCTCTAACTATTGTAAAAATTTCAGCTCATTTGGACTCCATTTGGTCAGTCAAATCAATTTTCTACCAAAACTGCAAATGTCTGAAACTGCAGTGCTGAAGCTGACAGAATTCAACTCAAAACTGACTTTCTTCTAAACTAATCTTCATGCCAACTGTACAGAAACAAGTACTATATATGTATAGCATGCTCACAAAGTTTCAGGCCAATTCATCAGTATTTGAACTTCCAAATCCATGCTTAAAGGCAGCTAATTCAGAATTTTAATTTTCTAAACAGATTTGATAATTCCCAATTCTTCTCTACTTCTTGTCCAATCTTGAGGTGAATTTTGTTGAGAATACTCACAAGATGTTATTTCCATTCAGTTCTCTTATTGATACTTGTAGTCCTGTGAGTTTTTCCAATATAGCTTATCCAACTCAACCTCAAACTTGATTTTATCCAAACTGAAAATTTGGTCTCTTTGGCCTCTAGCAACCTCATCTTTTTCAGATGAAGAGTAACCATGGGCTTGTGATTTATTTAGTTAAACAAGCACAACCGCTTTTTCTTGATTTTCTATAAATAAGCTCAGTACAAGAGGGCATTAGTAACACAATCACTAGTTTCTCATTTAGTAACCTTTTATGTGTGGAAGACAAATGTGTTACTAAAATAGAGAAACCTCATAACATGGACTAAATCTCCCTTAAACCCTCATGCACATTCTTTTGAGTGGAGTGGAAATTTAAATGTGCATGATTGGTCAATTAAGTCCAAAAGGGTAGATTTAAGCCATATTATGGTGAGTGGCTAAAATAGATGAATCAATTTCAAATTAACTAGAGAGAGAGAGCACATCACATAGTTTTGGATTGATGATCTTCCTATGATAGCACACTCCATTTGAGAAACATATTCTCATTTAGTGAGACTACACAAATCACTTAGAGAGAAAGATTAGTCTCACAACACTAGTCATAGAGTAACTTCCCCTTTGATAAGTGCTCTAAGTATTTGAATTCCTCACATAGCACTTTATTCATTTAATAACTTGGGATTTCACTCTATGTCTAGGTCATGGCAACAATAGAGTAATCAAATTGAACTATGCCACGAAATACTTACAATCATTAGAACATGTAGATGGTCATAAGATAAGAATGGGAATTTAGCAATCTACCATAAGACAAGATTCCATCAAGTAGAGAGTTCTTGAACTGTGAGTGATAAGTGCCTCTACTTGAGCTTGATTCTTTATTCTTGGATTTGTTGAAATTCTTGGTTTGAAGTCCACAAAGAAAACCCAAGTCATGTATGTTGCTTGGTGTGGATGATCAATTCAATTCCAATCATACTTTTCTTCCAGAATGACCAACAACCAATTTATATCAAGTGCTTTATTTTCCTAAGTGGCTACACAAGACACAAAGGAGTAAAATTTGAAAATATCATGCACTTGTGATTTTAGATATTACCACTCCTTTTCAATGTTTTGGTGAGCTTTTGGTTGTGGCATTAGAGATTGGTCTTGAGTTGACCTTCCATTTGAGTTTCATCTTCTTCTTGCTCAAAGATGGGTTGTAGGTTTTGTCCTTGAACTGGACTGTTGTCAACTGCTGCTGCGTGGCACTATAGCCCAGAGGTGCGGCACTGCCGCAGATGCTGCATCAGCTGGTTTTGGAGCAGCTGGAACTTGAAGATCCTCCTCTGTAGTGGCTTGGATTTCTTGTGGTCTAATATCACCAATAGCCATTAGCTTGATTGCCTTGCAAGGTGGTTCCTTATACCTACAACATGAATAAGATCTTGCTCCACTAGAGAGCTATTAAAAGCATCATATGGCAAAAGATTCATTAAACTTGAAATACTCTAGCCACTCTTAACAATTCACATACACACACATATTTGTGAACTACTAGAGACTACACAAGTCAAGTGGCTAGCTAGGAAGGGTTAGGTACTAGTTACCGAGGTGAGTATGAAGTTAGAAATATATCCATCAAATTGTCCTTGGGTAAATCTTGAGAAAATAGACAATATGAATAAGATTGATAGCTTGAGATGATATTTTCAATTAACTTGCTCAAGCACCCCAAAGCTTCATACCACCTCCAAGTACCTACAACACTTATCAAGCACAACTTGGTACCCAAACTATGTTGGGTCCATCAAAGTTAGTCACAAGAGGCTTAGGCACCCAAATGGCCTTTGTGCTAGCACGTGGTGAACAAATCACCTTTCTAACATAAGTGTCATTTTTGGGCCTCCTAAGCAAATTTGAATCAATTGATGAGTTAAGCCTAGGAGTGTTACCCATGGGACAATCCATACTTAGATGTCCCTTTCCTCGGCAAGTGTAGCAAATGTGGCACTTGATCTTGTAAGACATCTTTTTATCTTGCTTCTTGTTTGCTACCTTGCTAATGGGCCTCTTTCTTGATGACACAAGGCTTTCACTTTTCTTGTTAGAACATGAGCCAATTTCATGTCCCTTCTCATTGCAACCATAACACTTCCTCTTGTTTCTTCTTGTCTTCTTCCTTGGAAGTGTGGCTTGGTTATCAACCTTGTTGGAACACATAGAGGCATTGTGTCCCATGTTAAAACACTTGAGGCACTTAACATGAGCCATCTTCTTCTTCTCTTGAATCTTACTCATGCCTTTGTTTTCTTTCTTCAAGGAGCAATCTCTTACATGGTGACCCTCCTTCTTGCACCTGAAGCAAGTGATGAGAGTCTTCTTTGGTTGAAGTAGCACCTTGCTGGCCTTGGGGGCTTTGTTGTTCTGCCTAGGTGCGGCACTACCGCACCACATCCTAGAACCTCTGCAGCCTTCAGCTGAACTGCTGCATTTTGAACAGATTGCACTTCTTCAAATTTTCCCTTGACTTTGGCACTGTTAGACTTGTGTCCTTCTTGATGTGGCTTGATGTATGCTTCAGTTGATCCCTTCTCAAGCTTCTTCACCATGTCTTTACGGTTATCTTGAGAAGGCTGAGCATTGCACTTGCCCTTCCATTGAATCAAGTTCTTTCTTAGCCTCTCAACTTCTTTCTTGAGCTCTTCATTTTCTTTTGTAGTGGAATCATCACAAATTTCTACAAGTACATGCTCAACGGAAGGTTGGCTTGCTTGATAGCAACAATTGTTAGCACATGATAAAATAAATGGAACTTGTGTACATGTGCATTTGTGAGTGTGAGGTTGGTATGATTTTACCGTTGTTACCACAACCTCATAAGCAATTTCTAGCATGAGATTAGAATCCATAAGCTTCTCATGAGAGCACAAAAGCTCATCATGATCTTCTTGTAAGATCTCATTCTTGCTAGTGAGCCTTTCCACCTTGTCCTTGAGCACATAATTCTCATCTTATAATTTGGCAACACAAGATAGAGAGTTAATAGTACGAGTTTGCTCAATTGACAAGTTCTCATACCTTTCGACCAAACTAGCATGAGTGCACTTGAGCTTTTTATGCTTTTTGGTCAACTTCTCCAAGCATTTAATCTTATTGATGAGAAACTCTTCTTGCTCGTGAAGTGTTTCTTCTTGCTTTTGAATTTTCTCTATGAGCTTGAGCACTATCAACTTGTCTTTCTTGGTTAGACGTGCCAAGTATTGATTGAACTCATCATCATCACTTTCATCTTCACTCTCACTCTCACTCTCACTTTCACCTTCACTCTCACTCTCACTTGCCACATTCTTCTCTTTCTTTGCCATGAGACCCAAATGAGGAGTGGCATAGAGAGTTGAGTTTCTTGGTGAGGTGGATTCATCATTTGGCCTCCACCGATCATAAGTTTCTTCTTCCTTCAAAATGTTAGTCTCATAAGAACTAGAGAAAGTAGAAGTACCACATGTAAAAGCATTGTTCTCACCAACCATTTCATTACCTTCCATTAAGTCATATGTTGGTGAGGAAGTGGATGTGGCATGATCACTTGGACCTTTCGGGAGAATCACTCGAGGCTCTTCATTTGTCGGTGAAGTTGAGCACTCCTCAAGTGGTTCCTCAAATTAGAGCAACTTCTCATTACATTTGGACTTGTCATATTTTCTTTGAGTGTGTTCCAAATGATATGAGCATCATCAAGTGGTTCATCATCTCCAAATATGACGGCATCATAAACATCTTCACACAAAGCACTAAATAAGACATTAGTAGCTTGAGCATTATGTTGTAAGCATTTCACTTCCTCTTTAGATAAGATGGTCAAATCGACACTAGGAGATGAAATGCTTACATCTACAATCCGCTCAATATGAGGACCCATGGCCCTAAAAACATCAAGCACACTAGCGGACCAAGATGCATAATTTGAGCGATCTAAAAGTAGAAGTTCTAGAGATACCTCCTCACTTATCGACATCGTCTCTCAAGGCAGTTAAGCCCTAAATTGAGAACCTTGCTCTGATACCAATTGAAAGGACCTTGATGTCACCTAAAGGGAGGATGAATAGGTATGTTTAAAATAAACTCACAGCGGAAGTTAAATTCTAGGTGCGGCACTGCTGCTCCCAAGGTGCAGCACTACCGCACTGCGGCACTGCCTCACTAAAATGCGGCACTACCACACCTGTAGACAAGCTCGAACTACAATTCAAAAACTGTCCATGGAAAAGTAGATCGAGCAAATTATTGATGTTCCTGAGGTAGTGTAGAGCCTATTCCACCACCTGGATGTTGGTGGAAGCGCACGAGCAAGTAGATCGGGACCAAACCCTAGAATCACCATAAATACAAGTATAGCAATGCAAATCATAAGAACACAAGTGAGACACCGATTTATCCCGTGGTTCAGCTCGCCACTAAGGCTTGCCTATGTCCACGTTGTTGAGGTAGCCACAAAGGCTTTGGTCTTTTTCAACCTTATCCTCATTATCAAGTCAAGAGAATGAACTCTTGAGATGAGGGGTGATTTCACTAGCTGATTGAGGTGATTACAAACCTCCCAGGGCTGCCACACAAGTTGGCAAGCTCCACGGGCGATGCTCTAGCCGGCTAGGAACAAGCTCCAAGAGTAACAAACACAATCCACCGGCTTGAACGCTAACCAAGTGCTCTAGGAGTTGAAGAACAGTTAGGGCTGCTCTCTAATGCAGTTTGGAGGCTCAAACTCTCTTGGATTTGGAATGGAATCAAAGGGAGAATCTTGAGGGGCTCCAATGGTGAGTGAGGGAGAGAGAGTTGCTCTGGTCGCACCTGGGAAGGGAATGGTCGGGCTAAAAAATAGGTGACCGTTGTGGGAGAGAAGAGAAGGTATAAATACCCGCTGCTCCCAATTGTCAGTTAAGTCACGGCAATGCCACGGCTGAACTGTGGCAGTGCCTCGCTTGAACTGTGGCAGTGCCTCACCTCAGCGTGGCAGTGCCTCACCTGCGAGACAGCACAAAAGATAGGATTGCAAAGCTTGCTGTCTTGGCTAAGGCTTTAAGGGTATTTGGTGGGTAAATGAGCACTTGGTTGCACATTAAAGCTTGTGCATTGTATCCCCTTTATAGTACGGTTTTTTTCTAAACTCAAATTCAAAATATCAAAGAATTTAAACACCTTTGAGTTGGTCACCGCATCCTTTTTATAATTGGGGGCTCCACCATCGAATGTGTTATCCTCATTCCCATTATACCTTGAGCATGTGACTTGAACCATTTCAACACATGTGAATTCACCTCAATGGCTTTAAGTCACTTTTACTAATGATTTGATCATCAACACAATATGACTCCTCATAGCTTGATTAGTTCCTCAACTCAATGCAAGTACTCTCTTCTTCACCTTAGCAATGGTACCTCGGTCCTCAAGCCATCGCTTGCCCTTCACCTTCGCTTAGTCCCTCGAAGCCCTTTCCTTGCTATCTTCACCTTATTATCAAGACATACTCAAGTCATATCATATTAAGCATCCATTGAAAAACTATTTCTATAATAGTATGATCCTTGCTTGAATATCTTCTAGATATGAATGTTGAGATCAATCAAGCTTTAGTTTGATTCACATAAAGACATATATGAATCAACATCAATATGGTCAAGCCAATTCACGATTCCTTATATCCTCTTCATTTTGGCTTGACACTCTTAATACTCACTTCAATATCTATCTTCATACTTCTAGCTTGATCAAGTCAATGCAAAGTGTTTTTTCAAATTTTAATCCATACAAGCAAACCAATGTAGAGAACATATTATATCCATTATACATTGTCTCCTTTGTCATTTTACTTTTGCTTAACATTTTCTCACTTATACACTCTGGATTCATTATTCAATCCTTGATCAAAGCTAGTCCACTATCCAACTCTTCTTGTTCATGCAAAGCAAGCCATTATAGAGACCAATCCAAAATCATCAACTCATGTCTCATTTGCCATTTGCCAAATATGCTTGCTTTCACATGATGCTATGATATCCCACAACAAAAAAGCCGTTTCATTGATTTTATTTGCATTATTGTCTTTTGCTTGAACTAGATTGTTTCCACAATTTTTAATACAACAATATACAATTTGGCCTTCATTACAACACTATGTGGCATATCATCAAGTTTGCCTTCTTGTTGAACCTATATACACTTCTCATTCCACAATCTACAAGTGTATGCAATAAATTCAATTTCATGCTCAACACTTAACAAATTTGTTAGACCTTTAATGGTGTTGTTATTCAGTTCACCAAAACCCACTAAAGGGTTAGATGCACTTACAAAGCTGCCTATAGAAATTTAGGGACCGAGAATGAAATGTAAATTATAACCCTCCAACGGTGCATGCACATGGGGGCACATGACCTTAAGGTCAAAAATAACTTTCCCATTAGAAGAGTCAGCTTCCAATGCACAAGGACTGTAGACATACCATATACAGATTGTCTTTTGCCCTCCACCTGGACCAATCGGCATATAGGAGGTGGCAAAGGCCTCTCGCGGGGCCACCCATGGCGCTGGGTTCTTTCTTTCTGTCTATTTATTTGGTGTTTTATTTTCGTTCATATATGTAGATGACTGTCCAAATACCACCGTTGCCTACTGTTTTTTCCAATGTAGTCCTCCCATGGTAATTCGTTTGTCTTAACTGATCCAAGGCCTTGTTTAAATTTCAAGTTTTTTCACTCTCTCTCCATCACATTAATTTTTAGCCGTTTGTATGGAGCATTAAATGTAGGTAAAAAAAATAACTAATTGCACAGATTAGTTGGAAATCACGAGATGAATCTTTTGAGCTTAGTTGGCCCACGATTAGACAATATTTACCAAATAAGACGAAAGTGCTACTGTTCATCGGGTTGAAATTTTTTTCAATCTAAACAAGGCCCTAGATACAAATGTTGACATAAGACCACTGGGCAGTGGGTTTGGAGATGACTAAAGCAATTAATAGCCAGTATTTTCTACATATTTTTCTCAAGATGCGGCTTCTCATCTTGTACTTATGGTTCCAACAATATTCGAACGATACATTTTATATGAATTTATCTGCTGCATACTAAAAGTTTTCCTTCTCGTTTTCACTATGCTGCTCAAAGAGGGTAATTTTCTGCCCCTCTTTTCATTTTTTGGTGCAGACTTCCTTGTTAGTACATCAAATATAAATTCCACCACAAATAGTAGGTTGTGGCTTACATCTTGGTTCTTTGCTTCAGTTAAGTGTTTTAGCATGGAGTTAAAGAGACTTGGAAAAATTTCAATTTATTTTTTTTCCTAATTGGCCTTTATGTCTCATGCTTTATTCCCTTATATAAAATGTATATCATCTGCGCACCATCAACTCTTCTGAGATTATTCCTACCTACACCCAAATATTATAAGATAGACAATACGTATCAAATAATAATATTTGCCCTCTTGTATATTGCATCTCACATATTCACTCTCCATAAGTCTGCCTAATGATATTCCTTCTATTTAGGCATGTCCATTTGCTAGGTTCGAGGTAAAATACATATTTACTTTCTCTACATTGTGCCATTTTTTCGGACTGAAAAATCCTAGGTTAATTTAGATAAATCACTATGTGCCACTCCTTACCTTTTGTTTTTACTCCATTTTTCATACCTTCCGTGACTTTATCATTGGTCACCTGGCTAATATGTGTACCACACCTCATATACCCGGCCATGCCCAAATCTATCCTTACTACCTCATTACATGTAAATAATGTCGGCTTACCATTTTCACTGAAATTCTCGTGGGTGAATGAGTGAATATTTGAAGGTTGAGAATTAAGATCTTCTGCTGGTTGCGATGCATGGATGCCCTTGCTCGCCTGTTATGCCCATTGTCTTAGATTTCATAATACCATGTCAACTATTGCCACTACTATTGTGTTGTACCTTGGATTCTTTGAAATCACAATAGCATTCTCTGGAGCCCAAAGAAACAGTGATGACTTTGCAGAAACAGTGCATTCGATTTCCCTATATCCTACTTTCATCTTCTTTGTACCTTTTATTGATGAATGACGTTGTTGCTTATTAAACCCTTCTAACTAATTGTCTTATTAAATCACCTAGAACTTCAACATGTCGGATTTTGGGCTGAACACACTTTGAAAGTCAAAGAGGCAAGATAAACTGCACCATAATACTCGTGCAGAAACAGCGTATGTACCTCCAGAGGTGATCAACATTCAACAAGATGGCCTATATGACGATGCAGAATTAGACGTCTGGTTCCTAGCTTTCTCCCTTTTGCAGAGGTGATTTTGCATTGCTTTTTGAATAGTTCATTGCTATTTACAACAGTACATGACAGTTGCTATTTACAATAGAGGTGATTCCTTTCGGACACCGGCAGGCGTTGTGGGCTACCGCCGCGGCTTCTTCGTCTCGTGCTTTCGTGCCTGAGTGGTAATTTTTTTGGTCCCTTTGTTTACCTTCGTGTTAAGGATCTTGGGTGCACCTAGCTGTGTATTTCTTGTTTTCGCGATCCGATTCCATGTCGTCCTACATCAGCTTAGTTCGTCTCGCTGTGTCATGTGCAATTGGTGCTGTCTGTTCGTCAGCTGCCACATGCTGTGTGTGTCTTCTTACACCACCACAAAAGACACATGGGTTTATGTTCGTGTATGTAGATTTAGTTTTTTTTTACAAACCTCTCTTGCTCGTCACGGATCCAGCGGCCTCACATGGTGTGCTAAATTTAAATTTTATAGTCCATTCAGTACCTCTTTCGTTCGGTTACCTATTTGGATTATTATTATGTCATCTTAGTGAAAATACATGTTGCTCGCAAAAAAGAAGAAGGAAAATACATGTCTATTTTTCGCTGGCGACCTTGTGTTTCCGTTCAGCGGTTTAGCAGGATCCCCTCATCAGCTAGGTCTTTTTTAACAGACCACTCCTTATTATTCTTTGGATTATGTCATCCTCGTGAAAATGTGTGCCTCTTGTATCATGTTTATGTTTCTCTTATTACACAGGCGTGCTCCTGTTTTACATATATATTTGCGATCATTGCATTATGCCAGTAGATGTCGTTCGTTTGCACATAGTATGCTTCTATTTTAGATAGCTACACTAATTTTTCTCGCCTTTATGTTTAGGATTGTCGCTGCTTTGCCTGTGGTCAGTTCTAAGATTTCAGGAGGACAATTACTATTTTCACCACACCTGACTGCTGTTGTGCTTAACTATATTTTCCTGCTCCAACAGCCATACACTGTGCATAGGTATTTTTATTCTTTATGAAAGTTGCTGTGTTTCGCGTTATTCGACTCAGTCATTAGTTACAGCTGTGTTTTTTGGGTGCCATTCTTTCCTGTAACGTTCCGATTACAACTATCTACTATGAACTGCTCCTGCAGATAAAAGACAGTGCCAGCATCGCCCATATACTGAATTCCATATTACAGCTAATCTGAGAGACGCTGCATAACCGTGAACAAAATCTGGAGCAAATTCGGGAATGCCAAGGTACCAAAACCAATGGTCTTCGCAGTTGAGAATGTACCCTGCTTTGCTCCTACTCCTACACTACACAGGCTCCAGGATCACTGCAACTTGTATCGTACGGTTGTACCTTGATGTCTCCCCACGTGTGGAGACCACGTGAACGGTGAGCGGCACAGATCCAGCGCCGACGCCCTGCAGGGACACAGCGCCCACCTCGGCGACGACGTGGACTCACCCAGCACATGCACAACCCAAACGCCCAGACGCCCAAAGCCCCAAAGCCCCCAAACCCATGGGCGTGCGCCATTAACTGTGGATATATGCTGCAGCCTGCAAGCGCCAGCGCCAGCGCCGACAAAGTGGAGCTCCATCTGATCGATGCCGATGCGCGCGGGCAGGTCCCGGCCGTGAAACCAGCGCGATCCGCCGCTGTCCCTCACACGATCGCCGCACGTCCGCTGCTGTCTCGCACTCTCGCCATCCCCGGACACCCTATCCGACCCCGATCCCGTCGGCGACCCGGGCGCCAGTGATTCCCGGCTCGCCCACTGGCACCGACTGATGGAGCCCGCACGACAGCGGCGCCTCGCGGCAGCGCGGAAGCTTCCGGTCACCGTCGGGTGCGTGTACGTGGGCGCGGCGCGGCGAGGCGACCCGTCCAGCGGAGCGTCGAGCGCGTTCGTTGCGACGTTTCCAGCCACCTTCGCTTCAAGGCTCAGACGGGTCAGGACACGTCCGTACGCTAGCTGTCGTCGGGCGCAGCTACCATGCGCTGCCTTCACCTCTATATAAAGGCGCCAGTTCGAGTGGACTAGGCCGCATCGAACAATCACAGTCTCAGTCGTCTCTCGCATCTCGAACTCGAATTCATCTTGCTGCCTCGATCTGTGGCCGAGAGAGAAAGAGATGGAAGCGTACGCGGCAATGCCGTCGCCACAGACGAAAGCCATGGGCGTGGTGGACAAGCTCAGCTACGAGATCTTCTCCCTTCTCGAGAGCAAGTTCCTCTTCGGCGCCGGCGCCGGCACGCCGGCCAGAGCATTTCTTGACGGTGGACGCGTGCGGATGCTGTCCATCGACGGCTGCGGCGCAGGCGGCGCCGAGGACGCGCTCCTGGCGGCCGCGGCGCTCGCGAGGCTCGAGTCCGGGCTGCGGGAGCAGGCCGGGGACCCCGACGCGCGCGTGGCCGACTTCTTCGACGTGGCCGCGGGCGCCGGCGCGGGGGCCGTGCTGGCCGCGATGCTGTTCCTCAGGGGCGCCGACGGGCGGCCGCGGTACACTGCGCAGGAGGCGCTCGCGTTCGTCGCCAGCAGCGTCGGGAGGAAGGAGAAGGGCTGGGGCGGTCAGCGTGGGCGGTGGGCGAAGCTCTTCCGCGGCGCCCGTAGCGGCGGCGGCGACCGCATGCTCCGCCGGGTGTTCGGCGACGCGACGCTCAGGGACACAGTGGCGCCGCTCCTCGTGCCGTGCTACGACCTCGCCACGGCCGCGCCGTTCGTGTTCTCGCGCGCCGACGCCGTCGAGAGCGACAGCCTCGACTTCCGCCTCCGCGACGTCTGCGCCGCTACCTGCGCCGACCGTGGCGCGCTCGCCGACGTGAGGTCCGTCGACGGCCTCACGGCCATCGCCGCGGCGTGCGCGGGCGTGGCGGCCATGCGCAACCCGGCCGCCGCCGCCGTTACGCACGTGCTGCACAACAAGCTGGAGTTCCCGCTCGCCACCAGCGTCGAGGACATCCTCGTCTTCTCCATCGGCACCGGCTCGTCCACCACCGTCTCTAGCGGGCCGAAGCCGAACACGCCGGTGCCGCCCACACGCGCACCGTCACCGCGCGAGCTTGCACGCGTCACCGCCGAGGGTGTGGCGGACATGGTGGACGAATCAGTGGCCATGGCGTTCGGGGACGCGTGTGGAAGCAACTACGTCCGTATCCAGGCCGGCAGGAAACCGGCGCCTCTCCACGCGGAGACGGCGGCCGCTGCCGCAGAGACGATGCTGGCGCAGCGGAACGTGGAATCGGTGCTATTCCGCGGGCGGAGGCTGTCGGAGCGGACGAACGCCGAGAAAGTGGACACGCTGGTCGCGGAGCTGGTCAAGGAGCAGGAGCGCCGGAGGAGCAGCCCGTTCCCTAACGTGGCCATCAAGCAGGTTGCTACGCCGTGGCTGTCGTCGGCGACCAGCGCATCGTCGGGCACCACGACGGTGCGGACAACGTCGTCGATGCCGTCGCCGGCGTCGTGGGATTCTCGCCGATAGTCGAGTTAATTTAGGCCGTGACAACTGACAAGACAAGATGAGATTATCCAGTGTACATGCATGCAACTGAGTTTGGAACTGAATTTTATCACGACAATTCACTGAGCACAACAGTTCTAGGAGTACATCACATCTGCTGCTGCTCATCAGACGCCTGTTTACGACTTATTAATGGCTAATTGCTAGCCACCTAAAAATTAGCTATAATACATCTAAACGACAAGGTTAATAGATGGACTAATTTTTCAGTTAGATCGTCAGCCAGTAGTTGTTAGCTAGCTAGCTAACCAACTATAGCTAATTTGAATTAATTTTTAGCTCCAACTAGCTAGCCATCTTGTTTATTTGCATTGCTCGGTCTCTCTTTGCTTACTAGGAGGCCTAGAAATTGAATTGCTGACCATTCTGGTTCCTTGAGATAAATTAATGATCATCGCAGCCAAAGACTAACTATAGCAGGAATAGCATCGTTCAGGTAATAAGAAGAGAAAATTTACTGTGGGACTCACCGTCAATCCACCTTACTACTTGATGGCCCCATTCGCTGGGAGGAATCTAGAGAAATTTGTGAGAGAAACCATCCGTCCGTAAACAGTGCTTCCTCCGTACCAACCGAACGAGGCCGATATGTTGTGTTATTCTTTCGGCGTTACAGATATAGTTGTGATGCACAATGGATTGATAGTGTTTCTTGTGAAATAATGGTGCCAGTTTTTTTTTTAAAAAAAATGTTTGAATTTGATCCAATATTTCTAAAAATTCGTGTTTTCGGGACCCGCCATCAACGGGCAGCTGCTGGTCAGCCTCGGCATCACCGAAGTCCGAAGGTCAGGTGGTTGGGCCACGGCGGCAGCCCGTGCGAGCAGCAACAGTCCTCTCGCCGGCCATACACACGGCTGCACTGGAGAGAGCTGCAGGTGCAACTGTACAAGAAAGAAAAGACAGCACGGGGAGGAAGAAATGACATTTCCCCTGTATTCTCTCTCCCCAAACTCGATAAAATAATATTATAATCACATCAATCTCCAGCAAACAACAATAGTTTAATAATACCTAACAAATTATGGTGTTTGGTGTGAAATAACGAGATCACATTTATTCGATCCATAGCAAAATTTCTCTAATAAGAACTATAGTGAACAAGCCTGACAGTAAGGCCCTGTTGGAATTTGAAGTATATACTAGTGCGCCACGCACGTGTCTATAATTTTTTTTTGAAAAGTAGAGTAACAATTAAGAGCCTGTTCGCTGGTTGGTTTCTGGGCTAATAAGCTCGACTGGTGCTGATTTATTGTGAGAGGAAAACATTATTGGCTGGCTAATAAGCCCTGGCTAAAACCAACGAACGAACAGGCTGAAAATCTTCTAGTTCCAACTTACATCCAGTTTACTTTGATCTTTGTGAGTTTATAGAAACTAAAATTTGCTCTCCTTTTTTTACTGTAATATATAGTTACAACTTACAATGAGATTACTTCGATGTTTGAGAGTTTGTAGAAATTGAAATTTCCTCTCTTTTTACTGTAATAATATATCTTACTTGGAGATACTTGAATCATCCCTACAATTACAGTATTTGATGTTGAGCTGCACGCTAACCTCATTTGGACACCCATAGACCTATTGGTGATTCTATATATTGAGGTTTAGAAACACATGATCAAGAAATATCTAGCTAGATGCCGTAACACTTCACATTTTCTTCTCGTGGAAGGTTATAATTCTATCGTCAACATAAAAAAACTGCTAATTTGAGTTTTTTTTAGTGTGGAGAGAACTGCAAGCGAAGCCAAGCTGATTACCAATAGGCAACATAAAAAACAGCTAATTTGAGTTTTTTTAGTGTGGAGAGAACTGCAAGCTAAGCCAAGCAGATTACCAATTGACAATTCATCACACAGAAGCATGTGAAGGGCAGCTCAGGATTCTTGTATACTTTGATTGTGCACAATTGTTGCCATGGATAATTTAAAAAACAATAGTAAAAAAAGAAACAAGTGCCTGGAAAGTACTATTCGTTGATTTGTTGTGAGAGAAAAACACAGTTCTTTTTCATTTGAAAAAGTACTACTGATAAGACAAGTTTAACAGGGGTTACAACAAAGGTGACACTGCTAATGATATACTATTTACAAGGCGACATTGCAGACTGGATGCCTTTTATTCTATCCTGGTTCTTGTCCCAACAACGAATTCTTGAAAATAAAGTCATTTTCTTCTCTCGAATTGATCCTAGCTGAATCATACATCGGATATTAGTAGTTCTTGGAAACTTGGAAGTTACGCTTTTATTCACACCAATGGGCTACTAACATACTATTCCATCGGTCACTAGCTCCAGCAAGACACAAATTTATTGGAACCGTTTACAAGAAATGGGGATGCTTATATTAAAACCTGCATAGGTTTAACATTTACCATCAATAACAAAGAAAAAAACAGCTCACCTCACCTATATTTCGTTTGGGAATGTCTCGCTAAACAACATTATCTGCCCGACACCTGGTGGAGGCATGTCCATCCGATCAGCGATTCTCCTAACTTGTGGTGGAAACTCATATCAAGCATTCTATCTACCTCAAGGGCAAGGTTTCTAATAGTTGCAAAGATATTTTGCCCTTTCCAACAAATCAATGAAATGACCATTGGTAGCCACAAGAACGTCAAAACCCATCTTGAGATATATTAGCTGCAAAAATAGAAAAAAAATTGGATGCTGTACAGACTTAAGGAAATAAGTTATGATCAATTGTTCAGCCATTCCAGTCCAGCAGTGGCAAAGTATATTATATTTTTTAATGATAGGCAAGGAGACCTGCGTAAGCTTTGCATTAGTTTGAAGGCTTGACATGCATTAAGCTTTACACAAATTGCGCAAGGATTCATCAACATCTATCTATTTAAATTAACATTGTGTCCATGAATAACGTCAGGCTTAGTTTATAGGTTTCATTTTCACCGCTTCTTATAACATCTTTATGCAGGAATGGATGCTATTTAATTTGTTTTGTTAGCTAGGTAGGTCTTGTATCTAATATTCAGATTATGTCAAAAAGAGAAATATGACTCTGACTCTACCTTAGTACTTTCAGTAAGCTATATACTCTCGATGTAACAGCTAACAATTTGTAACCAGTGGTTTGGGTTCAGGTGGATTTGCAATAATTAGCTACTCTCATGTCATATCTCAACCTGATGCATATGGGCTTTCTTATATTCCCAAAAATATATATCCTCGCTATGTTCAAGTGTTCTGTCAACAGCATGATTAAAATGAGGGAGGCAAAGAGAAAGTGACAATACTTATTACAACTCAAATATTACAGGATATATGCAAGTGAGACAGATGTAGCTTACAACTATTCTGTAGATCTCCAGTGACAATAAGCATGCAACATTCTTCTTTTGCTGCCCACAAAAAGTTAGGAAAAATACCCAAACATATTGTTTAATATCAGGGGATAGTCCATCGTCGTATTCACTTTACTGTAACCTGAACAATTTTGTTAAAAAAAACGATGAGGGTTATACATTGAACCTCAGCTGTAGATCGCCTTTTGAATGAAATATCAACAGTTTGTAGTCAATGTCATCTTTTTCTACCTCCTCCTTCCCTCAACTAAGCGAAAGAATTTCACACTTCAAACCAGAAATATCGTGATCCTTGAGTTTTCAAAGGCATGAAGTTATACCAGCCAACTTTCACTTGCATCAATGGCACAACACAGCTGACCATGAGTTTTCAAATGCCTTGCTCTTTACTTGATGTATAACCGGACTGCACTTCCCACTTCTGCAATTTGCAATGTGCAAAAACAGCAAGAACAGGCATGGACACAAAAATTCAGGCACTTGTAGCCTTTAAATGTCAATAAATAGTTTAACTCCTAAACTAAAATGGGTAAACAAGATCTAGTATGCAGGAAAGAAAAAAAAAGCAGTTAACAAATAATCAGTAGAACAGAGGAAGCTAGAACATTATAATGTTTTTCTTCTGTACAGGGTAAACTTCCTAACATTGTGCTGCCACCTGAATTTGCAAATCTCTGCTGTAGAGTTCAGATAAAGGAAGAAAATAAAGCTACATGTGATGCACAAGGCAAGAGAAAAAAAAAGATATATATGTGGTCTTTCTCAAGTAAGCAAACTCTTGCTCGCCCCAAAAGGCCAAAACACGTTAGTTTCCATATCACAAATTCCAGCCAAACAGATTTATGCAAACGCAAGTTTCTTCTACCGAATGGAAGATAATGTAAGAAACAAAAAACACAGTATATCCATGCAATGTTCTCAGGAACTCTATGGGAAACGCAACAAGCAATCTAGCAATTTCAGATAACCAAATAAACTAACTGTTCATAGCACCAAAACACAAGCTTCTTTCTTAGAAACGAAGCCTGCCACCAAAATAGTTCTACATATATAATGGATACAATGAGAAAACATATACAATGGCTGGGATACCTTGCATCCTCTTGGGTAAGACTACATATAGTTAGGACTCATGAAAGATTTGCTGTTACACACCGCCTCTTTTCAGTTCAACGGGGAACAAATTTGGAGAGCAGCTGTTTCAGAACACCGGGGCAGCTAACTGTCAAGTAGTCAAAACCATCTGTTTCCATGACTGCATCCAGATTCTTAGCTGAGCTTAGGAACGCGAAGCATGCATCCTTAAGCCCATGACAGTTGTGCTTTTCAGCCAATGCTAGGATGGTCGCAGCAGAGCACGTATCGATATACTTGCACAGTTTGTCTTCACAGATCAACTTCAGCCTCTCCAGGTTATACCTGTCTGCGGCGACAAGCAGATGCTGAGCCATTGCACATTCCTCTCCGTCCTTCGTCTCTGGCAGGGTGTCCGTGTAAATGAAGGTGAGCAGCGCATCGAACACCGCTGGCTCCATGTCTTCGATGCGTATGGCCTTGGTGGTGGTGCTCTCTTTCATCGGACCAAAGAGCTCCGCTTTGAACACCGGCGACCGCGTCGAGAGAACAAGCCGGTGAGCAGAGAATGTCTTCCCGCCGACTCGGAATTTGACGTCGGCGCCCTCCTTGCTGCGCAGGAGATCACCGTAGTGCAGGTGCATGTCGGACGGCGGCACGACCACCGACGGCGTTCCCACGGCTTGGATGTCCCTCATGACGGTCACATCGAACCTGACGGTGAAGGAGTCATCCCTGAGATGCTCGGATTTCTCCAGAGCTTTCCTCTCGATGAACTTATGGTATCCCCAGCTCCCTTTCTCCACGAATCCGGTGACTTTGGTGTAGGACGGCACCGGCTTCCCGTCCTGGTCGAGTAAGCTGATGGTGACCTGCGCCTTCGCAGCCTTGCCGGGTACTGCACCATGGATGGCGAGAAACAACGATATGAAATCGACGTTGTTGGCGGCGCATCCATTGGGGTGATACGCCACGAACCAGGTGTGCCCTCCCAGGTGGAAGTGGAAGGAGTCGATGCGATGCCCATTGGGGACCTCCTTGGTGCGGGAGTAGGACACGATCTTGAGCACGTGGGAGCCGGTCACAGCGCCGGCGACGATGGTGGAGGCGGAGTGCGAGCCGTCGCCGCCCCCACTGTAGCCAGCGACTGGAGAGGGCGAGGATCCCGGCATGGAGGGCAGCAACATAGGCCGTGGCGCGCCTCGATCGGCTGGGTGGGTTTTGCTGCTCTACCTTTTTGCCTTTTCATCAACCGAGAAAACAATTGGATCCTGTGGCGTGTGTGAAGATCGGACGGCGACAAGTTCAGACTACGAGTAGAGGATCTGGAGTACTCCTGCTATCGACGATCTACCCTCTATCCCAAAGTATAAATAATTCCAATTTTCTTACAGACAGTGAAAATATCTTAAGTTTAACCAAATTTATATAATAAATAATAAACTTTATTATACTAAATAAATATATCATTAGATTTTGTTTTACTTATATTTTTATAGTGTTTCTCATATATCATAATTTTTGTAATTTTCTTTATAATTTTGATCAAACTTAACATGCTTTGGCTTTCGAAAAAATAGAATGACTTAGAGCATCTCCAAGAGTTTGTCAAATTTTACTTAACAAATATTGTAATTTGCCAACTCCCAAAATTATATGCCAAGCAAAAAAACAATTCATCTCCAAGAGTTTGGCATTTTTGACTTGGTAAAATAAAAAACTCCGTTAACAAAACGAAGAGGCCCGCTAAGCGAACGAAGAGCCCCGCTAAGAAACGAAGAGCCCCCGATGCCAAGCCGTATACGCGCGCGTATATTTGCGCGCGCGGAGGAAAGATTTACCAAGTTGCTATTGATGCCAAGTTGTTTTGCCAAACTGTTGGAGGCTATTTTTTCTTGTTTTGCCAAAATTATATGGATGCCAAATTGAGATAGCAAACTCTTAGAGATGCTCTTATAATTAGAACGGAGGAAGTATCTATCTATCTACTGGTATCTATCTATCTATCTATCTATATTAATATATATTTTAGTCATTATATTATATTATTCATTATATACAACTAAATTAAATTAATATTAGATTAGCTTATTTATTGGGTCTGTTTGCTTTGGATGGTTTGAAGAAATGCTGGAGGAATTTGTGAGAGAAAAATACTGTTCCGGATGAAAAAAAAGTGGATCAAGCCGGATTTAAGGACACGTGAACGGGGCCATTATCTCGTCTCTAAAAGAATCCTTTTGTTTGCCTTTTTTTACTTCGAATAATGCACATAGACCCTCCTCATTGTATGATCCAGATACTCACGGTCTATCCTAATACACAGTAACGGTATAACTCCCATCCCAATATACGTGAAGCAATGCTATAGAGTTTGTTTGCAAAATGTATTGGAACAGATGATAATAGTCGAATAATCCAAGTAGTAAATTGTTTCAATGTATCGACATACTTGCTAGTAGTAGTAAAATCTGACTGAAATTTACAACCCTGCAACCATTAAAACAAAGTTGGTTTGGCTCCTAAATCCTAAAATCAATTATTTAGGTGATTTTACTCTGAGAAATAGTAATATCTGTAGATATATGATCTCATATAATATTTTAAAGTATTTTTTTGTCGGTACACTCGCGTTGAAACATTCTAGTGATCGAGTAACATCTTGCTTGGATCACTCCCTGCTAGTAGTAAAAACGGACATATCATGCTCATGCAAGGTCTTTAGTGACCATAAACTATTTTTATGCTCAGGTAGTAATCATTGGACTTTATGAACCGTAAAAAGTGAAGTTATATAATCACATATTTGAGTAGTAATATTACAAAATCATCAACATTTCTATGCAAACTTATATTACAAAATCACTTCCTAAGGCACTAATTAAAATCAAGGATAGGTGAAAGTGCAATCAAGCCTTAATTGTGGGTTTTGATGATAATAATCACGTAATTAGAGAACTAATAAGATTTATCGAGATGACAAGTAGGGAATTTATATTCGAGGATACTACACGAAACGGAGGAGCCCCCGATTATATATGTAGATGACTTCAAACTCAAAGAAGACTTAAATTCTTTTATATATTGAATTTGAGAATAGGGAAAGCCGTACTATAAAGGGAACGCAATGCTTAAGCTAATATGTGCTACCAAGTGCTCAAACAACCACAAGCATCCTCAGATTCATAGCCAAGACAGTCTACACTTCACTATTACCCTTGCTGTCTTGCGTGGTGCAAGCTTCGACTCGCCTGACTCCTTGCGTGCGAGTTCCGACTAGCCCGACCCCATGGGCGCGGGCTCCGGTTCGCCCGACCCTTTGGTCGTGGGCCCCGTCTCACCCGACCCCAAGGTTGCGGGTTCTGCCTCGCCCGACCCTTTGGTTGTGGGCTCCGGTTCATCCGACCCATTGGTCGTGGGCTCCGTCTCGCCCGACTCTAAGGTCGTGGGCTCCGTCTCGTCCGACCCCAAGGTCGTGGGCTCCGTCTCGCCCGATCCCTTGGGTGCAGTGACCGTTGGGGGCCAGGAGGTATATATACATTTCTCTTTCCTTGCCAACGACTATCTACGATTTAAAGTGACCGTTGGGGCTGGAGGTATATATACCTTTCTCCTTTCTTCCTAACGGTAACCAACCCTGCTCTCTTCTTCCTTACTTTAGTATGTCCAAAACAAAGCAGGAACTCTCTCTTTCTCACTCCATTGTTGACCTAAAGCCCTCAAGCAAATCCATTGATTTTCCCATCAATCCTTGAAGAAAAAATAGTTCAAACTTGAATAGAGAACAACTCCATTGATTTCCCAATTCTAAGCCTTAGTGGCTAACCTCAACAACGTGAAGATAGGCAAGCCTTGGTGGCGAGCCGAACCACGGGATAAATCATTGTGTCACTTGTGCTTGATTTACATTACTGGCATAATATATTGTTGTTGAGGTGATTTCTAGGATTGAGGCCGATCTACTTGTGTGTAGTGTTTCCACCACATTTAGTTGTCGATCTATGATCTACTACACTGCAAGAAGCTAAGAAATATACCCGATCTAAATTTCGTTGGGTAGATTTTGAACTGTGAACTAATCTCTCCTGCAGGTGCGGCAGTGTCGCGCTCATAGAGCGGCAGTGCCGCGGGTGAATTTGACTTTGGTTTTAGTTAAATTTTTACAGGTCTATTCACCCCCTCTAGGTGTACCAGAGATCTTACAAGTGGTATCAGAGCTAGGTTACCTCGTGTGCGCTTCACCGCATGAGTTATGGAGCCCGAGGGAGGATCTGGTGTTGTGAAGCCCATCAACGTCGATCCGAAGGATGTTGGGCTGCATGACACCAACAGCAGTGAGCTTAGCGCCTCTACAGTGAGCAACTCTACGCTCCCACAGCTAGAGGCAACCGATGCCAAAAAAGCTCAAAATAAAGAAGAAAGAAAGAAGAGAAGGGCAGCTAAAAAAGAGAAAAGAGAAGCAAGAAAGAAGAAGGAGCAGCAGCGGTTAGAAGAGAAGAAAGCAAGAAAAAAAAGAAGACTCAAGAGAGAAGCTAGAAGAAAAGGAAGAGAAGCAAGAAAGAAGAAGGAATAAGAAGCAAAAGCCTCAAATGCATCTTCATGTGAGCTATCTAGCAGCTCCGAAGATGGTGATGATGATGAGTCCTACCAAGTGCATAGCAAGAAGGACAAGAAAGAAAAGGGTAAGAAGAATGACGACAACAAATATACCGTCATATCCTTTAACTATTCTTCTATATCTATGACTAACTATGATCACAAGTCTTTCATCAATGTGCCCGCGGGCAAGTTATCTCATTTCAATGGGACTAACTTTGCCAAGTGGAAGCACTTGATGAGAGCCTATCTTATAGGTCTTCATCCCGACATTTGGGAGGTTGTTTACAATGGATTTGAGCCACCGGTTGATCCCAAGAATCCAACCATAAAAGAAATGAGAATAATCCACCTCAACGGTCAATCTACTAGTGTGCTACTTAGTGTCGTAGATGGTGATGAGTACAATAGAGTGATTGGTGTGGATGTTGCCAAGCAAATTTGGGATACTTTGCATCTTTCACATGAAGGGGTTGAAAAAGTGAGAAAAGCAAGAATTGATTTGTTGATGTCCAAGCTCAACCGATTTGTTATCTTGAATGGAGAAGGGCCACAAGAGATGCTTGATAGGTTGATGACCATGGCGGGTGTAACACCCTCGGTGTTACATTGTATAGTTTTTGCTAAAACCATGTCATGAGCATCATGTTTATGTATTATTGCATGTGGTAAAATGAGAAATTAAATTTTGTTGCACTAATTCTCAAATTGAGCTCTAATTTATTCCTTATCCAAGTATTCTCCCGCAGCCCAAATCACTTTCATTCATCCTGATCCAACTCCAGCTCTTATTATTCTTCTCCTCCTTAATTTCCCATGCACGCACTCGGCACTCGCAAGCCCACGAAGCATGCTTCAGTACATTCTTTGGCAAGGCGCAGTGCTTTTACTTTGTCATGTCAAGCAAGTCAAGTTGGCAGCACATGACGGACCGGCAGCAGCATCGCACATGCTACACATTAATCTCAATCACAAGCTCTGCCCGCTGCGCACGTCGCTTGCTCGCTGCTCGGTTGCTTTGCAAATGCAGCTCAGACACCTTTCCACGCGGCAGCACTGCAGCAACGTAGGATCACAGTAGCACGAAGAAAACACTGTTCACCATAGAAAACACCGTTCACCATAGAAAACACTGTTTATCCGAGCATCACGTCATGCACAAGCAGCGCTTTATTACCATTAAGCAAGCTAGTTAGCCACTAACCTTACGACGCATCGCTGTCGTGCCTTCGCTTCTCCTGCCTATAAAAGGACACGCCGAGCCGTCCCGCTTCGCCGCTCACCTTCTGCCTCCCTAAATCAAGTTTCTCTGTCTTGCTTGAGAAAGCTACGCTCCGTCGACCTCCCTCCCGAGCTGCAATCGGCCGAGGTCGTCAGCCTGCAAAAATCCCCTTCTTCTTCTCTGTTATTTCCTTGACCCGTGGCCTCATCCATTATTTCTAGACCTATAGCCAGGTGCAAATCAACAAGTTCAATAGCATGATTAGCCTTCTCCAATAATATCATTTCTTCACCTCTAGAGCTCATTTAAATTTATTTATTTATTGTGAAATAAATTTTGTTAGATTCCTAAATTTATGATCTATCTGTTAGTGTAATTAGTTCGTATAGTTCAGTGATACCTTTAGGGTTACTTTATTATTTCGAAATACGTATTATTATTATGGTCATTTAGAGAATAATTTTTTGTGATGCATTGGTAGAAGTGCTAGCCCTAAAAATTTTTTACAGTAGGTTCATTGTATTATTATGTGCTCACTATAATTTTTATAGCCTTAGAATAGGTTGATAAATATAGTAGCTAGTGCACCTTGTTTTTATCATATATATATATATATAGTAAATTGATATTAACAATAAGGATGCCTTTAGTTGCTAAGATAATACATGAAATGTTTCATACCTATTTAGTGGGAATAATAGGTAACTTTGCGTATTAGTCATTAGAGTTAGCTTAGTAGCTTGGTAGATGTATTCTTATTTTAAGAGTTGTTGTTGCCGTATTACTAAGCGTTGCATCATCATTTCATGCATGTAGATAACGAGTTGGTAGAGTTCGTGACTGCAGGCGAGCTGGAGTATGAGGAGGTGATCGAGGAGTACGAGGAGGAGGTTCTCGTGCAGGAGGGAGTCCTGGAGCCATCAGTTGCTGACTTTGCTGACACCCCGCCTGTTCAAGGCAAGCTCTGGTGCATAACCCTTATTTTGAATAATAACTGGATATATATATATATGTCGTGCATTTAAGTTACAGACATTTTATGGAAACTACGTGCATAAATATATCCACCCATGAGTCCTACTAGTATAGGTCAAGTAGCTGCTATGCTCAGGATGTCGGTAGCGTGGATAACTTGTCGTTACTCACAAATAGGTGATAAATATGATCACTCCTGATAAAATGGTGGAAAGGAAAATGGTGATCGGGTAGGAATATGGTTGGGTTCTGGTGGGTGTAAAGGGTTGTGTCCTGCGGCCAACAGGGCATAGCTCGGTTACACTTTTTCCCTGTATGTGTCAATTAAGGACCGATCGTTGCAAAGGACGCGAGGCAAGTCACATATCTATTGTCCCGAGTGCATACTTGGGTATGGGCGTAGGGAAGACTTGTTGCTCTCTTGTCGTAGATCCGGCTCTTTCTGGACCGACTGATTGGAGGCGGAAATGGTGGAGGTCCTTGCACCACACCGAGTCCGGGACTCAGAGAGGGGGGCTTGGAGTCCAAGTTTGATGGGGACTGGACACCGGTGATGGGAGGGTGATGGGTTAGTCTGCTTGTGCTTGGGGTACAAGCGGGGCATGTGTTTTCAGGGCACCCATTTGGGCACATTGGTTCATGAATCGCCCACCGAGTTGGTATGACTTATCTTACCTCTAGCATCGTAGTAAGAACTAAAAGTTGAAAGAAGAAGAAATGGAACTGATTGCCCAACTCTTGCTTGAAAATAGAACATGTGCTTATATAGACTGGGTAGATAATAACTTAATACGGCTGATAATAATAACATAAATAAGGACTCACTATTAGTATTGCTTTTTTGCTAAAAGAAAAACAAGCAAACCATGAAGCTTATCATATTCTTTGGAGTCGGGAAATTATTCCCACTAGTCGGATAAGTCTTGCGAGTACATTGTGTACTTAGGGTTTATTTACCCCTGTTGCAGGTGATGCATGAGAAGTACCTTTGTGTGGAGGATTCTTCTGGTGGGCTCAGACGGATCCTCGTTCTTATCGATAGATGTTTATTTTAAATTCTGCTGTTTATCATTCCGCACTCTAACATTTGGTAATGTAATAATGTAATTTTTAAGAAACTCTTATGTATGAAATGGACCTGTATTGTAACTCGTTCTCATTATTGGATCCTTGGAAAAAATGTGGATCTTTTGGGTTCCCCCTGGTGGTGTGCCCGACGGATACCGCCGCTGTAGCTTGCTTTTGGGGTGCTTAGTGTCTGGTGGAAGACGAGCGCCTCCGTAAGCATGTTATTTTAGGCGGTCCTGCCACAGCGGGCAAGATTAGAGGCTATGGTTGTGATGAGCTAGATGATCACAAAGTTGTCAAGATTATGTTGGAAGCTTATTCACCAAGAAATGAGGCCATAGTAACTCTAATTAGAGACAAGAAGAAGTTTGAGCACTTCACACCAAATGATGTACTTGGGAGGATCTTGACCTTTAACATGCAAAGAGAAGAAGCAAATGAGAGGAAGAAGCTTGGAGAATTACAAGCAAAGCTAGAAGGCATCAAGATCAAAAAGGATGTAATTCTCAAGGACAACAAATCAAGCAAGCAAGGCTCTACTAGCAAGTCTAAGACCAACAAGCAAGCCTCAAGTAGCAAGCCCAAAGCAATCAAGCAAGTTCAAAAAAGAGTAGAGACCACCTCATCCTCTAGTGAGAGTGAACATGATGATGACCAATACGAGAAAGTGGATGATGTTGCTCTCTTTATGAGGAGGTATCACAAGGGGCTAAAGAAGCAAGGCTACAAGGTAGTGAAGAGAAGCTTCCCAAACAAGAAAAAGAGAACATGCTACAATTGTGAAAGCACCGATCACTTCATTGCAAAGTGTCTATATGAGATCAAGGACTACAAATATAAGAAGGACAAGAAAGAGGAGAAGGCCGACCGTAGAAAGAGCAAGAAGTACATGGGAGAGGCTCACATTGGGCATGAATGGGACTCAACTAAAGAAAGCTCAAGTGAAGAAGATAAGAAAGTTGCAACCATTGCTATCCATGAGCCATCTTCTTCACCAAGACTCTTCACCAATATGTCCAATGATGACTACTACTCCCCTCACATTTGTCTTATGGCAAAGGGTGAGAAGGTAAATCTAAATCCAAGGCCAAAGCTCCTCCACCTCCATCTCCTAGTGATATCTCTAGTAGTGATATTAGTGATAGCTCTAGGTATGATGAATCTAGTGATGAAGAAATTAATAAATTAACTAAGAACTTAGATGGAAAGACCAAACTATTTATCACTAAACTAATGGAGGACTTAGAGAGTGTCCAAGCCGAGCTAGAATCTAGAGAGGAAACTCTTATCCAACAAGAGGATCTCTACATTACTAGTGTCGAATACCATAAAAAGGGGTACCCTAAGCAAGAACCAAAAAAATTGCTTAGACCTTGTAAATAACGAAACCAAAATACAACCGTAGGCAAACCTGCCACATCCAAGGCCCGGCTGGACCACTCGGCCCACCTCGAACAAATATCCGGGCTCGATCGAGGCCCCACACCACAAGGCCTCGGACAAGGTACCGATTTTTTGGCTCGCCCGAGGCCCCACACCGCAAGGCCTCGGACGAGGTATCGATTCTCCGACTCGCCTGAGGCCCCGCACCACGAGGCCTCGGACGAGCACCCAGTTACCGACTCGCTCGAGGCCGCCTCGGCAGCAACCCCGTCACCACCACCTTGATCGACTTCTCTGATGGACGTCACACCCAACTAACACGTTCAACCACTCCCACGATGTCAGCCGCACGATGGCACGGTACAACGGAAGTCACATCGACCCCATGCTATTCAAGACAGGATGGGGCGGGGTTATCGGCCGCTGTGCTCGGCGCTGTGCCCATGACGAACACCTGTGCCACGCTGTGCTGCCTAACCCCTGCCCAGGCATGGAAAGTCACGTCTGGGTCCCTGTAGCCTCGCAGACGACGTGCAAGGCCAACTGCTCCCTCCGAGCCTCGGCTACCCGCTTCCGGGCTCCAGTAGCATCGGGACTCGCGCCTGCTGAGACCCCCACGACGGTCCAGCCTCTACATCGAACTGGGCCTTGGCTCTCTACGTTGTCAGCGCTCTAGGACCGGCACATCACCCGCAGTACGTGCCATGCCCTACGTCGGGCTGCAGGAGCTCCCACGTCGTGCACAGGGCCTAGCTCCTGTAGCCTCGGAATCAGCATACCCGCGCCATCGCATCAACCCGGTCTCGGCACTCCACGCCGGTCAAACATACAGTGACCAGCACACCTCCAACAGAAGAAGGTGTGCCTACCACCATAGGAGCTCCCACGTCGCACAGGATCAGGCATGACCGGTGCGTCGCTCCAGTGCACGGAGGACAAGACTGCTCCACCGAACGCACCGCCACAGTGACAAGCTGCAGGGCTCGGACATGCCGCCCTACCGAAGAACGCCACGTAGCAAATATATGTACCGCCCCTGTGCCTCCCCTCGACTATGAAAGGGGAGTGACTAGGGCCGCTTCTAGGCAGGGAAAACCAGGACAAGCCACGCACAACACTCTGTAACACGCACACTCCTTCACTGCAAGAGATCAACATCTCAAGCAACACACACTGCAATTCACAGAGACCTGGGGCTAGCACCCTCTCTCGCTCAGCTTGTAAGGCCCTACTACAAGCACCTCGGTGCAAGGAATACAAGATCGCTCCGTCAGACTGGACGTAGAGCACCTATTGCCTGAACCGGTATAAACATTGTGTCTCTTTGCATCACCATCCAGGATTAGGAACATGCAGTACACTTTCACTAGTTGGTTGAGGACCCCCGGTCCAAAACACCGACAGTTGGCGCGCCAGGTAGGGGATCTACTATGTGTCAGCTTAGTCATCCCAACAGATACCGGATGGCAGACCCCGTGCGACCACTGCGTCTCGGCATGATGATCTAGTTTGGGAGCCTAGAGTTCATGTCTCTAGGATATGAGTACGACATGGTACTCCTCTCACCCAGAGCCCCATCGATCGACGACGACATCACGCACCAGCAGCCCAGGCGCAGGCGGCGCCCGGGCCGCTCTCGTCGCGCTCGCCAGGCGTGACGCGGGCGGGACCGCCCTGACACCGCACAAGTTCAGGGCGACGATCCACGCTCTGCCAGTATCCCATACCCGGCTGTTGGCGCAGAGTCTCTGGTTGGGGGCCTGTCTAGCTTAAGCCTCGGCAAGGGAAAGACTCCGGTGGCATGCAGCAACGCCCTGCCATCAAGCTCTGCCCTGCCACCTCCTGAGGAGCCAACTCCGGTGGAGCGGAGCCTGACGACGACACAATCCCCGTACCTCTTCCGGTTGAGCAATGCCGCTGCGGCCTACGTTTCTGCTCACGCAGAGCCCCTAGGATGCCATCAACGTTCTGCCCTCGACTCTATTGCCACAACTTCGACCCGCGCCCATGCTAACTCCTCGGAGGAGGATGAGGCGTGGGCTAGGGTGGACTTCTCCGGGCTTCGCGACCCTAAAGCTATGCGCCGCTTCATGGTCGTGAGCGACTACTGCTTCGGCTACTCCGACTCCGATGATGAAGATGCTTACGACCCGACTCGTGAGTGCTTTGTGACTATGCCATTTGGTCTCAGAAATGTAGGGGCCACGTACCAACGGTGCATGACCCAGGTCTTTGGCGAGCACATCGGGCGAACCGTCGAGGCCTACGTGGACGACATCATGGTCAACTCTAGGAGGGCCAGTGACCTCGTTGATGACTTGGAAGTGCCTCAAGAAGAAGGGCATCAAGCTCAACCCCAAGAAGTGTGTCTTCGGGGTCCCCCGAGGCATGCTCTTGGGGTTCATAGTCTCGGAGCGCGGCATCGAGGCCAACCCGGAGAAGGTCTCGGCCGTGACCAACATGGGGCCAATCCGAGACCTCAAGGGAGTGCAGAGGGTTATGGGATGCCTTGCGGCTCTGATCCACTTCATCTCATGCCTTGGCGAAAAAGGTTTGCCTCTGTACCGTCTCTTGAGAAAATCCTGTAACACCTCGGGTGTTTAAATATTAAAAACCAGACATATCATCATATGCATTGCAAGGCATTGGTTATATTGTAAACTTTGATATGCATTCACTAAAACAAGTTTACATTTATGTTATAAGTATTGCTTGGTATTGTTTGAATCAAGTTTGAAATCTTTGTATTGATTTGAAATTCCGAAAACCCTGATTTTCAATATTTAAATCCGACCCTGAAAATCCATTTCAAAATCAAAGCATATTTTGGGGTTGAGTCTTAAAGCAAAGTTGTAGAGCTTGTCGAGTTGTACAAAGTTTGTTTTTGGAGTTTTTCAAATTGTTTAGTAAAATTTGAAGTTATTTAAAAAGGCGAAATTCGTTAAATATCCCCGCTTTAAATTCAAAAGTTCATTTTAAAATGTAGGCCGAATTTGGGTATGGTTTCAAAAGAAAAGTTGTAGAACTTTTGATTTTAAACAACTTTTGTTTTTGGAGATTTTTGAGTTGTTATGAAAATTTGGGAGTAATTTGGGAATTTTGGCGGATGGCAATTCTGTAATTTCGATGAACAGTGTCCACCGTCGAAGCTACATGGCCGGCGATCTTCGGTTTGCTTCCAGGCATGGTCGTGGCCGTCTTTGGCATCGCGCTGGCGCGGTGAAAGCCATAGCGCAGCTTCTTTGAGCTTCTGAGCCACTCTATTTAGCCTTGGCCGTCGCCGTTCGTTCCCGCTCTCTTGCTCTGTTTTTTCGCCGCCACCGCCATTCTCCGTTGAGCCCTCGCCGTCGAACCAGCGTTTGCGCCGTCGCAGCGATGCGTGTCCCAGCTCCGCTAGTTCCTTGCGCACCCAGCCAGCTAGCTCTAGTCGCTTGATTTCGCCGTGAACTCGCCGTTCATCGTTTTCTTCCTCGTGGCCAGCAACTTCACCATCGTATGCGCGTCGCCGTGGCTGGAGCTTCACGGTGTGTCTTTGTCATTGCTGAGCGTACCGTTAGCTTCGCCTTGATGCCGTACTGCTTTGTGACTTGTTCTTTTGTCATTTCATCCACCGTAGCCGCCGGAGTGCCGTCGTCGACGTCTGTTTCACCGCCGTGGAGGCTGTGCTCGTCGAACTCCTTCACCGTAGCTCCTTCGGTCTGGTTCTCTGCTCAGTCGTGTTTGAGGTGAGCTGCTGAACCTTCCTCGGTATTTTGTTTAACTACTACCGCAGTGGTGTCGCCAGCGTCGTGCAGCCGAGCCACCGTGTCCGCCATGGCCGGCGTTGAACTAGAATTGAGTCGTAATCGGTGCAACTAAGGACGGCAGTAGGTGCGCATAGTCGTGGGGAACATGTTGGTGTAGTCGCCATCGCCAGTGATCTCGTCGTCGTCGAGATTTCGCCGGTCAGCGCGCGTGTCACCGTGGTCAAAGCGCGAGGTAGAAGATGACAAGTGGGACCCGGTTGTCAGTGACTCAGCGTTCAAAATGGATTTTCTATTTTTCTGAAATAAGTGAATAGTGTCTATTTTTGTTATTTTTGTGTAGATTTATTTAGAGCTCCAAAAATTACGAAAATTTTTGTGTGACTTCTCTGTGATGTGTATTATTTAGGAAAAATATGAAATGTTGATTTTCAATACTTTTTGAATGTGATAAAAATTGCTCAATTAATTAATAAATGAGTTTCTAGGATTTTTCTAGGCTTATTTATGTATCCAAAAATTGTGAAAATTGTTTTGTCACTTAGTTATCATGTGATGAACATATACAAAAATTTTTAGATCAATTGGAACAAGTTGATTTATTTCATAATTATTAATTAATTAATTAATTCATAAAAGCAAATAGTAACCTTTAGTGATTTAGGTTTTGTTTGAGTTTTTGATTAAGTGATGTCCTTGGGTCATTAGTTGGTAATGATCCTTGGCAATTGTTGTGAGTGTTGCAAAAATGGTTTAGTTAGTTTGACTTGTAACTGTACCGCGAAGGAAAGTTGTATTCAAGTGTTAAATTTTGTATCCATCATCGAGCATCATGTTTCGTATTCCGCATCATGTTAAGCATGGCATTGTTACTACGTGTAGTGAACGAAGGTGAACACGTGGTAGTTAATCAAGTAGTTGAGGAGGTTGATCCGTCTATGGAAGTTGGTGCTTGATATTGGTGGAACGACTCGGATCCGACTTTTTTCCGTCAACGAAGGCAAGCCCGGATGCATACAACCCTACCTTGTATTTTACAAATTGATTTCGCTTTTGCTTCTTTTTTACTGCATTAAGTGATTAGGAGTCAAGTGAAAACCAAATTGGTACCTTACCAACCTTGTTATTCCATATTTACCATATTACCGTTTTTAATTTCAGATATGCCGCTTTTTTTTGCTTAGCTATGCTTAGAACGGTGAAAGTCGGGTGATTACCTATCATCATCGCAAGTTTTAAATGGAGCTTTGGTTAATTATGTTAACATGTGATATGGGAATGTGGAGTAATAAATCTAGACCCAAGGCGGACTCGGTGTGTGTGAGCCACAAGACATGGAGGTCTTGTGAGCAGGTTCTTTCCGCCTGTGTCGATTAAGGTCCATCCATTGTTGAATTGCATGAGGTGAGACTTTGTAGTACTAACCACATACTTCGGTAAGCCTTAACTTGGCTATTCTATTACAAGAATGGCTACTCGCAAGACCGGGAGTGGAGAGATGGCGGGAATAATGTGCTCCACGTGGCAATGAAATTTGGATTGATGGAGTAATGAATTCTCGGGTGGTATGGACCCGTTCTTGTTTTAGAGGATCCGAGGGTAGGTTGGTATATGTAGGTCAGGGACCTGCATATGTTGTGTGGTCTGGAATTCCCAGCTGGGTTATAATCGGTTCGAATCGTCGTTGCTCCACGGTTATAGAGACTCAACTCACTGTTCACCATCGTAGTAATTAATAACTAGAACCTGAGGATGGTATGAGAAAGTGTTGGATACGAAGTTTCATGATCTCCATACGGATCGTGTCAGCTTTGTATATGATCTTTATAAAGTTTTAAACGTTGATATAAAGAATTTTGTTAAAATGCTTTTACGCAAAAGAACCTCGATTATTGCTAAAGCCATACCTTGAATCCCATGAGCCTGCATTCCTGCGTTCTTTTAAATTCTTATTTCGGTTAAGTCTTGTTGAATACTTTTGTACTCAGGGTTCGTTGACCCTTGTTGCAGGTGAGGCTCATGAGCAGATCTGTTTTGGATCGTGCTGCATGACTGTTGTTCAGTGCGATGACGATAATTAAATGTGTGGCCCTTGGGCAGGGCAGCTTAAGTTGTGTGTTTTGTAATATATTATAATGCCACTCCACTACTTTGGTTTGCATTAATATCAAACTTAGTTGTATGGTATAAAACAAATGGTTTGTAAACTATGTTATTGTAAGTCTTCCGCTACTTTTACTCTGATGTATATATATTTGAATAAACTGTTGTAATACTGCAATGACTCTGTAATGTGATCCTGCTCGAAAATCGTGGATGATTCGGGGTTCCCCGAGGACACCCGACAGTCTTCTTAAGTTACCGGGAATATATGCATAGACGTCAAAGGTCGTTGGACAGTGACAGGTGCATGTGGGCCCTATAATTTAGGAGGTTCTGCCACAAATCCGAACGCTTTTCTTGGACCCCCGAGGCCGAAGAAGCCCTCACCAAGCTCAAGGCACTGCTCACCAACCCTTCCGTCCTGGTACCGCCAACCAAGGATGAAGCCCTCTTACTTACGTTGCCAATAATGACCCAAGTGGTCGGGCCAGCGGTACGTAGTAAGTCGAGAGAGACGAGGAAGAGGGCATGCTCTACCGATCCAACGACACATTTACTTCATCAATGAGGTGGGCCACCCGGTCTTTGAGACCGAGGTCGAGCAAGAAGGGCAGCCACATGGTGACCCCGCCATGGAAGGGCCATAGATCATCGCCCAAGTACTAAAGCCGGGACCTACAAGCTAGCCAACGAGAAGGGCGAAATCCTCACCAACGCTTGGAACATAGAATGCCTACGCCGCTTCTACCCTTAAATTCCCAAGCATTGTATACATTATTTCTCGAAATACAATAAAGAAGCGTTCTTTAGTTGTTATAATTTTTCGAGAAACCCCAAGCCCGTCGATAGGGGCTCGGCGTTGTTAATAACGCTTATAAGGGAGACTCGGCTCTGTCTCTCAGAGAACCGAGCCTCCTCGAGGGGGCTAGAAGGGGGGAACCCCCCCTAAGTCCCATACATCATTTTTAGTCATTTTTTGAAAAAAAAAATTTACGCCAAACTCTCTCGCGTACTCTGACAAAACGATCGTAAAAAACCTAAGGACCAAAAGTTTGTCTCGGGGCTAAAAGGTCAGCCGAGCCGTGAGAACGGCCTACGCCTCTAGGCTACGACAACTCCCTCACCACCTTTCGCCCGAAGGGCAGCTTTGGCTCCAAAGAATTTTTTTGCATTTGTCCAAGAACGAGACAGAGGGCAGAGGCTCGGAAATATAATAGAAAACGATTAAAAAACATATATACACAAGTACTATAAAGGCCTCGATGGCCATAAGCGTTATGGTACAATGATGTAAGTCCTAATATATTTACATGGCCCCTTTGGCCTAGATCAAGACTCAGGGTCGCCAGCATCGGCGGTCGGTGTAGAAGGAACCACCTCCTCTTCGAACAGCCAGGCCAGTGCCGTGCCAGGGGCCTCAGCCGCCCCTCCACCATCTCTCTCACCTGACGCAGAATCTCCTCGTCGGAGAGGGCGACGGCGGACAGCCGAACGCCGTCGATCGGCTCATCCGGTGTCATCTCAAACAGGCGCTGCCGCCGAGCCATCAGCGGCAGCACCCTCTGGCCGTGGAAAGCTGCCACGACCATGGTCGCCGTAAGGCCACGACTACGCAGCCTCTCCAGGGCCCTCAGGAGCGGCTACAGCTTGGGCTGATCAGCCAATGGGACGTCATACCTCCACCTCTCCGGCTGGCTCTCCACGACCCGCGCGGTATAGGGGGGAAGCCTGCCGTCATCATTGCGGAGGTAGAACCAGCTGTTGTACTAGTGGTGGTTGGACGACGCGAGCTGGGCCGGGATGTAGAGGGGCTGCCGGTCTTGGCGCACTTGGAGAGTGCAGCCGCCGGCCCTCAACGCCTTCCGCGTGCCCATCGTACCCATCGGCTTGGTGGTGTGCCCCGCCCAAAAGTGGTGGAGCCACAGCTCCCAATGGGGGGGCAATGCCCAGGTACCCCTCGTAGACGGCAACGAAGATGGCCACCTGCGCAATGGAGTTGGGGTTGAAGTTGTGGAGCTCCACGCCGTAGTAGTGCGGGAGCGCCCGCATAAACCGGTCTGCCGGCAAGCCGAGGCCACGCTCATGGAAGGCCACGAAGCTCACGATGTAGCCATCGCGTGGCCTCGGCTCCGGCTCGTTCCCCGGAGCAATCCACTCTGGCCTATTGGGGTCAGTGACCGGGCGAAGGAGACCGTCGTCGACGAGCGGCTACAGCGTCACCGTGGACACGTTGGACTAACCCCAAGGATCCGCCTGGAGGACAACAGCGCCACCAGCCATGGGTGTGGTGGAGAATGCGACTACGGCGGTAACGCGTGCTCTCGCTTACTCTCTCTCTCTCTCTTCTCCTCCCCCTTCTCCCTTCTTCTCGGCGCTCTCTTCCACTGTTCTTGGCAACCGCTCGAGGGCAGAAAGCGCGAGTGTAGGCAGAAAAGGTAAGGAGGGGTAGGGGCGCGGCTCGTCACGTATTTACGAGGGAGGAAAGAAGGCGAACGGGTGGGCGATGAAATCGGGAGGATTATTTCCTAGATCTAGCGCAGTTAATGCGGATCCGGCCAAACCGCCCACGTGCCCTACTTCTTCTCGCTAACCGTGCACGTACAGTAATGTCCCATCCACAGCGACAGCAGGCGCCATTTTGTCTCCCCAAGAAACCACCTCAAAAGGTGCACCCACCGTCGTTAGCCGATGGGAAGGGAATATTCCCCACCCGATTCCTTTCAGACTAAGGAACCGGGCACCGAGCCTATTACGGTCCGGGGTTCAAAGGTCGGGCCCCGAGGGTCTCGGCAGATTGCCCAGGACAAACAGAGTTAGGGATGACTAAGGGCGAGCTCAGACATGGCCGAGGCCCAAGCAAGCGATTGCTTGGGATGCCCTAAGTCGTGTCCGAGACCCGGCAGGAGGTTTCGAATGGGATCCCATCATAGGGAGGCACCGAGCCCCCATGGCCAATCGAATGGCCCTAGGACCCACTAGAGAAGCCCTCTGGTACTTTTTGGAGCGATCTCTAGACCGCTAGTCAACCCCCTATCGAATGGGGCACGGGCCTCCACTTGGACTTACCATTAATGACTCACCAGAGGTGTCACTTTGCTTTCGCCGAGGATAGCCTGGCATACTCCACCCCTCCTTCGAAAGCGAAAAGGATGCGCGAGGGCTGCACAAAAAAGACAGGGAAACTCCTGACCACCCTCTTGCTCCGGCAGAGAGACTCGGGGGCTCTTCCTACGACCAAGCCGAGGCCAGCGACCTGAACTTGCACTCGGGGGCTCGGCATAAGGAACTGGGCATCGAGCCCGTTATGGTCTAGGGGTTCAAAGGCTAGGCCCCCCAAGGGTCTCGACAGCCGCCCCAGGACAAACAGAGTTAGTGATGACTAAGGGTGAGCCCGTACATGACCGAGGCCCAAGCAAGCAGTTGCTTGGGATGCCCTAAGTCATGTCCAAGACCGGTAGGGAGGTCTCTGAATGGGATCCCACCGTAGGGAGGCACCGAGCCCCCAGGGCCAATTGAACGGCCCTTGGACCCACTAGAGAAGGCCTCTAGTACTTTTGGAGGGCGTCTCTGGACCGCTAGCCGCCCCCCATCGAATGGGGCACGAGCCTTCACTTGGACTTACCCGTTAACAGCTCACCAGAGGTGTCACTACTCGCCCGCCGAGGGTAGCCTAGCATACTCCACCCCTCCTTTCAAGCGAAAAGGATGCACGAGGGCTACGCAAAAAAGACAGAGAAACTCCTGACCGCCCTCTTGCTCCGAGTAGAGGCTCAGGGGCTCTTCCTACGACCAAGTCAAGGGCCAGCGACCCGAACTCGCACTCGGGGGCTCAGCAAACGCAACAAAACCCCCCACTCAACAGGGAAAAAGCCCCTGGAGGAATAAATCCACTCCATCAGGGCCTCGGGGACTACACCCGGTGGGTGCGCTCGCGCGCACCCACCGGAGCCTCGAGCACAAAACAAAATCCCGACGGGAGCTGCAGCGAGCCAAGTCTCATCAAAACCTCAGGGAGAGTGCTCACACTCCCCCTGAGGCTCAGGGGCTACTGTCGGATACCATAAAAAGGAGTACCCTAAGCAAGAACCAAAAAAATTACTTAGACCTTGTAAATAACGAAACCAAAATACAACTGTAGACAAACCCGCCACATCCGAGGCCTGGCTAGACCGCCCGACCCACCTTGAACAAATATCTAGGCTCGACCGAGGCCCCACACCGCAAGGCCTCGGACGAGGTACCAATTTTCCGGCTCGCCCAAGGCCCCACACCGCAAGTCCTTGGACGCGGTATCGATTCTCTGACTCGCCCGAGGCCCTGCGCCACGAGGCCTCGGACGAGCACCCAGTTACCAACTCGCTCAAGGCCGCCTCGGCATCAACCCCGTCACCACCGCCTTGACCGACTTCACTAACGAGACGTCACACCCAACTAACACGTTCAACCACTCCCGCGACGTTAGTCGCATGACGGCACGATACAGCGGAGTGGCCGATGAGATGGAAGTCACATCGACCCCACGCTATTCGAGACAGGATGGGGCGGGGGTTACCGGCCGCTATGCTCAGCGCTATGCCCATGACGGACACCCGTGCCACGCTGTGCTGCCTAACCCCTGCCCAGGCATGGAAAGTCACATCCGGGTCCCTGTAGCCTCAGAAACGACGTGCAAGGCCAACTGCTCCCTCCGAGCCTCGGCTACCCGCTTTCGGACTCCTGTAGCCTCGGGACTCGCGCCCACCGAGACCCCCACGAAGGTCCAGCCTCTGCATCGAACTGGGCCTCGGCTCTCTACGTTGTCAGCGCTCTGGGACTGGCACGTCGCTCGCAGTATGCGCCATGCCCAACGTTGGGCTGCAGGAGCTCCCACGTCATGCACAGGGCCTAGCTCCTATAGCCTCGGAATCAGCATACCCACGCCATCGCATCAACCCGGTCTCGGCACTCCACGCTAGTCAAACATACAGTGACCAGCACGCCTCCAACAGAAGAAGGCGCGCCTACCACCACAGGAGCTCCCACGCCGCATAGGATCAGGCATGACCGGTGCGTCGCTCCAATGCACGGAGGACAAGACCGCTCCACCGATCGCACCGCCACAGTGACAAGCTGCAGGGCTCGGACATGCCGCCCCTGCCGAAGAACACCACATAGCAAATATATGTACCGCCCCTGTGCCTCCCCTCGACTATAAAAGGGGAGTGACCAGGGCCACTTCTAGGCAGGGAAAACAAGGACAAGCCACGCACAACACTCTGTAACACGCACACTCCTTCACTGCAAGAGATCAACATCTCAAGCAACACACACTTCAATTCACAAAGACCTGGGGCTAGCTCCCTCTCTCGCCCAGCTTGTAAGCCCCTACTAGAAGCACCTCGGTGCAAGGAATACAAGATCGCTCCCTCAGACTGGATGTAGGGCACCTATTGCCTGAACCAGTATAAACCTTGTGTCTCTTTGTATCACCATCCAGGATTAGGAACACGCAGTACACTTTCACTAGTTGGTTGAGGACCCCCTGGTCCAAAACACCGACAACTAGCAAGGAAGCTCTTGCATTAGAGAGAAGTGAGGTGGAATCCTTACGCAAGGCCTTAACCAAAGAACAAGGGGACCATGCTATCATAAAGAAAGAAAATATTACTCTCAAGAAAAAGTATTGCGACTAGATGAAAAGCACAAAGAACTTGAGCTGCAATATAATATTCTTTGGGATAGCAACTCACATCCCTCTAATGCAAAGGATGCCTCTACTACCTTTACTAGTCAAGGTTGTGGAAAATGTTATAATATTGATTTGAATGTTTATTCCACTAACCTTGCAAACATGCAAGCTCAACCGATTTGTTATCTTGGATGGAAAAGGGCCACAAGAGATGTTTGATAGGTTGATGACCATGGTGGGCAAGATTAGATGCTATGGTTGTGATGAGCTAGATGATCACAAAGTTGTCAAGATTATGTTGGAAGCTTATTCACCAAGAAATGAGACCATAGTAACTCTAATTAGAGACAAGAAGAAGTTTGAGTACTTCACACCAAATGATGTACTTGGGAGGATCTTGACCTTTGACATGCAAAGAGAATAAGCAAATGAGAGGAAGAAGCTTGGAGAATTACAAGCAAAGCTAGAAGGCATCAAGATCAATAAGGATGTAGTTCTCAAGGCCAATAAATTAAGCAAGCAAGGCTCTACTAGTAAGTCCAAGACCAACAAGCAAGCCTCAAGTAGCAAGCCCAAAGCAATCAAGCAAGTTCGAGAAAGAGTAGAGACCACCTCATGCTCTAGTGAGAGTGAACATGATGATGACCAATATGAGAAAGTGGATGATATTGTGAGAAAAGAAATTGCTAGACTCAATGAGATCATTGGCAAGGGCCGCTTGAGTGGTAAGGCTCAAGTAAGTGACAAGAAGGCAAATAATTCAAAAGTGCCTCAATTCAAGCATGGGCTTGGACACACTGCAGGAGCCAAGACAAATGGAAGACAGATCATAAATGGCTATGAGTGTGTCAAGTTTAAGAGGAAGGAAAGAGTTGGTACAGATTAGCCTGCACAGACAGCAGCAGTGCCATAGTCCAAAGCGGCAATGTCGCACCGCCAAGAAAGGACACACTGATCAAGGCCGCGATCGCGCTCCCCAAAAATGGGAAGACTACCAATTCTACTCCTGATCAAACTAAGCCCAAGAAGAAGGTGTTCTAGTAGAAATAGGTTCAGTAGAAGCCAAAGGAATCAGTGTGGGGCACTATGAACAAGTATGCCCATCAACCAAAATTTCAACCACCTCGACAAAGCTTGACTTCGTGTTTTGTTTTAAGGAACAACAGCAGTGGAAAAGTGGTTGCCAAATATGTTGGAAAGGAAGCCAACGCATATAGGAATACTTCTATTTGGGTTCCTAAATTTCTTGTGACTAACATGCAAGGCCCCAAGTCAAATTGGAGACCTAAATCAAGCAACTAAATCTGTTTTGCAGGCATACTCCTCCGATGGGTCAAGTTGGGTGCTTGATAGTGGATGTACAAATCATATGACCGAAGAAAGGAGTATGTTCTCATCATATACCCCAAAGATGGACTCAAATGAAAATATTGTCTTTGGAGACAATTCAAACAGGGATGTGATTGGTCTCGGTAAAGTTGCTATAATCCTTGAGCATTCAATTACAAATATATTACATGTTGATTCGTTGAGCTATAATTTATTGTCCGTTTCTCAATTGTGTGAGATGGGCTTCAATTGTCTCTTTACGGATAAGGGTGTGAAAGTCTTTAGAAGGGAGTATTCCTCTATTCTCTTTACGGGTTATTTAAAGAACAAGCTTTACCTAGTTGATTTCAACAAAAGTAAAGCTAATCTTGAGACTTGTTTAGTGGCAAAATCTAGCATGGGGTGGCTTTGGCATCGCCGACTAGCCCATGTTGGGATTAGGAACTTGGCCAAACTACAAAAGGACGAACACATCTTTGGGCTAACAAATATTTACTTTGAGGAAGATAGGATATGTAGCGCTTGTCAAGCCAGAAAGCAAGTTGGTGTACCTCACCCACCAAAGAGCATCATGACCATGACGCAACCATTGGAGCTCATACACATGGATCTCTTTGGACCGGTCGCCTACCTAAGTATCAGGGGTAACAAATATGGTCTTGTTATTGTTGATGATTATTCCTGTTTTACTTGGGTATTTTTCTTGTTTGATAAGTGTCAAGTTAGAGACAAAGTGAAGACTTCTGTTAGAAGAGCTTAAAAGGAGTTTGGTCTCCCCATCAAGAAAATAAGAAGCGACAATGGGACCGAATTCAAGAACACTCAAGTTGAGGAGTTTCTTGATGAAGAGGGCATCAAGCATGAGTTTTCAACTCCATACACCCCTCAACAAAATGGTATAGTAGAGAGAAAGAATCATACACTAATTGACATGGCAAGGACAATGCTAGATGAGTACAAGACGTCGGACCTCTTTTGGTGTGAAGCCATCAACACCGCTTGCCATGCCATCAATTGCCTCTATCTACACAAGAAGTTGACGAAAACTTCATATGAGCTTCTAACCGATAACAAACCAAAGGTGTCCAACTTTAGAGTGTTTGGGTGCAAGTGTTTCATACTTAATAAGAAACCAAAAATCTCTAAGTTTGCACCTAAAGTTGATGAAGGTTTTCTTCTTGGTTATGGATCAAATGAGCATGCCTGTCGTGTTTTCAACAAAACCTCTAAGATAGTTAAAATAGCAGTAGACATGACATTTGATGAATCTAATGGCTCTCAAGTGGAGCAAGTTGATTCAAGTGTTGTAGGAAAGAAAGATCCACCATGTGAAGTAATCAAGCAATTGGCCATTTGTGATATAAGACCACAAGAAGACAAAGTGACTGACGTGGAGGTTCCTCAAGCTGCAAATGAACAAAGTTCCGCTGACGTACCTGATGCTGAGGGGGAGCCGACCCCTACTGCAAATCAGCAGAGCAGCAGTGCCGCACATAAGAGTGGCAGTGCCGCACTCCCTCTGACAGCAGCAGCAAGTCCAACTCTGATTCAAGGACAGAACCTACAACCCATATTCGAACAAGAAGATAATGAAGATCTAGAAGATGGACAAGAGACATTGATCATCCAAGGCTAAGGCAAACAATATAACGGGATCATCCCGTTGACAACATCCTTATGAGTCTTCGAAAGGGGGTAACAACTCGTTCATATTTAACAAACTTTTGCCGATATTACTCGTTTGTTTCCTCTTTAGAGCCTTTTAAGGTAGAACAAGCACTTAGAGATCCGAATTGGATGATGGCCATGCAAGAAGAGTTCAATAACTTCTAAAGAAACCAAGTGTGGACTTTGGTGGAACGATTCAATACCAATATTATTGGCACCAAGTGGGTCTTCTGCAACGAGCAAGATAAAAATGGCGTGGTGACAAGAAACAAGGCAAGATTGGTTGCTCAAGGTTTCACTCAAGTAGAGGGCTTGGACTTTGAGGTAACATATGCACCGGTGGCGAGACTCGAAGCAATCCAAATGCTTCTAGCCTATGCCGCTCATCACAATTTCAAGCTATATCAAATGGACGTGAAGCATGCATTCCTCAATGGCCCCATTCAAGAACTTATCTATGTTGAGAAACCACCGGGTTTTGAAGATCCCAAATTCCCCAACCACATCTACAAACTCCAAAAGGTGCTCTATGGGCTTAAGCAAGCACCAAGAGCATGGTATGAATGCCTTAAGGAATTCTTGCTTAAACAAGGCTTTGAAATAGGCAAAGTCGACCCTACCCTTTTTACTCACAAAGTTGGCAAAGATATATTTGTGTGCCAAATATATGTCAATGACATAATATTTGGTAGTACTAATCATTCTTTTTGTGAGGAATTTAGTAGGATCATGACCATGAGATTTGAGATGTCCAGGATGGGTGAATTGAAGTTCTTCCTTAGATTTCAAATCAAGCAAGTGAAGGATAGAACTTTTATTAGTTAAATGAAGTACACCCATGATATGCTTAAGAAGTTTGACATGGTGAATGCCAAGCCTATCAAAACTCCCATGCCAACCAACGGACATCTTGATCTCAACATTGAAGGGAAAGTCATAGATACCAAGGTATATCGTTCTATGATCGGGTCTCTACTTTATTTGTGCGCATCTAGGCCCGATATTATGCTTAGTGTGTGCATGTGTGCTAGATTTTAAGCTAACCCGAACGAGTGTCACTTAGTGGCCATTAAGATAATCTTGAGATATTTAGTACACACTCCTAACCTTGGTTTATGGTATCCTAAGGGCTCTAAGTTTGATCTACTTAGGTATTCGGATTCTGATTACACCGACTGCAAAGTAGATCAAAAAAGCACTTTGGGGACATGTCAATTGGTTAGATGATCCCTAGTGTCTTGGAGTTCTAAAAAGCAAAACTGTGTAGCCCTTTCCACTGCTGAGGCCGAGTACGTTGCGACCGGTGCATGTTGTGCCCAACTACTTTGGATGAGGCAAACTCTTCATGATTTCGGATGTTATTTTACCAAAATCCCATTATTATGTGACGATGAGAGTGCCATTAAGCTTGCAAACAATCCCGTAAGCCACTCTAGAACCAAGCACATAGGCATCCGTCATCATTTCTTGAGAGACCACGAAACCAAAGGAGATATCAAAATTCGCCATGTGAGCACCGAAAAGCAACTAGCCGATATCTTCACAAAGCCCCTCGACGAGTCAAGGTTTTGTGCTTTGCGTAGTGAGCTAAATATACTTGATTCTCGTAATGTGGTTTGAATTTTAGCATGCCTCTGTTTGATAAACTAGTATCTAGGCAAAAGAGTTGAAAATTTTCATATTGTGCATGAAAATAATTTATAAAAGGAAACTTATGTATCATGATCATGGTATGTATTGATTATTTATTTAGGTGATATGTGTCCATATCTTATACAGAGAGAGTCATTTAGATTCTAGCTAACTCCACTATTTTGGGGAGTGCGGCAGTACCGCGCCTACCGTGCGGCAGTGCGGGGCTAGGCATGCGGCAGTGCCGCACTTTGAATCTCAATTGAGATTCAGCCCAAATGATTTTACTATGGGGCCCATTTATTCTTCCTCTTATCCCCAGGTCCACAGTAACTTCTTTCCCTCTCTCTCTCCCCCCGACGCTGACGCCCGCGCCGTCGCTTGGCCGCACGTTGCCGATCTCTGGCAGTGCCGCAACAGCTGTCAGCACTCCCTCAACATCACTGACGGCTGCTACTGCCCCTGACCCAAGCAGTTTCTTCCCTCTCCTCTCCATTCCTCGTTTGAGAAGATGGAGCACGGAGATAATGACCGAAGGGGGAAAAGGAAGATAAATGATCAAAGAGACAAGGATCCACCTCGTCGTGGTCGAGGGAGGTCAACGGCAGTAGGCAGTAGTGTAGCTCCAAGGGAACTTGGTGATAGGGGGAGGCGTGTGCAATACATTGAAGATGAGAAGAGGCTAGAGATGATAGGTAGTACCACTGATGCCATTCCTGACACCCCACATCATCTCTCTGAGTTTGATGATAGATACATGAGAGATTTTAAGGGTGAGATCATCATGAGACCTCCAGATGACTCCCGCCAGCATGCCGTTGTAACCTATTCTAAGAGTTGGAAGCTGGTAGAAGAGGCAAGGAGGATCAATCCCTATATAGTGCGCAAGGATTTGGGCATTGATTATAGATTCTGGAATGAGTTTTATTCCAACTTTTATGCCACTGCCATTCTTGTATCCAAGAAAACCAAGAATATCAAGATGCAGTATATTGATTGGGATGAGATGCAGGAGAAGGAGGAGCCTAAGTTTGACAAGGTAATCAAAATTTGTGACAGGTTCTAGCTTTCAGACATCTTGGGTTTCTAATATAACTGGAATGAGGAGGTTCTTGCATAGTTTCGTGCCACATACTTCTATGACCAGACCTCTGATGAGATTCACTTGATGACTGATGGTCGGCACTACCGAGTCGATTTTGTCATATTCGGCCGGATTCTTGGCTTTGGGGAGGAGCATAGAGGTTACAATTACATTCATGATGAGCCTCGAGCTAAGATCCGTGACATCAGTTAATGTGGAGAGATAGAAGGATTGCAGATGGCAAGAGGAGTGATCTACATAGCTTCTATTACATCCTCAACAACCTCATCAGGAATACCATCAACCTAAAGGATGGAGCAGCCTCAGACATTAATGGCTATGTGAGAAATATGTTGGCTAGATTTGCTCCAGGTGGGGACAGGTTCAATGTCCCTAGATTCATGTGGACTGAGTTGAGATTTGCAGTGGAGGATGGGAGGAGGGGTCTGCCCTATGCCCCTTACCTCATGTTCATGATTGAGAGGGTCACTAGACTTTGTTTTCCAAAGGATGGGATGCACACCGTCTACAAAATTGAGAAGACCTAGCCAGCTGCATCTACGTAGGTAGCAGGGAGCTCTCATGCTCATGTAGATATCTCTAAGTCTTCCCGCTCTAGGTCTCGCAGAGGAGGCAAGATGAAGAAGTTTGGCAAGTGGTTGAAGGCAATCTTCGGCAAGTGCACATATGTAGCTGACAGAGCGTATGAGACACAGCTTGAGCAGCGTCAGCAGCGTGGAAAGAACCTTCCACCACTTTCTCCTATTCCACCTCCTCCATAGTATGACCTTCTGAGTCTCTCCGACATAGATTCAGATGATGAGAATGATGATGATGATGAGGAGGAGCAGGGACGAGAAGTAGATTGGGATGAGACCATGGAGGGATACCGTCAGAGACAGGAGCCGAGGCGTTCCACTCGCTACACCGCCACTACTCATCGTCAGGGCTGTGCACGTATTGACTTCGATGACGATGATGGTGATGGTGGTGCCGGGACTGTTGCAGGAGGTGATGATATTGATTGGACAGACATCCAAGGAGATGACGAGTAGGTGTTGATATTTCTTCTTTTCTTCTCTTTTTGGTGCTTTATGCCAAAGGGGGAGAAAATTAGAAGGGTCAAAAATAGAGGGGTCAGGTCAATCAACTTTTCGATGCCACGGTCAGCAGTTGCGCTTCATGTCCTATTCGATGAGTGTTAGTCTTCGCTAGGTGGAAAGTTTGAGAGTCGCTCAAAACTCTAAATTGTGAAATAATGCTACTATTTGACTCTTTGTGTATCGAATATGGACATGTATCATTGTGTGGATTAGAAGTCATCTTATTATGCTAGGTTGTATATCTTTTTATCTGAGCTAGCAATGTGGTGTTTGACTCTGTCTTGCTCGTACAGTCAGGAGCGGCACTGCCGCATAGCAGCAAGCACATGTGTGCATAAACTGTCATTTGCATCACGTTTTACATACCTGACATAATGTGCAGCACCCCACAGAAGCATGGATGTAGGGGAAGCCCCATCACTTTCACTAAAATGTGAATCTTGGTTTCTTATGCCAATTTGAGAATTCAATTCTCTATTCACATACTTAGGGGGAGGCTCTACACCCATGGCTAGAAAGTCTCAGTATTTATTTCATATCTATTGTAAGATCTAATTGGGTTGTCATCAATCACCAACAAGGAGGAGATTGAAAGTGCAATCAAGCCTTAATTATGGGGTTTGGTGATAATGACCACACAATCAGAGAACTAATGAGATTTATCGAGATGACAAGCATGGTATTTTTATTCGAGGATGCTACACGAAACGGAGGAGCCCCCAATTATATATGTAGATGGTTTCAAACTCAAAGGAGGTTTAAATTCTTTTATATATTAAATTTGAGTATAGGAAAAGCCGCACTATAAAGGGGACACAATGCTTAAGCTAATATGTGCTACCAAGTGCTCAAACAACCACAATTATCCTCAGATTCACAACCAAGACAGTCTACACTTCACTATTACTCTTGTTGTCTTGCGTGGTGCGAGCTCCGACTCGCCCGACCCCTTGGGTGCGAGCTCTGACTCGCCCGACCCCTTGGGCACGGGCTCCGGTTCGCCCGACCCTTTGGTCGTGGGCTCCCTCTCGCCTGACCTCAAGGTCGCAGGCTCTGGCTCGCCCGACCCTTTGGTTGTGGGCTCCATCTCGCTCGACCTCAAGGTCACGGGCTCCGTCTTGCCCGACCCCAACGTTACGGGCTCTGGCTCGCCCGACCTCAAGGTCGCGTGCTCCGTCTCCCCCGATCCCTTGGGTGCAGTGACCGTTGGGGGCTGGGAGGTATATATATCTTTCCCTTTCCTCGCCAACGGCTATCTGCTATATAAAATGACCGTTGGGGCTGGGTGTATATATATCTTTCCCCTTCCTTCCCAACGGTAACCAACCCTGCTCTCTTCTTCCTCACTTCAGCACGTCCAAAACAGAGCAGGAGCTCTCTCTTTCTCACTCCATTATTGACCTAAAGCCCTTAAGCAAATCCATTGATTTCCCAATCAATCCTTGAAGGAAAAGAATCCAAACTTGATTAGAGAGCAACTCCATTGATTCCCAAATTCTAAAGAGCAGGCGGTTGTGTTTGTAACTCTCGGAGCTTGGCTCCTAGCCGGCTAGAGTGTCGCCCGTGAAGCTTGCCAACCTGTGTGGCAGCCCCAGGAGGTTTGTAACCATCTCTTGAAGCTAGTAAACTCACCCCTCATCTTAAGAGTTAAGTCTCTTGACTTGAAAACGAGGAAGGACTGGAAAGCTCTAAGCCTTAGTGGCTAACCTCAACAACGTGGAGGTAGGCAAGCCTTGGTGGTGAGCCGAACCACGAGATAAATCATTGTGTCACTTGTGCTTGACTTACATTACTTGTATGACACATTGTTGTTGAGGTGATTTCTAGGATTGAGGCCGATCTACTTGTGTGCGGCGCGCTCGCGAGCGTGAGGTCGGTCGACAGTGCCACGGCTATCGCCGGGGCGTCCGGGGGAGTGGCGGCCATGGGTAACCCGGCCGCGGCCGCCATCACCCACGTGCTCCACAACAAGTAGGAGTTCCTCGCCACCCGGCGTCGAAGACCTCTCGTGCTCTCTATCGGCGCTGGTGCCTCAGCCGCCGCCACCGTGTAACGGGTGGAGCACGCCTATGCCCGCACGTTCTCTGTCGCCGCGGGAGCTGGCGTGCGTGACCGCCGAGGGCGTCGCGGACATGGTGGACGAGTCCGTGGCCATGGCGTTCGGGCACGCGTGTGGAAGCAACTACGTGCGCATCCAGGCCAGCAAGGTGCCGGCGGCCCACCAAGCGGCCGTGGCCGCCGAAGCGATGCTAGCGCAGCGGAACGTGGAATCGGTGCTGTTCGCTGGCGGAGGCTGTCGGAGCGGACCAACGCCGAGAAGGTGGACGCGCGATGGCCGCGGAGCTGGTCAAGGAGCAGGAGCGGCGGGGCGCAGCCCGCTTCGAACGTGGCCATCAAACAGGTCGGCACGCGCGCGCCTGTCGTCGGCGACCACTGCCGTCGCCGGGCACGCGACGGCGGCCAGGACGGCGTCGACGATGCCGTCGCCCGGCCATGGGAGTCGCGCAGATAGTTGGCCGGGTTGATTTAGGCCGTAATTAAAGATTTAACGTGGTGAGGATCTTGTCTTGTGTACATGCATATATGCAATGCAAAGGCTAGGAGCGGGGTGTGTTATTTTTGTTATTTGCAAGGAGGAGGCACACGCAGTTGGAGACGACCATGCACGAACCCGGCCAACTGGCCAACTCCTCCACTGTGTCGCTTTGTGCACTCGTAGTCCGCATGCAAGATTACATGTTCCCCAACTCCGATCCAATGATCACACACCGCACCCGGATATGTCGGAGCATTCTTGTCGCTCGGCTGAGCCTGAGCTCAGCTCCAATAATTCCAGTGGGTGGGTGCTTGTCATGATTTCCCACTCATAGCTAGCATGCATGATCAGCCTCATGCAAAGCTACGCTACGCAGCAGTGGACTTGGCCGGTTGGGAGATGGGTTCGTGGAATCGTGGTCCTCTCATCACGCGGGCGCGCGGTGGCGCCTCCACTGTGGTCGCCGCCGCTAGCTGAGCGGCACTTGCTGGTTGGCGCCGGCAGGACACGCGTTGCCCAGCTGATTCGGCAGAGCCTCACGGCGCAAATCACGGGCCAAAGGAATATGGTCCCGCGCTGCATTGCACCCAGCGTCTTCCGTCCAGGTCCACTTCCACACCAATGGACTCATCCGGCCATCTATGTCCGTGCGCGCGCGTTTTGAATTTTTGATCAAACCAAAAGTCTTTGCTACGCAAGGCTCCAGCTGAGTAGATGTAGGAGTCAGCTAACCTCAGCAATGTATGAGTTTTTGAACGAATGTTTAATTGACGTCAACTCCTGCTACTACTGGCGCCCCCAAGCTGTGATCTACAAGCTGAGAAGGCTGTTGATTCACTTACTTTGTCTCCTGATCTTGCCTCTGGGGGCTTGTTACCCTTGCTTGTACATAAACATTTTTTTTTATCCCTATCATAATTGAAAGACAGAGCTCCTGCTATTGCTTTAAAAAAACATTTCTTCTTTTATAGTAGACGTAGATACAATTTACAAACTATACTTTTCTCCTTTTGATTTTTTTTAAATATTCGTGACAGAGTTCGACTTCTTCAAGTGAAGAAAGAACCAGTGTGGGGAAAAAAATGCTTGCGCTCATCTGTCCATATACTAACAAACTGGGACAAATGCTAGGTTGGATTTGACCCATACTTGTTGTTAAGCGACAATGTTACTATAATTCAAACAGCATCATGCCTTATGATGTTTGCTAATTAACGTAGGTTGCGTGGATATAGGTCATCGGTTGTGTTATTTTGTACTAACGATTTTCTGATAATTGAGCCTGCGACGACACTTCCCTCCCTTAAAGTTGACGTGAGCACATTTGCTATTATGCTCACATTATTCTGTCCAACAACTGACAAATCTTTGGCGTGCACGTGCGTGCATTTCAGTGCTAGCTGATTGGAAACAAATAAATGATGTTCGGATGCCGTCTGAGTAATGATTATTTTCAGTTGTTTGAGAAGAACGAACGATGTTGAAGAGATTACACCAAGGATCAAACTCGATCGAAGAACACGCTAGAATGCTGATTCTGCCTTTTTCTTGGTTCTTGTACCAATTGAGCTGGCGCAATGCGCTCTAAGAAATTCAAATCCAATTTCTATCCGCAGTGCGTTCTAAGAAATTCATACCAAATTGGGGCTCCAACTAGTACCTGACATTCGCCATTTTTTAACAAAAAAATGGTACGTGTGCGAGAATAAGTTACTTATGGATAGATAGAGAGCAAAGTACTTACCACATGGCGGCGAAATGCATGACTACGCAATTACCAGATCACCGGGACACCAATTAATTAAGCCAAAAGAATGAAGGGACACGAAGCACTAGTGTTTGACCACCATACACCGTTACATAATAGCACTTCACTGTCGGCCTCATCACTGCCAAAATTAGGAGAACCGGCAGTGTTCACCCTTCACTGCCGGTTCTTTGCTCTGAAAACTAGAAATTGATTTGGGATATGACCGAACCGGTAGTGATGACAACTATCACTGTCGGTTTGTGTCTCTAACCGTCAGTGGCTTGATGGCTACATATTACTGTCGGTTCAAACCAAGAGCCGACAGTGATCGGACTTTATCACTGTCGGTTCTATCCATGAACCGACGGTGATAAGCCTACAACACAAAAAAACTGCAGCCGTCCTCTTCTTCCTCCTCTCTTCCATCCCGAGAACAGAAGCGCGCGTTTGGGCCCTTCCCTTCATTGTTGCGGCTGCTCTTCACCATGAAAGTAGCGCTTGGATTTTGAAAAATGGCTTGATCTTTCTGCTTTAAGGTTAGTAACAAACATCCACTCCTTTGATTTTGTTGCTTAATTAGCTTCGTTTTGATGGCTACATTGCTTGATTCTTATTCTAGTTCTTTCTCCATTCTAGAGAGCACTTTTCCAATTGGACATTTGTGCAAGGCTCAAATTGTGGTGAATCCATCGTCCTAAAGGTTGGTGTCTATGAACATATTTAAATTTCTAACTAATTATTCCATGGTGGTCTAGATGATCATTGTTAGTATGTGATGCTATAATTAGTTCTTAGAAGTAGAGTAGATTCTTTTACAATTTGTTGAGAAAATTAATCTATGTGTCACGTAACAACGTATTGTTTGGAGCTACATTGTTGTTCATGATCATGTCTCCAATTTTAGACTTATTTTTAAAATTAGTGTCTCCATTTTTATGTGGCATGGAGTAAAATAATTATTCTTCATTATTGTGCAATAATTTTTTATGGGGCTGTGTTTTTTAATTTATATGGGCATTGTTTGGAGCTACATTATTGTTCATGATCATGTCTCCAATTTTAGTCTTTTTTAAAATAAGTGTCTCCATTTTTATGTGGCATGGAGTAGAATAGTTGTTCTTCATTATTATGTAATAATTGTTTTTTTACTATGATTTTCAATTTACAGGGCTGGGACTACCAATTTCAATTTTTCAATAATTAGTGTACAATAATGTTTTCCAAAAAATGGTACTTTCGAGCTACAATTGTTGTTCATGAAGCTCGATTTCTTATTAATTCTTTGTAATTAATGTCTCAATATTTTTTTTGTGCAGAGATGGATCGAGAGTAGATGCATCTGTCCCGAACGGACAAGCGGTACATGCATGGCGTCAGCCAGTTTATCACCGATGCCAAAGCCCATGTTGGGAATAGGAACCCTGTCTTCTGCCCATGCAAAGATTGCAAGAATTATAGGAACTTTCGTCAAATTGAATCTATACGATCGTACTTGATTATCAGGGGTTCATGCCAAACTATACGATATGGACTATGCATGGCGAGGTTGGTGTGAATGTTCCGCAGGAAAACGATGAATCTTTTCGACCAGGTTAGAAGCAATCATAGCACCTGGCCAGTGACGCTCTGTATATACAACCTTCCACCTTAGGTCTATATGAAGCGGTCGTTCATCCAGTTGCCACTACTGATCCGAGGGCCAAGACAACCTAGGAATGACATTTTCATCCAGTTGCCACTACTGATCCGAGGGCCAAGACAACCTAGGAATGACATCGATGTGTTTCTGGAACCAATGATCGATGAACTACTGGAGATGTTTGAAAATGGTGTGCCGGATGTTTGAGACGAGTACAAGAAAAAACATGTCACGATCAAGGAAGTACTTATCGCTAACCCTGGGCAAAAATAACCGAGAACCGAGAATCGAACTGAAATAACCGAAACCGAATTAACCGAAACCAAAAATTTCGGTTCCTAGTTCGGTTCCTAATTCTCAGGAACTAAAATAATGTCGGGTAATTCAGTTTCAGACCTCGGTTAACCGAACAAAACCGAAGAACCGAATCTGTACATATTGGCCCAATAGCAAAAGAACCGAACTGTATGGCTGATGTAATCTATGGCTCGGTTTTCATTTTTTTCCCTTTTCTTCCCTTCTGTTTCGCTAATGTAATGTATGGCTCGGTTAGTTCGGTTCTAACCGAAACCAAACTGAACTAACCGAGACCGAATTTCCTCAGTTCCAAGATTCCTAGCTAAACGATCGGTTCTAGTTTTATGCTAACCGAATTTTATAAAGAACCGAGGAACCGAACCGATCAGTTTCGGTTAACCGAATGCCCAGGGTTACTTATCGCTCATCGGCCACCGACACCTGCCACGTCGAGGTTTGTTGTCCGTAGAGAAGACAAAAGGCTATATTGTATGTGTCGAGTGCTTGGACGACACCGATGCGGTAAATTTACCAAATAACTCAAAGATAGTTTATATAGGACACCATAGGTTCCAACCTAAGGATCACCCTTACCGTAGGAACAGAAAAGATTTCAACGGTACTATTGAGAAACGCTTAGCTCCAAAATATCGAGACGGGCATGTGATACTTTGAGAACTCAACAAACTGGAGGTTATCCTTGGGAAGGGGACAATGCAGTAGCAGCGCCAGATGGGAGCGTTTGGAAGAAAAAATCGGTTTTCTAGAAACTACCTTACTGGTCATTTTTGAGTGTACGCCACTGTCTTGATCCCATACACATCACTAAAAACGTGTGCGCTAACACGCTTAACACCTTGATGGACACCGGGGGGACATCGAAGGATTCACTAGCCACACGCCTGGACATGCAACACAAGGAATCAGGAAGGAGCTGCATCCCATGGAGCTAGAGAATGACCAGTTCGAACTTCCGGTTGCGTCATAAACATTGAAGAAGGAAGAAAAGCGTAAGCTTATTTCTTTCTTCAATGAACTCAAAGTTCCGACGGGCTACTGTGCGAACCCGAAGAGGCTAGTGAACATGAGAGAACTCAAGTTCAACTATGGCCCTATGAAGGCCCATGACTATCATGTCATTATGACTCAGCTGCTCCCTATCGCCCTTCGTGGTATCCTCCCCCCAAAGGTCTACGCCCCAATCATAAAGCTGTGCTCGTTCTTCAACGCGATCTCAAAAAAGGTCATTGATGTGTCCACGCTAGAGCAGCTGCAGCAGGACATAGCCAAAACTCTTGTTAGGCTTGAGATGCATTTCTCACCGACTTACTTTAATATCTCATTGCATCTGCTTATTCATCTTGTTGATCAAATTAGAGCCCTTGGCCCAATGTACCTGCATCAGATGTTCCCTTTCGAAAGATCGATGGAAGTTCTCAGGAGGTATGTAACAGATTCAGGCCAGAAGCGTACATGATTGAAGGATAGTCAACGGAGGAGGCCATTGAGTTCTGCACATATTATCTGGACATCAAAAGGGTCAGAGTTCTAGAATCTCGTTACGAGGAAAGACTACGTGGCAAAAGAACGATAGGGGAGAAATCTATTATAGTAGACGACCCTATTTTTTTCAGACAGGCATAGTTCGCTGTTCTCCAGCAAGCCGAGGGTGTGATGCCATACATTGACGAGCATAGGCAATCGCTGCAAACTCTATATCCGAGCAGGTCACAGGCTTGGCTGGATAAAAAACATAAGGAGGAATTTGTCAACTGGTTGCAACGCCGCTTGCTTGGAATAAAGTTGGATAATCAACTGGATGTCTTAGCCAAGGGACCTTCGAGTACATATCTTAAGTACCAATGGTATGAGATCAATGGATTCACATTTTAAACAAAAAAGCAAGATGGAAAGAGACATACCAAAATTATGGTGTTCGTTTTGATGCTCACGATGAAAACGACAACATGCATGCGACATACTATTGTTTCATAGATGAGATATAGGAGCTAGCCTACGATCCATTGAAGACAGCTCTTTTTCGCTGCCAGTGGGTCCGGCTCGAGGAAATCATCACTGACAGCGAAGGGTTCACTACCGTTGATCTCACTAAGACCGCATACAGAGACGACCCATTCGTCCTTGCAAGAGATGTTATGCAAGTCTTCTATGCAAGGGACAGCAAGACAAAAGGAAGGCTAAAAGTAGTCCTAGAAGGGAAAAGAAAGATTGTCGGTGTCGATGGAGTGACGGACAAAGAAGACTATAGGGGCTATCAGGAAATGCCTCCATTCGGGTCGAACGTACCCCTACCTATCCTTCAAGAGGGTGACGAACCTGCTTACGTACGACTCGATCATAATGAGGCCCTCATTGTTGATGCACCTAAAGATAGTTAGATTATTGTTAACTATATAATCATTATGCAGACGTTGCATCAGTAATTCGCACTGAATATCTAATTTATATTTTGTGCGCATCTCTATAATTTAATTATTGACTATGTAATCAAATATTGAGATGATGTTCACAAACACTATTATTTGATAATTATAGACCAGTAATTAATTATTATAGAATTAAATAATCAAGACACAAATTTTTGTGTTATTTTAGAATATAAACTAACTACATTATTTCTATTAATAAATAAATAAAGAAAAGCAAACAAACCAAACTCCCTATCCTAGCTCAGCGGTAAAGGCCATGCACTCTGTACTCTGAGACCCACGCTAGAATCCCAGGCGGGCCAAACTTTTTTGATTTTGCATTTATTATTTAGTAGTGCATTACCACGGAATAAAAGAAAAAAATAAAACCAATCTAACCGAACTCCCTATCCTAGCTCAGCGGTTAAGGCCGCGCACTCTCGACCCTGCGACCCACGCTCGAATCTCAGGCGGGCCAAACTTTTTTTATTTTTCATTTATTATGTAGTAGTAGTGCGTTACGACGGGATAAAAGAAAAAGAACAACTAATTCTAATGTAATCCCTATTCTAGCGTAGTGGTTAAGGCTCCAAACTAAGAACCCTGAGACCTGGGTTTGAATCCTAGGCTCGAGATTTTTTTATATTTTTTATAAAAAACCTACGATGGCAGGCAGCCCAGCTGCTGGGTGTCAGCATGGAAGGGCCTATCACTGTCGGTTTTAGTTTAAAACTCGACAGTGATAGAAGCTATTACTGTCAGTTCCAAGAACCGGCACAGAAGGCAACCTTCACTGTCGATTTTTAAACTAAAACCGATAGTGATGTCTAGATGCTCCTCACATGCCAACAGTGCTCCCACTGACCACAACAGTAGGAACACTGCTCCCACCTACTCCGACAACTTTGGTTCAGAAACAAAAATGTACCACGACTGCTAGCCCCTATAAAATGGAGACTTTTCCCTAGGTGCCATTATAAAAAATCGCAATCCCCTGTGTGCCCCTAGAAAAATTCAGCGGTCTTTAGCGTCACTACTCCAACTTTTTCGGGTCCTCCATGCCACTTCCGTCAGTTCAGGCTCTAACGCCGTCAAACTGCAGGTGTGAAAAGACAAAAATGCCCTTAAGTTCAAATATGTTATTAATTTTTTTAAGCATCTTAACGACTTTAAATGAAAAAACTCAAAACTAAAAAGTTGTAGATCTCGTCGAGATCTATAATTTTCATATAAAAATTATTTTCATTTAATTCCACAAAAAAATATGATTTGATATGATTAATATATCTTAGAAAAATCATCATATTTTTTTTGCAGAATTAAATGAAAATAAATTTTATATGAAAATTATAGATCTCGACGAGATCTACAACTTTCTAATTTTGAGTTTTTTCATTTGAAGTCGTTAAGATGCTCAAAAAAAATTAATAACATATTTGAACTGAAGGGCATTTTCGTCTTTTCACATCTGTAGTTTGACGGCATTAGAGCCTGAACTGACGGAAGTGGCATGGAGGACCCGAAAAAGTTGGAGTAGTGGTGCTGAAGACCGATGAATTTTTTCAGGGGCACACAAGGGATTACGATCTTTTATAATGGCACACAGAGAAAAGTCTCTATAAAATGGCCCTCGGCTAGGAGCTAGCCTCTCCATGTATGTTGGTTTCAGCCAGGCTTTATCAGCCATGATATAGTATTTTTCTCTCACAACAAACCACAGATATCGTTATGCGTCGTAGTCCACCAAAATGGTGCGCACAAGAGGTACTAGAAGAATGCTACTGAACATAGAGCAACACCGAAGATTAGAGATGCCACGAGGTTCATAGAGCCATCCGCTACGGTGCGCATCTAGAAAAAGGCCATGTACAGACAAGGCGGATTCATCGATGCCACCTTGTCATCTCCAACTAGTATAGCTCGTAGACCACCTCGGTGCTGCTGTTTGACCCTAGTTGGTGCCAGAAGAATGCTACTGAGGTGGTTACATTATAATGTGTTGATACACATTGATTGTAACATTGACCTGTACGCAAATAGGTCTTTATTATCGTATATGGAATTTTAGTGTAAGGTCTTTGTTATCGTTTATGTAATTTATTTCTAATATTTTTGTTATTTTTTGATATATTTCATTACTATCTAAATAAATATATCATTGTTGTTAAAACTTTCCCACTATAATATCTGAATAAATATATCCTTTACATATATGCACCTTCGCTGTCGGTTCTACTTACAAACCGATAGTGATATTTACTTTCACTGTCGTTTCTATTTAAAAATTAGCAGTGATATTAACTTTCACTGTCGGTTCTACTTAAAAACCGGCGGTGATGTCCATGCCCCCCTATATAAAAAAAATCGTCGGCCACATACATCGATCCCACCCACTTATGAACTCTCACAGTCTCATTTCTCACGTTTCACTCTCACTTCTCAAGAAATCCACTCTCTTTCTACGTGATTTGGTCATGGCTCCTACATTTTTCAATGGTTTTGATATGTTGTCTTCTCCAATATTCTATCTATATTCATTTGATCTATATTTATATTCATGTTTCTTTGCATTCTACATTTATATATATTCTTATTCCTTGCATTCGATCTATATTTAATTATGTTGCCACATTTTATGAAGAAGACTACAGGGGCTATCAAGAAATGCCTCTATTCGGGGTGAACGTACCCCTACCTATCCTTCAAGAGGGTGACAAATCTGCTTACATACGGCTTGATCACAATGAGGCCCTCATTGTTGATGCACCTAAAGATAGTTAGATTAGTGTTAACTATGTAATCATTATTCGGACATTGTTCACCAACTATGTAATCTAATTTATATTTTGTGCGTTTCTCTAAAATTAAATAATTGACTATGTAATTAAATATTGAGATGATATTCAAAAACACTATTATTTGATAATTATAGACCATTAATTAATTATCATATAATTAAATAACCGAGACACAAATATTTGTATTATTTTACAATAAATTATATGTATTTACATGCACTAAACAGATAAAAGAAAAAACATAACCTAAACTAACGTAATCCCTAATGCTAGCGCAGCGGTTAAGGCCCTATAATCTGGAACTCGAATTAATTAACTCCCGTTCAGAGGATAAAACAAAAAAGAAAACGTACCTTGACGTACTCCCTATCATAGCGCAGCGGTAAAAGCCAGCTACTGTGAAGCCCACGCCCTTGGTTCGAATCCTAGGTGCAGCAAACTTTTTTTTTATATTTTTACAGAATTAAATGAACCTCAACTTAAACTATAAAAATGATAACAAAATGTTTTCTAACGTAAATCCTCCTTTAACGCAGCGGTTAAGCCACTAATCCCTCTTTCTCGCTCCCACGGTTCAAAACCCAGACGGGACAAAAAATTTTATTTTTTTTTTATCCAAAGCCCGCGCCAGTGGCTCTAATTTCAAAAAAATAAAAGCTAAGCGCCTGCGGCAGCGGCAGCTGTTTACCAGGCCTATCACTGTCGATTTTTTCATAAAAACCGACAGTGATACATGGAATCACTGCCGGTTCTAAAAACCAGTACTAATGACCCCTATCACTGTCAATTTTTTATCAAAACCGACAGTGATAAGAATATTCCCTCCATGGGCCAGCAGTGCTCCCGCTGATCACCACAGTAGGATCACTTTTCCCACCTACCATGACAGCTAGCCTATAAAATGGTGCCCTGCTAGAGAGCCTTTCCATGGCTTGTTGGTTTCAGTCAGGGCTTATCAGCTATGATACAGTGTTTTCCTCTCACAACAAACCAGCACCAGCTGGGCTTATCAGTCCAGAAACTAACCAGCGAATAGGTTGTTTGTTTGTTTGTTGTTTATTTCTCTAGATCTTTCTCTGCTTGCTAGTTTCCACATACATGGCCACTCTGTGAGAGAAAGCCCTCCACGTACAGATATCGTTATGCGTCGTAGTCCACCAAAATGGTGCACACAAGAGGTACTAGAAGAATGCTAATGAAGATAGAGCAACGCAGAAGATTGGAGACACGGCGAGGTTCATAGAGCCATCCGCTATGGTACGCTTTGGACTGTACCGAGAAAAAGGTCATGTACAACAGAGGCATGGATTCATCAATGCCACCTTGTCATCTCCAACTAGTATAGCTCGTAGACCATCTCGGCGTTGCTGTTTGACCCTAGTTGGTGCTAGAAGAATGCTACTGAGGTGGTTAAATTATAATGTGTTGATACATATTGATTGTAACAATGACCTATACGTAAATAGGTCTTTGTTATCGTATATGTAATTTATTTCTAATATTTTTGTTATTTTTTGATGTATTTCTGTACTCTATCTAAATAAATATATCGTTGTTGTTAAAACTTTCCCACAGTCCTTTACATATATGCACCTTCACTGTCGGTTCTATTTAAAAACCAGCAGTGATATTCACTTTCACTGTCGGTTGTAACTGAAAACCGACAGTGATGTCCATGCCCCCCTATATAAAACAAACCGTCGGCCACAAACATCGATCCCACCCACCTACGAACTCTCATAGTCTCATTTCTCACGTTTCACTCTCACTTCTCAAAAAATCCACTCTCTCTCTACGTGATTTGGTCATGGCTCCTGCATTTTTCATTGGTATTGATATGTTGTCTTCTCCAATATTCTATCTATATTCATTTGATCTATATTTATATTCATGTTTCTTTGCATTCTATATTTATATATATTCTTATTCCTTGCATTCGATCTATATTTAATTATGTTGCCACATTTTACTTGGAAGAATTTTTTGTGCATATATTTTATGTTCATATTTTTTTGCATTTTATCGATCAGGTGGTATGAACAACGGACCTTCCCTACCACAAGAACCAGGTTTCCACCCTGCCGATGAGCCATTCCCTCCTAATGTGGTCATTCCGTGATTCCCTGTTCTAGTTATTGTATGAAATATTTTCCAACATCTTTTGTTTTTCGATGCTAACAAATAAGTGTAATTAGTTTAATATCATTGTTGCATACATATATGTCGTAGACAATATCCCCAATAGATTGGCCGCGAACAGCACTTAACTGGTTCTTTTTCTCAGACATCGTTGAGAACACGGGGCATCTAATACAAGTGGTCGGCTATAGACGTGTGAACTCAGTTTTTCCATCCCTTCGAGGGGTGCAAATCGTTGAAACCATATCCACAAGACGGGAAGACAGATCCTGGACGTGATAAGTGCCCAATTTAGTGCCGTGCGCTTCTGTTTAGTGGCACTTCGATGTGTTTGCTATGATGTGTCTAATTTCTCGCACTTCAAGGCACTTGCTTTGAATGCTGGTGATATCCACATCCCGCAAGCAAGCGAATGGTTTGCGAGCTACAACCAGCGGATGTGGTAAAATGGTCACTTATACCTGAGTCGTGGTTATTTATTGTTTATTATTATAATAACATTTTATCCGCATGCAGATTGCGCTCCAAGACCTTACCTATGCTGCATGTGGCTTGTGGGCCGTTCTAGACCAAGCTACGGAGCAACTTAGGTACGATTAGGACTTCTGCAATAGAAACCTTGGCCAGCTCACTATAGAAGGACGCCAGTACTGCATAAGGATTACTAATAGGGGCAATGGTCATTTAGTAGGTTACATCTATGGTCGACCATTCTTTCGGTATTATGAGGCACGAGAGAGTGCACTCATACGGACATTGACCTTCATCGATACAAGTAGATACATAATCCGTGACATCAATTACCATATATGGCTACAGAGGCATATTAGTGTGCGTGGCCTGAGTGATCCCGACAGTGATTTCGATAGTAATTAATGTTTATTTAGCTAGGTTTGCAAGGTTGTAGTTTAATTGGCTTCTAATTTTAATTTGTACGGCTTGTGTGTTTAATTATTGTCATGCATGTAATTCGTGTAACATTTGTTGGGCAACTAGAAATATACATTTCGGTGTCGCATTGGTCTCAAAATTATTCTTAGGCTTGCACGTGACACAGGTGAAGGAAACACCAAGTTTGGGATTTTCCGGTGATGGTTTGCTACTTTATGAGGTTTAATTGAATTTCCGCACGACGACACCGATTAATTATAGGTTGAACTGAGTCTACCCATAAAAAGATCTAGAATGGTGCCAAACTGTTACACAGGCTCTAATGTGCCCTAGGGAAAAGAAATTTATGGAGGTCGATGAAAAAATCTATTGGGTCCAAGATGTAATTCACCCTCTTTTGTCTTATTCAGCATAGAGAAAAATATATTAATAAAAAACGATCAGAAAAATCTAAGATCTTGTGTGGGGCCTTAATTTGGGTATACATACTTGCCAAAAACCTTTCAAGCCATTTCAACATAGGCGGAGTATATAGGCTTCAAAGAGGTACATGAGCACTTTCATCAAACTATGACTATACACATAGGTTATCAAGGTTTATATGGTTCATATGCATTCCAGTGTTGTATTGGTCTCAAACTTTTTCTTAGGCTTTCACATACCACGAGTGAAGGAAACACCAAGTTTAGAATTTTTCAGAGATGGTTTGATACTTTCTGAAGTTTAATTGAATTTCCACGCGACGTCACCGATTAATTATAAGTTGAACGAAGTCTACAAACGAAAAGATTTAGAATGGTGCCAAACTTTTACATAGAATCTCATGTGCCCTAGGGATAAGAATTTTGTGGAGGTCGATGAAAAAAATCTATTGTGTCCAAGATGTAATTCACCCTCTTTTGTCTTATTCAGCGCAGAGAAAAATATAATAAATAAAAAATGATCAAAAAATCTAAGATCTTGTGTGGGGCCTTAATTTGGGTATACATGCTTCCCAAAAAAATTCAAGCCATTTCGACATAGCCAGAGTATACATGCTTCACAGAGGTCCATGAGCCCCTTTCAATGAACCATGACTATACACATGGGTTATTAAGGTTTCTTTGGTTCATGTGCATTCCGGTGTCGTACTAGTCTCAAACTTTTTCTTAGGCTTGTACATGCCACGGGTGAAGAAAACACCAAGTTTGGGATTTTTCGGAGATGGTTTGCTACTTTCTGAGGTTTAATTGAATTTCTGCGCGACGTCATCGATTAATTATAGGTTGAACGGAGTCTACCCACGAAAAGATCTAGAATGGTGCTAAACTTTTACACATACTCTCATGTGCCCTAGGGATAAGGATTTTGTGGAGGTCGATGAAAAAATCTATTGGATCCAAGATGAAATTCACCCTTTTTGTCTCATTCAGGACACAGAAAAATATAATAAATAAAAAACCAATCAAAAAAACCTAAGATCCTGTGTGGCATCTTATTTTGGGTGTATATGCTTGCCAAAAAAAATTAAGCCATTTTGACACAGGAATACACACGCTTCTATTTATTTAGTATATAAAAGGAATTTTTTATATATATAAACATCACTGTCGGTTTAAAAAAACTGGCAGTGATAAGACGAAACCGACAGTGATGCTAGTTATCACTGTCGGTTCATTTTGAAAATCGGCAGTAATTTATAAAAAAATTGTGCCAGCCCTCGGGTTCAAGCTCGGGTCTTGAGGAGCAGAGTTCTGAGTCTTAACCGCTGCACTAGTATAGGAGGTGTGTCAAGGCTAATTTTATTTTTTCTTGTTGACCTTTTAGAGCACTTAATAATTTATAAAATGAAACCAAAAAATGGGGCCGCCTGGAACTCGAACACGGGTCTCGAGGGCTATATTGCGCGGTCTTAACCATTGAGCCAGACGGTGGATTTCAAAAGAAAGGGAAAAGATATGTTACTTAACCCTTAACCGCTACACCCCCATCACTATCGGCTCTAGGAATGGCCCGGCAGTGATGTTGCCTCATCACTGTCGGTTTAGACCTTACAATCGGCAGTGATGAACCATTAGGATAAAAGCAAGACGCGGGGTGAAATTTTCCAAAGTCATTTCAACCCCACGCCAACCCCTCCCCCCGCGCCGCTAGAGCACCACCCCGCGCCGATGGGCACCACCGCCCCCCGCGCACCTGTCCTCCGCCCCCTGCGCCATCGTTTCTAGCCCCGCGCTCCTTTTCTTCGACACCGACGCCCGTGCATCTCCTCGATACGTCCCCGTTAGTCCCGCGCCAGCGCCCATGACGCCGTCCACCGCCCCACACCGGAGCACCACGCCGTCCGTGCCCTCGTTCCTCATCCACAACACCGGCCGTGCCCTCCTCCTCCACGCCTGCACTCCCACCACCGAGGCCTTCAGGAGCGCGTGGACAGCTGCTTCCCCACCCCCCACGGTGAGTGTGTGGCTCACTGCCCGCTATGTGTTTGATGAAATGCCCCACGGTGAGTGCGTGACGGCGGCGGCCATAATTTGGTAGGTCCTCTCCTGCATTGACTCGTGATCCGTGTGGCATTTGGCGTGTTGGGGCCAATGGGACTTTAGAGGTGGGCATTGGGAGGTTTTCAAGGCAAAATGATAGTATCATGGTTTACTAGTGTGAAACTAAGCATGCCGATGTGATCTGTTTATCTATACCGCTGACCTCAGTGTACATCATCCTAATTTTGGCAATGTCACTCTCAGTGTTGTTTTTAGTTAGCTCTGTTCAGTTTGTTAGTAATGAGCTACTGAACGAGCACTGCAGCTGTAGCTAGTGGTGTAGCGACTGTAACCTGTTTGTAGTTGAAGTAAATTTGGATGGATTAGAAAAGTTTGAGTTTAGAATGGTAGGGGCCAAAAAATGCTTAGAAAGTCCTATAAAGTATGGGAATGTCAATCCTGTATAAAATTATATGGAAGCTTGATCAATACCTTTACGCCTGCTTTGCTAGTATTAAATTTTTTGAGAGCCAACTTATGAGAAGAACTGCAGTTACTTAGTGGGGAAAACGTTAGGCCAATCCATTGTAGGAGTACTAGCAAAAGTACCTAATGTGGTTAAACTCTGTACATTCATTGTCATATACTTATAATCATGTTGTATAATTTATCATTCAGATATGAGGGTTCAATAAGATGGCATAATTACTCTGCACATAAACGCCGTTCTTATTGTGGTATTGCAATGTTTAAGAGTGCCAGTTTTTGCTTGGCAACTTAACTTGATGGCATGATCTAGCCTTTAGGAAGCAACTGTTTAAATTGGCCATGTTAAGTGGTATATGCTTGGTATTTGGTAACTCCACTTTTAGTGTGATATTTTCTGGAATTATGGTAGCATGGTCCACTCCATGGTTCCTATATAATTTTGGTATTGTGCATCAATATACACCCTATAAAGGCTTGTAATTAGAATGAGCTTAACCAGATGTTTGGTATCTGCATTTATACTTGCATTTAGTAGCCTGCCGTGATTGCATTGTTAGAAATCATACTTAATCATATTGGTGAGTGAATCATTATTGGTCATATATGATCTCTGATTTTTTGAATGGTTGCTAACTTGCTATGACAGTTGCCCCTTATGTTCATGAATCATGTTCTATGTTGAATGTTGGCATTTTAAACAACTGTTTTAACTTTTTAGATGAGAAAGTCTTTGTTGCAACAACAACAACAATAACAAGAAAGCCTTTAAGTCCCAAACAAGTTGAGGTAGGCCAGAGTTGAAACCCAGCAGAAGCAATCAAGGTCCAGGCACGTGACTAGCTGTTTTCCAAGCACTCCTATCTAAGGCTAAGTCTTTGGGTATATTCCTTCCTTTCAAGTCTCCTTTTATTGCCTCCACCCAAGTCAACTTCGGTCTTCCTCTGCCTCTCTTCATGTTACTATCCTAGCTTAGGATTTCACTATGCACCGGTGCCTCTGGAGGTCTTCATTGGACATGTCCAAATCATCTGTTAGAATCATGAAGAACAATCTAATTTGTTAGATGCGGCAAGTACCTCCTCTCACAATGTTAGAATCATGAAGAACAATTTAATTTGTTAGGATTCCACTACGCACCAGTGTTGGACAAGCTTTTTCATGCTAAAATCATGAAGAACAATTTAATTTGTTAGATGCTGCAAGTACCTCCTCTCACAATGTAGCTTGCTCCATGCCTCTTTATCTAGATAATATTTGCTCATTAGCTGTATGTGAACTTAATATTCTGATACATCATGTTTGAATGACAACCTAATTTACTTAAATGTATAGGCAACCATGACATGGTATGTAGTGCATGTTGGTCATGTGCCTGGGATTTATTGAACTTGGAAAGATTGCTATGCTCAAGTCAATCGCTACCCTGGTAATTTGCACAAAAATATAACACAGAAGCTAAAGCTTTGAGGGCCTACTATAGTCATCCAGCCTACCTTGCAAACCATGGGCAACCGGCCTACTATGGTCCAATGAATGCAAACCATGGCCATCCGTCGGCACTGGAGATTGAAGAGAAGCCACCCGCCGAAGATGTGAAGATTAGGAGAATTGCTCCTTGGTCTTGGAAAGATGTCATGCTTTATTTATGGCTATGGTCATTGCTTTTCTTATTTGAAAGTTGATGTAGGCTTAGTTTCATAGAACAATAGGTGAACTTTGTTGTATGTGGTCAATCAAACAATGAATTTGTTCCAGGTGAACATATGCTATTATTAGACTTTGTTGTATGTGGACTTATTATTAGACTTTGCATTAAACATGTTATATATATATATATAATATGAACATATGCTATTAGTAGTTGTCCATAGCCAAAACTAACCACGATCGTGTCACAGCCATGACCCATCGTCGCCTATTACCCCATCACTGAAGAATCGATCAGCAATAAGAAGCGACTGATATCGCTGGGACGGGAGAGCCACATGATCTGACAAATGGTGATGGTGTTAATCAGGACGGTGAGAACGAGCAGCCATGGACCCCATCCGGTCTGCTCGAGCTAGGTCAAAATGACCAAGATGGACATGTAACTTTGGTATCATGTGACTATGTAGCCACACATGCTAGTCAATTGAGAGGGTCATAGCTTACTTGGTGTCTCCAGCAGGAGCCTCCGCTGGCCGAGGAGCCAGAGGGTTTGGGTAGCAGGAAGGTCAGATCCAAGCGAGGCATGTCAAAGATTCCTGTTGGTAGGAATACACACTGGCACATCACTGAGTTCGATGAATTCGAGGATCCACACTCACCGCCTATAGCTTTGACCTAATACAAGACTATCCTCGGGTTAGGTACAGGAAGTGGGGTTCCCAAAAGTGAGAAGGATTACATATGGGATATCAAGATCCTAGAGTATTTCACTTTCCCAACAGAGTATGACAAGGAGGTAGTCAAGAAAAAAGCAAAAGAAATCATGGGGACATGCTTCTAGAATTTCAAGGGGACATTGTATAACCATTTTGTCCTCCAAAATAAAGAGCCAGATTTTGATGGTGGATAGTTTAGCAAGCAGAAGGACTTCTGGTAGGATTTCAAGGAATACAGGTTATTCGAGGAGTACTTAGAACTAAGCATGAAGAATAAGGAGAACTCACAGAAAGCAACGAATCCTTATCATCTCGGCTTTCATGGCTACACCAAAAAGATGTCAGAATTTGAAGCAGAACTTGAAAAGATGGATCGCCTTGCTGAGGAAGGCGTTCAGGTTGAGACCGCCCATTGGGAGCCAAGATTGGTAATATACTATATGGGGAGGAATGTACGCCATGCCGAGGATGAGAGCTTTAGCTCCACAAATCCACCCATGAGCTAACTCATCCAGAGGATCTCCCAGGTAACTGAGGAGGTGAGGCAAGGGACTTGTACTTCTAATAGGGAGAAAGATGTGCTCACCCAAGCACTCAAAACCAAGGAGCACCCTAGTCACACTAGAGGAACCAGTGTTGTTCCTTGGAAACTAGCATTCCTAAAGAATCTCACACTTACCGGAGCCACTCGAGGGGTAGAGCGGAACACGAGGCAGAGTGTTTGAGGCGACTAAAAGAGATGGAAGACAGAATGGACGCACAGATTTAGGTGACTATTGAAGCACGGGTCTAGCAAATTTTGCTGTCCAAGGGGTCAGGAGTACCACAAAACCCTACTCCTACTGCCTTTAGCCCACAGTTGAGGGGTCACAACAGCTATGGATCGACCCCGCTCGATGAAAAAGATGCGAATGTGCCTCATCCGGTGGATGGCATCACTGAACCCGTCAATGTCAAGTTGTACATCCGCCAGGAATGGACAAAGGACAAGGTGGCGCTCGGCCAGGCCTTTCCTGTGGGAGACGGGACCATTAATGGCCGCCCAATTCTATAGGGGTACGCTCGCATCACCAATGACAGAATACTTGATAAGAAGTATAACAAGATACACATTGAGTACCCCGCAGCAGAAGATAGGCCAAAACTTGGCCATAATAAGAGCTCTCAAGTGGCCTGGTGCAAGCGCTTCATTAAGCTTGACCACCAATTGTCCTCTGATGATGAGGATGACTGTGAGTCTTCGCCCACCCGCTATGATCACTCACCATCTCCCAACAAAGATCACTCCCCTCCTCATCCCTTGCCATCACCCCTGAGAAGACAGAGGTCTCCTTCTATTCCTCCTTGTCCGACTTCATCTTCATCAGTCCCGAGAAAAGAGAAGACTCCTCCTCCTCCTCCTTCATTAGCCCTAGGAAAATAGAATTCTTGTCGTCATCCTCCTCTTCCTCCTCCACCTTAGCCCAAAACAAGATCAAAGGCATCCTCACAGTCGCAGAAAAGGTCCTTGGATTCGGTCGCTATTCCAAGAGTTGGAAGCTGGTGGAAGAGGCAAGGAGGTTCAATCCCTATACAGTGCGCAAGGATTTGGGCATTGATTACAAATTCTGAAATGAGTTTCATTCCAACTTTTATGCCACTGCCATTTTTGCATCCAAGAAAACCAAGATCATCAAGATGCAGTATATTGATTGGGATGAGATGCAGGAGAAGGAGGAGCCTAAGTTTGACAAGGTAATAAAAATTTGTGATAGGTTCTAGCTTTCAGACATCATGGGTTTCTAGTATAACTGGAATGAGGAGGTCCTTACATGGTTTCATGCCACATACTTCTATGACCAGACCTCTGATGAAATTCACTAGATGAGTGATGGTCGGCACTACTGAGTCGATTTTGTCATATTCAGCCAGATTCTTAGCTTTGGGGAGGAGCACAGAGGTTACAATTACATTCATGATGAGCCTCGAGCTGAGATCCATGATATCAGTTACATGTGGAGAGATAGAAGGATTGCAGATGGCAAGAGGAGTGGTCTACATAGCTTCTATTACATCCTCAACAACCTCATCAGGAATACCATTAACCTAAAGGATGGAGCAGCCTCACACATTAATGGCTATGTGAGAAATGTGTTGGCTAGATTTGCTCCAGGTGGGACAGGTTCAATGTTTCTAGATTCCTATGGACTGAGTTGAGATTTACAGTGGAGGATGGGAGGAGGGGTCTGCCCTATGCCCCTTACCTCATGTTCATGATTGAGAGGGTCACTAGATTTTATTTTCCAAAGGATGGGATGCACACCATCTACAAAATTGAGAAGACATAGCCGGCTACAGCTACTCAGGGAGCGGGGAGCTCTCATGCTCATATAGAAATCTCTGAGTCTTCATGCTCTAGGTCTCGCAGAGGAGGCAAGATGAAGAAGTTTGGCAAGTGGTTGAAGGCAATCTTCGGCAAGTGCACATATGCAGCTGACAGAGCGTATGAGACATAGCTTGAGCAGCGTTAGCAGCGTGAAAAGGACCTTCCACCACTTCCTCCTATTCCACCTCCTCCATAGTATGACCTTCCAAGTCTCTCCGACACAGATTCAGATGATGAGGATGATGATGAGGAGGAGGAGGAGCAGGGATGAGCAGCAGATTGGGATGAGACCCTAGAGGGATACCGTCAGAGATAGGAGCTGAGGCGTACCACTCGCTACACCACCACTACTCACAGTCAAGGTTGTGCACGTATTGACTCCGACGACAATGATGGTGATGGTGATGCCAGGACTGCTGCAGGAGGTGCTAGGGCTACAGGAGGTGATGATATTGATTGGACAGACATCCAGAGAGATGACGAGTAGGTGTTGATCTTTCTTCTTTTCTTCTCTTTTTGGTGCTTTATGCTATAGGGGGAGAAAATTAGAGAGGTCAAAACAGAGGGGTCAGGTCAATCAATTTTTCGACGCCACGGTCAGCAGCTACGCTTCATGTCCTATTCGATGAGTGTTAGTCTTCGTAAGGTGGAAAGTTTGAGAGTCGCTCAAAACTCTAAATTGTGAAATAATGCTACTATTTGACTCTTTGTGTATCGGATATGGACATGTATCGTTGTGTGGATTAGAAGTCATCTTATTATGCTAGGTTGTATATCTTTTTATCTGAGCTAGTCGTGTGGTGCTTGACTCTGTCTTGCTCGTACAGTCAGGAGCGGCACTGCCGCATAGCAGCAAGCACATGTGTGCATAAACTGTTATTTGCATCACGTTTTACATACCTGACACAGTGTGCAGCATCCCACAGGAGCATGGATGTAGGGGGAGCCCCATCACTTTCACTAAAATATGAATCTTGGCTTCTTATGCCAATTTGAGAATTCAATTCTCTATTCACATACTTAGGGGGAGGCTCTACACCCATGGCTCGAAAGTCTCAGTATTTATGTCATATCTGTTGTAAGCTCTAATTGGGTTGTCATCAATCACCAAAAAAGGAGAGATTGAAAGTGCAATCAAGCCTTAATTATGTATTTTAGTGATAATGACCATGCAATTAGAGAACTAATGAGATTTATCGAGATGACATGTAGGGAATTTATATTCGAGGATGCTACACGAAATGGAGGAGTCCCCAATTATATATGTAGATGGCTTCAAACTCAAAGGATGTTTAAATTCTTTTATATATTGAATTTGAGTATAGGAAAAGCTGTACTATAAAGGGGGACATAATGCTTAAGCTAATATGTGCTACCAAGTGCTCAAACAACCACAAGCACCCTCAAATTCATAGCCAAGACAGTCTACACTTCACTATTACCCTTGCTGTCTTGCGTGGTGCGAGCTCCGACTCGTCCGACCCCTCGGGTGCGAGCTTCGACTAGCCCAACCCCTTGGACGCGGGCTCTGGTTCACCCGACCCTTTGGTCATGGGCTCCATCTCGCCCGACCTCAAGGTCACTGGCTTCAGCTCGCTCGACCCTTTGGTCGTGGGCTCTGGTTCGCTCGACCCTTTGGACGCGGGCTCCGTCTCGCTCGACCACAAGGTCACGGGCTCCATCTCACCCGACCCCAAGGTCGCGTGCTCCGTCTCGCCCGATCCCTTGGGTGCAGTGACCGTTGGGGGCTGGAAGGTATATATACCTTTCCCTTTCCTCGCCAACGGCTATCTACGATTTAAAGTGATCGTTGGGGGCTGGGGGTATATATATCTTTCCCCTTCCTTCCCAAAGGTAACCAACCCTGCTCTCTTCTTTCTCACTTCAGTACGTCCAAAATAGAGCAGGAGCTCTCTCTTTCTCACTCCATTGTTGACCTAAAGCCCTCAAGCAAATCCATTGATTTTTCCATCAATCCTTGAAGGAAAAGGGTCCAAACTTGATTTGAGATCAACTTCATTGATTCCTAAATTCTAAAGAGCAGGCGGTTGTGTTTGTTACTCTTAGAGCTTGGCTCCTAGCCGGCTAGAGCGCCGCCCGTGGAGCTTGCCAACTTCTGTGGTAGCCCCGGGAGGTTTGTAACCATCTCTTAAAGCTAGTAAACTCACCCCTCATCTCAAGAGTTAAGTCTCTTGACTTAAGAACGAGGAAGGGTTAAAAAGCTCTAAGCCTTAGTGGCTAACCTCAACAACGTGGAGGTAGGCAAGTCTTGGTGGCCCACCGAACCACGAGATAAATCATTGTGTCACTTGTTCGTGATTTACATTATTTGCATGACATATTGTTGTTGAGGTGATTTCTAGGATTGAAACCGATCTACATGTGTGTGGTGTTTCCACCACCTTCAGTTGTCGATCTGTGATCTACTACCATGTAGGAAGCTAAGAAATATACCCGATCCAAATTTCGTTGGGTAGATTTTAAACTGTGAACTAATCTCTCCTACAGGTGCAGCAGTGCCACGCTCACAGAGCGGCAGTGTCGCTGGTGAATTTGACTTTAGTTTTAATTGAATTCTTACAGGCCTATTCACCCCCCTCTAGGCGTACCAGAGATCCTACAATAGGAGTACAACATCCCATGACCCCAAACAAAATCGCAAAATCTAACCAGTGACGGTCACGTGCTCGCACGACCGCGCTCCCCGTGCTGACGTCGATCGTTGCTGGAGGCAGGTTGAGGTTTGTTGCCTCCCTCGAACCCTAGATCCCTAGCAATAGGCTGGCCCAGCGGTGCGTGGGCGGGGCGATGGAGTACCGCCAAGCATGGTGGTGGAGGCGGCGGTTGGGGCGGACCGGCGGAGCAGAAGCGGGGGAGGCTCGCCGACGACTAGATGACGAAGCCGACGGGTTAGCGGAGGGCCAGGGTGGATGGTGGACGGGGCAGCAAGGCAGCACGTTGTCGGCGCGGCCGTGGGTGGTGGTGGAGGCAGCGGGTATTTTTGTATGTATACATGTCAATGAATTTTGTTTGGGGTTATGGGATGCTATACTTAATTTAACTAATTGTTAGTCAAACTAAGTAAAATTTGACTTTTTGTCTAGTCAAATATACCTCTCATTTTTGGATGGAGGTTGTTGCATGGCAGGGGAAGCTAGATGTATAGGCAGTTGAAAACAATCGTGTGGATATATATTGCCTTGTGGTTTTGGTACATAATCTTGTTTGTAACGAAAAGCCATTCCATCATGGATCATCACCACCATGGCGAGGAGGAAGGAATCATCCGTGTCCGAGCCCCGCGACAAGATGCAGTGAACTCCGTCCAACATATCCGCAGTCCGTACGTATATATCACCGTATGATTAGGTCGGGTGGGAGTAGTTAGGGAACATCAAACATGCGTGCGCGGCTGCAGAGTGACAGAACAGGGTGCACGGCTGCACGCACGCACGTAGCGTGAAGCTGCGAAGTGCGCCCAAAATATGCAAACGCGCGACCGCGATCGAGATGCCATGTGCAGGCCCGGCCCTGGGGGGTGCGAGCTGTGCATTGGCACAGGGCCCTCGAAGCCAAGGGGCCTAATCCTAGATATGTACACACTATAAGCTATAGCTGGTATACTCAGGTCCAATAGAAAATCATATATGTGGCCCAAAAATGCTGGAGCGTGTGAGGAAGAGTCCGTCGATTTCACTTCCGCCGCGGCCGCTCTCTTCGTCGCTTCATAGCTGCGTCTTCACGTCCGGCGTCATTCTTGCGCGTTGTCGTAAATGAAGGGCCCATCTTTCTGGCCAACCTCCAGGCCCATAAATTGAGAGGACCGGGCCTGGCCATGTGGCGCGTTCAAGTGCCGACGAACTGGTGGGTACCGGTGGTAGGTGTTGTAGAGCCGCGTGGCCGCGCCGCCGGGCGGCCGCTGGCTGAGCTGTGTGCATGTGCTGCTAGCTTGGCGCGCCGGCCGGCGTTCTCCGGCAGGAGTAGGACACGTGTTCGCCGGGGCCGAACAAGGCTCCCAATTCGTTGCACGTCGTCGCGGCGCCATTCGTGCGTGCGTGCGTGGCCCAAGGCACCACGCCCGTTCTCCGCTCGTCACCACCCACCCGTGACCGTGACCCGTGCGCGCCTTAGTCAAACCATGGGTCGCTGCGGTGCTAGCTAGGTGCCTGCGCCTCCAGCTGTGCGTGGAATCTGGGACGGATCGGAAGCATGCATGCACACCAGCTAACTCAACGCTGCACACAACCGCGCGGCAACAACTCGATGCTGTGCCGGCTGCAAGCCACGTACAGGCACGGCACATATATAATTCATGCCAACGGTTTTGCTGTCTGATGGTGCTACCTTATCCCAAGGAAATGATAATTCAGAATTACAAACATTACATGGTATATACCACGCGTATTGCCCATGCATGATCTCCTGATGTATGTGTGCACGCCCTCAGCATTCCCGTTAAGATGCGTGATTAAGCATCTTGGATACTAGATTAAGTTAATTCCTTAGGCTAGCTAAACACACAAGGTAACGCTAAATGAATTCTCAAAAAAAAAAGGGAGTTAACGCTAAACGACTAAGGCCTCGTTCGTTTCGTTGGGGAACCATTCCTGGCCGTCGTTTTCTTCAGAAATCAAAATTTAAATAACGTGGGAAGGGTTCCGGCCAAGAAAGCCCTGGAATGGGCTAACCGAACGGCGCTTGGATCGACAGCCTGAACATGGATCAAAGCCTCGTATCTTGGTTAGGGCATCATAACCCTCGTTCCCGCCGGTTTCCTTACCGGGGGTTGTAACTATGCGACAAAGACACAGAAGTGGTAATGTATGCCGCCTGTGTACCGCTGGCCGTGTAACAGCTGCTACGACAAAACACCTCATCTCACCTGTACGACTGTACCATCTCTTAATCTTTATCATGCCGTTTATCTGGCCAGTGCTACGGATGAGGAGTACTAGTAGGCTAGAAGGTAGCAACTGGCAATGACAACAAAGGAGGAAAACATATCCGAACGGTGCATGCACGTGTGCGCCCGTTTGTTGGTTACCTTGACGAAAGCCCGTGGAAAGAGCGCATAACCACCCCTGCATGGGTGTGAATCTACATCATCCTCTGCATAGCATAGAACGCACTCTCTCTACACCACTCCTAGAACCACTTACTTTGCTACTGTATTTAATTCGTCACGTGTGTAATTAAAACGCATGCACAGTGGAGCTCCAGATCCAAATCCAACACCGACGGCATGAGCTGACAGTCCGCACGCGGGATGGGATAACGCAGCAGGCGCAGGGCAGGGCGTCGAGCCGTCGTCGTCTCCCCATCCCGGGACACCAGACACCACCCGGAATTCCCGATCCCGGCGGCATCGGTGACCCTGCGCCACCGCGCACTGACAAGATGGTCCCGCACTTCGGTCGACTCCGTCGATGACCGGTGTCCCCATCTAGGCACCGGGCCACTTCGGAGTTCGGACAGGAAACTTCCTGGCATCAGTTCATCACCGGCAAAGTGGCGGATGCTTCCGGTTTTCGTCGACCACAGCTCCGACGGCCATGATACGTCCGTACGCTAGCTGTACGGCCGCACCGCCGCAGCCACGTTTGCGGCGCCCGCTGCTAACCTGCGCCAGCCAGTAGCCCCTATAAAAGAGTCGCGTTGGAGCAGACTGGGGACTCATCGGCATTGAGCATCGCAGTCTCTCCCACTCACTCGCATTCACCACTCACGAGCTCCAGCCAATCTCTAGCTACGCTACACAAGCTCTCTCCTCGTGCCGCCTGCTCCTGGACCATCGATGGAGACCTACGCGGCAACGGCGTCGCCACCCACGTGCGTGGACAAGCTCAGCCACCAACTCTTCTCCCTGCTCGAGAGCGAGTTCCTCATCGGCGGGTGGTGCCCGTCCGGCCCCGGGAGGCCAGCGCGGGCGCTCCTCGACGGCGGCGGCCGCGTGCGGGTGCTCGCCATCGACGGCTGCGGCGCGGGCGCCGAGGACGCACTCCTGGCCGCCGCGGCGCTCGCGAGGCTCGAGGCCAAGCTGCGAGACTGCACGGGGGACCCCGACGCGCGCGTCGCGGACTTCTTCGACGTGGCCGCGGGCGCCGGCGCAGGCGGCGTCCTCGCCGCGATGCTGCTCCTCAGGGGCGCCGACGGCCGCCCGCGGTACTCGGCCCAGGAGGCGCTCGCGTTCGTCGCCGGCATCGTCGGGAGGAAGGACTGGTGCGGCCGGAGCCGGCGCGGTGGGTTGGCGAAGCTCTTCCGCGGCTCTCGCGGCGGCGGCGACCGCATGCTCCGCCGCGTGTTCGGGGACGCCACGCTCAGGGACACCGTGGCGCCGCTCCTCGTGCCGTGCTACGACCTCGGCACGGCCGCGCCGTTCGTGTTCTCGCGCGCCGACGCCGTCGAGAGCGATAGCTTCGACTTCCGCCTCCGCGACGTGTGTGCCGCCACCTGCGCCGCGGGCGGCGCGCTCGCGAGCGTGAGGTCGGTCGACGGTGCCACGGCCATCGCCGGGGCGTCCGGGGGAGTGGCGGCCATGGGTAACCCCGCAGCGGCCGCCATCACCCACGTGCTCCACAATAAGCAGGAGTTCCCCCTCGCCACCGGCGTCGAAGACCTCCTCGTGCTCTCCATCGGCGCCGGTGCCTCCTCGGCCACCGTGTCCGTGTGCGACGGGTCGAGCACGCCCATGCCCACGCGTTCTCCGTCGCCGCGGGAGCTGGCGCGCGTAACCGCCGAGGGCGTCGCGGACATGGTGGACGAGTCAGTGGCCATGGCGTTCGGGCTCGCGTGCGGAAGCAACTACGTGCGCATCCAGGCCGGCAAGGCGCCGGCGCCGCTCCACGCGGCCACCGCATCCGCGGCAGCGGGAGCGATGCTTGCGCAGCGGAACGTGGAGTCGGTGCTGTTCCGGGGGCGGAGGCTGTCGGAGCGGACCAACGCCGAGAAGGTGGACGCGATGGCCGCGGAGCTGGTCAAGGAGCAGGAGCGGCGGAGGCGCAGCCCGCTTACGAACGTGGCCATCAAACAGGTCGGCACGCCGCGCCTGTCGTCGGCGACCACTGCTTCGTCGGGCACTGCGACGGCCAGGACGGCGTCGACGATGCCGTCTCCGGCGTCATGGGAGTCGCGCAGATAGTTGGCCGGGTTGATTTAGGCCGTAATTAAAGATTTAACGTGGTGAGGATCTTGTCTTGTGTACATGCATATATGCAATGCAAAGGCTAGGAGCGGGGTGTGTTATTTTTGTTATTTGCGAGGAGGAGGCACACGCGCTTGGAGACGACCATGCACGAACCCGGCCAACTGGCCAACTCCTCCACTGTGTCGCTTTGTGCACTCGTAGTCCGCATGCATGATTACATGTTCCCCAACTTCGATCCAATGATCACACACCGTACCCGGATATGTCGGAGCACTCTTGTCGCTCGGCTGAGCCTGAGCTGAGCTCCAATAATTCCAGTGGGTGGGTGCTTGTCATGATCAGCCTCATGCAAAGCTACGCTACGCAGCAGTGGACTTGGCCGGTTGGGAGATGGGTTCGTGCGTGGAATCGTGGTCCTCTCATCACGCGGGCGCGCGGTGGCGCCTCCAAGTGCGGACGAACTGAACTGTGGTCGCTGCCGCTAGCTGAGCGGCACTTGCTGGTTGGCGCCGGCAAGACACGCGTTGCCCTGCTGATTCGGCAGAGCCTCACGGCGCAAATCACGGGCCAAAGGAATATGGGCCCGCGCTGCATTGCACCCAGCGTCTTCCGTCCAGGTCCACTTCCACACCAATGGACTCATCCGGCCATCTATGTCGTGCGCGCGCGTTTTGAATTTTTGATCAAACCAAAAGTCTTTGCTACGCAATGGCTCCAGGCTCCAGCTGAGTAGATGTAGGAGTCAGCTAACCTCAGCAATGTATGAGTTTTTGAACGAATGTTTAATTGACGTCAACTCCTGCTACTACTGGCGCCCCCAAGCTGGTGATCTACAAGCTGAGAAGGCTGTTGTTTCACTTACTTTGTCTTCCGATCTTGCCTTTGGGGGCTTGTTACCCCTGCTCGTACATAAATATCTTTTTTAATACCTATCATAATTGAAAGGCAGAGCTCTTGTCATTGCTTTAAAAAAATATTTCTTCTTTTATAGTAGACGTACTTACAATTTACAAACTATACTTTTCTCCTTTTGATTTTTTTTAATTATGCGTGACAGAGTTGACTTCTTCAAGTGAAGAAAGAGCCAGTGTGGGGAAAAAAATGCTTGCGCTCATCTGTCCATATACTAACAAACTGGGACAAATGCTAGGTTGGATTTGACCCATACTTGTTGTTAAGCGACAATGTTACTATAATTCAAACAGCATCATGCCTTATGCTGTTTGCTAGCGTGGCAAATGCACCTAATTAACGTAGGTTGCATGGATATAGGTCATCGGTTGTGTTATTTTGTACTAACGATTTCCTGATAATTGAGCCTGCGACGACACTTCCCTCCCTTAAAGTTGACGCGAGCACATTTGCTATTATGCTCACATTATTCTGTCCAACAACTGACAAATCTTTGGCGTGTACGTGCGTGCATTTCAGTGCTAGCTGATTGGAAACAAATAAATGATGGTTCGGATGCGTCTGAGTAATGATTATTTCCAGTTGTTTGAGAAGAACGAACGATGTTGAAGAGATTACACCAAGGATCAAACTCGATCGAAGAACACGCTAGAATGCTGATTCTGCCTTTTTTTTGGGTTCTTGTACCAATTGAGCTGGCGCAATGCGCTCTAAGAAATTCAAATCCAATTTCTATCCGCACTGCGTTCTAAGAAATTCATACCAAATTGGGGCTCCAACTAGTACCTGACATTCGCCATTTTTTAACAAAAAAATGGTACGTGTGCGAGAATAAGTTATTTATGGATAGATAGAGAGCAAAGTACTTACCACATGGCGGCGAAATGCATGACTACGCAATTACCAGATCTCCGACACACCAATTAATCTTCTACAACTAAAAAGAATAAAGTGTTGATATTTTTTAGTGCGACATTTGTTTTGGTTCGTCCGTCTACACACGCCTGCGATCCCACGACATCTCCAGCATGCACCGCCCTCTTGCGACAAACACGGAAAGTCTTGACTCTGATTTGCATGCGCTACAAATACGGAAAGTCTTGACGCTGATTTGCATGCGCTACAAACACGAAAAGTCTTGACCCTAATTGCCTCAAACAAGGAAAGCGATCACACACGTCTCACGCTCGATCATACCGCCCTCGTGCCACAAATATGATATTCTTGACCCTAATTTGCATGCGCTACAAACACGGAAGACTATCGTCGCTCGTCGTTGCACGAACGAACGCGTCTTCTTGGTAGGACTCAAGCGCATCACTGGTCGCTGCACAGAGACGATCGTCGCGCGTCCCATTCCTCAAGCCCCTGTACGATCGAGCCGCCCCTACTTCTTCCTCGTCGTGTAGTGGAGAAGCAACCGCAATGGATCATCCACCGTCTGTCTACCGGTGGATGCACCTGTGGCTACATCATCGATCGCCGCAAGGCCACCGCAAGATCACCTCCCCGTGCGATCTTCCTTCCCCGTGCGATCTCCCCTCCACGACCTGCTCCATCGTCTGGTATGTGCGCCTGCGCCGTCGTCCTCCCCGTGCGCCACACTGCCGCCTCCATGACGTCGCGCCGTCGTCCTCACCGTTCGCCCGCATCGTGCACCTGGAAACACCGCCGCCTCCACGACGTCCGCGTCGTAGTCCTCGCCGTTCGCCCGCGCCATGCACCCGAGCCGTCGTCTTCGCATATATAGACCGATTGACGTCGCCCGTCCTCCATCGCTCGCCGTTCATGATGTTACACAACCATAGTTCATGATGCTGCAGACGTTCTTGTTATATAGTTAATCATCTATTTTTTCGATATTGTGTGCCTGCACATTTGGATGCCATTGTTTTTTTAGCATAGTTAGCCCTTTGTCTTTACCAATCTCATTTCAAGTAGCTCGAGCCTTATTTATTTACTGATAGTCTCAATTCATGAGCTTGGTGTACCAATGTTAGATACTTTCCTGGTAAAATATATTAGATACTTTTCTCTTGTCAACTTTTTTTATGGTCACTGAATTTTTGGCTTGCTAATTTTTTTATTACACTGGATGGTATTCAGATGTTTGGCATCAGGCCTTTGCACCTCTAGACCTCGCTCGTTGAATTGGTGTTCCCGTAACAGCAACACCAAGACAGGTCACAAAGTTATCTCTGCACTGTAAAATGTCTGTGGATTGATCTTGGTTTATTTTTGAACAATCTGATGTAGGAAGACAAGAAAAAGAATGATGATTTCCCACTAAAGTTAAACCTTGAAAAAAGGGATTTCTCACTGAACTTACCCTGAATTGTTACAATTTATTGCCATGACTTACATTTGTAAACTCTAGAGGATGAGTCAATGGTTGGCATTGATACACTGATGCTTGATGTAGAGCACAATCAGCTGCCATGTTATTGAGCTTAATATAATGATATTGTAACTAAGGTAACTTTTTATGTCTTGGCATGGCCACGTTGAGTCCAGGTTATAAATATGAAGCTCAGATAATTTTACTAGTAAAAATAGAAAGATGACAAACAATTTAGTTTTCAGGTTATACATATAAAGCTCAGATAATTTTACTGGCAAAAATAGAAAGATGACAACCAGTTCAGTTTTCTGAGAATGTGACAATTCATAGACATTGTTTTCTTAAAAAAAATTATGATCCTCTCTCTTCAATTGGATTAGTGATGATGTAAAAAAAGTTAAAAACCAACAATATCTCTCCATCACATGTTTTCTTAAAAAACACAGTGAATAGTCAACAAAAATGTGGCGGGGCATTGCTTATTTATTAATTATATGAGTCAACAAAAATTTGGAAATGTCTATATAGTAGAGTCGGTGAGCTTGCGACGCCGTGCTCTTCGTGACTGTGTTAATTTTATGAACTTTGCTTTTTGGATTGATGTCATTTTAATGTGGGTATTTAATTTCACAGTATTACTATCTTATCGTACGATTCATGTGTTTTTAGTATAAATTATTAGTTATTCCGTAGCGACGCAGCACGCTACCTATCTAAGCCAAAAGAATGAAGGGACACGAAGCACTAGTGTATGCACGAAGCTTTGTGTAGTGTCCGCATGTTCCCCAACTCCGATCGAATGATCACAGTATCACACCGCACTGGATATGCCGGGGCATTCTTGTCGCCGGGCTGAGCTGACCTCCAATGATTCGGGTGGGTGGCTGCCATGATTAGCATGATCGATCTCATGCTAGTCAAACTAGCGCTCCGCGTCCATTCATTCTTTTGGCTTAAATTAAAAATTGTTGTCTCCGTCAACCAGATAATTGCGTCATTTCACAATGTGCTAAGTACTTCGCTCCTATAGCCCTAACCTCTATTAACTTATTCTCACACACGTACTATTTTTTTAAAGAAAAGGCTAATGTCAGAGAAGTTGGTCATGAAATTCTGATCAATTGAAAAAAAAGCAGAATCCACGTTCTAGCGTGATCTTCGAGTTTGATCCTTCCTTTAGCGGAACGTCCGGCGCCAGCAGCGCGTTCGAATGCCCCATGCCTGCAGCCCCGCCTCCACGGGACGTGTGATGCTGCTGCCTCGCGCCTGCTGCCCACTATTATAATTTTGGTAGATTGATGCGCCCACACGTGCTCTTTCCCCGTGCCTCTGTCGCTAGGTCCCAATTTGACCGTGCACACTTGTGGGGAGAAATTATCGCGCCCGCTACCAATAGGAGCAGCAGCGACGGGCCATGCCTAGCCGCGCACTCCTGCTGCCCGCATGCTGCTGATGACCGGCCGCATCAATCTGGAATATGGAGACAAAGATAGAGAGAGAGAGAGAGAGAGAGAGAGAGAGAGAGAGCAGCCGAGCATGGATGCAACTTCGTGCTCCACGCCTGCTGTCACGCCCGCTTGGCTTCCCGCGCGCACGCGGGCACCGCTGCGCCCAAGGGGGCACCTCTTCCTACGCCCCCTAGACGCGCCTGCTGATAAAACACTTGCAACGTAAAGCATTTGCTGCAACATATGTCTGAAATAGATAAAACATTTACAACATACGCTTGCAACATATGTGTATGAGCACTGCAACATATGCAACATTCAGATAAAACACTTGCAACATATGCTTGAAATAGGTGAAACATTTGGAACATACACTTGCAACATATGTTTGAAATAGGTGAAACATTTGGAACATACACTTGCAACATATGTGTGAAAACATATGCAACATCCAGACAAAACACTTGCAACTTACAACATGAAAACACTTGCTGCAAAAAAAAGACTGAAACAGATAAAATATTTTGGACAACATACTGTTGCAACATATGTGTGAAAACATATGCAACATTCATATCAAAACGCTTGCAACATACGTCTGGAAACAGATGAAACAGTTCAAACAAACGCTTGCAACATATCTCTGAAACAGTTGCAACATATGCAACATCCCCGACCTACTTTTGCAACATCCATATGAAATGATTGGAACATGCCTCTGAAACGTCTGAAACAATTGAAACGTACATTTGCAACATAGGGGGAGAGAGGCCTGGGCCGATCGATTCCGTCCGTCGGGGTGGGAGCCGGCGGCGAGCAGCTGCGCGTGAGCACCACCCACCACCAGCATCAGCGGCGCGCACGAGCACTACCACCACCAGCGCTAATGGCACCGGGCTTGGCTCGGCGACGACGGTGGGGGATGGGGGCCAGGGAGCGCCATGGCCGCCGGGGTGGGGGGAGTTCGGTCGTTGGGGTGAGAGAGGGCGCCGCGCCGATGTGGGGGAGAGCCGCCGACTCCTCTACAACACCGCCGCGCCGCCACCATGGATCTCGCTTGGGTGGGGGAGAGGGCCACCGAATCCATGGGCGTTGGACGCTCCCGGTAAGTGAAGACGTCGGGGTGGGGGGAGGGGTGCCGCCAGGGTGGGGGAGGAGCTGTCGGGGAGGGGAGGACGCCGAGGTGGGGAAAGAGGACGTCGGGTGGGGAAGGTCGCACACCGGGGTGGGTGAGGGCGCCGTAGCCGGCTAGGGAGGCAGCCATGGTCGCACGTCGGGTGGGGCAGGTCATGAGCGCAAAAGGGATAAGAATAAGAGGAGGAAGCGTGTGATAACGAGCGCGCAGAGTGAGGCGTCCGTCCGTCAGGAGCATTACCGTTCGTATAGTCTTCAACATCGATCGTTCCTGTCAAACAACTGAAATATAGTCATTACTACACATCGGAACCATCATTTATTTGTTTCCAATCAGCTAGCACTGAAATGCACGCACATACACGCCAAAGGATTGTCAGTTGTTGGACAGAATAATGTGAGCATAACAAATTGCCCCCCGCTTCAACTTCAAAGAGAGGAAAGTGTCACAGGCTCAACTCAATTACAAGAAAATCGTTAGTACAGATTTACCACAGATGGCATATCCATGCAACCTATAGTTAGGTGCATTTGTCACAATGTCACACTAGCAAACAGCAGAAGGTATTATGCCGTTTGAATTGTAGTCATTGTCGCTTAACGTCCAACATGGCATGTCCCAGTTTGTTAGTATATTGACAACGAGCGCATGCATTTTTTTTAAAAAGCATTAACAACACTGGTGCTTTCTTCACTTGTAGAAGTCGAAGTCTGTCTCGGGCTTCTTCACATTGGTCCTGTAGCCCTTCTCAAAGTCCTTGGGCAGGATCGCGTACCGGTTTTTCCTAACGGCATGCATGCCAGCTTCTTGGCATATTGCAGCAATCTGAAAAAGAGATAGGTCCACGAGTATATAAAAATAAAGGGTCAAAAGGAGAACAGTATAACTTGTAAATTGTATCTACGTCTACAAGGAAAGGAGAAATGTATGGTCTACTGTGTATTACCACACCAAGAGTCAAAAACTGAGAAGGCAAAGCAAAACAGCCATCTAAGTTTTTTTACCTCAGCCCAAAAGAGAATAAGCTAATTTGCAACAGGGCTATCTAATTACTATTAGTACAAGAAATTTGTTTTTTGAAAAAAAAATCACCATGTAATTTGGTGCAGAACCCACTATATTATTTTGGTAACCTAGTACCAAATACCCATTTTGTGCATAATCTTGAGCATACAAGTGTTCATATCTTATCTGAGAGAGATTCATATAGATTATAGCTAACTCCCCTTTGTGTTAGGAAGTGCGGCAGTACCGCGCCTACCGTCTTGACAGTCTTGGGGCTAGGCATGCTGGGTGATGCCGCACTTTGAATCTCAATTGAGATTCAGTCCAAACGATTTCTGTGGGGCTCATTTATTCTTCCTCTTATCCTCAGGTCATGGTAACTTCTTTCCTCTCTCTCCCTCGACGCCGACGCCTTGAAGCCTTGCGTCATTGTTGTTTGGCCGTTGCGTTGCCGATCTCTGGCAAGGTTGCCATGATAGCTGTCAGATCCCTCAACGTCGCCGATGGTGCACTTGCACGCCCAGCCCAAGTAGTTTCTTCCCTCTCCTCTCCATTCCTCGTTTGAGAAGATGGAGCACGGAGATAATGACCGAAGGGGAAAAAGGAAGATAAATGAGCAAAGAGATAAGGATCCACCTCGCCGTGGTCGAGGGAGGTCAACAAAGAAGAGCGAGAGTGCAGCTCAAGGGGACTTGATGATGAGAGGGAGGCATGTGCAATACATTGAAGATGAGGAGAGGAAATTTGGAGATGATAGGTAGTGCCATCGATGCCATTTCACGACACCTCACAAGCATCTCTTTGAGTTTGATGGCAAATACATGAGAGATTTTGAGGTGAGATCATCATGAGACCGCCAGATGACTCCCTTGACATGCAGTTGTCAACTATTCCAAGAGTTGAAAAGTGGTGGAAGAAGCAAGGAGGATCAATCCCTATGCAAAGGCGCAAGGATTTGGACATTGATTATAGATTCGGAATGAGTTTCATTCTAACTTTTATGCCTTTGCCATTCTTGTATCTAAGAAAACCAAGATTATCAAGATGCAGTATATTGATTGGGATGAGTTGCAGGAGAAGGAGGAGCCTGAGTTTGACAAGGTAATCAAAATTTGTGACAGGTTCTACCTTTCAGACATCATGGGTTTCCAATATAACTGGAATGAGGAGGTCCTTGCACAGTTTCATGCCACATACTTCTATGACCAGACCTCTGATGAGATTCACTGGATGACTGATGGTCGGCACTACCGAGTCGATTTTGTCATATTCAACCAGATTCTTGGCTTTGGGGAGGATCACAGAGGTTACAATTACATTCATGATGAGCCTCGAGCTGAGATCCGTGACATTAGTTATATGTGGAGAGATAGAAGGATTGCAGATGGCAAGAGGAGTGGTCTATATAGCTTATATTACATTCTCAACAACCTCATCAGGAATACCATCAACCTAAAGGATGGAGCAGCCTCAGACATTAATGGCTATGTGAGAAATGCGTTGGCTAGATTTGCTCTAGGTGGGGACAGGTTCAATGTCCCTAGATTCATGTAGACTGAGTTGAGATTTGTAGTGGAGGATGGGAGGAGGGGTCTGCCCTATGCCCCTTACCTCATGTTCATGATTGAGAGGATCACTGGATTTTATTTTCCAAAGGATGGGATGCACACCGTCTACAAAATTGAGAAGACCCAGCCAGCTGTAGCTACGCAGGGAGCGGGGAGCTCTCATGGTCATGTAGATATCTCTGAGTCTTCCCGCTCTAGGTCTCGTAGAGGAGGCAAGATGAAGAAGTTTGGCAAGTGATTGAAGGCAATCTTCAGTAAGTACACATATGCAGCTAACAGAGCATATGAGACATAGCTTGAGCAACGTCAGCAGCGTGGAAAGGACCTTCCACCACTTCCTCCTATTCCACCTCCTCCACAGTATGACCTTTCAAGTCTCTCTGACACAGATTCAGATGATGAGGATGATGATGATGAGGAGGAGCAGCAGGGACGAGCAGCAGATTGGGATGAGACCCTGGAGGGATACCATCAGAGACAGGAGTCGAGGCGTTCCACTCGCTACACCACCACTACTCATCATCAGGGCCGTGCATGTATTGACTCCGATGACGATGATGGTGCTACCGAGACTGCTGCAGGAGGTGCTAGGGCTACAAGAGGTGATGATATTGATTGGACAGACATCCAAGGAGATGACGAGTAGGTGTTGATCTTTCTTCTTTTCTTCTCTTTTTAGTGCTTTATGCCAAAGGGGGAGAAAATTAGAGGGCTCAGGTCAATCAACTTTTCGACGCCACGGTCAGCAGTTGCGCTTCATGTCCTATTCGATGAGTGTTAGTCTTCGCTAGGTGGAAAGTTTGAGAGTCGCTCAAAACTCTAAATAGTAAAATAATGCTACTATTTGACTCTTTGTGTATCGGATATGGACATGTATCGTTGTGTGGATTAGAAGTCATCTTATTATGCTAGGTTGTATATCTTTTTATCTGAGCTAGTTGTGTGGTGCTTGACTCTGTCTTGCTCGTACAGTCAGGAGCGGCACTACCGCATAGCAGCAAGCACATGTGTGCATAAACTGTCATTTGCATCACATTTTACATACCTGAAACAGTGTGCAGCACCCCATAGGAGCATGGATGTAGGGGGAGCACCATCACTTTCACTAAAATGTGAATCTTGGCTTCTTATGCCAATTTGAGAATTCAATTCTCTATTCACATACTTAGGGGGAGGCTCTACACCCATGGCTCGAAAGTCTCAGTATTTATTTCATATCTGTTGTAAGCTTTAATTGGGTTCTCATCAATCACCAACAAGGGGGAGATTGAAAGTGCAATCAAGCCTTAATTGTGGGTTTTGGTGATAATGACCACGCAATTAGAGAACTAATGAGATTTATCGAGATGACAAGCATGGAATTTATATTCAAGGATGCTACACGAAACGGAGGAGCCCTCAATTATATATGTAGATGGCTTCAAACTCAAAGGAGATTTAAATTCTTTTATATATTGAATTTGAGTATAGGAAAAGCCGTACTATAAAGGAGGACACAATGTGTCGGTGTTCGGACCGGGGGTCCTCAACCAACCAAATGAATTTGAGCTGCGTGCCCCTAATCCCGGATGGTGATGCAAAGAGACACAAGGTTTATCTTTGGTTCGAGCAATCGAAGCCCTACGTCCGGTCGAGAGATCGATCTTGTATTCTTTGCACCGAGGTACTTGTAGTAGGGGTTACAAAAGTTGGGCGAGAGAGGAGCTGGTCCCTGTGTCTCTGCGCATGAGCGCAATGCGGGCTGCTTGAGACGTTGCTCTCGCAATGGGGGCGCGTCTCGAGTCTCACGAGAGCTTATGCACGAATGTTCGCTCTATCTTTTTCCCATTGTGGGCTGTGTGTGTGTGGGCGTGTGGGCGTGGCGTCCACCCTCTAGAAAGCGGCCCGGTCACTCCTTTTATAGTTGAAGGGGGACCGGGGTGATACATGTGTTCATGCGCGCGAAAGCGGAGGTGGCGTGTCTCGAGTCCTGTAGCTTGCTACTTTGTGGCGGCATGTTCAACAAAGTGGTCTTGTCCTTGATGTATCTTTGTAACAGCAGCACGGTCACACCTGATCTTGTACGACGTGGGCGCTCCAGTGATAGCTTGACACAGGGCATGGCTGGCGATGTGCTGGTCGCTGTGCGTTGACGGTGTAAAGAGCCGAGGCTCAGTTGGTGCCGAGTCCGAGCCGTCGCGGGGGGCTCGGCGGGCGTGAATCTGAGGCTGCCGAGCCCCTGAAGTGGATTGCCGAGGCTTGGAGGGAGCAGTTGGTCCTATACACTGATTCTGAGGCTATAGTGACCCAGACTGGACTCCCCACGCCGTGCTGTTCCTAGAGCAGGTATTAGGTAGCACAACGTAAATACGGCCGCCTTGATCATGGATGCGATCTTGAGCACTGATGGCGATTAATCCCTTTCGATCCCATCTCTCGTCCGTCGGTCACACTCTGTGGTACTACACCGACGACGTGCGGTGCCGATTCTTATGGAGTGGTTGGGCGCATTAATTGGACGCGATGCTTTGTCAGAGAAGTCGGTCGAGATGGAGGCGACGAGGTTGTTGCCGAGCCGGCCTCGGGCGAATCGGAGAATTGGTAACCCATCCGAGGCCTTGCGGGGCGGGGCCTCGGGCGAGAGGGCCTCGGCAAGGCGGAGAGTCGTTGTGGCGCGGGCCTCGGGCGAGTCGGAGAATCGGCCGAGACCCTATGATCGTCCTTTGGCATTGATATAAGCGAGGCCTAAGGACTCTTTTCGGTTCTTGCTTAGGGTATCCCCTTTTATGGTATCCGACACAATGCTTAAGCTAATATGTGCTACCAAGTGCTCAAACAACCACAAGCATCCTCAGATTCACAGTCAAGACAATCTACACTTCACTATTACCCTTGTTGTCTTGCGTGGTACGAGCTCTGACTCGCCTGACCCCTTGGGTACGAGCTCCGACTCGCCCGACCCCATGGGCGTGGGCTCCGGTTCGCCTGACCCTTTGGTCGCGGGCTCCATCTCACCCGCCCCTAAGGTCATGGGCTCCGACTCGCTCAACCCTTTGGTCGCGGGCTCCGTCTCGCTCGACCCCAAGGTCGCGGGCTCTGGCTCGCCCGACCCTTTGGTCACGGGTTCCGTCTCGCCCGACCCTAAGGTCGCGGGCTCTGGCTCGCCTGACCTCAAGGTCGCGGGCTCCGTCTCCCCCGATCCCTTGGGTGCAGTGACCATTGGGGGCTGGGAGGTATATATACCTTTCCCTTTCCTCGCCAACGGCTATCTGCGATTTAAAGTGACCGTTGGGGGCTGGGGGTCTATATACCTTTCCCCTTCCTTCCCAACGGTAACCAACACTGCTCTCTTCTTCCTCACTTTAGTACGTCTAAAATGAGTAGGAGCTCTCTCTTTCTCACTCCATTATTAACCTAAAGCCCTCAAGCAAATCCATTGATTTCCCCATCAATCCTTGAAGAAAAGAGTCCAAACTTGATTAGAGAGCAACTCCATTAATTCTCAAATTCTAAAGAGCAGGCGGTTGTATTTGTTACTCTCAAAGCTTGGCTCTTAGCCGGCTAGAGCGTCGCCCGTAGAGCTTGTCAACTTCTGTGGCAGCCCCGGGAGGTTTGTAACCATCTCTTGAAGCTAGTAAACTCACCCCTCATCTCAAGAGTTAAGTCTCTTGACTTAAGAACGAGGAAGGGTTGAAAAGCTCTAAGCCTTAGTGGCTAACCTCAACAACGTGGAGGTAGGCAAGTCTTGGTGGAGAGCCGAACCACGAGATAAATCAGTGTGTCACTTGTGCTTGATTTACATTACTTGTATGGCATATTGTTGTTGAGGTGATTTCTAGGATTGAGGCCGGTTTACATGTGTGTGGTGTTTCCACCACCTTCAGTTGTCGATCTGTGATCTACTACCCTGTAAGAAGCTAAGAAATATACCCGATCCAAATTTCGTTGGGTAGATTTTGAACTGTGAACTAATCTCTCCTACAGGTGCGGCAGTGCCGCGTTCACAGAGCGGCAGTGTTGCGGGTGAATTTGACTTCAGTTTTAGTTGAATTTTTACAAGCCTATTCACCCACCTCTAGGCGTACCAGAGATCCTACAATAGGAGTACAACATCCCATGACCCCAAACAAAATCGCAAAATCTAACCAGTGATGGTCACGCGCTCGCACGACCGCGCTCCCCGTGCTGACGTCGATCGTTGCTGGAGGCGGGTTAAGGTTTGCTGCCTCCCCCGACCCTAGATCCCTAGCAATAGGCAGGCCCAGCGGTGCGTGGGCGGGGCGGTGGAGTACCGCCAAGCATGGTGGTGGAGGCGGCGGTTGGGGCGGACCGGCGGAGCAGAAGTGGGGGAGGCTCGCTGACGACTAGATGACGAAGCCGACGGGTTAACGGAGGGCCAGGGTGGATGGTGGACGGGGCAGCAAGGCGGCACGTTGTCGGCGCGGCCGTGGGTGGTGGTGGAGGCAGCGGGTATTTTTGTATGTATATATGTCAATGAATTTTGTTTGGGGTTATGGGATGCTATACTTAATTTAACTAATTGTTAGTCAAACTAAGTAAAATTTGCCTTTTTGTCTAGTCAAATATACCTCTCATTTTTGGACGGAGGTTGTTGCATGGCAGGGGAAGCTAGATGTATAGGCAGTTGAAAACAATCGTGTGGATATATATTGCCTTGTCGTTTTGGTACATAATCTTGTTTGTAACGAAAAGCCATTCCATCATGGATCATCACCACCATGGCACCATTCGAGCGAGGCGGAAGGAATCATCCGTGTCCGAGCCCCGCGACAAGATGCAGTGAACTCCGTCCAACATATCCGCAGTCCGTACGTATATATCACCGTATGATTAGGTCGGGTGGGAGTAGTTAGGGAACATCAAACATGCGTGCGCGGCTGCAGAGTGACAGAACAGGGTGCACGGCTGCACGCACGCACGTAGCGCGAAGCTGCGAAGTGCGCCCAAAATATGCAAACGCGCGACCGCGATCGAGATGCCATGTGGCGCGTTCAAGTGCCGACGAACTGGTGGGTACCGGTGGTAGGTGTTGTAGAGCTGTGTGCATGTGCTGCTAGCTTGGCGTTCTCCGGCAGGAGTAGGACACGCGTTCGCCGGGGCCGAACAAGGTTCCCAATTCGTTGCACGTCGTCGCGGCGCCATTCGTGCGTGCGTGCGTGGCCCAAGGCACCACGCCCGTTCTCCGCTCGTCACCACCCACCCGTGACCGTGACCCGTGCGCGCGTCTTAGTCAAACCATGGGTCGCTGCGGTGCCGTGCTAGCTTGCCTGCGCCTCCAGCTGTGCGTGGAATCTGGGACGGATCGGAAGCATGCATGCACACCAGCTAACTCGACGCTGCACACAACCGCGCGGCAACAACTCGATGCTGTGCCGGCTGCAAGCCACAGGCACGGCACATATATAATTCATGCCAACGGTTTTGCTGTCTGATGGTGCTACCTTATCCCAAGGAAATGATAATTCAGAATTACAAACATTACATGGTATATACCACGCGTATTGCCCATGCATGGTCTCCTGATGTATGTGCGCACGCCCTCAGCATTCCCGTTAAGATGCGTGATTAAGCATCTTGGATACTAGATTAAGTTAATTCCTTAGGCTAGCTAAACACACAAGGTAACGCTAAATGAATTCTAAAAAAAAGGGGGTTAACGATAAACGACTAAGGCCTCGTTCGTTTTGTTGGGAACCGTTCCTGGCCGCCGTTTTCTTCAAAAATCATAATTGAAATAACGTGGGAAGGGTTCCGGCCAAGAAAGGCCTAGAATGGGCTAACCGAACGGACAGCCTGAACATGGATCAAAGCCTCATATCCTGGTTAGGGCATCATAACCTTCGTTCCCACCGGTTTCCTTACCGGTGGTTGTAACTATGCGACACAGACACAGAAGTGGTAATATATGCCGCCTGTGTACCGCTGGCCGTGTAACAGCCGCTACGACAAAACACCTCTTCTCACCTGTACGACTGTACCATCTCTTAATCTTTATCATGCCGTTTATCTGGCCAGTGCTACGGATGAGGAGTACTAGTAGGCTAGAAGGTAGCAACTGGCAATGACAACAAAGGAGGCCCGTTTGTTTGTTACCTTGACGAAAGCCCGTGGAAAGAGCGCATAACCACCATGCATGGGTGTGACTCTACATCATCCTCTGCATAGCATATAGCATAGAACGCACTCTCTCTACACCACTCCTAGAACCACTTAGTTTGCTACTGTATTTAATTCGTCACGTGTGTAAAACGCATGCACAGTGGAGCTCCAGATCCAAATCCAACACCGACGGCATGAGCTGACAGTCCGCACGCGGGATGGGAATGGGATAACGCAGCAGGCGCAGGGCAGGGCGTCGAGCCGTCGTCATCCCGGGACACCAGACACCACCCCGAATTCCCGATCCCGGCGGCATCGGTGACCCTGCGCCACCGCGCACTGACAAGATGGTCCCGCACTTCGGTCGACTCCGTCGATGACCGGTGTCCCCATCTAGGCACCGGGCCACTTCGGAGTTCGGACAGGAAACTTCCTGGCATCAGTTCATCACCGGCAAAGTGGCGGATGCTTCCGGTTTTCGTCGATCACAGCTCCGACGGCCATGATACGTCCGTACGCTAGCTGTACGGCCGCACCGCCGCAGCCACGTTTGCGGCGCCCGCTGCTAACCTGCGCCAGCCAGTAGCCCCTATAAAAGAGTCGCGTTGGAGCAGACTGGGGACTCATCGGCATTGAGCATCGCAGTCTCTCTCACTCACTCGCATTCACCACTCACGAGCTCCAACCAATCTCTAGCTACGCTACACAAGCTCTCTCCTCGTGCCGCCTGCTCCTGGACCATCGATGGAGACCTACGCGGCAACGGCGTCGCCACCCACGTGCGTGGACAAGCTCAGCCACCAGCTCTTCTCCCTGCTCGAGAGCGAGTTCCTCATCGGCGGGTGGTGCCCGTCCGGCCCTGGGAGGCCAGCGCGGGCGCTCCTCGACGGCGGCGGCCGCGTGCGGGTGCTCGCCATCGACGGCTGCGGCACGGGCGCCGAGGACGCGCTCCTGGCCGCCGCGGCTCTCGCGAGGCTCGAGGCCAAGCTGCGCGACTGCACGGGGGACCCCGACGCGCGCGTCGCGGACTTCTTCGACGTGGCCGCGGGCGCCGGCGCAGGCGGCGTCCTCGCCGCGATGCTGCTCCTCAGGGGCGCCGACGGCCGCCCGCGGTACTCGGCCCAGGAGGCCCTCGCGTTCGTCGCCGGCATCGTCGGGAGGAAGGACTGGTGCGGCCGGAGCCGGCGCGGTGGGTTGGCGAAGCTCTTCCGCGGCTCTCGCGGCGGCGGCGACCGCATGCTCCGCCGCGTGTTCGGGGACGCCACGCTCAGGGACACCGTGGCGCCGCTCCTCGTGCCGTGCTACGACCTCGGCACGGCCGCGCCGTTCGTGTTCTCGCGCGCCGACGCCGTCGAGAGCGATAGCTTCGACTTCCGCCTCCGCGACGTGTGTGCCGCCACCTGCGCCGCGGGCGGCGCGCTCGCGAGCGTGAGGTCGGTCGACGGTGCCACGGCCATCGCCGGGGCGTCCGGGGGAGTGGCGGCCATGGGTAACCCCGCCGCGGCCGCCATCACCCACGTGCTCCACAATAAGCAGGAGTTCCCCCTCGCCACCGCCGTCGAAGACCTCCTCGTGCTCTCCATCGGCGCCGGTGCCTCCTCGGCCACCGTGCCCGTGTGCGACGGGTCGAGCACGCCCATGCCCACGCGTTCTCCGTCGCCGCGGGAGCTGGCGCGCGTAACCGCCGAGGGCGTCGCGGACATGGTGGACGAGTCAGTGGCCATGGCGTTCGGGCTCGCGTGCGGAAGCAACTACGTGCGCATCCAGGCCGGCAAGGCGCCGGCGCCGCTCCACGCGGCCACCGCATCCGCGGCAGTGGGAGCGATGCTTGCGCAGCGGAACGTGGAGTCGGTGCTGTTCCGGGGGCGGAGGCTGTCGGAGCGGACCAACGCCGAGAAGGTGGACGCGATGGCCGCGGAGCTGGTCAAGGAGCAGGAGCGGCGGAGGCGCAGCCCGCTTCGGAACGTGGCCATCAAACAGGTCGGCACGCCGCGCCTGTCGTCGGCGACCACTGCTTCGTCGGGCACTGCGACGGCCAGGACGGCGTCGACGATGCCGTCGCCGGCGTCATGGGAGTCGCGCAGATAGTTGGCCGGGTTGATTTAGGTCGTAATTAAAGATTTAACGTGGTGAGGATCTTGTCTTGTGTACATGCATATATGCAATGCAAAGGCTAGGAGCGGGGTGTGTTATTTTTGTTATTTGCAAGGAGGAGTCACACGCACTTGGAGACGAACATGCACGAACCCGGCCAACTGGCCAACTCCTCCACTGTGTCGCTTTGTGCACTCGTCGTCCGCGTGCATGATTACATGTTCCCCAACTCCGATCCAATGATCACACACCGCACCCGGATATGTCGGAGCATTCTTGTCGCTCGGCTGAGCCTGAGCTGAGCTCCAATAATTCCAGTGGGTGGGTGCTTGTCATGATTTCCCACTCATAGCTAGCATGCATGATCAGCCTCATGCAAAGCTACGCTACGCAGCAGTGGACTTGGCCGGTTGGGAGATGGGTTCGTGGAATCGTGGTCCTCTCATCACGCGGGCGCGCGGTGGCGCCTCCACTGTGGTCGCCGCCGCTAGCTGAGCGGCACTTGCTGGTTGGCGCCGGCAGGACACGCGTTGCCCAGCTGATTCGGCAGAGCCTCACGGCGCAAATCACGGGCCAAAGGAATATGGGCCCGCGCTGCATTGCACCCAGCGTCTTCCGTCCAGGTCCACTTCCACACCAATGGACTCATCCGGCCATCCATGTCCGTGCGCGCGCGTTTTGAATTTTTGATCAAACCAAAAGTCTTTGCTACGCAATGGCTCCAGGCTCCAGGCTCCAGCTGAGTAGATGTAGGAGTCTGCTAACCTCAGCAATGTATGAGAAGGCGGTTGTTTCACTTACTTTGTCTCACGATCTTGCCTTTGGGGGCTTGTTACCCCTGCTCGTACATAAACATCTTTTTTAATCCCTATCACTCCTGCCATTGCTTTTAAAAAACATTTCTTCTTTTATAGTAGACGTAGATACAATTTACAAACTATACTTTTCACCTTTTGTTTTTTCTAAAATATTCGTGACACAGTTCGACTTCTTCAAGTGAAGAAAGAACCAGTGTGGGAAAAATAATGCTTGCGCTCATCTGTCCATATACTAAGACTATCTCCAACAGCGTAGATCCAAACCAGAGACCCATTCCGTAATTTAGGTCACGCACAGTGAAAGACTCCCACATCCAAAACCTGTCTTCTCCAACAGCCTACGCAAAAATCCTCCCCAGCTCGCTCTCCTCTCTCTCTCCGCTCGATCCCTCCCTCTCTTCTCTCCCCCAGGCGGCAGCTCCAGATCCGTTCGTGCTGCCGCCGCCGCCGCCAAGGTCGCCTCCTCCCACCTGCGCTATGGACCCCAGCGGCGCTCCGCCCTATCCCCACGCGACGGCGCCTCCACCGGCAGAAGCGGAGGGGGAGGAAGTGGTTCGCTGCCGGACCAACCCAGCGCCACTACTGCTATGTCCCGTCGCATCCCACCATCACCCCCGCATCTATGGTCCACGCCGGGGCCGAGCTCGTCCGTCCAGGGCACACGGCGCAATGGCTCCAGGCTCCAGCTGAGTAGATGTAGGAGTCTGCTAACCTCAGCAATGTATGAGTTTTTGAACGAATGTTTAATTGACGTCAACTCCAGCTACTACTGGCGATCTACAAGCTGAGAAGGCTGTTGTTTCACTTACTTTGTCTTCCGATCTTGCCTTTGGGGGCTTGTTACCCCTGCTCGTATATAAATATCTTTTTTAATACCTATCATAATTGAAAGGTAGAGCTCTTGCTATTGCTTTAAAAAAACATTTCTTCTTTTATAGTAGACGTACTTACAATTTACAAACTATACTTTTCTCCTTTTGATTTTTTTTAATTATGCGTGACAGAGTTGACTTCTTCAAGTGAAGAAAGAGCCAGTGTGGGGGAAAAAATGCCTGCGCTCATCTGTCCATATACTAACAAACTGGGACAAATGCTAGGTTGGATTTGACCCATACTTGTTGTTAAGCGACAATGTTACTATAATTCAAACAGCATCATGCCTTATGCTGTTTGTAGTGTGGCAAATGCACCTAATTAACGTAGGTTGCATGGATATAGGTCATCGGTTGTGTTATTTTGTACTAACGATTTCCTGATAATTGAGCCTGCGACGACACTTCCCTCCCTTAAAGTTGACGCGAGCACATTTGCTATTATGCTCACATTATTCTGTCCAACAACTGACAAATCTTTGGCGTGTACGTGCGTGCATTTCAGTGCTAGCTGATTGGAAACAAATAAATGATGGTTCGGATGCGTCTGAGTAATGATTATTTTCAGTTGTTTGAGAAGAACGAACGATGTTGAAGAGATTACACCAAGGATCAAACTCGATCGAAGAACACGCTAGAATGCTGATTCTGCCGCCTTCTTTTTGTTCTTGTACCAATTGAGCTGGCGCAATGCGCTCTAAGAAATTCAAATCCAATTTCTATCCGCAGTGCGTTCTAAGAAATTCATACCAAATTGGGGCTCCAACTAGTACCTGACATTCGCCATTTTTTAACAAAAAAATGGTACGTGTGCGACAATAAGTTATTTATGGATAGATAGAGAGCAAAGTACTTACCACATGGCGGCGAAATGCATGACTACGCAATTACCAGATCACCGAGACACCAATTAATTAAGCCAACAGAATGAAGGGACACGAAGCACTAGTGTTTGACCACCATATACTCCGTATGCACGAAGCTTTGTGTAGTGTCCGCATGCTCCCCAACTCCGATCCAATGATCACAGTATCACACCGCACCGGATATGCCGGGGCATTCTTGTCGCCGGGCTGAGCTGACCTCCAATGATTCCGGTGGGTGGCTGTCATGATTTCCCACTCATGGCTAGCATGATCGATCTCATGCTAGTCAAACTAGCGCTCCGCGTCCATTCATTCTTTGGGCTTAAATTAAAAATTGTTGTCTCCGTCAACCAGATAATTGCGTCATTTCACAATGTGCTATGTACTTCGCTCCTATAGCCCTACCCTCTATTAACTTATTCTCACACACGTACTATTTTTTTAAAGAAAAGGTTCATGTCAGAGAAGTTGGTCATGAAATTCTGATCAATTGAAAAAAAGCAGAATCCACATTCTAGCGTGATCTTCGAGTTTGATCCTTCCTTTAGCGGAACGTCTAGCGCCCGGACGTCCGACGCCAGCAGCGCGTCCGAACGCCCCACGCCTGCAGCCCCACCTCCACGGGACGCGTGATGCTGCTGCCTCGCGCCTGCTGCCCACTATTATAATTTTGGTAGATTGATGAGCCCGCACGTGCTCTTTCCCCGTGCCTCTACCGCTAGGTCCCGATTTGACCGTGCTGCGCCTTGGGGGAGAAAATATCCGCCCGCTACCATTAGGAGGAGCAATGACGGGCCACGGCTGGTCACAAGACTCTGCTGCCCGCATGTTGTTCGCTGACCGGCCGCATCAATCTGGAAAAGGGAGAGAGAGAGAGAGAGAGAGAGAGAGAGAGAGAGCCGAGCATGGATGCAAACCGTGCTCCACGCTCTTTATCACGCTCGCTTATTTCCCACGCAAGACGCTGGGACAGCGCCTAAGGGGGGGCACACCTCGCCCACGCCCCTAGCCACGCCTGCTGATGAAACACTTGCAATGTAAAGCATTTGCTGCAACATACGTCCGAAATAGATAAAACATTTACAACATACGGTTGCAACATATGCGTATGAGCACTGCAACATATGCAACATCCAGATAAAATACTTGCAACATACGTCTGAAATAGGTAAAACATTTGGAACATACACTTACAACATATGTGTGAAAACATATGCAACATTCAGATAGAACACTTGCAACTTGCAACATGAAAACACTTGCTGCAAAAAAAGACTGAAACAGATGAAATATTTTGGACAACATACTGTTGCAACATATGTGTGAAAACATATGCAACATTCATATCAAAACGCTTGCAACATACGTCTGGAAATAGATGAAATAGTTTAAACAAACGTTTGCAACATGTCTCTGAAACAGTTGCAACATCCCCGACCTACTTTTGCAACATGCCTCTGAAACGTCTGAAACAATTGAAATGTACATTTGCAACATAGGAGAAGAGAGACCTGGGCCGATCGATTCCAGCCGTCGGGGTGAGAGCCGGCGGCGAGCGGCTGCACGTGAGCACCACCCACCACCACCACCATCAGCGGCGTGCGCGAGCACTACCACCACCAGCGCTGACGGCACCGGGCTTGGCTCGGCGACGACGGTGGGGGATGGGGCCAGGGAGCGCCATGGCCGCCGGGGTGGGGGAGCTCGGTCGCTGGGGTGAGAGGGCGCCGCGCCGAGGTGGGGGAGAGCCGCCGACTCCCCTACAACACCGCCGCGTCACCACCATGGATCTCGCTTGGGTAGGGGAGAGGGCCACCGAATCCACGGGCGTTGGACGCTCCCGGTAGGTGAAGACGTCGGGGTGGGAGGTGGGGTGCCGCCAGGGTGGGGAAGGAGCTGCCGGGGTGGGGAGGAGGATGCCGAGGTGGGGAAAGAGGACGTCGGGTGGGGAAGGTCGCACACCGGGGTGGGTGAGGGCGCCACAGCCGGCTAGGGAGGCAGCCATGGCCGCACGTCGGGTGGGGCAGGTCATGAGCGCAAAAGGGATAAGAATAAGAGGAGGAAGCGTGTGATAAGGAGCGCGCAGAGTGAGGCGTCCGTCCGTCGGGAGCATTACCGTTCGTATAGTCTTCAACATCGATCGTTCCTGTCAAACAGCTGAAATATAGTTACTACACATCGGAACCATCATTTATTTGTTTCCAATCAGCTAGCACTGAAATGCACGCACGTACACGCCAAAGGATTGTCAGTTGTTGGACAGAATAATGTGAGCATAACAAATTGCCCCCCGCTTCAACTTCAAAGAGAGGAAAGTGTCACAGGCTCAACTCAATTACAAGAAAATCGTTAGAAAAGATTTACCACAGATGACATATCCATGCAACCTATAGTTAGGTGCATTTGTCACAATGTCACACTAGCAAACAGCAGAAGGTATTATGCCGTTTGAATTGTAGTCATTGTCGCTTAACATCCAACATGGCATGTCCCAGTTTGTTAGTATATTGACAACGAGCGCTTGCATTTTTTTTTAAAAGCATTAACAACACTGGTGCTTTCTTCACTTGTAGAAGTCGAAATCTGTCTCGGGCTTCTTCACATTGGTCCTGTAGCCCTTCTCAAAGTCCTTGGGCAGGATCACGTACCGGTTTTTCCTGACGGCATGCATGCCAGCTTCTTGGCATATTGCAGCAATCTGAAAAAGAGATAGGTCCACGAGTATATAAAAATAAAGGGTCAAAAGGAGAACAGTATAACTTGTAAATTGTATCTACGTCTACAAGGAAAGGAGAAATGTATGGTCTACTGTGTATTACCACACCAAGAGTCAAAAATAGCCATCTAAGTTTTTTTTTTACCTCAGCCCAAAAGAGAATAAGCTAATTTGCAACAAGGCTATCTAATTACTATTAGTACAAGAAATTTGTTTTTTTGAAAAAAAAAATCACCATGTAATTTGGTGCATAACCCACTATATTATTTTGGTAACCTAGTATCAAATACCCATTTTGTGCATAATCTTGAGCATACAAGTGTTCCTCATTTATAACAAGCGCTCTTGTTTTACATAATGAAAATTGAAAACGATGTGGCGATTTGAAGCACAAAACCAAGATGACAAGACTTGTAGATCCACTTAAGGTCTTGTTTGGATGCATGTGTATTCACCTCAATCCATATGTATTGAAGTGGAATGGAATGAAACTTAGTTTAATTCCACTCCAATCCCACTTCAACACATGTGGATTGAGATGAATACATGTGCATCCAAACAAGGCCTAAAGCTATAAATCTCTTGGTTGTTAACTTTAAGTTCAAAACTCTGCCACAACTAAATCTAGTGCAATAATGAGCTGGTAATATCTGTCATTACAAATGATATTAACCTATGATATTTGCTCAGTAAGCCATGTTTGCTAACTTGCTAAGTGGACAGTAGGGACATCACAAAACAATTAGCTACTCACATGCCTCGTCCTATTTAGAGACAGGTAATTCAGATGAAGCCACTTAACCAATAGAACAAATCATTGGGCTGTGTGCATCACTATCAAGGTAACACGAGAACGTAACAAGAAGCATGATTGCATGGATGTTCCATGTATTTTATCCATTCCTATTAAAGATCACCCAAGTGTTCAAGTTCGCAGTGTGCGGAAATAAAATCCTAAAGTGTATTAGCCTACGCAGCAGGAGGTGCTTTTTGAGATAACATACAAGTAATGACCCAATGCAGACAGTATCCCAGTAGTTTAAATGCAAATTATTTAATTATACTGAATCCTCGTAAGGAAAGTAGACTCACATCAGCAGCACTGATCTTATCTGGTCTGCAAACATAATCTTCCAAATCAACCTCGTCACTCAAATTCATCTTGGCAGTGCAGACCTGAATTGAAACAGCAGCCAGCGAGCAGTTGAGAAAAAATATGATCCCAGCAACAAATATGAAAAACCAAAACATATAAAAAGAAAACAATTTAGTTTGCACTGATCGCAAATCCTTGACAGAACATATGACCATATCACAATTGAGCATGTGCATCTGTGCAGAACAAGTTAGCAATTGGTATGCAGTATGGCATGGTTGAAAATTTTAATTAATTACCAAATAAAGAAATTTGCGCAGCTCAATAGCTATTTGTACAAGATGAAAAGGACCTTAATAGCAATACCTGAAGCAATCCATCAAAGTTTCATCATATGTGAATAAACAAAAATCAAATACCAAGCATGCAATATATTATACGGTACTTCAGTAAATTAATATGCAAGTTGTGTTACTTCACAAGAACGAAATATAAAATGCCTATCAGTTAGTTCACACAAACAGACAACTTACTTGGAACACAAGCCTCTTCTGCCGCCGATCAGGAAGAGGGAACTCAATTTTCCTGTCAAGCCTACCTGGACGCAACAGAGCAGGATCCAAAGTATCTGCCCTATTAGTTGCCATTATAACCTTCACATTTACTGTTTGATCAAATCCATCCATCTGCAATAAACACAGGCAGATTATTACAAAAAACAGGAACGCTCCAGCATCTAAGAATTTCCAACCTAACAATCTGCCGAAGTTAACCTTCCAAGACCTCAGTTATCATTTTTATAATATTATAGTTTCTACTTCTCTCAGAACATAAAATAACTTAGCATGTCGGGGTGAAGATAGGGCTTTACAATTTCAATTCCAAAACAGAGCCTTTTCTTATATTTCTTGGTCTCAAAAAAGTTTCCTTTGAAATACAGGGTTTTGTGTAACATAAAATGGCAAAACTATTATAATTTCTAGGAAAACCACAACGATCCAAAAGCCCCCTTTACCTGATTAAGTAGCTCCATCAGAATGCGCTGAACTTCTCGGTCAGCACCTGTCTGAGCATCAAAACGTGCAGTGGCTATAGCATCAACCTCGTCAATAAATATGATTGCAGGGGCATTCTCCTTAGCCAAACGGAATACATCTCGAACCATCCGAGGACCCTGAAAAGGAATTCAAAGAACATAAGGCACCAGGAACAGAACCAATAAATCTGGAACACCCAAAAAGTACAAATGGCACATATTCTTATGGAACCATATAAGAACCTAATACCACAGATAGTTAAGCAAGAGATGTTGTCATGTGTGCCACCAGAAGATAATTTCTATGCAAAATGTAAAGCCACATAACCATTTTTAGTCATATGCATCACAAAAGATGCATTCCATGGTAAATGTAAAGACAATATACAAATAGAAAGGTAGTTGTTTGGACTATTCACAGGTATACCATAGTTATGCCATTTTTTTTCTTTTCAAACTACGCAGGAGAGCTTTGTCATTTCATTAAGAAGAAGAATAAATAAATACAAAAGGAAGAGAAGTAAGAAACCCTGCAAGGTACCCCCACGGAGTTTAGGCAAAATGGCACTTTAGAAAATGAACTAGGGAAACACGACCAGTAGGCTCAAACAACTAAAGAACTAGTTATCTAGGACCAACAACCTAGCAAGGAACTCATGTAAAGCCAAGGCTCCCACCATACACCACAGATTACAAGCATTGGCCACATATTGAAACAGCACCACTATACTAGGCATAGTTATGCACTTATGTCATGAAGCTACATGAAACCAGGTTCCTGTAATCCAAAAGGAGATATATTTTATCCCCAACAAGCATACACCAAACACCTAACTCCCTCTTCGACACCTTTCTGCTCACTGGTTTCACTTCTGCATAGCAGAAAGCACTATGATATCCATCTGTTTTATTTTGCAGCCTTTTTCACATACCTTTTTAGAGCATTTTTTCATATGTTTAAGCAGTATTTAAACACATATATGGCTTTTACCACAAAGCACTCAGCACTGGAACATAAACAAACATATATACATGTAGAATGTTTCACAACTACAAATGGCAGGGTGTTGTGTGTAATTTGGCAACAAATTGCAAGGGCACCAATTCTAAGTACAATCGCCCCAACTTACCTCACCCAAGTACTTCTGCACGAACTCTGAACCAACTACTCTGATAAAAGCAGCAGTTGTGTGATGTGCCACAGCTTTGGCAAGCATGGTCTTGCCAGTACCTGGAGGACCATACAGAAGCACACCTCTTGGTGGATCAATACCAATCTGCTTGTACAACTCATGATGTGTCAACGGTAACTCGACAGCTTCCCTGATTTCTTGCTTTTGAATGTCACATCCACCAATATCCTGAACACAAAAATAAAGAAGCAGAACATTATAGATTTTATATTCTGTAAGAGTAAGAAAAACTGCTAGAATAAGCAAAAAAATTTGCCGTGTTTTTATTACAGTTAGAATGACCAAGGGAAACTTCAAAATCTAACCAAATTTATCAAACTTTTTTTAAACAATTCTGATTGACAAGCATATGTTAGCACAATAAGACAGAGAAAAAAACTTAATCACTGAACAAAATTAATTTGACTTAAATAAAACTCATATAACATGCAAAGTTTATATTGTTTTCGAAGTCCTAGTATTATGTGAGAATCCTACTGCAACTGTTATATTCCAAGCAGCTGAATGAACTCACGATACATTTAAAATTCAAAACCAACAATAAAGCTGCCTAAGATGGATACAACACAACAAATTAACCATGGCACGGTTGAGATGAGGGCAATTACAGCAGGAACTCACACTGTAGGTGACGTTGGGCTTCTCCGACGAGCCGAGCAGCGAAATGCTGGAGTCGGCCTCGGGCGGCAGCACGTCGACGAGCGCGTGGGAGTGGCGGTGCAGCGCGACGGACGCCGAGGGCTTGAGCAGCTCGCGTCCGATGGTGCTGAGGACCCGCACGTAGAAGCTGCCGCCGGTGGTGGTGGGCGCCACGATGCCGTGGTCGGCGTCGACCATCTCCGTGAACTGGCCGATCTCGAGCGGCGTCGCCCGGCACCGCTTCACCTCCTCCGCGCCGCGCAGCTCCTCGCGCCTGAGGTTCCTGAGCTCGTCCTTGACGTAGTCCTCCTGGATCTCGACGAACTCGAGGTGGCGCTGGAGCGACTTGTAGTGACAGTAGAGGTCGCCGTCGTGGCCGTCGGCAGGCGCGGCGGCGGCGGAGAAGGCGGCCGCGTACGACGGCGGGGCCGCCACCGGGAAGGCCGCGGCGGGAGGGATCGGCGCGACGGCGGTGGCCGACATCGCGCGAGGATGGGGCGAGGGTTAGGGTTTCTGCTGTATCCCGAGTTCCCGACGCCGCCCGTGCGATCGCCGCCGGTGGTGCCTACGGATTTCGTATCGGGAGTCCACAGAGCGAGGGTGGAGGGGAACACAGGTAAAAGATTTTATTAGAGAGATTTCGGAGTTCTAGTTCGTCACCAACTTGTGTTGCAAGAACAAGAACATACTTTAGCGCAATTAGTAAAACACCTAAAAGGACTCGGATGGGCCACCGAAATCGCCAGACGTTACGAGGCCCAAGAGGCACCAAGCCCAGCCCGGTTGCCTCAAGGCCCTGAAGATGTCGCAGGTTTCAGCTAGACGCGCGTGCTGCTGCCTGCCGGCTGCCGCTGCTCTGTCATCAAAATGTAATTAGGGAGATTTTGCCTAGTAACTGGATTTCATCCTAAAGCTGTGAACCAAACTGTAAAACCTTTGTTGTAATTCTGTGAGCAAATAACTTTTGCCAGAGGAGAGAGAGGCAAGAAAAGAAACAGAGAGAGGGTTGGGATCCTATGCAGGACAGCAGGAGCTGAGGACTAGGGAGATCTAACTATTTGCCACTCTTACGGTGGCTGCCTCTCCGTTTGTTAACTTTATCGTGTCAATTACAAAATTGTCCGAGAAAACAGTAACCAGACTAATATTTTGCCATTTTCGCTGACGTGTCATGCCAGATCAGCACGCCAGCGTGGAAGTTAACGCCTCCGTCTCCGCTGACCAACGGCGCCCGCAACTGTTCGTCAGCTCTCCGTCTGTTCTGTTACAGATCGCAGTCACCCATCCCCGCCACGTTCTGTTACAGCACGTACACCATGCCCACCTCGAGCAGTGACGCCGGCGGCACGCGCAGCGCCACGTCCGGGCCGCGGCAGTTCCGGCGCAGGAAGTTGTAGCCGACGCCGACTGCGACTGCCAGCCTCTTGAGCAGCGACGACCCGGGCTTGGTCTTCACGTGCGAGTGCCCCAGGATGAACGCCGTGCCAGCTTCCCGCGCCTCGCACAGCTCGTGCAGCTCCTCCAGCACGCTCTCGTCCACGCCGGGGCTCCTGGGCGGCGCCACCGCGAATCTCACCTGCTTCTTCACGACCACCGGCGCCGCGGCGAGCTCTATGCCGTCCACACGGTCAGAGCCAGACGACGCGCCGTCGTGGGAGTGGGATTCGTCGTAGCCCAGGCTCATGTGGCGCCGCAGCGGGTTGCTGCCGATGACTGTCAGCGCGTTCTCGCGCTCGTAGTAGCTGCTGTCCCGCTGGTCGCCGCCGCCGGCGTCGCTGCAGCGGAACAGCGCGTCCAGCTTGATGAACGTGGCGAGGCTCTCGACGAGCTCCGTCTCGAAGGAGTCCATGTCCTGGTGCACGTCACGGTAGCCGTAGCGCACGATGTAGCGGTAGGAGCGGTGGCCCGGCGGGCCGACGCGGCCGACGAGGTAGCGCTCGGCGGGGAGCACGTGCGGCACCGTCACGGACTTAACGCAGACGAAGACCAGCACCCGATGGAACGCCGGCAGGTTGGTCACGAAGCGGGAGAAGTTGGCTGGCACGCTGGAGGTGAGGTCGGTGTAGACGAGGCCGATGCCCGGGACGCGCACCATGCCCAGCTTGTCGCCCAGCGCCAGCAGCCACTCCAGGGTTACCTTGTTGTGCGTGTCGTACTCGTACTTCTTGATCGTCGTGTGGTGCCACACGAACATGACGGCGAGCAGGATGAGCGCCAGGAGGATCGGCAGCCACGCGCCTTCCAGGAACTTGATCAGCGACGCCGAGAAGTAGAGCGCCTCGATGGAGCCGAAGAAGAGGAAGAAGGCGAGGGCCAGCCATGGAGACCGGTCCCAGCACAGCATGATCACCAGGGACATGAGGCACGTCGTCACCAGCATCACCGTGATCACGGCCAAGCCTGCACAACAATTCAGAAGCAAAAGTTCAGGTATATGGTTGGATCAGTTTTCTGCACATGATCATCAGTGCCAGGAAAGCAAGATACTCTACTCACCAGACGCGTTTCCCATGTGCTTGGTGTTACGGAAACCAACAGTGACAGCAATGCAGAGGACCATGAGGATCCAGTTGACCTCAGGGATGTATATCTGGCCATGAACTTTGTCAGACGTGTGCACGACTTTCACCCTGGGGAAGCAGCTCAGTGACTGGCTCTGGCTGATGATGGAGAACGTGCCGCTGATGATGACCTGGCTGCCGACCACCGACGCCAAGATCGCCAGCACTAGCACTGGCCATCTTACACTCTCTGCATTCATCACAGAGGCAAAAGCCTGTGAATGTCTGAAACTCTGAAAGCGTAGTGTGATGTGAGAATAAACCAGCCATGTAGTAGTGTGGCGTACCAGGAACTGCAATGTAGAATCCAATTTGGTAGCTTGCGTCAAGGTTATGGTGCTGGGACAAATAAGCAGCTTGGCCCATGTATCCCAGGATCAGTGAAGTGTACACCAAAGAAGTGAAAGCAAGCTGAAAAAAACGACAGACTTCATCAGTAGGAGGGATTGAGTGCCCTGTAGACCTGGGGGTTCCAGCGGATGATGTTGTACAGGCCGATCGTGCTCATGCAGAGCAGCCAGGCGAGGATGATCGGCGCGAAGAGGAACCCTACGCGGTGGGTGCCGTAGTGCTGGAGCGCGAACAGGAATACTAAAATGGCGCGGGTTATCGGAATGACGAACAGTTGCGGGCGCCATTGGTCAGCGGAGACGGAGGCGTTAACTTCCACGCTGGCGCGCTGATCTGGCATGACACGTCAGCGAAAATGGCAAAATATTAGTTTTTTATCAAACTTGAGTGATTACTAATCATGCCTCTAGATAAATGGCATGACAACATTATGCAACAATCAACTCACTGTATCATTAGCAATGCTGTAACATAAAGTATCAAGCAAGTGTAATTGCTTCCCGGAGAGACATTTTTTGTTGTTGTTTGAGGGAATACTTGGATGCTGCCAGACATGCTGTTGCAAGACACGTTCGTGTATGAAAATGAGTTCATTTTCAAACTTGCGGCCCACACGTCGGTGGCCCGTTATCCAAAAGAACACACACGCCACTGCTCTACCCTGGTTAGTGACATGTGTTTGAAAACTAAAAAATAGTCATCGCGTCACGGCCTGATTAACTCAACTATCGGCTATCGGCGAGAATCCCACGACGCCGGCGACGGCATCGTCGACGCGGTCCTTGTCGTCGCGGTGCCCGACGACGTCGTGGTCGCCGACGACAGCCGCGGCGTGGCCACCTGCTTGATGGCCACGTTCGGAAGCGGGCTGCGCCGCCGCCGCTCCTGCTCCTTGACCAGCTCCGCGGCCAGCGCGTCCACCTTCTCGGCGTTCGTCCGTTGCGACAGCCTCCGCCCCCGGAACAGCACCGACTCCACGTTCCGCTGCGCAAGCATCGCTCCCGCTGCCGCGGATGCGGTGGCCGCGTGGAGCGGCGCCGGCGCCTTGCCGGCCTGGATGCGCACGTAGTTGCTTCCGCACGCGAGCCCGAACGCCATGGCCACTGACTCGTCCACCATGTCCGCGATGCCCTCGGCGGTTACGCGCGCCAGCTCCCGCGGCGACGGAGAACGCGTGGGCATGGGCGTGCTCGACCCGTCGCACACGGACACGGTGGCCGAGGAGGCACCGGCGCCGATGGAGAGCACGAGGAGGTCTTCGACGCCGGTGGCGAGGGGGAACTCCTGCTTGTTGTGGAGCACGTGCGTGATGGCGGCCGCGGCCGGGTTGCCCATGGCCGCCACTCCCCCGGACGCGGCGGCGATGGCCGTGGCGCCATCGACCGACGCCACGCTCGCGAGCGCGCCGCCCGCGGCGCACGTGGCGGCGCACACGTCGCGGAGGCGGAAATCGAAGCTGTCGCTCTCGACGGCGTCGGCGCGCGAGAACACGAAGGGCGCGGCCGTGGCGAGGTCGTAGCACGGCACGAGGAGCGGCGCCACGGTGTCCCTGAGCGTCGCGTCGCCGAACACGCGGCGGAACGACCGGTCGTCGCCAGCCCGCGCGCCGCGGAACAGCTTCGCCCACCGAGGCCAGCGCCGGCCTCCCCAGCCGCCTTTCTTCCCGCCGCAGACGCTCCCAGCCACGAACGCGAGCGCCTCGTCGGCCGTGTACCGCGGCCGGCCGTCGGCGCCCCTCAGGAACAGCATCGCCGCGAGCACTCCGCCCGCGCCGGCGCCCGCCGAGAGGTCGAAGAAGTCGGCCACGCGCGCGTCGGGGTCGCCCTTGTGGTCGCGCAGCCCGGCCTCGAGCCTCGCGAGCGCGGCGGCGGCCAGGAGCGCGTCCTCGGCGCCCGTGCTGCCGCAGCCGTCGATCGCCAGCACCCGCACGCGCCCGCCGTCCAGAAGCGCCCGCGCCGGCGTGCCGGTGCCGAAGAGGAACTTGCTCTCGAGCAGGGAGAAGATCTCGTAGCTGAGCTTGTCCACGCCGCCCATGGCGGCTTTCGTGGGCGGCGGCGACGCCATTGCCGCGTACGCTTCCATCTCAAGCAGCAAAGACAAGGGTGGGAACACGTAGCTTGGCTGGCAGAGTAATTGGAGCTCGAGATAGCTCGTGATGTGTGAGAGTGAGACTGCGACTGCTGCTGCGATCGACTACCTCGAGGCCTTTTATAATGGCGGGAGCAGGCAGGCTATCGCTCCCCTCCCCCGCACCGCACGACGTGGCCGCGGCGCGCACGCTCTGCCGTCCGTGAAGGGCTGCGCCGGACAGGACAGCTAGCGTCCTGGGCGTCAGGAGTCTGTATCGGCGGGTGGCACGGGGCCAGGCGACGGGAAGGTGGCAGGAAGCGCCGAACGCTGTGCTCCGCTGGATCGGATCGCATGGGTGGGCACCTGGTCATGGGTGTGGCCATGTGGGCGTGGTAGGCCTCGCTCACCGCGCGCACGCACGGACGGACGCACCCGACGACGAAGCTTCCGCTTCCGCTTTCGCAGTCCGCGGCGCGCACACGTGGCCCCGACGCCACGCTGTCGGCGCGGGCTCCGGCTGTCATGGAGACGGAGCACCCAGCGGCGCGTGCGGGCGGCATGCCGGCGCTCCCTGGATGGCGAGAGAGACAGCGGCGGGCCTGGCCGCGATCGTGCGCGTGAGGGCCTTGACTCTTGAGCCTTGCCGGGGTCACGGCGGGCGCGGCGTGGCGTCTGTAGTCCGTACACGCCGCGGTTAATGGAATAATGGGCGCCTGTCCTTGCTGTCGAGCGCACGTCGCGCGGCGGCCCCGCCGGGCGCTGTCGCTCTCGCGGGCGAACGAAGGAAGGCCGTCGGCGCTGGATCTGGAGCTCACTGTTCACGTGGTTTCGACACGTGAGGAAACCAGTGCTAGTGCAGCGGGGCTTGTTGTACCTCATGTGCAGATATGCTCGTACTCTCGTGGAGTACGGAGCACAGCTGTTAGATTCTCTCGTGTCCTCTCCTAGTGTGCATCTTCATTCACTCTAGTGTGCCCTTAAGGCGTCTCGTAACGAATATTTTGTCTACTTTAACACAAAGACAGTCAAACTTTTTTTTCTTATAAGTCATGACTGAAAGTATTGTTGGCTGGCTTAGTGTGAAAAAAAAATAATGTTCATTGGCTGATAAGACATGGCTTATAAGCTAAATACGACCAAGCGAAAAGGCTGTAGATTTGCGGCAAAGATAAAAAAGAGAATAAAGATTAACACCTGGACTCCATCGGCGTACGGTTGTGGTGTATATATATTACAGGTTTTCGTAGGGTTTTCTGGCCATATATCTCAATGTGTTTTGACCAAAACCTGGTAGCTAGGTAGTTCCATATATATGTTGAATTCAATTCACCATGGATTTCTTCAAATTATCAAGACTCCCAGAGAGGAGAAACGATTTATTCACAGGCCCTGATTCAGGACGAGTTGGAATATTCATTCATTGCATTGTTTGTGGGTGGATCTCTCTCTCTCTCTCTCTCTCTCTCTCTCTCTGCATGGCAGCCCTCCTGCCGACACTGCATTGCATTGCCTGCTCTTCCCTTCCATGGGATTTCATAAAAGAAAGAAAAAAACAGACGGCGCACACGGCACACGTGCATACGCCTGCATTGTGCATTGTATATGAAAATGATGATTACAATTAAGCTAAGCGAGCTGTGCCAGCTAGCAGCCTGTCGTCGTGTCCATTCTCAAAGTGCCGGCAAGCTAGCTAGCTAGGTAGCCGGTTCTCTCAAGCCTCCAACTCTAATCCACGGAATAATTGAAGGAAATAAAAAAGGGACGTTGTAAAGGCGGTCAGCTTGTGCCGTTGCCTAACTAACAAGCTTTTCGTGCGTACGTACATCTACGTTGTTTAAGCTCGTAAAAGTAGCTTATCATGTTCATGATAGGATGCTTCATCTTGTCGGAACTGTTTACACGTTTGCGTACACATGTTTCGTGAGATAAAGACTTGTACGTGCGGAATAATACTATATACTATACATACATGTATATCATGCAAGTTGAATGGTCAACCACTACTGCATCAAGTCTCTCGTTAATTACGCGTGTTACATGTGTTACACTACTTTGTATTTGTGATGTGGATTCGTATGTTTTGGAATTATGGACATAACAAACCGATAAATAAATTAATTCCACGTCCACGATATGACAATGATAAAATCCTTATTTTCTTTTGCAAAAACTCCAATCTCGGAGACTGTCTCACACCTCAGCTTAAACTTCCTCCGAACGGGCGACATGGATACACTAGCACTCCTCCGCAGTTCCCATGCAATGCGCGGCCATCACCATGCGACAGGATGTTGAAGGGATTAGCAGGACGTAATCATCTCAAAATGATGAATCCACAAAAAAAAAGTGCATATGAAGCATAATTAGGCAATCAGCTGCTGCTAAAACGCGTTCGCATCAGCCGGACACAGGAATGGTTGGCATAATTGACGTGCCCCCCCTACTCCCTACGAAATCTCCTACACCTAAAAAGGATATCCCTACTAAAGGATTTTCCAGGCTTCTCATGCAGCCACGTCATCATCATATTCATGCATGCAGAGCTTGATTGTCGATGGAAAAAAAAATTGCATTTACCCAACCTTTTGCCGTTTCACCTTTCCCGTGTGTGCACATGCAAATGTGCAGTTTTTGCCGCTTCACCTTTCTGGCGTGCGCAGCAAATGTGCAATGAATTGCCGTATCAATTCTATCAGACTGTTCGCTTGTTGGTTTCAGGCAGGGCTTATTAGTCAGCCAACAGTGTTTTTCTCTCACAACAAACCAGCATCAGTCGGACTTATCAGCCTAGAAACCAACCAGCGAACAGGCTGTTTATCCTAAAACGGCTTCCCACTAAGCCTCCATTCAGCAAAAGCCAAGAAGACTGCATTTAACTCTACTTTTGAAACTGATGAAAAACCTCGCCATTTCCCCCCTGTGCTACTCCTATAAAACTACGAGCAAGCATGGTCAAACCATACACCTGACCCAACCATTCACAGCAGCCCGTCGATTGATACATGCATGGCTACCGAGAAGGCAAGATATTGATGAAACAAGATCAACACCAGAGCGAAGCCCATCCCAGTAGCAGTACTTGGTGGCTGGTGCCCGGCGCGAACAAGGCAACAGCATCCAGATGTGCAGAAGCGGAAGGTTTTATGCCTATACTGCAATCATCTGATGATGACCGTCCGTGTTGCTGAGGCAGTCGCTGGCATGGCCGGTTGGACAGAGGTGGTACATGAAGGTACAGGTTGGGATAGCATTGTAGTCAAAAAGGTCAGCTGTCATGGCCATTGTCATTCTCCTAATTAGCATGTAATGTGTATCATCCTCTATCACTGGAGCTATCACCTACACAACCCAAGTTCTTTGCATCTTCTACTAATCCATATCCTCGGCTTCCTCAGAAAAAAAAAATTACTGCATGAAAAAATTTATATCCTTTCAGATCGAGGTGTAAAACATTTAATTTGTAATCGATTTTATGTTTGTTTTTGTATAGAATACTTACATCTAATTGACTTACAGATTTCGAAAAGCAACACGCAGGGTATTTCTCTGGTTTGTCTAAGAGAGGGAGAAGAAGAGGTTGAGAAGGTCGGAAGAGAATCGGTATTAGTACAAAAATCAGCAAATCAGTTGCTGACCCATGTAACCTCCTGTTGTTGGGCATGTCAGACTAGTAGCCGGCAGCAAGCATATATGCCCGTTTGGAACGAAGACATTGTCGCGTACAAGTACGATTCCGACATGATATGATCATATGACCCCGGGATCATCGATGCAAATGGCACGCGACCTTTGATGCTTGCAAGGCAAGCAGTGATCAACAGGCCTCTACTACTTGACACGCCATGCCCACAAAAACATATTGCTTGATCTCGACCAAACCCGCACTAGACGTAGAGATTCCTAGCCCCCAGCATAACAAATTTAAGACTAAGACAACTGCGACGAACAGATCTAGTCAATCGGCATATGTATAACGACGCTCAAGGTTCGACTAGTAACATACAAACAGTAGAAGAAACGGCCAACCCGTCCAAGCATAAAGTTACGACCACGGAAGCAACCACCAACAGCCAACTCACTCGGTTAAGATTCTTGGCCAACACTGGCCAGCAGGGTTCCGATCTAGGAGCACCAACAGTCGATGGAGTTAAGATTCCTTTTGCGTTGTGGAGCTTCAAGATGTCTTTGCCGGCTCATCGCTTATTGGCAGATCATCTTCGTCATGGTAGATGTTCTCAGCCATCTGCCATATCTGGAGGATGTTGTCTTCAGCGACACTAGCAATCACCCAGTCCTCGCAGGGGTTCCAGGAGAAATCAGAGATCTTGCTGGTATGGCCTCCGTGGATGAACATGAGCTCTGGAGGACCATCTTCTGCATCCTCTGGCGTTTGTTCTTGGTCGATCCTGTGATATAGCAAAGCAAAGAACAATAGTTAATCCGAACCGTATCGTGTTAATTGTACTTCAACAATAAGTAATGTAGGGAGCACTAGGACAACATAGAAAAAATCGTAAAAAACACATCGCTTTGGCCATCATAAGGACTACTCCCTCCGTTCCAAATTATAAGACGTTTTGGTTTTTCTAGATTCATAACTTTTGCTATGCACCTAGATATATATTATGTCTAGATACATAGCAAAAGCTATGAATCTAGAAATGTCAAAACGTCTTATAATTTGGGACAGAGGAAGTAGTAACGTCCAGAAGATACAGCGCACCAGTGGAAAAGAAAACTAAGGGTAACAACATATGAGAGTATCGTGAATGTTTGTATTGCTTACCTGCTTAGGTCCCAGATCATGAGTCTTCTGCCCAGACAACAGGATGCAAGTATAGTTTCATTCTTTGGACTCCATCCAACTTGAAAAACTTCCTCTCTGATTACACATGGTGTTGAAACATTAATGTTAAAATAGAAATATAACATCCATAGAAACATTCAATACTTCAGAAAGTTGTTTAGGCAATAAAAACAAACAGTAGCTATCAACAGAACAAAAACAGCGGAAACATACTTGTGACAGTCAAAGGTGTGCAGAGAAGTATCAATCTTCCTAAGATCAAATAATTTGACAGTCTTGTCAGTAGAACCAGTTGCAACAACCCATTCGTTGAACGGGTTGAAAGCCAGGCAGTTCACCTGTAAATAAAGAAGCAAGCGTCAATAAACAAGAATCTTGTCATTGATCTTTCAGGAATCACGAACTTAGAGCAAGGTTCAATAAAGTCCCACCGCCACTGGCTTTCAGATGCACTGATGGGTTCTGATCTTACTACCCTAAAATTTAGAACATCTTCAACACCAAATTGTTTTCATTTACCTCTAGTTTGTACACCCAAAGAAATCAGGACCAAGGTTTCCTATACCCTGACTTATACAGCCATAGAAGCATATAGTTCCCAAAAAATGCTGCTTATATAAAGACAAGTATAAACCTAAACCTTTGTAGTGTTCAAGTTCAATACAATCCACCAATATGACATCAGATCTGGAGAACCAAAGTAAAGATGTTGAAGCATGTGTTCTATTTGACCCAAAAAAAAAAAAAAAAAGGTGTAACAAAATGATAGAATGTATGATAGATCAAATGTTCCTTCAAGATCATAATGGAGTAAATCGATCTGGAAAAACTAGTTCGCATTGCATACAGTACTTCTCCTTCATTTAAGGACAACCAGATCCTAACTTCATGCAACAAAAGAAATCTTAAAATTTGTAACCATGGAATAAAATGTATTTTGAGTAGCAAATAATATCAATATTTCTAATGGTAATTAAAAGCTCACAACAGTTACTTTTACCTCGCCCTGGTGTGCCACCACTGACTGAACAGGCTTAGTAGGCGCTGGAGACCGTGAGGTCCCAAATCAAAAGATGATGATCATCACCAACTGACCCAAATAAGTACTCATGCCTCAAATGCCAAGCAACATCTTCAACGACACCATCATGATGCTTACCAAGAATAAAATCAAAGTATTAGTATTATTAAATAGCATTAGTATTTCTATGAAGCTTGCATCACTGTGGATAAGAAACAACAGATGAGAGATTGAAATCCCTAGATTGCAAAATAGAGTTTCCAGGTTTCAGTGACAGATACAGATAGTTTTTCTACTCATACTCGTCAGAGAAAGAACATTTAGTTTTCCAATCAGCTATTTAGCAAGAACACATTCTGTCATAGTTTTCTTAATTACCAAAAAAATCAAATCAGCATACAAGAGAAACTGTATTAGTTCCACTAATTTGTCTTATTAATCCAAGTATGACTATCATGCACCTTTAAAGAGATGATTCAGAGTTCTAAAATAACCATTAGAATGTTAGAGAATGAAGAATGCTTTAAACAAAGTTCTACATGAAGCTCCAAACATTAACACACAAAATAGAACCAGGCACATGAGCCATACCTTAAAAATATGCAGGGCATCAAGACTTTTGTTTTTACTATTTGCTTTAATGTCCCACAAGCAAATTTGAGCATCATCAGACCCACTTAACAAATGACCCTCTTTAAAAATACTCCATGATAAGCCATATCCTTCAGAATTATGTCCCTTCAGCCGTAAATCAGGGTTGCATGCACCATCTAGTGGAGGCTTAGATGGGTGCTTGCTATAGTCGAAGACATATACTTCTGCACTAACTGTCTTGGTAGCAATTATAAATGAATTTTGGGGCATATAGCGAGCTCGATTGACCTCTCCATCATGATTTATCTGCTGAACAATTTGCACCTACAAAAAGGGAGGGAACATGTGTTCTAAAAATTGTCTCCAAACACAAAAGAGAAACTTGTAAACATTAAAGATCTCAGCCAGGCAGTAACAAAAAATGAGGAAGCAAATGCTCAAATGTATATGTTTGCGCTAAGAATTACAGGGGTAAATGAAAGAATAGAACATTCTCATATCCAAGAAGTTCATTAGATTGGACTGGCAACAAAATCAAGAGAACATTCTCATACCCAATACTTCATTAGATTGAGATGGCAACAAAATCAAAAGGTCCATGAAATATAAGAAAAGTAAACATGAGTATACAACAGGATGATGAAACGGTCAAATACGTAAATTGATTGTTAACGTAGCAAGAGTTTAAAAAACCCTTGCAGTACCACCTATGGAAAATCATGCACCAAGAACCACGTAAAAATGGCAACTTAGCAAACAAGCAATTAAAGACCCAATCAAATGTTCCAGGCTTTCTCAAAATGGCACACGGCCAATGGAAATTAATCATTAAATATTCCACAACATGACATTCCTTTGTGCAAAGACAATCCAAACCAACAGGATGTATATCACCCAAGTGTAAAGGTATTCATGCAGGCTCCCAGCATGTAAGCCATCTGCAGCAACTAGAAATAGCATGACAATAAAAATCACCATAAATAGAACTGATAATCTCACTGCAACCGTGGCACTATACAATTAGAATTGTTCTGTGGTACGAATTCAACCAAATATTAAGACTCGGCTATAGAATTGGTATTGTGTAAGGATAAATAAAATATTCCTCTAGAGCTTATAGAAGCAAAAATAATAATATTAACAGGTGGCACATGATGGGAACCTATGATCATCCACTTCCAACTTCACATGAAATAAAAGTAACTAGTTTGGGATATTAGAGACAAAATTATATTATAAAAGCATATTGGGAGAGACAGGAAAAATGGAGCATAAGCAAATGGTATTAATCCTCCAGTATTATTAAATACTTTGAAATATTCAAATCCTAGAAAATATCTTAACAAGCCCAACAAGCCAGAGGGGGGACACAGCATAAACCAAACCTTCTTCGATTTGCCACAAACAAAAAAGAAAATGGTCCACAGGCACAGGGATGAACCTTCTTCGATTTGGCACAATGCTCAGAAAAGGAATCTTTCCAGGGCATATGTACTTCTGCAATCACCAGATAGTTAGGGAAGTCACCACGTGCATGTGTACCAAGGACAATCTTTGGGACAGATTGACCTTGTCCAGGGTGCTCTGCTCGATCAGGGAACCACTCCACAGTCAGAGAGGGCCACTCCAAAGTATGGGTAATGACAAGATCATCCAGGCATGGCTTATTTTCTATCCACATATTATAATCTTTCACGATCTGTGCATTCATCGCCTCCTCTTTGTCCTCTGTGATCTTGACACCCTCCAACTTCGCCTCCAAACCTGCCAGCAAATCCTCCGCCATTGCCCCTGGCACATCCTCCACCATCACTTCCGGCAAATCCTCCATCGCGCACGGCAAATCCTCCTCCATCGCGCACGGCAAATCCTCCTTCATCGCCCACCACGGCAACTTTCCAGGTTTCGCCCTTCTCAAGAGCTAGGGAATTGGATCTAGAGTGTATGGTTGGGGAATTTTTCTAGGTGGATCTAGATTTAGAAGTAGGTTTAGAAGGTTTTATAGGTTCCTTCAATCATTGGGCTTACATACGGATATGGCTGCGATTGAGTTGGGTTATGTTTTATAGGCCCAAGGCCCAGATTGAACAGGCAGCCAAACAAACAGATGCCAGCTCAGCAGAGAATTGCACAATTACTCCTCGAGCCTTATACATAGCAAAATCCAAATATTGGCATAAAATGGCATTTATTTTGAGGGGGGAGATGAAGGTGGATAGGTCATCCAGAAAAAAATGCAGCCTCCATATTGGAAGTTGCAATTATAGAAAAAAATATATATATCAACCATACCCCAGCATGCACAACCCAACAATAAAATGCAAAAAAAGGAGAGGATAAACTGAGCAAGTCAGAAGCTCCAGACTTCATCTTGAACATGTAAGAAATAAAATCCTGGCTTCAAAAAGGGAGCAAAAACCTAGGCTTCTGTATTCACATAAAAACACAGATATCTGGAAGCCTAAAGGTTAAGGGGCTGCTTGGTTTCTGAGTCAGCTAGCCTCGCCTAGCCTAGGGCAAGCAAAACCTTGCCAGCCCAGGAGAGCCGATTTGGCTAGCCTGCCTGGGCAAGGAAAACCTTGCTAACGCAGAACCCAAGGTAGCTGCTAAGAATCCAAACGCCTTGCCCACTTCAACTTCTAGCTCAGCAAGGAGACACAGTGCTTGGCAAAGATTCCAAGCAGCCTCTAATTTGCACAGAAAAAACTTCCTAAAGCTGAGCTTTCCCCCAAGAAAGGAAGATGGGGATAGCTTGTCCCTGCTTCACCAGTTGTTCTCGAGAAAGAAGAGGAACAACATGATCCTTAGCTGGAGATGCCACCACTGAATTGCCAAATAAAGGTGCTAAATCAACTAAAGCCACATTCAGTACTTTTGTAGAGCATAGTTCAGCACATTGGTAGTAACAAGGAAAAACAAATAATTAGCAACTAGTACGTATGATAAAATCACAAATCCACCATAGCACCAGTTTCATATGTAACAACAAAAGATCTTTTAACCATTAAACAGAAATGGACCACTCCACCTGTACAACAAACACTAATCAACAACCCACATGTTTAATTACAAAGCAAGCTATAGAAAGTTCCTCGACACATGACTCTACCCTAAAAACAACATGACCAAATAAATGAACCGAGATCATAATTAAGGCAACGTTCCAACCCGCAACTGCAACGACTCCTAGATCCCACCAAGCAGCATGGTCGCAAGAAATAAGTTACCTAATTGTGTGCTGTGGCAAGCATCCTTAGCTGTAGCCTAAAGGAGCAATTACGGAGGAAATTTTGACACAAATCCCTCCCGTTTTCTTATATAAATTTGCAGGGTACCGCCTCAGCATAGGGAGCGAACACGCGGATGAAGAAGAAACTAAATTCCACCAAGGCATGGCACGGGACATCACTCCATAGTATCAGTTCACACCAGAGAGATCGAGTAAAACGCAGGGGAGAGTTTATGGGAAGGAGGGGAAGAAAGTCCACCTGCCGGAGGCGGCGCCAAACCCCGATGTCGGTGTGGTCATCGTCGTAGTGGCGCTTCGTCGGCCTCGGCGTCGTCGAGGGGCAGCTGGACTTGCTTGCGAGCATGAGGTAGTTGGGCTCGTTGTCGCAGGTGTGCGTGCCGAGGATCATCTTCTGGATGGAGTGGTCCTTCCCCGGCGGCTCGATGCGGTCGGGGAGCCACAAAGATGAGGAGGGCCATTCAAGCGGCTGTGGGTGATGACGAGGTCGTAGAGGAAGGGTGTGTTATTCTTCCAGATCTTGTACTCCTCGTTGATGAGCGCGCCTCCCCTCGGTGGGAACTCCTCGTCCGCCGCCCCCACCGACCTTGGCATCGTCGGTCCTTGAGCCTTGGCTAGAGTTAGGGTTTGGGAGCGGATGGGGTTTGGGTTGGTGAGCCGGGGGCGAAATGGCAGGAGGAGGCACAGGGGTGGGCAAGTGAGAGAGAAATTGAGCGAAGGGGACAATGGTGGGGAAGGCCGGCTGCAGTAAAGAGGTGGAATGGGGCCGAAGCGATGGGATAAAAGGGTTTATCGGTAGGGGTCAGGTCGGGTGGGCTACAAGCTAAAGAAGTAGGTTTAGAAGGCTTAATAGGTTCCTTCAATCATTGGGCTTACATATGGATATGGCTGCGATTGAGTTGGGTTATGCTTTATAGGCCCAAACCCCAGAATGAATAGGCAGCCAAACAAACAGATGCCAGCTCAGCAGCTTAATTGCACAATTACTCTTTGAGCATTATACATAGCAAAATCCAAATATTGGCATAAAATGGGATTTATTTTGAGGGGTGGTGGTGGAGGTGGATAGGTCACCCAGAAGAAAAAAATGCAGCCTCCATATTGGAAGTTGCAATTATAGAAAAATATATCAACCATACCCAAACATGCACAACTCAACAATAAAATGCAAAAAAAAAAAAGGAGAGGATAAACTGTGCAAGTCCAAGGTTCAAGACTTCATCTTGAACATGTATAAGAAATAAAATCCTGGCTTCAAAAGAGGGAGCGAAAAACTAGGCTCCTGTATTCACATAAAAACACAGCTATCTGGAAGGCTAAAGGTTAATTTGCACAGGAAAAACTTCCTAAAGCTGAGCTTTCCACAAGAAAGGAAAATGGGGATAGCTTGTCCCCACTTCACCAGTTGTTCTCAAGAAAGAAGAGGAACAATATGATCCTTAACTGGAGATGCCACCACTAAATTGCCAAATTAAGATGCTAAATCAACTAAAGCCATATTCAGTACTTTTGTAGGACATAGTTCAGCACATTGTAGTAACAAGGAACAATAAATAATAAGCAACTAGTATATATGATAAAATGCCAATCATTACACGAATCCACCATAGCACCAGTTTCACATGTAACAACAAAAGACCTTTTAACCTTTAAACGGAAATGGTCCACTCCACTTGTACAAAGAACACTAATCAACACTCACGTGTTTATTTACAAAGCAAACTATAGAAAGTTCCTTGACACACAACTCTACCATCGAAAACAACATGCCAAATAGATGGACCGAGATCATAATTAAGGCAACGTTCGAACCCGGCAACTGCAATGACTCCTAGATCCCACCAAGCATCATGGTCGCAAGAAATAAGTTATCTAATTGTGTGCTGTAGCGAGCATCCTTAGCTGAAGCCTAAGGGAGCAATTACAGAGAAAATCGACACAAATCCCTCCTGTTTTGTTATACAAATTTGCAGGTACCCGCCCCCACATAGGAGCGAACACGCGGATCAAGACGGAACTAAATTTCACCACGGCATGGCACGGGGCATCACTCAATAGTATCAGTTCACGCCAGAGATCGAGTAATACGCAAAGGAGAGTTTATGGGAAGGGTGGGGAAGAAAGTCCACCTTGCCAGAGGCGGCGCCGAACCCCCGATGTCGGCGTGGTCATCGTCATAGTGGCGCGCGTCGGCCTCGGCGTCGTCGAGGGCAGCTGGACCTGCGCGAGCATGAGGTAGTTGGGCTCGTTGTCGGAGGTGTGCGTGCCGAGGATCATCTTCTGGACGGAATGGTCCTTCCCGGCGGCTCGGTGCGGTCGGGGAGCCACTGCACGGTGAGGAGGGCCATTCAAGCGCGTGGGTGATGACGAGGTCGTAGAGGAAGGGCGTGTTCTTCTTCCAGATCTTGTACTCCTCGTTGATGAGGCGCTCCTCCACCTCGGCGCGGAAGTCCTCCTCGTCCGCCGCCCCGCCGCCGGCCTTCGGCATCGTCGGTCCGCCGGGCGCGGACTAGGGTTAGGGTTTGGGAGCGGAGGGGGGTTTGGGTTGGTGAGCGGGGGGCGAAATGGCGGGAGCAGGCGCAGGGGTGGACGAGTGGGAGAGAAATTGAGCGAAGGGGACAATGGTGGGGAAGAGCGGCTGCAGTAAAGAGGGGTGGAAGGGGGCCGAAGCGACGGGAAAAAGGGTTTATCGGTCGGGGTCAGGTCGAGTGGGCTACAAGCTAAAGAAGAGAGGACTATCTGAGGCCCACGTTAAGGCCTTTGTAACAAGAGCCCAACTTCTCCTCCACCCATGAGGAGCCCAACACCTCTTTTCCAAATAGACCAGAGAGTAGAGTTCACAGGGCTTGTCGTCAAACTTGTGGGAGGTGTCACCTCCGCCACTGGACTTACAAATTGTGTTGTCCCAGTTTTTAAACTTGGTCTCGGTCTCATATTTATCTAAACGGAAATGGACTCGTGTCCTCGCGCAATGATAAGACTTGAATGCTTAAAATAAAAGATTAGCATGGGTTATAAATAAAATCGCCTAGACACATAAATTACATAAATATTTATAAACTTCCTAAGAGGTTATTTAAAAAATCATCTTCTTCTTCATTAGCAACCCCGTGGATTCCGCCGCATTTGCTAGGGAGGCGAGTGGGCAAGCCGCCACAACCACACGGGCGAGCAAGATATTTTATAATGGTAACTAATGGCATGATTGATGCCATCCATGAGTTGCCACACCCCCAAATACGACCGCACCAAAGTTTATGGCGTTGAATTTGGCGCCACAAAGTGCGGGATTTATAAGCTTTTGCTGTGAAGTAAGTGTGGTTGCCTAATATCTCACGCTATAAAGACAAGCTGAAAGTACTGTTCGCTGATTTGTTGTGAGAGAAAAACAATGTTCCTTCGCTAAAAAAGTAAGCGAACAGGCTATGTGTTGCGCTACTACACCCGTGGTTAGGCGTCTAAAGGCCAGAATCAAACAACCTCTAAATAGAACTCGTGACCATTAAACCTGGTAATGGTTGGCCGGAATCGGTTTTTATGGTTTGGTTTTTTGTTGGGTCAAATTGGTTTCGAGGTTGGTGTCGCTTGAATCGATGGTGTCGGTTGAACTGAGCTTGCCACCATATAATTCAAGCACGTAGTAACAAATAGATCGATTCTTTATCAACAAAAAAAAAAGATCGATTAGCCCCTGCCGAAATTGATGGACATCAGTCACATCACGACAGTTCGGAAAGAGAACAGTGAAGATGTGAGAATATGATTGGTACGTAGCTCTGGCTCTGTCCTCTAGCCACTGGCTAGATCTGTCTGATAAGGTTTCAATCGAGAATGGTATGATGTGGATCAAGATAGGCATCGTAGGCAGGTGTTCACCAATCCACCAACGGTCACAGAAGGTGATTGATGGAAATACAAATTATCGAGTAAAATGTACGTCAACCCTCGAACTTGGCCTGGCATCCAGTCCTTAAAGTTACTAATCATGTGATAGGAGATCTAAATCACCATAAGTTGAGTTAATCTACCTATCTAGCATGTTGATTAGACATGACAATTGCACAGACATGTGGGGCCTACTCCCTCCGTCCCATTGAAAGTGTCATTTTTTACTTTTAGACTTTTTTTACCGTTTGTCTTGTTCAAAATTTTAGTGTATATATATATATATATATATATATATATATTATTTATTTATTTTGTTATGACTTATTTTATCATTAGAGATACTTTAATAATGGTTTATTTATTTTATTATTTGCATAAAACTTTTGAATAAGACGAACGGTCAAACATGAAGTGTAGAAGTAAAAAACGACACTTTCAATGAAACGGATGGAGTACATACCAATCACATCTCCACTCCTCTTCCAACATGTGGGCCCCATCCACATATCAAATGCCATGTCATCGTGCAATCAACGTGTTGTGCGGGCAGATTAACTCAAATGATGGTGACTTGAACCTCACGTGATAGGGTCTGTAAGTTTAAGAATCTAGATGTGCAATTTTAAAGTTTGAAGATCTAGATAGCACTCCAAGCCAAATATAAGGATTGGTATTGCATTTTTTTGCTCCAAAATATGAACCAAATGAAGAGGAGATGATGCGATATAAGTATCTTTTTTTTGTTTGGGGGATGAGTGTTGTGTGTTTCCAACATATGCTCGTAGTCTTATTACGTAAATAAACTTTTTTTAAACCAAAGACCATTGATCCTGTTTTATATAGAAAACAAATTTAGTGTGCTGGAGAAATCAGTCTACAATCTAGAGTTCAAAAGGTGCCCAAGGCACAACCCTCTAAGACCTTGTTTGGATGCTGTCTAATTTACCTCAATCCACGTGTGTTGGAGTGGATTGGTAAGGAATTTACTTTAAGTTCCACTCCGATCCACCTCAACACATATGGATTGATGCGAATCTGACTACATCTAAACAAGGTCTAAACGGAAATAGGGAAAAGTCACAATATAAACTAAGAGATGAGGTCCTTTCTTTTTGGCAAGAAGGTGTCACGACAACTTAGATTGACGTCATATATATGGAAGCTTATATAATTGCTAACTTTTTACGTGCAACATATGAGGAAACGTAGCTCCCATGTGCAACATTGTCATAATAGGATTCCTCCTAGCTTTTTCCATGATCGAGCCCACGATTTATATGATCATATCGGAGTATATAATAACGTAAAGACCAAGTTTCAGCCATCAGATGACATACCCTCATCAGATTTGCTCATTTGCATAGATTCATCTTATTGCACGCAAGACGCGACGGGCCATGGCGCCGTCACGCACAGGCCGACTGTTGCCGCCGCCGGAAACAACGACGCCGGCGTGCACGCTTCCTTATGACCTTGTCCTCGAGATAGTTGCGCGGTCGGACGTCGTCACGGTCGTCTGCTCCGCCGCGACATCCTCAGCCCGGCCTTCATCCGCCGCGTCTGCCAGCACGGACCAAACGGCGGCATCGTGCCCCCGTTCCTCGTCGGCTACCTCCGCGTCCACAACAACGCGGGGGAGAAGAGGACGTCCTGCTTCTCCCTGGTGCACCCGGCGACGCCCGCCGCGACGTCCTTCTCCGAGGACCACCTGGCGCCGTTCCTGTCCCGCAGAGCCGCCGCCGACCTCAGTAGACGATACATGCCCCAGACGTCGCGGAACGGCCTCGCCGTGCTCCGCCGCGGGTCGTCGGCCATCTGCGTGTACGACCCCATGACCGGCAAACGGGCGTACCTCTCGCGTCCGCTGGACATTTGCCGGTATGGGGTTTGCACGTACGTCCTGCTCACCGCTGCGGACGGCATCGGCTGCTCCTTCTTTCTCCTCGACACGGATTCGAGCTTTTCCTGCATCCAGGTCTTGCCGTCGTCCGGCATATGGAGTTGGGGGCCGGTCATCAGCGTGGCCGAACCTGATCGTCATCGTGGCTATTACCGGGGCTATGTCAATGCCCAGCCACACAGCTGTGCCGTCGTCCTCGACGGCTTGATCCACTGGCTAATGTGCATAGGCTATGCGAGCCCCCCGAACATTTACATCCTCACCTACGATGTCCCTCGACATGGCACGCGCGCGGCGACGACGACAGGGTCGATTGAGGTCCCCAAAGCCTGCCTGCCGGACCGCTGCGAAGAGTCTGATCTCCACGTGACGTCGTCGCCGGACGGGAGGCTGTGCTTGCTCGTCGCCGACAGGTTCACCATATCGATCTGGCTGCTGTCCGGCAGCACCGATTGGGCACGGCAGTCTGTGATCGACACGGAGGCCATCGTTCGGTCCATGTCGCCCAAGCTGCTGCAGTCTGAGTGACCTAGCAAGGTGGACTTCGTGAGATCAGCGGGGTTGAGGAGCGGAGCAGTCTTGCTACGGCCCTTCATGAGCTGGGATTTCCTGGATGACAAGGGTGAAAAGGGGCTCCTCCTCCTCGACGTCGGCACGGAGGAGATGCGCAGAGTTGACAAGAAGGAAGGCTTCCCTTACGAGGTCGACATGGAGGCACGGCTGTCAGCCATGAAAATCTTCGGCTAGTTGCTGTCTGAACCTTCCCTCCAATCGGGTACGTCGTACGTGTTGCTGAGGGCTGGTGGTGAATATCAGAACATGTACGTACTCCTAGTCCTAGACAACAAAATAATAGACACAACATCCAACATTTGTTAAGCAGACTTACGTGTGATTATGTCTCGCATCCCAGTATCAAAGCAAATCACTGATGACGATTGGATAAATGTTCGTGCTCCATAAATAAGCAAGATTTGTCAGGCCATGCTCTTCTTTGTTGTAAATTAAGGTCCCGGTTGGGAGAGCTCTTCCTAGCTCTGGTTCCTCAAGCTATATATTGTAGCATGAGCAAGAGCTCTTATTGTGATTGCAGTTGCAGAGTACGATAGAGAATACCTCAAGAGTATTAGGAGGCTTATATACATGAGCAAGAGCTACAAACAAAATATAGTAAAATAGTTTGATTCACGTGGGATTCCAAAATTGATATATGTATATTAACTTTTATCAATGTTTTTTTTTTCAAAAAATATAAGTAAATTCATGTAGCATGGCATGACAGCCAGAGGTTTCTTATAGTGATTAGTGAAGCAATTCAGGGATACCCTACATATGCCATACTCTAGATGGCAGTTTGGAAGGACTTTTCAATTAGTTACCACGATGGCACTTGTGTTATGAATTGAAAATCCGGAATCCTACTGATGTATATAGCCCAAAAACAAGTTAAGAGATCTTCTACTGCTCTACGCAACAAATTTTCAAAAAGTGGCAATGGTATGTAAAATTAATCACTAGGATAACTTGACCTTCGCAGAGGTCTGTAAACATCTGATTCATCTCCCATAGCCATAGCATGCCCGGTATTCTGAATCACCCAGTGTTAAAGGTTTTTCTATAACAATTTGATCTTGAAAGAAACGCTTGCGCGATAGAAATCGGTATCAATATCTCCCTTACACCAGTTTAAATAGCTACACATGGTGCACACCACGTTAAATATTAAAGCGATCTAACTCAACTCTTGTCAATTGTTGGACCAGAGATTAGTGGACCAGACGTCCAGACATGATGTCCCATACAACCCTGAAGAACATAGCGCATACCTTTTTTCAGCTGAGAAGAACAGAGAGAATCATAAGGGGAGGCAGAGGACAACAGGGAAGAAGAGGAATAGAGGATGTAGGGTCGTCTTGGCAATTAAAAGATTTGCCAAGATGCAATATTTACAACAGAACAAAGATACTGATCTATTAAGCCCAGTTCTAATACACAGAGAAATACAACTGTATAAGCGGAAGCACAGGTCACTCAAAGCTAGAATTTTCTGCAACAGTATATGTTGCTTCAGGCCTCGAGAGGAATTAAATAATTCATAGGTATGCCTACATATCTCGTCACTAATATGCCGAATTTTGATGTTAGGCCAACTAATCCAGAGGACTTTCAAGGTCTGGTCTTTGGTCCATCGTCTTTGACATCGCACCATCAGGGAAAGCGTCTGGATAAGTAGCTGCTAGCCTAGATTTCATCCCTCTACACCCAAAAAAAGACGAAGTCTAATTAGCTGGAAATCTATCTCTATCTTAGACATAGGAGTAGACACCAAATGCAAATTCGAGGATAAGAAAAACTGAGCACAAGGACACGATACAACTGGAAGATTAAAATTCAGAGAGACGGGGACAGCAATTAAAATTTAGAATCGGAATGGTACCTTAGCTTTGTGAAAATATGGTCAAGATCAGCCTTCATGGACTTGAGAAGGCGAGTTTTACTAGCAAAATCACTAGACACTTCTGCAAAGCATTGTTCGGAATACTCATTAAAATGAGTGAGAACTGCATTGCTATCTTGCAATCGCCCCAGTCTGCATAGTAAAGGGAAATCACAATCACAATTCAGATGATCATGACAAGAAATGGAAAGTAAGACAATAATTATTGCAAGTTCCATCGCCAAACAATTGATGTGAATCACTTGAGCAACTAGTGTTCCTCATATTTCTTTACAAAAAGTTGCATGACATCCTTCATGCTTCATTAGCTAATTTGCTTGCATAAGAAACATTTTCACACAAAATGTGAACAAATGTATCATTTCTATGGGAAACTGCAATAGTAGAATACTTACATAAGGCGGGGAAGCTCACGTACATGCAGACCTTTTGCATGGTAGCATAGACTAGACAGTATGACCCAGTATAGCACTGAATAATTTCAAAATTCTAATCGATTCATAGGATGACAAATAATCTGGTGTGCATCGACCTCTTATGATAACTCATCAACTGGGGTAGGCAAGTTAGTCTATAATCAGATCATATCTCATGGAAAAAAAACTGCAACACTTAACATGTCTGTCAAAAGGTGGGCAGCATTTTGTTCAAATGCCAGGTAGCATTTAGCCATTTAGTTCTTCATTGAATGTCTGAATATCTGTAGTATCCCTTACAGAATAGTCAATTTTGTAGATATCTGTATTCTTCCTATTACAGTAATCATGAATATTTTGTGTACCATGATCTCAAGTTAATGGATGCTAGTGACTCCAAATTCTGCTTACGTGAAGACAATGAAGCAACATTAGGAGCATAAATCCTTCACCAAGTACTTCTGGCCCACCACCAGTGGTGTTGCATATATGTCATAAAGACATTGTTTATAACCAATTATGGAACTACCCATTAACAGCAAGAATAATAAGATATTTATGTCTCCTAACTCTTAAACTTGCAATAAAAAAAGGGCAGTCACATTTCATTTGCAATAGAAGATTAGTGAGTACATAATGTGCTAGAAAATGCTGTTCTCCTAAAGTATCAAGTGCGTCTCTATTAGAGATAGTAGGTGCCTAAGAGGTACATTCTTCCATTGCAAAAGGAAAAGTTATACAACAGCTACATCCATTTAGTTATGTACATTTGAGGATTGTAATTAATAGTAAGGTTTAAAAACAGCCAAACTCACATGTTGGAATCTTGGGCTGTTTGCAACAAGAAGCTAAATTTGCAGGTATTGACTACTAACAAACGGTACTCTGCCCAGTGAATCATCGGAAAAATTCAAGTTTTCTTAAGATAAAATCCTAAAAAATATATCAAGTGATAATAGGAACTTGTAGATCCAATGGCTCTCTTAATTATAATAGTAGATAGGATTTCCAGAATTTCTAAACAGATTCTGACAACCTGATATCAACAGAACCTTTCACAGAATGCACATCTAGTTTGGAAGTCAAGTTCCATCCATAGTTAAAGTTGGATTCTGATATGCCAGCACAAGACAAGGCATACCTTCATAAGTCAGCACAAGACAAGGCATAGCTTTTCCTCTGTAAGCTCTTGTCAGCTAAAGCAAATACTAGTTCAGGATTTGATAGGATCATCTTACTTCTAGTTCTAGTAAAGATAGTCATACAAGTGAAGGGCTTTAACATACATGTCTAAATAATAATACAATTTAGAACATCTTGTAATTAATACAGAGAAGGAAAACTAAACTAATGCAACCTTAACTAACTGTAATACTATAAAAGTTTAGGATCATAACCACAGGCAGGTTCCTTTTTCTTTGAAACATGATAGAATTCATCATGCTATCATCTTTGGTAACACATATGTCACATGCAAATATTAACATCTGCTCTTATGATGTCTGTAATGCAAATTTTGAAATATTAACTGAATTTCTAAATTTGAGTGCACTTGTTCACACCAATTTCAATTAAAATTGACTTTTTCTAAATAATACAATTCCATTTCCATATGATTTAACCACTGGAAGGTGCTACATCTGAACTATAATAATATTTAGAACATCTTGTAATTAGTAGAAAGAAGGCAAACTAACTAATGCAAGCTTTACTAACTATAGATACTATAAAGATTTATATGCCGACAAAATTTTTAGTATCATTTACATATGATGCTATGGGACCCTCCATTTTTATTAAGAAAAGCTAATCCTTGGCATGCCAGGATGGCAGGACCCATGGGCCATGGGATCCTCACTATGATCCTGAGTTCCCAACAGCCTTTTTACCTACTTGTCGGTGTTTCGAACAAACACCGGCTAGTAAATTTATAATTGATGCGCGTTAGGCCCGGATGGTGCGCTAAAGGACACAAGGTTTATACTGGTTCGGGCTGAATGTCCCTACGTCCAGTCTGTTGCTGCTCGTGTTATTAGCACCGAAAAATGTTCGTAGTAGGGGGTACAAACGGTCGAGAGAGGGACTGGTCCCAGGTCTCTGATGAAAGGGTCGAAAGGGTGCCAAGAGCCTGGTGGCGGCTTGGCTGTGTACGTGATGTGGATCTGAACTCTCTATGAGCTTGTCTGTATGTGAGTTGTTCATCCAAAGTCGGTCGTCTCTTTAGCGGGGAGCCCTGCCCTCCCTTTTATAGACCAAGGGGGGTGCAGGGGTTACAGATGGGTGAAAGAGGAAAATACCACGGGTATAGAAGGTCCTTCGAAGGGTCCGGGTCTTCCTTTTCCTCCAATCCAGCCTTGCTGACACGGCCAGCTGGTGTCAGCGGTTGGCACGTTCGCCGGGTGCTTGGGTGCTGATGACGCTGCGCCTTTATTTGTTCTGCAAGTGGTCACGTTCCGTCCCGCCCCCACGGGCGGCGTGTCGGGCTGAGATGTCGTCCCACGGTCCTATGGGGAGCGGATGGTGCGGTGACCGCTCGTTCGTCACTGTAGAGTATGGGAGTCCCCTCTTGGACTGTAGTGGTTGTCATATGTTGGTGTCCGATTCCTCACCCGAGGGCTAAAGGCGGCGCCTACAACACTGTAGGGAAAAAAGTACGCGCCCACAACACTATTCAGCCCCTGCCATGCCTGGAAGGGTCTAAAGCGCTCGTTCCGTCATGCTCTAACAGTACTTTCCCGCAGTGGCGCAGGGCATGGTCCTCGATACCGTGGTTGACCCGAACGTCTTATCATACCCTGCACCTATCATCATGAGGGAGCGGGGTGCGGTTGTCAGGCGAGGCGGAGCCAGCCTTTGGACATCGGGCGAGGCGAGGTTCATCTTCGGACGTCGGGCGAGGCGGAGCCTAGCTTTGATCCGTTGGGTGAGGTCGAGCCCAGCCCTCGGGGGTCGGGCGAGGCGGAGTTTATACCTTGGGGGTCGGGCGAGGCGGAGTCTAGCCCTTAGCCCTCGGGCGAGGCGGAGCCGAGCCCTCAGCCTTCGGGCGAGGCGGAGCCGTCCTCCAGCCATTGGGTGAGGCGGAGCTGGCCCACGGGCGTCGGGCGAGGCGGAACCAAACTCCCGTCGTTCGGGCAAGAAGTGCAGTAGTGCTCTTGTCCGTTTGGGAGTTTTTAACGTTCGATGGTTATTAGTTCCACCTCCTTGGGTACCCCGGTATTAGGTCCCCGACACTATAACATGCTTCAGTAAGCCAAAAACCTACTAAGAAATATTGCCAAAGCAATTACTTATGTTGTAACACACTGTTACCACATGAATGAACCCAAAATTACAGGCGTCCGTTCAATGGCAGAGAAGTTTAAAATCCCTTTGATCAAATGCAGCAACGGAAAACAAGGCTTAAGCGCCATGGTGACACTCATTTAACTGTGAGGTCTATACATGGAGTCATGGATCCATGTGAAATTTTAGTGAGCACCTAAGAAATATTTCCCAGAGAAGCAAAAGGCAAAGAGTAGCAGCACATGTCAGCACACACTTTAGATGATGAATCATCATCAGGCATGGAAGCAATCAAGCAACAACTTACTAATTTACTATAGGTGGCTGATTGGTGACTTCTTCATAGACTCAGTGGCAATTATAAGCAAGGAGGCAACAATTGCAATGGCAAATAGCCAATTATATTGCACTGAACCTAGCCTCAGAACCGTCTAAATCTGTCGAGGAAAATACCCAAAATTATCTCAATTAGCACGCTAGGCACAGCAACTGAAAGCCGCAGCAGTAGCACTGATGAATTCAGGGCTCGACGGGATCGGGGGGTGGAAGGAAGGGGAGCGGGCGAGCTCACATGAGGTGCTGCGTCTGCCTGATGGAGGCGACGTCATCGGGGTCGACGAGCGACCTGAACCGCTCCGCCACCTCCTGCGCGGCTGCCGAGGGGGCGGGCTCCGGTAGCGGCTTCTCCATGGCTTCACCGCCTCAGCCGTCCCTGTTGCTCCCACCGCAGCTGTGGATTCCCCTCCGCTCCGGGGTCCGGGTCGAAACGCTGCGACCTGCGAGCGATTGGGCCAAAACAGATCGAAAATTTTCCGGGTGGGGGCATTGGGGAGCCCGAGCGTCATTTGTTTTTTTTGACAAACAGCCCGAGCGTCAGTTGGACCCTTCCCTTGGGCCAAAACGGATTTCTTTTTCTGGATGGAACTGTGAGTCCAGCCCATCTGGCAACCAGCCTCTGGGCTTGTAAAGTGGCCCATCGTAAACATTGATCGACCCATGGAAATAAATAGGCTCCTTCCATTTTATTTTATTTTGTGAATAACAGTACAACACTCAACACATGCCCTCTCATATACATGTACGCACACTTACCGTGGACGGACACGTCTCCTACCACTAAAAGAATAGCATAGTCAAATCATATAATAAATTTAGGAAAATGTGAGCATATACGTCGACTGACATATCTACTATCACTGAAAGAATAGCATGATTAAATCTTAAAATAAATCTAGAAAAATGTGAGCATCCGTATCAAAGTCAAAGAATTGAATTCAAGTAGATAGCTTTCACCAAAAGGAAACTAACTGCTGTTCGGCTGATGGTTTTGCGGCTGCTAAGCCGGCTGATGCCGTTTTGTTGTGAGAAAAAAATATTGTACCATAAGCCAGGCTGATAAGTTCAAGCAAACAGGGCGATGCAGGCTCCATCCATTTTCGCTGCCATAAGAAATAGGGTATTTGTTAAAACTGATGAAGCATAACATGAAGCAAAAGTACATTAGCATCAATGCCACGGTTCCATTGGAATCAATGAATGTGCATCTTCCATCCTACAAAAATTGTCATTTCAGCTATGGATTTAGACAAATATTTGTCCACATTGATGTTCCCTCGTTTTCAAATTATATGATGTTTTCGCTTTCTAGATATGTAATTATATGCACTTAGATAACCGCTATATGTCTAGACATAGTAAAAGCAATATATACTAGAAAAAAAGACAAAATGTCCTAAAGTTTACTCTTTTTAGGACATAGGAGTATCGTAAGAGATACGACTGATAGTGGTTTTATCACATACTTCCTCCGTTCTAAATTATAAGTCACTTTGACTTTTTGGTTCATTTATTTTGCTATGTATCTAGATATGTTGTTATATCAAGATACATAGCAAAATGAATGTACAAAAAAAATCAAAGTGACTTATAATTTGGAACGGGTGAAGTACTGTAGACGCATATCCATGGTGACACAGATTATATATATTTTTTGTTTAAAGAAACACGGAATATACTAGTATATGTTTTTCTTTGACTGGCATAAGGAGAAGTATCTCATCATGAGAAGAAGAATAAATCCATTTGATATGGAAAAAAAAAACAAGTGTCACTGTAGGTAGCTGCACTCAAATGACATCCCCTGCCAGATTGTTATTGTAATACTCCAAACGGTAAATTCCAGCCAAGAGAATCAAAGCCATGTCCCATGTAGAAGGACTCCTAGCAGAGGTAGCAGCTGCTCGGCGTCGTCGCCGGCAGGCTGCACGCACAGACGGCGGCACAGGGACATATCAAATCGCACATTCACGGGCGTCGCCGCGCTGGTCACATCACATCGCAGGTCAAACTGCAAAGCCTTTGAAGCCACTGGCCACAGCACGCAACCCTTGCGACAGCGGCAGCGGACTCGTCCAGTTGTGCTAGGCATGGTACTAGCTGGCTGGCTCGCTGCAGCAAGGAGCATGTAGCAGTACGGTGTACTACGTCCTGCAGTATGCACTCTGCAGTGCAGCGTGCAGAGGGCATGCAGCAGAGGCCAGAGGCACGCAGCCAATGTGCCATCATGGTCAGACCGTCGCAGCATCTACTAGGACATGTACGGAGTACAGTACTAGGCCAACGTGCTGCGTGCTATCTAAACCTATCCTGCGCTGCCCGCCCTGCATCTTGTAGGACTATCGGAATCGGAGCGGCGCCGCCCAGTGTTTTGCAACGACGGCCGGTACGCACGCCGTATCACGCGGCAGGCCAATGGCAGTTTGGTCATTGTGCCGAGAGCCCGAGAGGCTAGGCGCGTCGTGTTCGGCGTTCTGCTTCCGGTTCCGGGCATCCAGCGGCACCCCCCGTCCGTCCAACAGGCAACAAACAAGGTGCAGGCGTGCAGTGACAAGCTCCCTCGTCAGCCGCGTCCGCCGTCCGTCCACCCGCGTGCACGTCGAATTCGCTGCGTGATGATGCCTCCTCGCCTATCATCGCCGGCCGCGCCGCAGACGGAGCCCGATGGAGAAAGAAGCGAGCAGCCGCGTTGTTGTGCTGGCCCGGGCCACCACCAGGTTACCGAGCTTCGCCGACCGCCGCGTGGCCCGCGAGCTGCCAAGCGCCGGCACCGCTCCCGACCGGCGGATCTCGGCGCCGGCCCTGCTCGATCTCTGTCACGTCACGTCACGGCACCGCACCGCGTGCAACCTCGCGATGCATGCCCAGACGGCCCAGTTGCCCCGCTTGTTGCGTGCGCACCCAAGGGGGGGAGCAGAGCAGTAAACATGAGAGAGGGAGTAGACGAGGAGGAGAGAACACGGAACAGGAGGGAGTGAATGCGATGCGATGGAACAGTGAAAGCTGGCCCGGCAGGCTGCAGACAAAACGGAGGGAAGATCTGCCATCGACAAGACGCGGCCTGTCTGCCCGTGCCCACTGCCCTGCGCCGCTGCCCGCCTCTTCTGCCACGCCACCGAGGCCCCGGCCCCGGCCCTGCCTGCGCTGCAGCTGCCGCGTACAAACCGGACAGCCGCTCAGCTATGCGTCATTGCCTATGCGCGCGCAGGCGCAGCGGCGCGTGCTACCGATAACCGCAGACCGCTCCGACTGCTGGTCCCACGGCAACGGACCCGGGACGTCCGTACTGACCATATGCACGAGGAGTAGGCCGACGCCGACGCCGACCCCGTCTCGCACGCGGCTATTTTGGCAACTATCCTCTCACCAGGTACAGGGTTAAGGTCATGTTTCGATACCCTATGAAATTTGAAAATCTTGATCCTAGATAGACATTCCCAAAAATCTGGATTCCAGACTTTAAATTTTACTCCATGCGTCCACAAAAGAACGCAACCGCGTGTTGTGTGCCAGCAAAAGTAGTTCATGTTTGACCAAATTTCTAGGAAATACTATTCACATCTATGTCTCGAAAATATTTTATTATAAAAATATATTTCATAATTAATCTAATGATATTTATTAGATATCATAAATATTGATACTTTTTATCTATAATTTATCGAACTTGAGATATAAAACCATGATACTGTGTTAAAATTGCATTCTTTCCTGGACGGAGGAAGTACATATTTGGTTCTTTAGATTCTAACCTAGACATTATACAATGGTTGAAGGAGTCCATACCCACAAGGCCACAATACCCTCGGTGTTGCATCAGCTAGTAACTCAGACTATAGTAACTCAGACTAGTCACACATTTCTCCATCCGTTATCTAATTTTTTTTAGCCAGGTTGGTGTGGATTCTCATATTCTAGTAATATACTCCATCCGTTCTAAATTATAATTCATTATAATTTTCTCAGAGAGTCGAAGCATCCTAAGTTTGACAAAAATTATAGAGAGAATTACAAAGATTTAAAACATCAAATAGGTATACTATAAGAATATAATTAATCGAGAATCTAATGATACTTATTTGGTATCATAAATATTATTATTATATTATATAAATTGGGTCAAACTTGAGATGTTTTGACTCTTCAAGAAAGTTGGAACGACTTATAGTTTGGGATGGAGGGAGTAGCTAGGAAGATTTTGGAATCCGAGATAGAATCTACCTTGTTCGATGTGATTTTCGGAAGTTCCCCTATATTCTATAATCCGAATCCAATTCAAACGGGCCCTAAAACTCGCTCTCAGCATCTCCAAGAGTGTTCGCTCTCCAGATTATTATTTGGCGACTCATTTGAATAAAATTCTCTCTATATCTTTCCACCTCTAACAACTTTTATATATCTTGTAATTAACTTGCGTCCTCATCTTTAGTAACTCCCATGTATCTCAAACCTTGCAAGGGCATGCCTTGACGCTAGTCATGATTGTTAGGATGTTGCTTTAATGCCAGCAACTGAACCTCAGTCATCCTCTAAGGGCCTATTTAGATCCACCAGCTAAACTTTAGCTGGCTAAATTTAGCTACTAGGGATCCAAACGTTCTAGCTAAAAGCCCAACTAAAGTTTGGTTGAGTTTACCTATTTCAACCCAACTAAAGTTTAGCTGAGTCTATTAGCTAGAGGATCCAAACACCTCAAATAAAGTTTAGCTGGTTGAACTTTTAAATGGCTAAAGATTAACTTTGAAATTTTAATTAAGTAAGCTTCAGTTAGGTGGATCCAAACATGGCCTAAATAGGGGTGGAGTTAGAAGTTATACATAAAGAAAATCGACATATAATAATAGTACCGCTCAATAAGTTTGACGACGATAAAACATGGATGACTACTACCTTTCTTACAAATATATGCTATTAATATATATAAAGTAAAATGTTGTTGTGTTGTTCGTGAAGGCAGGGGGCAATGGCCCCTACCGCACTCTGGCTCCATCCCTTCGTGTAAACCCATCGTCGCCTCATTGTATATTTCTTTCTTGTTTTTGGTAATCCCATGTTGCTGGATCTACTCTGGTTCTCGTGGTCATGCAGGTGACCATGAGGTACTTACGGCTGCGTCTGTCATGACTTGTGGGCGTCCACGTCACCGAGATACTCCTCTTTCCTTTCCTCACATTGATCATCCTTCCGCTTTGTTCGCCATGAACAAGAGGCGATGCGAACGTGGATGGCAGGGAGTATTCACGAGCCATGTCGAGCCAGCGCTCTCCATTGCGGCCGCGCCCTTTGGCGAGATCGAGATGGTAGCGCCCTCCAATGCGGCCACGCCCTCCGGCGAGATGGAGATGGTGTGAGCTATATATATATATATATATATATATATATATATATATATATATATATATATATATATATATATATATATATATATATATATATATAGTAAGACTATTCTACGGCTGGTCATAGAATAACTTATTCTATGACCACCTTGATTTACGATAATGTTGATACCAATTTACGATAATGACAATACACATTTATGATACATGGGTTACCATAATTCAAGATGATACTTACCATAATGCTATAGTAAATTACTTATGAGGGAGTTATCATAATCTCGTAAGTTAGTATAGTAATTATCGTAACTCAAAGTGGTCACACAATAACTTATTATGCGGCTAGCTTACTAAGAAAGAGCTGCTGCTGTGTGTGTGTATATATATATATATATATATATATATATATATATATATATATATATAAAATGCACCTGGTGCATTTTGTATAGTAAATGCACCAAGCCGTGAGATGCTGGAGCGCGGGCCTTGCGCGGCCGTGAGCATCTTGGTCTGAGTCCGACCCAGTTGACCAAGACGTCAGATATCCCGAGACCCGGGCCTCTCAGACAGTCTCGGCGGCGCCCCTCAGCCGCAACTCATTCCTTCAACCGATTGCGACTTCCGTCGTACACAAATTGCAACCTTGGTGGTAGGCCGATTACAAGCGCCACGGACGGTTTGGTTGCGGCTCGTTTTTGTATACTGATTCCAACTCGGCCCGTCCACCGATTGCATCTTGAACGTACACAAATTGCAACTCATCCCTTCAACCGATTGCAACTTCCGTCAGACACAAATTGCAACCTTGGTGGTAGGCCATTTGCATTCCGGTTGGTCGGCCGATTTGCAACCGCCTGAACGATCAAGTTTGGCTTCGTTTGTATACAAGTTCCAACTCAGCCCGTCAGCCAATTGCATCTTCAGTCGTACATAAATTGCAACTCATCCCTTCAACCGATTGCAACTTCCGTCGTACACAAATTGCAACTCGTTCGCATGCTCGCTGTGTGCCTGCCTCGCTGCCTGGTGGGGCGATGTTGGCGTGGGAGAGGGTAAAGATGTGTGGCCCGCGCCTGATTAGTGGGTTAGTTGGGCCGGTTGCCCAGACAAGGCACGCCGGTTAGCCTGGGTGCGTTCTGTACACAGATTACACCCAGCATATATATATATATATATATATATATATATATATATATATATATATATATATATATATATATATATATATATATATATATATATATATATATATATACATATGCGCGCGCGCTGCACGGGGATGTACATGCCCTCTATCGAATAAAATAAAATAAATTGTATATTGTGTATATTTTAGATATGTGTTTGTATAGGGTTGCATGATGAGCCCTGTTTGTTTTTTTATTCCAAGGAATGGCTCCAACACATGCATCCATCTCCTGTGATGCTCGTTGACGCTTGTTTTCGCTCGAAAATCCACACTCCAGGGTGTCCTAAGAATCGTGAGCCAATCGCGTCTCCTCATCCACATCAAGCAAGGCAAGCGGCGTAAGTGGCTATACTAATCGGACATTGTTAGGGTGCCGCTACAATGTGTGTTCCAGTCTCATCTTATCTTTTATATATAAAGTAAAAAAGTATTGTTGTGTTCTTAGTTGCATATTCTTCCCTGTTTTTGTTAATCCCGTGTTGTCGGATCTATCGTCTGTGGGCGTGTCTGGGACCATGTTTCTTGCGGCGGAGGTGAAAACAATCCGACAATCGCGCCAAACGCTCCCACGGTGTGATGATTGTTTTCCTTGCACACGGCATTGAAACTGCACAAATGAACTAGCGCCTGCGTTTTCGGCACCACGGCCCTCGCGCCGCGATACATGTACCGCACCGCGCGGTGGGTAACCGCGGTCCCAAACACGCCCTGTGGCTATACTAATATGACTTTGTTAGGGTGCCGCTACGATGTGTTCCAGTCTCGTTTATCTTTTACATTCAACGACAAGTTGACCAGGGGCGTAGCTAGAAATTACTGATAGGAGGGGGGCAAGTGCTAAAAGGTATATTATTAGGGAGGAAGGACAAATTAATATTTTTTATTAAATTATATAGCAAAATGTCATGTGCATCTTGGCCTCCTCGGCCCCTCACTCCCTCCGTCCCTGTAGTTGGCTCACTTTATAAAATCGCATGTCTTGCACACATCACCACCACTGGGCGACTTTTGTCATTATGGGCTTTCTCTAGGCTTGTTAAATTCGTTCATAACCCGTCGTCAAAGCTACTGCTCCGTTCTAAATTATAAGACGTGTTGGTTTTTTTAGATACATTGCATTTGCTATACACATAGATATATACTATGTCTATGTCTAGATATATAGTAAAAGCAATGTATCTAGAAAAGACAAAACGTCTTATAATTTAGAACGGATTTAGTAGTAAACAAAGACAAAGAAGGTGAAAGTAGAAAGAAAAAAAAATCATTTGTTACCTCCCTATGAAATACTCGGTTATAATATGGTTTAAATTTTTATATAAAAATCCAAAATGTATAGTATATTGGAGTAGTTCTCTACATTTTTAAAAATAATTTCTGCTGTTATCCCTCGACTGAAAGTCAGCCAAGCAAGCACGTCAACTGTCGAAAAAAACCCGAACCTTTATTGCCATTTTATTTTTCAAAAATTCATCAGTTATTTCCCACTTCGAGTACATCACACCTGCCCCTCGCAGTTGCATCGCGCGACACGTTAGCGATTCCCATGTTATGGTGGGAACAAACCAACCACAAACTCTTACATCCATATACCTTCGATCCAAGTCGCATCACTGAAGTCATCCACCGCCCACGTACACCTTCGACAGCGCCGCGGCCCGCGGATGCGACTCGCCGAGATTCCTCTGCCGAAACGCGGCGAGTTTGGGGCGACACGACCGACGCCAGCGCACGCGGCGGCGACCGGGTCCGGGGTTAGGTTAGGCGGCACGTCACCGTCCTCAGGTGCCCTCAGCCATTGCTTTCCAGGGTTAGGTTAGGCGGCACGTCACCGTCCTCAGGTGCCCTCAGCCATTGCTTTCTCCACCTCTCCTTCTCGCCAGCTCAGGTCAGGTGGCCTCTACCAGAATACAACGCACCTGACCTCACCAGTTCGGTTGCAAGTCTAACCACCACAGCGGCCGCCATCGGCTGCCATCCAGGACCCCACGTCCGAGGTCGGCAAGCGGCCACATCATGTATCACGCTTCCCGAATAAAGCAAAGAAGAAGCAACGAATTCAGCAGCAGAGACACAATGGTCCAACCAATTTTCAGGAGAACACGCAGCAAACCAGGATCCATCATAAGATAGCAAGCAAGCAAGCAAAGACGAACTACAAAGCTGTTTGTTCCACGGGATGAACTGGGGAGAGGTGCGTTTCATAGGTTGCCTGGACAGAGGCAAAAGCGACAGTACATGGATACAGAGTTCAAATAACAGCTGCAAATGCTAGGCGACTGGCTCTACTAGGGGCCGGCCGGTTCTCACACGAAGGACCAGTTCACGAACATGAAGGCGAGGCAGTGCGGGGTGTCGTCGTCGCTCAGGACCTTCCACGCCACCGCCTGCTCGTAGGACACCGGCCGCCCCATGCTCGATACACACACGCCACCGGGGAGGTACGCGAAGCCCTGAGTACACACAGATTCATGGTGTCATTAGCATTTCAGAGATGGTTGGCATTGGTAGAACCTAGGAGGTTGTAAGGAAGAGAGGTTATCGCATACCTGCTGCATAATCTTAGGGTACTCAGTGCAGAGCGCCTTCCTGCCATCATCATCAAGGATCTTCTCAAGGAGATGTCCTGAGAGCAATCAGTGTCGTCTCCAGCATGTCGAGACCAGCTTGGTTGGCAAAGGTGAACACAGGAGCAGCCTGAATTCATGGTTTCACAAAACTTAACATCAACCAGACAACACAATGCCAAAGTTACGAATTGACGAAACAAGCACGAACAACCAATTACCTTCAGGGAACAGCACATGATCGAGTCCGAGTGTTGCCACAGTGCTTTCAAGGAAGCATCCGTGCATTGGGTGTCTGTGCGAAGAAGTTCAGCTCCAGTGTGAAACCTGAAATTTTAACACGACCAGAGATTACAAACTCATTGCACAATTGAACAGAGTATAATATGATTCAGACTGAATAACTGATAGGTCAGCCCATGCTGCCCCACCTCTAAATAATTCACAAAATTGATAACCAGATTCAGGAAACAAAAGAGTTTTACCTGTAGCTCCTGCCAATCCACCTCGCAAGGGTGTGCGCCTCAGGAGATCCTGGAGATTGCTTCATTTCAAGCTGCCCACCAAGACGGGAAGGAGCTATTGCCATGGCCACCCTCTGCACCGATGCCACCACAGTCCTGACATATTGCCTGGCCATTGCTGCAACGCTTTCCCGTAGGTGATTCTCATATGAGAACTGGAAAGCAATGGTCAGCACTAATCTTGTGTTGCAGGTGCTGGAGGCATCACTTGAAGCACGAGTAGTCCCACCAGATCCAACCTCAAGAGTAGATGCTAGGTCAAGTGTGCGTGTGCCTGATGGTGGATCCTGCCAGTTCATTGTTACCAACACATCGTTAGTTTAGCCCATCACAAACAGTAACACTACAAGCACAAAAAAGTAGTACTAACCGTCTTTGCATCCAGTGGAATGACACGGAAGCCTGAGGGCAGCAGTGGTGCATCATCAGCAAAAGATTCATCAATGGGTGCAAATACAAGCTGTGCACATGCACCAGCTGCATTTTCATCCACGCCACTGCACAACTGCAAAAGAATATACAATGCTGTGAGGCTGATGCAACAACACAACTGAAATGAAGACAAAGTGAAAATGCTATCTGATCGTATACCTGCAGAAGATACATATCTCGTGACAGAACAACTTCATCATGGCAGAGGCTGTGTCCCTCAAGCCTAATAACCTCCAAGAACTGCAAAGAAAAGTCAGTTTGATGAAAATGATCAGTCAATCAATGGTGTAAGGAATTTATTAAATTGAAATTAGCTAGAAATTACCTCTTCATGCTCTAAGGTATGTGCAAGCGGCAGAATAACCTGGCTGCCCATAAACCCACTAGCGCGCAAGCCAGGAACTGCATATGGACTAGCCCTCAGAGCAGCGGCAGAATAAGCATCAACACCAGGATCAGCCCATTCGGAGCGATGCTCCCTCAGAAATCGTACTAGTAGGGCAGGTGGCACATTCTACATTGAGACAAAGTCGTAACATCTTTGTTATAATCATGTTATATAACATCAAACACAAGTGCATAACTGTAGCTAGAACTGGACAGATAGGAGTACAAACCTGAAGTAGCATTGATGCCTTAGCACACAGGATGCCACCTCCAATCGCAGTAAACAGCTGGGAGGAGTTGACATGAGAACCAATAAGTTTGTTTGGAGAAGAGTTGATAGCAATAGTAACATCCTCAGCACCGTCACTGCTCATCAGTGACCAACCATCATCTGGAAACCCATTGACAGCATCATTGAAACCCCTGTAAATAACATTAAAGAAGTTAGAAGTGCCATGTGTATGGGTCCTGCCGATAAATTAAATCAGCACAAATGGTAAATGAGAACACATGAACACAACCACAAACCTGCTAAGCCTCTGGCTAAATGTTCTCAAAACTGCTGGCTGGCGGCCCCCTCCATACGGCATTTCCCCACTAGATTCATGTGCAATTTGCCTAATGTGACGCAGTGCCTGCATCATAGAAATAAGAAATCATGACTCGTTCATTCATACACCAGTGGCAAATAGTACTTGATACCAATGAATTACTGAGAAAGCAAACATACAGCAATAGTTGTTTTCTGTGCAAGAATCTTCCGAGATTCATAAAGTGGTCTAAGGACCTCAGGTACACTCCAAGCCTACAAGAAGGTAAGATTGATAAGATGCAAGCACAAAAGTTTTTATTCGAGTCTAGAGATCTGGTTAAAGCGTCCAAATTGGACAGGACAATATTGATTCCACTTACATCTAAATCAACATGATCCACAATGTGAATCATGGAGCCACCTCCCTCGCAAGGTCGAATTAAATAGCCACTAGGAAGCACCTTGGCTCTGACAAAATTTGGAGTGTTGGGTCCTGATGGGCCTCCAGTCGATTGTGTCAATGATCTCTCACAGATCTACAAAACAACACAAGAAACAACAGTTACCAACTGTAAGCACAACAGATATCCTGAGAGGGCAATCAAGTAGCACCTAACATAAGCATACAAAGTTGCAGCACAGTTGTTTGATCCAAACAGAACAAGCAAACAAAATTGACAAGACTAACATAAATGACAACATCATAGCAACAAAAAAAAGAAGCATTACCACAAGACTGCCATCCTCAAGACCACTAGTGTATCGGAGAGTCCAAAAGTCGCGCGGTGCCGCCAAAGTTGTCGGTGCGTAAGTCTAAAGAATGTGATGAAAGTAACAGTCATGTTAACGGGCAACATGGAGGACAATGATTCAAGAATGAGGAAAGCACTGTAACTTGTATGACAATGCTTACCTGCATGTAGATAAGCTCGATAGTTCCACCGTTACCCGTAGGGATAACATGGAGGATATCCACGCACCGGCAGTCGCGGTACCAAGAAGGGCGATCCTTGAGGATCTCCGCGACCTATGGACTAGTCAATTAGGGCATGTCTGCTGAATGGAAACATAAAGCTATGTGATGATGAAGAATGAACAAAAACACACCTTTGTGGGCTCAAGGCTCACTAGGCCGCAAGCTCGGGCTGCTACGCCACTACAATTGTGCGAAACAGCGATGATTCCAATGGAATCCGGACCAGGCTGTAAAGGAATTCATGCTTTAAGTAATTGCCAAAACACAAATGAAGTAGGCAACACATGGCACAATTCTTTCTTTTTTGTCCCAACAAGGGCATTTACCTTCATCCCAACCATTTGCACCCAATCGACAGCAGTTCCTGTCGCTTTCGACAGGAACTCTGCCAAGGTCTCCTCAGCGATAGCTAGTAGACTGCCATAATGAAAAAGAACTCCATCAGATTTACATGCATGCAAGCACAAAAGCAGTCTAAGAAATGTTGGGGACTGAAATTACCCAGCTGGGTTATTCGCGTCCCGTTGAGGACGCGGAGCTGCTGGGTTTTGCTGTTGGTGGTGCTGACCACTTGTGACCACAGACTCACAGCTCGTGTCTGTGGTCGCAACAGAAGGCTGCAAACATCATAACACACAGTATTAGACGTGGAAGCATGCAACAAGGTGCACATCAAAAGTTACCTAAAACAGCACATTCACTTCTACATGATACTTAGTAGCATTCAGCTGATTTATCTAGAAAAATACAAGTAAGATGTTCTGGGGAACGAGCAAAGGAGATGGATCTCACATTGTGGAGCTGCTGTCGCATGTACCCATTCTCGTAGACGAGTCGGGAGACCTGCTTCTGCAGCCTGTCATTCTCCTCCATCAACAGCTTGTTCATCGCAGTCAGCTTCCGGTTCACAGTCTGCAGGCGCGAGGCCTCCTTCCGCTGCTTCTCGCGGCATCTACCAATCAATCGCAAGAATCATCAGAATCGCAGTCACATCGCACAGGAGTTACAGATGTCACTTGCAGATGAAGAAAGCAAGACAACGATTCCTGGCTCGCAGTATTCAAATGTAATTGCTCATTCTAAACATCGTATTCCAGCTACAAGACTGTGTGGCAGTAAAGCAAGCAATGGCTCACACTAACTCAGGCGTGTTAATTGGTTGCCCAACTGAAAATGATGTTTTGTTTCCCCACTACCCAACATTGTGATAGGCACGGGGTATCTAATTAGATCCATTTATTTATTCATATACAGGGACATCGGCTTTTTTTTAGAAATGCTAAGCAAATGTTGCTACTCCTACATGCGGAGAAAACAATAGTAGCACATGCGAGCAGCAAAAGACGCATCCATTACGCCTAACCGCGAGACAAACGAGAGAAAAAAATCTCACCAAAGAGAATTTGTAGTCTATAGCGCAGTACTCGATGTCAAGTTCCAGCTGAAAACCTGAGCTAATATGGACCGACCTCAAAACTCAAAAAACTAAAAGAAAAAACATATCATAGAAACCGATGACTCCAAACAAAAACAGACCAAGGGAGGGCCTTGTATGCTGGCAGCCAGTCCAATGCAAGAGACAGAACGTAACATCCTTGAAATCTAACCAGAGCTTTAGTACCAAAACCATTTCCCCCTCTTCTCTTTGTACTCAAGATGATTTCGATGGCTTACTTACATGAAAGCAAACATCCTAAGAATATGCGGCTAACAAGGAAGCTCGTTCCATTAATAATAAATTTATAACCCAACCTAAGAAAGCAACAACTCAAAAAAAAGAGGAGGGAGAAAAAGAGAGATTTCAGCAGCAGGAGGAGCGCATAATTCGTCAACAAATAAGCGGAGGCACGAACAGAGATGAGATGATGGATGGAGAGACGGGCTCGTAGTTCCGATGACGCACGCACCTGCGGTTCTGGAACCAGACCTTGATCTGCTTGGGCTCGATGTTGCTGAGTATGGGGCACTCCCTGATGAGCTGCTGCCTGCGCAGCGAGCTGGGCTTGGGGCACTCGCTGTAGACGCGCTCGAGCTCCTCGACCTGCTCGGGGGTGTAGCGCACGTACTTGCCCGTGTCCACCTGCGGTGCCCCACCGCCGCCAGGCGACGACCGGTCCTTGCATCCCCCGACCACCACCATCGCCATCTAGGTAGCTAGCACCGCCGCCCAAGGAGGAGGAGCAGGAGGAGGAGGGATTGTCGGAAGAAGACGGAGAGCCACGGCCACGGGCGGCGCCAAGTCATAGCCTCGGGGCGAGAACGCAGCCGCCCGACGCCATGGTGGTGAGAGACTGAGAGGAGTGGCGGTGGTAGTGGGGGGTGGTGGTGGTTGCTTGCTCGCCGAGCCGCGGGGAGGGTGAGGAGGGGAGGAGCGCAAGGGAAAAGGGAAAGCTAGCGGCGAGACGGGGATGGGAGAGAGAGGTGAGCGAGAGACGAGTGGGGGTTGGTTTAATAGTAGCGGCAAATGCTCCGCTCAGCTGGGGTAGGGTAGGGAAAGATACATACGGAGGGGTCTTTTCAAATAATGTACTCGTATTTTCTTTTTCCTCTTTATATCAGGGCCTGTTTATATCCAAAAAATTTTGCGCAGTAATCATCACATCGAATTTTTACGGTGCATATATAGAGTACTAAATATAAACGAAAAAAACGAATTGTACAGTTGGGTGAGAAATCACGAGACGAAACTTTCAAACATAATTAGTCCATAATTAGATACTAATTGCCAAATACAAACGAAAATACTAAAATAGCCAAAACCCAAACAATTTTGCATCTAAACGCGCCCGTCTGTGGCAAGGTGTACCTAATTAGTCTTGTTCTGTCGTCAGTTTCTTTTTCTTTTTGTCCGGTTACAAGGTGACACGCATCACAGATGCAAATGTAGCTCTAGTATTTCGTCCTTCTGTTGCCCTAGTCTTCTAGAAATCGGTGGCCTTTCAGCATGCTCGCTCCGTCTCAGAAAGAAGGCTGTTATAGTACGTGTGTAGCTCAAATTTTTTTAACTTTAATTAAATTTATAAAAAATACATGTAATATTTATATTTCTAAATAATTTTATTATAAAAATATATACAACGATCTATCTAATGATATTAATTATGTATTATAATTATTAGTATTATTTAATATATAATTGGTCAACATTCAAAAGAGTTGACTTCTCGAGCATTACGATTAGATCTACATACATAGAGTTTAATAGAGTTTAACAAGGATCACAAATAAGGCAAACATAAGGGCCCTTAGTGCTGGTTTAGTGAAGCTTCCGGCGGCTTCAACTCCACATGCTATGGTCCTGTTGGTTTGAGTTGTGAGCTGTGAAAAAAACTATGAAAAAATCTACATAACCCTCAAATTATTAAGGGTAAACTACTTTACTCTTAAACAATAAAACCAGATTTTCTATCCTCTGAACTTTTCAAAACCGGTCAAATAACCCTCAAGCGGTTTTGGACGGTGGTTTTGCTATAGTGACGGTGATTTTGTCTTTTTTATTTTTTTATTTATTTCCGCTGAATCTTTGAAAATCATAGTAAATCACAGAAAAATCATGAAATAGAAAATTTAATTTTGTTGGACTCCACATGAGTAGATCTACACAATGAACATATAATATGGTATGTTTTAGTATAAAATTTTTATTGTACCATTAGATCTATGATTTTTCTGTAATTAATTGGAATAATTCGTAGTTGCAGCTTCTATGGTCCAATTATGGTGAATTTTTATGATGGGCTAATTATTGTATGCTTCAACTATAGTAAAAATTTCCAACTCATTGGATCATGTATAACTTAGTTATAGATTTATTTAGGTTTATGCTTGTTAAATCTATTCTTTATCTATAACTAAGTTATACATGATCCAATGAGTATGAAAATTTTACTATAATTTAAGCATATAATAATTAGTCCACCATAAAAATTTCATTACAATCGGACCATAGAAGCTGCAGGTATGAATTATTCTATTTAATTATAAAAAAACATAGACCTAAAGTTACAACAAAAACTTTGTACTCAAGCATGCCATATTATATATTCACTATGTAGATCTAATCATGTGGAGTCCAACAAAATTAGATTTTTCATTTTATGAATTTTTTGTGATTTACTATGACTTTTCAAAGATTCAGAAAAGACAAAACCACGGGTCATCAGAGTAAAACCACTGGCCCAAAACCGCTTTGGGAGAGTTATTTGACCGGTTTTGAAAAGTCTAGAGAGTAGAAAATTGATTTTATAGTTTGAGAGGTGAAGTAGTCCACCTGAATAGTTGAGGGTTATATAGACTTTTTCTTAAAAAAAACTATTGTGGGTGTAGAGCCGGTGAAGTAAAAAAACAAGCTTTGTTAGCTTTATCTGTCCCCATGCAGTGGTAAACCATGTAGATGAAACCAGAGTGGTAACAAGCTCCACCAAAGAGCGTCTTAGTTTGTGTGTCTCAAGTAAATCCATGTATACATTAAGCAATATTAACACCCATTCTATAAAAACATAGGCATAAAACAAACTGGCTCCTCCTATGGTTTCAAGGCCCTGCCTTCAGAAAAAATGATTAGGTAGGATAAAATTACGAACCGGAGGAATATATGATGTGGCAAGGTTTCATTGAGGTGCTAAGTCGCTTAGCGTATAGGGCATGCAATGCGAATAGTAGACACGTAGGGAGCTTAGATAGGGAGAAGCTCCTCCATGTCCCTACCAAGTTAGGTTGTTTAGATCTCAAGAACATTTTAGCCCTAAGCATAATCATGCAAGAGAAAAGAGACATGCTATGAAGAGCAAATTTTAAGTTGAAAATTTCCCAATAAAGACAATGAGTCCATGAAAGATAGATCAATTATCCACGGATCCTTTTTCGATAAACATCTGAAAAATAGGACCTTATATATTGCGGTAATGCTTGTATCCGCGGTGTCCGTCCTTTGACTCTCGTTTGGACGAGCCTCATTCACTTATTCACGGACCCATCCTCATCCACTCATTCACGGACCCAAAGACGTATCGCGACACCCGGCTCGTGATCGCGGCCCCCGCCGCAGGATGACTCGCCGCTTGCGTTGCCGACCCCGCCGGACGGACACCGTGGGCGCGCCGCCGCCAAGGCCGCTCCCTCTCGCAGAAAGACTTCTGCAGGCCAGGCCGCTTCTTGGCGCCACCCCGCCCGCCGCCTGTCCGAACTCGCGCCTCCCATCGCGGCCGCGCTCCATCCGCCTGCCGCGGCCACTGCCGAGGTCTGTGTCATCGACGAGCTCCGCACTGGCGACCTCTTAGCACTCCGTGGCATTGAGCTCCGCGCCGGCATCAAGCTCCGCAAGGACGAGCTCAATTCATCCAAGTAGCAAGGTGACATTGCAATCGTATATTTGAAAGTGTTTCAATGTTGTTTTTTAGAGGTATGTTGCAAGTGTTTCATATGGATGTTGCAAAACTAGATCGAGATGTTGCATATGTTGCAATGGTTGTACAATTATGTTGTAAACGTCTATCCCCAATGTTTCATATATTTTTTCAGACGTAGGGTCTGCTCAAAACCGGTATTAAAGCTTTCAAGTTTTTTTGTTGAGAGAAAAATATCGTAGATTCTAGGTGATAAGCCTACCGATAAGTTCAAGTGAACAGCCCGTATGTTGCAAGTGTGTTTATCCGAAGTTGCATATGTTTCACGATATGTTGCAAATGTTTTATCCGGATGTTGCGTGCGTGTGGCAAAAGGTTTTCAAGTGTTTCATGTGTGTTTTTTTGTAAGTGTTTGAATACGCGTGTTTTAAATGTTTCACCTGTCTTTCACCCATATGTTGCAAATGTTTTATCTATATGTTTCAAAAGTAGATCGGTGTTGCACATGCCTGCAGTTGGTGTTGGTGGTCAAGGACAAATGGCCATGGTAGGACTTCGGCTCCTACTCGCGCCTTCCTCACAGAGCGCCGCCTCTCTCTCCCTCCCTTCTTTTCTCCTCCCTCCATCTCGCCCAGTAGTTTGTGCTTGGCGAGAAACCCTACCCAACGAGCACGTAAACGCTTTCTCGCCGAGCACGCAAACGCCCGTGGAGGTGGTGGCCCCAGTCGATCGATGGCGTGACGATGCACGATGCTCGTGATAGTGGCCTGGAGCAAGCTGAGGTCCGACCGTCTGGCCGCACACACGCTGGGAAACAAGTAGCCATGCAAGGCGTCTGTCCGGACATCCGGCTGCCAGTAATGCTCCAATCGGGAGGTGTGTTATCTTGGCTCATATAATGATATAAGACTCTTTTATTATCATACCACAAAATCTGATACACGAGATTTGGGTAAAAGCTCTACTTACATTCGTGATAGAGTTCAATTGAAGAAGCACCCATGGCCACCGGCAGGAAAGGTTGGTTCACGAAGAAAAAAATCTCTGAGCTACAGTACGTGCGACATTTACTCAAAATGTGTGCATATTCTATGGCCAGCAATAAATAAAAATTTAAACATTGTGGACCCAAATCCAGGGCCAAGACTGACGCGTTGTGTGTGTGGTCGTGAAATTGGACGGACAAATATTCACCCCGTTTGTTTGAGCTTGATTGGCTGATAAACTATGATTAAAAATACTATTAATTAATTTAGTGTGAGAGAAAAATACAGTTCATTGACTTAAAAAATACAGAGTCCAACCGGGTCATTCTCTCCTTCGGAGGATGTCCATTTTGTTTTGTTTTTGGCTTGGGGAGGTGTGTCGTTGGTGGCGCTGGCGCTGGCGCTGTGCTTTTCATGGCAGGCACATGCCCGTGGCAGGAGGCAGGAGTAGGCATGCTCGCTCATGGCGCGGGTAAATATGGTGGCCAAGGACGCGGAGCACGACCCTACAGTGACAACCAATAGAATTACGCTAATCTCTTAAAACAGAACTGCATGCCAATTTCTGTAAATAAGTTCACAAAACCACAATTACTTGGCGCATGCTCGTGCGGATGACATGTAGGTCCACAAAGAATGTTGTAAGTTTGTACTTATATGAAACTGGTCCTAAAATTTCTAGTACTAGACGCAAATACTGGTAGTCTTGTCAAATTAACAAGTCACAGAATAAAGCCATAAAATGTCAGCTGAACACAAATTATTCACGTTCTTTAGCATTCCGACTAACGGACTATATGTAACTATACAAACAAAGCTTACATAGTAACAAAACAATATTTAAGTGCTAAAGCAGTAGTAGTAAACTAATAACAAGGCTGCCAAACCTCTCTTCTAATGCAACAATCTTATTGTAAGAACTTAAAATTTTATTTATAAATTTTAGTTTCCAGTTTTGTTGGACTTTAAATAGTAGGATAATCCTATTATAGGACTCGAATAATCTGCTTTTAATTATCACATAATCTGTATACATCATATTTTGTCAATATTCTATCCTACTCCGCAACTACGTGCAATCGGATTTAGGGAATATTTGGGACCGCTCCGCTTCACGCTTTTTCAACTCCGCCCACGCTTTTTTTTAGCTTAAACGATTTCAGCTCCACTTTCTCGATCGAGGAAAATGGTGGAGTTGTGAGAACACCTAAAGAAGTGCTCCACACGTTAGAGATTTAGACAATTTCAAAGATTAATTTAATCCGGAAAAAAGATTAGGAACAGGTTTGTGGCCTCATATATGTGCACGTGACCTAAGTGATGATTTTAATCATGACGATAGGGGATGAATTAGAACATACCCATCGGTATTTCGTGAGCCAAGTTGCACTAGTCGACATAGCACTGTTGGAGTAGCCGTCCCGCTTGATGCAAAGGTGAGAGAGGGTGCAAGGTCGATCTCCGCCGCCGCCACTTAACACCGGAAAGAAGATGAAGTTGACGAACGATCGAAAGGATGCATGGTCGCTCCCCAAAAACCTCGATGGCCGCCTTTCACCCAAGCAGATGAACATGAAGACAACCCGGCCAGAGGCTCGCTTCCCTATTCCCGTGCTCGTGAGGAACCGGACGAAGAAGCCTTGTATGCGCAATGAAGTGTGGAGACTTGTGTGCATTAGAGACTAAGCCAACTGAATGTTGAAGTGTGTCTTTCTTTTATCTCGGGCCAGCCGGGAGCGGAGAGGGCGCGACGCTATGGGAGAAAAACTCCCGTAACCTTCCTCATCAATTTCCACTTTGGGTGCGGAACCCCAAACTCCTGGGTCATTATCGTGCATTAACTTTCCTAATTGGGGGCGAAACTCCCGTAACTCCCGCCCATAAATGGCTTGAGTGGCAAAACTTTTCATGTTCTCAGACCAAGCGTCGTGTGTGTCGGCCATGGCACTCACGACGGCCATGCCTCCACTCAACCATCCAATGTAGGCGCATATAGCTCGCATATATAAGTCAAGTCAAGATTCAAATAATATCCAGTATGGGACTAAATAATATCACGCATATTATTTAACACGGGGCTTAGAATTTATTTGATTTAAATAGATAATAGATGGGCTCGCCCACATTAAATCTAACAATCCCCACCAAATTCAAAGGCACATGTTAAATAATCTCAAATCCACATTTCTTTGATATACCGTAGTTTCAACGGAGATTGTTGTTGAACATCCGTCTAGAACAGGGGTTACACTCATTCACAAACCGATCAATGGACTATACCTTGAATTGACAGTTTTATGCAAATTGAGTTTCACCAAAGTTCTTTCATGGTACTAGGTCGCTACAAGTATCCCTCCTGCTTTTGAAGTATATAAGTCACACTTTAATGCCTTTCATGAGTATCTAGAGATTACCCACATCTTATACATCGTGGTTAGCAAATCGAACTCATATAGGTGTATTCCTTCTAGGATGTTCTATAGGGCAACATCCCCGCTAAATAAGCCACTCAGATCATATTAAGGAATTAACCAACCTGCCATACAACATAGGAGAAAGAGTGCATCTCATAACGATTTGGACTTTAGTATAAGGGGTTTCTCCATTAGTCAACCATAGCTTGTTTCACCACTCTACTTCACGGGATCTCCGATCATATAGGACAAGGTTACCACTATAAAATGACTTCAAGTGGGTCTCAAGCCCATCTCCTCGATGCACCATCTATCACATTACAGAGACAGTCCATTTGTAAATTGATCTGCCAGATTCTTAGATGTATAGACATAGTCCAACGCTATTACTTCGGAGTTTCTCAGTTTTCTAACATATTTTAACTGCCTCTTCACATGTCTTGTAGATTCCATGTTATCCCTAGAACTATTCACTTTGATTATCATACCGATTATCACGCTTTATGGATATAGCGGTATTGGTTTTTCAACCACCGTAAATCCATAAGAAGTTCATGAAGCCACTCACTTCAATCGTGGTGTCGTGTTTCAGGTATCTAATCTTGTGAGTTCTACTTCCATTTTTGACCTTGTTAAGACGGGTCTGCCTTGCAAGACTTCCATGAAACAAAGGCCACCTCCGAGTGATAACACATCCACTTGTGGCGAATCTCATCAAGATTAGATATCCAATTTGCATCACAATAACCCTCTAGTACCCTTGATACCTGGTATATTGTATGCCATAGATCATAGTCCCTTTTAGATAGCGCAGACATTCTCTCAAGAGCACGCCAATGATTATGTCCCGGATTTAAAACAAATCGGCTAAGTTTGCTTCACAAAGAAACGAGATATCGTGCCTCGTTGCACTAGCTAAATACATAAGTGAGCTAATTATTTGAGAATATCTCAATTGATCCCGTGCTATTCTTTGAATTTTTCTTAATAGCATACTTGGGTCATAAGGAGTTGGAGCAGCATGCAATCACTTATCTAAAGCGACTCAAGACCTTTTCCACATAGCGGGATTGCACAATCATACCCCATCATTTCCTTCTCTCTCAAGAGTTTTATGTTAAGAATAACATCACCTCACCCAAGTCTTTCATTTCAAAGTTACTAGACAAAAAATCTTTCACTTCCTTGATCACAATAATATTATTTCTAAAAATTAGTATATCATCCACATATAAGTACAAGATCACACCTTTTCCTCCACCATACCGATAATAAATACATTGAAAGGATCAAGATGCCCAAGAGGGGGGTGAATTGGTCTAATTCTAAATTTCTTTGCAATAATTAAATCCTACTTGCTAGCCCAATTAACCCCTTGTGCCTAAGAAGTGTTTCTAGTTGTTCTATCGCACAAATGACTTGCAACCTAAGTTCCAATCCTACTCTAGCATGGCAATTCTATGAATTATAAAGACAAGAATTGAATTGCTCAATGTAAATACTCAAAGTAATTACTCAAAGGAAATACTCAAAGTAAATGCTCAAAGTAAATAGAGGAGGAGGAATGCGGCGATGTTTTGCCGAGGTATCGGAGAGTCACCACTCCCCACTAGTCCTCGTTGGAGCACCCGCGCAAGGGTGTAGCTCCCTCTTGATCCGCGCAAGGATCAAGTGTTCTCTACGGGTTGATTCTTCAACACTTCGTCGCGGTGAATCATCCACAACCACTCACAACTTGAGTTGGGTCATCCACAAGCTCTCCGGATGATCACCAAGCTCTCCAATCACCACCAAGTTGTCTAGGTAATGGCGATCACCAAGAGTAACAAGCACGGACTCTTACTTGACCACGACAAGCCTAGGGAGAAGGGTGGATGCACACTTTGCTACTCTTGATCTCACTAATGAGGGCTCTCTTTGGGATTCTCAAATCTCAATCACCTCATTAGGACCTTGCTCTTCTTGGCACTCTCTAAGGTGTGTTTCAGCTGTTGGAATGAACAAAAAGTGACTCCACACACGAGTGGAGTTTCTATTTATAACAAGGGCTGAAAACCGAACCGTTATGTGCCTTCATGGGTGACCGGATGCTCTCGGTCATGTTGGTTGGACACTCGGCCAAGACACACGAACTCAAGTGATTACAATGTGATCGAAGCCGCCATGTCCGGTCAAGGCCTTGAGGCGGACGCGTGCCAGTGTCCGGTCACACCGAACCCAACGTCCGGTCAGCATTTGACCCTCCATTCACTTTCAACTCTCGATCATACGTGAATGAAGTTTGCTCCAATGGATCTTAGGCATATGTAGGAGCTACCTAGCGCTAGTTTTAACAAATGTGCACCACACCTAACTCACTAGACTCACCTAGGTCAAGCTACCTGTCCATACCCCCCTTAATAGTACGGCTAAAAGAAGAAACAAAGTCCTAAACTACTCTAAGTGTCTCTCCAACTCCAATCGACACTTAGAACTAGTCATCCTTAACCTTGTCGTCCATTCTTTGAAAACCGAAACGATTTCCATCGTAGGGGCATGACCACCATTATTGCCCAATCAATCTCTATTACCATGACCTAACTTAATTGCCTCTGCAAAACACACGTTAGTCACAGTAATCTTGTATTGTCATTAATCCCCGAAACCCAACTAGAGGTCTAGATGCTTTCACACATTTATCACCTTCTGTTCAAAACAAAGTTGGTTGATGTCAAAATTCTCGCCGAACTTCTCATGCCACTACTTAGGTGCTTGTTTTAGACCATACAAAGATTTCAATAACTTACACACCTTTCCCTCTTGACCCTTTGCTATAAATCTATCCAGCTGATCCATATAAATCTCTTCCTCAAGCTCTCCATTCAAGAAAGTTGTCTTAACGTCCATCTGATGAACAAGAATGCCATGTGAGGCAGCCAAGTATATATGGCCAGGCGGCCCATGGGCCGGTGGCACGGCACGCGGCACGGCCTTTTTGGCACGGCCCATGGGTCGCGACGCAGACGGCCGTTACCGTGCCGTGCCTGCACGGAAGACGAGGAGGTCTGCAGATGCATGGGCCGCAGGCTCGCCCATGACACAAGACCGCACACGACATCGTAGAGGGCCGACACGGTGGCCAACATCGGCCGCCAATAGCACCCTCTTTTGGCCCAAATGCCCACGCCCACACCCCGCCACCCCGCACCATATATAAGCCGCGCGCCCCCCGCCCCCAAATCCCTAACCCTAATTCTTTTGCCCCCCTCCGCCTCAGCGACGCCCAACCTCGCTTCTAACCTCTCGAACTCCGATCCGCCGTCGTTTCGCCTTTGAGCTCGCTGGCCCTACTCAGTGACCTCGACACCTCACCTGCCGGCCACTTCTTCTCCTCCTCCGCAGAGTCGCAGTCGCAGCTCTCCCTCCGCTCTCGCTCTCGAAGTCTCGATTCAAGTCGAGGCGAACTCGATCCGATCCGATCCGCCATTGCCGTTCGACTTGACCACGCACGCAGCCCTCCTTCTCCTCTCGCACCTCTCCAGTCCTCCTCCTCCTCCTCCGTGTACCATGTGAGTCGTTGAGTCAGATATTCTTCCGCCGCCACTCGCCGTGACGCCGTTGGTCTAACGGTGGGTGCTTGTCTCGTCGTTCTCGCTTGGATGTTGGCTCCTTGGCTTTTCTCCCAAGACTGGCTCCGTGGCGTGAGGTCATCAAAACCCTAACCCTAGTATGTTCATGTTCTTGTTGGTTGTTCTCCATCTTCTTCTTCTCTTCTGCATCTTCCCGAAGTTCTTGTGTTGTGTTCTAATGCTCTTCTTCTTCTTGTGCTCATGTGCTTCGCAGTTGGTGCTCGACGCTTTGTCCTCCTCCTCCGAGGCTCTGGATGGCAAAGCCGTCCGGTTTGAAGCGCTTCTACCCACCGTCGAGGAACGGTGTGGAGGCATGGCTAGGGGCGGAACCAGCCTCCCAACCCCAACCTCCTATGGCCTCGGTGACGATGCCGATGCGATTCATGATGAGTACAACCACGCGTCGAAGCACTGAAAGCACCGAGAGGGTGAGGAGGCCGTGGAGGAGTTGGAGATTGAGAACGCACGACGACATCACCGAAGGCGAACTGCTACTGCTGTTCGGCGAAAGCACCGATCGATGTCGACTCGGCTGACTAGCGATGGTGGGGTGGACACCTCTCGGCCTCGGGACACCAATGGTGCCTCATCCGGTAAGCTCACCGCTGCTTGTTGGGAGGACTTCAGTCCCGATCTTTGACGAGTCGTGGAAGATTAGAACTCATGCCATCTCGTAAACGGTGTGGTAAGAAATTTGTTGCTAGGGCCAATATTGGCACTGGATCCTTGAATAGGCACATGGCAACATGTAGGAAGAAGCAGGGACAATGATCGTAGGGTTCAGGTCAGGCTTTCTATGAATGCTAATGGGTTGCATAATTGGGTTTATGATGTCAGTGCTCGTAATGAGTCGTGCTTGGTTGATTGCTAGGTGGATCTTCCATTAGGTGTTGGTGACACACAGCCCGGGAAGATTACATTGAGAATGCTCATAATCCCGCTTTCAGGAAGGTTTCTAGGTAGACCACTACTAGGGACATGCATAAGTTGTTTGTCAAGAGCGTGTTTTGCTTATGCATTCTTGTCGCCCGCCTATTCATCTGCTTTCCATAACATCCGATATCCGGTCCGGTAATGCTAAGGAAGATTATGTCTCTGTTGTTGCTCATTATGTTGGTGCTGATTGGGAGTTGTATAAAAAGGTTATAGGGTTTAGGTTTGATTGAGGCAAAGACATACCGGGTGACAACATTGCCGAAAAATTTGTAGTGTGGTTGAGGAGTTTGGTTTGATTGATAAGGTCTTTCTTTTGTGAGTCTTGATAATGCTTCGCTAATTCTAAGGCTTTTGATATCTTGCAACCTATGTTGTTTGGTTACTGGCTCTTACCCAACACCTACTAAGGAAGATCCTCACAAAGTCAAGTACTTGCTTGTGCATCGGGCCATCAGGCATGCCATATCATTAACTCCGATTGTTAAGTCCGGCTTGAAGAGGTTCATCCTTATCTTGAAGCTTTTAGGACTGCAATCAACTTTTTTGAATTCATCTAATCAAAGAATTGCATTGTTTAAGAACTATTGCATTGCTAGGGGTGTCGGACCTAGAAAGTTTGGATTGGATATGGATGTTAGGTGGAATTCCACCTATCCGATGCTTAACACACTTGCCATATAGAGATGTGTTTTCCGTGGTGGATTGAGTCAAATTATGGTGAGCAATTGTTGACTCCCCAAAGATTGGTATGTCTTGCACGATCGATTATGAAGTTCTGGAGATGTTTTATGATGCAACTGTTGCTTTGTTCCGTGTTTACTATCCAAGCCGCTTCCACTTATGATGCATCATATCCTTGACTTTCTTTGAGCATTTGCATAAAGTCGAACTTGATCCTCGGATTTAGAAGTATTGCATCTCCTATGAAACTTAAGTTCCTTAAGTAACTGGGGACATCCCATTGTTGTATTCTTATGCATTCATTCTTGATCCAAGAGCTAAGATGAAAGGCTTCTTTAATGTGCTTGAGTTACTTACTAAATAGACTAGTACCCCTTATGGTGTTTACTATGGTGATGTGAAAGAGTCCATGACCGATCATTTAGCAAGTATGAGCAGAGATATGGTGCACTCGGTCTCAAAGGCCTCCTATGCCTAGTGCTCCTTCAGAAAAAGGAAGGAGGCATGGGGAAAGATCTATGGTGGTCCCGGTGCTTCCTCCTCTAGTCGCTGTTCCCCACTTCATCCTCTACATCCGTGTCAATGAGTCGATAGCTTACTTGGACAATGATCCTCACACTCGATTGGGGGAGTCCTTGACATCCCTGTTGTGGTGGCGTGACCACAAGGTGACCTACCCCATCTTATCGATAATGGCTCATGATATCATGTCTGCTCCTGATATCATCGTGGTCCTCCGAGTCTTGTTTCAGCTTGTACAAAGAAGGATACTTGAAGACCTGCCAAGTGGCGCTTGTTGCCTGAGCATGTGGAGATGCTCACCTGCATCAAGGACTGGATCAAGCAGTTAAGGAAGGAACATCATGCACCGAGGACACAAGATCGGAGGAGCTGTTTCGACAACTTGTACCGGATGAAGGCGAAGGAAGCAGAAGTTAAGCGGAAGTTAAAGCGGCAAGTAGCAAATAAGCTATCATGGTGGAAGCCGGATAGAAGAAGAAGAGAACCTCTACAAAAGGAGAGGTAGAGTACACTGAAATTCTAAAACTTGTTCCATTAGCTTGTTCCATTAGCTTGTTTACATTACATCTTCAAGTCCATGACCATCAATCCATCATGATCCATTTTTGCAAAGTTGATTGCACTTTTGGGAGTGGTCGCCAGTCGATTCACCATGATGAAGCTTGAAGCATGAAGTGATGAAGTAAGGACATTTGTCGCTTTTGTTGCCACAATGCCATTTGTTGGGCTTTTGTAATAGGATAGAAGAACATTTGTCAGCCGGTCACGCTTGCCCGCCACTTGATGTTGGCTATTGTAATAGGATGAACTACTTAGACTTGTGCTTGAACTAAGACTTGACTACTTGAGCTAGTTGTACTCTTTTCCTTTCTAGGGTTTCTCACAAGGGTGAGTTTTACTAGAAAGGTTTTTAATGAGGCGACATTGCACAACATGCCTCTCTTTTTGACTTTTGATAATCATTTTCATTATATCTTCATTGCTCGTTCTTTACTACTTTATAATTCTCGTGACATGTGATCATTTGAAGTTTTGAACTTAGACTTTGGAATTTTCTCGTTGATTTTGAGTGTTTTCTGTTGATGGGCCAGGTTTAAGACGCGCACACGGCCAAAATGGCATTGGCAGCATGGGCTGCACACGGCGACGAGCGACCCATGTGCCGCGGTCATGGGTCAAGGTTCGCCCATTACTGACCCCTACGTGCACGGCCACGCACGAAAGCACGCCAAGAATCTTGTACAAGATTCAAGAGACGGCTGCGCCGCGAAGTTGCGTGTCGTAAGCATGGCAATATGGCCAACTATATGCCAAGAAAAGTAGCACTCAGATAGTCGTAAAACGGGCAACTAATGAATAAGTATCAAAATAATCTTCACCTTCTTTTCGTAGTATAACCCTTTGCTACAAGCCTCGCCTTTGTACTTCTCAATTGTACCATTAGGCCTAACATTTTTCTTGAACACCCATTTACATCCCACAGGTTTGCACCCATAAGGACGATCAACCATCTCCCAAGTTCCATTAGACATAATAGAGTCCATCTCACTCTGAACAGTTTTCTTCCATAAGTCAGTATCAAGAGATGAATATGCCTCTTCTATGGTTTTAGGAGTATCATCCACAAGATATATAATATAGTCTTTACCAAAGGATTTTGCAATCCTCCGTCTCTTATTCTTTCGAGTGACTATATTATTAATATCCTCTAGATTTTCTTCGTGGGTTTCAACATCAGTATGTATTACCGGTTCATGTGTCTCAGGTAATAAAATAGATTCATGACTAGAAGTTCTGGTGTATTCTTTATAGAAAACTCATTCTAAAAAAATGTAGCATCTCTAGATTTCATGATAGTACCAACATTCACATCAGGCACTCCATAATTTATTATTAAAAATCTATAACCCACACTGTGAATAGCATATCTAAGAAAGACACAATCGATGGTTTTTGAGCTTTTCTTCTTGTTAATTGGCACATTCATCTTTTGCCAAATAACCTTATGTTAACAGTGTAAGAGAGATTTAATCTCTTTTCTCCCATTCCTCGAATGGCGTAATTTCTTTATTTTTAGTGGGCACTCTATTCAGGACATGACATGCTGTCAATAGTGCCTCACCCTACCATTCCTTAGATAGTCCCGCTGTCTCTAACATGACATTAACCAACTCAGTTAGAGTGCGGTTCTTTCTCTCTGCAATCCCATTGGATTGTGGTGAGTATGACGGTGTCCTCTCATGAATGATCCCATGCTCCGCGTAAAACTCTAAAAAATCATTTGAAAAATATTCTTTCTCGCGATCGATCAAGAACCGCTTGATGTTCTTCTCTAGTTAGTTTTCTACTTCAAATTTTATAGATCTTAAAATAATGCAACGCTTCATCTTTTTGATTTTAGTAAATACACATGGCAAAATCTAGTGCAATCATCTATAAATGTTATAAAATACCTTTTGCCACCTTTGGTCAACTCGCCATTCATTTCACATGAGATCGGAATGAATTAGTTCTAGTGGTGCCAAGTCTCTTGCTTGCAATGGGCCTTGTGAGGCTTGCAAGGTTGTTTCGATTCAACACATACATGACATTTAGAATATTTGACCAAATCAAATTTTGGGATTAAATTTAAACCACCTAAGCTAGTCATACAACCAAAATTAATATGACATAAACGCTAATGCCAAACATTTGTCTCATTATCGTGGTTCATATGGTTCATGAGAATTAACACATGCATCGCTTAAAGACAAGCGTAAACAAGCCTCCGCCTCATAGCCTTTTCCCATAAATGTTTCATACTTAGAAAGTATGCACTTATTAAACTTAAACACAAGTATATAACCATCACGACATAATAGAGAACCACTAATCAAATTCTTCCTTATTGAGGGCATGCTACACGTTCTTTTAGTTGCACGGTCTTTCCAAGTAAGCTTTTAGATCGACCGTACCAACACCACGCATACACCGCGATGCTACCTGCTCCCCATCAACAAGGAGGAAAACTGCCGACCGACAAAAAAGAAACAAAGAGATATCAAAGACACATATGAATATTAGCTCCTATGTCAACCCACCAATCGTGTGAATGACAAACCGAAAAGAACCGTAGGTAATAAATTATCATACCGATGTTCCTTCATCACTTCAATCATGTTTGCAGCATTTCTTCTTGGGCATCCACTTGCCATCCGGCAATCCTTAACATAATGCCCGGACTTGCCACAAGTGAAACAATTTTCTTTTTCCTTGTTCTTCTTCTTCTTCTTAAAATGTAGTATTCTTTTATTTGAGTTCTTGCTAAATTTCTTCTTGTGAGAGTTTTAAGAATTTTTCTACATCACATGGGCACTAGAATTTCCATCATCAGCTTGCCACTTGACGCCCTTTTGTTTGCTCGCCTTTCTCTTCAACATCCAAAGAGCCAATGAGGCTTACTCATGCCAAACTCCCCGGCTCTTTATGTTTCGTAAAAGTAGCAAAATCATTCAAGCCTGCGTGGCGCTTTGCAATGATACAGCCTACCACAAACTTATCTGGCAATATACAGCCAAAAATTTGAGCTCTTTCGTCAGTGTTTATATTTCATGAGCTTGTTCTACTACGTAAGGTCATCAACCATCTCGTAGTCATGAAATCGCTCCATAACATACAACTCACTACCCGCACTTAAACTCCATATTTGGTCTCAAATGCATCCCACATCTCTTTACCGGTCTCAGAAGTGCAGCATATACATCAACTATAGAGTCTCCTAGCACGCCTGTAATTGCAGCCTTGAACGTAGTATCAAGATGTTTGAAAGCACGCGCCTCATCGAGGAGGTATGCGGTCCAATAACCCTAGGTTCAAAGAATAAAATAGCAAAGGCATAGCAGCCAACCATAGAATGCACCTCCGCCGCCACCTCTTGTAATGAGTGCCATCAAAGACATTTGATTTCATTGATACCGCAGCCAACTACCGAGAATTGCCTATCGATTTTTGGATTGTTATGAGATTTAGGTAATTTTAGTTTTAATTTAATCCGAAAAAGATTAAGAAATGTGTTTTTGCGGCCTCATATATATGCACTTGTGATCTAAGTGACATGAACATGTAGATGATACTAATAATCATGATTTTAATCGTTGATGATAGGAGATGAATTAGAACACCAAGCCTTTGGGTGCACCTGGTTATCTACCTCGCTTGTCATTTGTCACACCTTCCCGCCTTTAATCATACAAAGAAACCGGTGTTAGCCGTGGTACTGTAGAGAACGATTACACGACGTGTACACGCTTTCTTGGCGGTGACCTTACACTGTTTATCCAAGTTATTAGGACCGGACAGGAGATCGAACCGGCGAGGTCAGTTTGCTCATCGTTCTTATGGTCCAACTGCTTAGAATCCGGTTGAACCGCCGGTTCAATTGTTTTGGACCGTTGAATCAAAACCGCCGAAATATAATGAACCATGTATATATATATATATATATAATTAATAATTTATAGATGGTAAACAAACACAAATTAATTGTTCAACCATAAGATTCATACATGCAAATTAATTCAAAACATCAAGTGTGAGAATAATCTCATTATGATAATTCAAAATGTAATAAATAGAATAGTAATTGAAATATTCACAAATCACAAATGCGTAACAATCTCAAATGCTAAATATAAGTGCACCATTGCAAAGAGCTCGTTGTGGTAATCAAAATAGATATATTATTTGTCTAATTTGGAGCTAGTATGAAAAAGATATGAAAATTTGAAATTTATATATTATATATATTATTTAATATATGTATTATATATTTAATTTGGTGACGCTACGCCACCAAAATTCAAACGGACACACATCGTCTCCAAAGCGTGATGCGTGAACACCGCCGCAAGAATAACCAAGCGGGGGCCGCATGGGACGTGCACCTACAGTTAGCGGCAGCATCAGGCAAAGCGCATGCGCATGCGCCTGGCACCCCGGGGACCAATCGGAGCAGCGCGCGGTGACACCGCTGACTACCAAAGATCGACTTTCGCCGTTCGCATGGAACCGCCTTGTTCGCCGGTTCCGTAAAAAAACCGCCGTTTAACCGGTTTTTAGCGGTTCGATTGCATAGACGGTCTTTTAGTGAATCGGACCGATCTAAACTTTAGTTCGGTCTTTAGCGGTCCAACCGCCGGTCCGGTCCGGTCTGAATAACTAGGCTGTTTATATACCATAAACGATCAGTTACACTGTAAGCCCATTTAAACTGTCAGCATTGCTCCTGCCTCCTATTACTCATCTCGTGACGTGGGCCGCTCGCAGACATAATATCCCGTGAGCGTGAGAGGTTCTCTGCCGCAACCGGTAACTGATGATAAAGCGAAAGGAGAGAAGGCGGCCAAGAAACACAAGAGAGCAGCAGCCTACAGTGGTCGGAGCACGAGAATAATGAACAAGCAGGCTTTAGACTGTGTACGGACTGTTCATATATAGTACTGTATACTGACCCGGTCCCCGTGGAACAACACTGTGTATACCTGATGCCGCCGGCTATCTGCGTAGCTGCATGCATCTGGTTGCACAAGCGTGAGCCCACGTCACCGTAGCCGATACGTAGCAATAGCAATGTGCGTGCTTGTGCTTTCCAAACGGGTCCTCAGTTGAAACGCACTCGTACTAGTGCGGTAACATCAAAGGTTCAAAAGTCAATGACTCAATGGTAATGTGATTCTCGGTGTTGTTGGATTTGGTGGGGGTAAATTCGTTACTGTGGTTCCCTGGTCTGAAGTCTGAACAAGCAACGATTTTTCACAGAATTTCGCGGATAACTGGCGTCTTTGAACGCGAACATGTAGCAGGATTATTTGTAAAGTCGATGCTGGAGAGAAGAACGATCAAGAGAGATACTCCTACCATATGTCGAAATTGGGCTCAAAACGTAGACATCCTGCAGAAGGCTCTTCATTGCGGCCGCAGAGTCCTGTGCTTCTTCGGAGGCAACAAAACAGCGGAATAATTTTTGGCGCCGGCCGGGAGGGATAATTAATTACTCCTAAATGTTTCGCCGGCGAGAGACCGGGGCCAGGCACGGGGCACAGGAGGGACGCCGGACGACTGCGCTGCGCACCACCGTCTCCTGCTTTCGCGTCTTCCGTCCATATCCATGCTTGATGCTTCCCTCCCGTCGCGTTGGCCTTGGCCTGTTGGCATTCAATGGGCGAGCGGAGAGCCGCGAGGTGGTTTTTATTTCCATCCTGCACTGCACCAACCGCATGAATTCAACGGCTACCGAGGATAGTAGTACTAGATTTGTAGGACACCGTGTCCTCCCAGCGCTAGATCGATGAGCCGGGCCCTGTACCTTGCGTTGCATTTGTTCCTTTGGCAGGGTGTCCAGCCAAAAACCGATCCTAAACACTAGCCATCTAGATCTTGGGGCTGGACCAAGCCATTATAAACATATGTCGTTGTCCTTGTCCATGAGCACGTCAAGAATAATTAATAATTAGCTGAAAATATGAACATCACTGCTCATCAGGAGGTACAAACTCAATGGATAATAAGACAATCTCAATGGATATGGATCAAGTAGTCCATATACATAGACCCACGTAAACAGTCTATAGCTAATATTGTTTACCCACAGTGTTTAGCCAAAATAGTCTATAGAATGGATCCCACCAAAGATTAAAAAATTCTCCATCAAACCGTCCATGGCGGTCCTCATGTCGACGAGGGGCGTGCATTGGGGAGGAGGAGCTCCTATCGTCCATGGCACAAATCGTCGGTCATCCCGATCCCAAGCACAGAGGAGCTGAGCACCAAGAGAGAGGGAGCAGAAGAGAGAGAAAAAAATATTGTTTATTTCTTGTGGATGACCCATAAGCTACGTATCTTTTAATATGGATTACTCTATTGGCAGATTCAGAATGGTTCAACTATCGTGGTAGGGAATATTTTAGTCCCATAAACTGGTTTATTATAGAGTAAATTGTGGTTGCTCAAGGAATGGAATTCATCTCATCATACTCTTATACCCTAGTAAAAAATAAAAGCATTTCTTTCATGATTAATTTCCTTAAATTAATTATTCATATGAAATGATATATAATACTTGTCACATTGTGTACAAAAATAATCTTCACGCGTTTTCATTATGAGTTTCTCCATGACAAATACTACGGTGAGCGGTGGTAATAATAGCCCCAAGTAGTGAACCAATTTTTCTATTTCGCTAGGTCATTGGGTCAACCCAAAGCTCATCCAATTAAACAAATTCGGGTTACAAAGAATGAAAATAAAATCCAAACCGTGCCTACGTTGCATGCTATAGACCGTTGAAAGTGTATCTCGGCCCTAAGTGAATTGGTAGATTGAATGACAACACAATTAAAAGGATTGATGTATTTCATGAAACTGCAGGTGTTTAGTAATTAGTACCGAGTGCAGAAGATTAGGAGGTGAGATAGAAAGTTGTTGGAGTTTTTTTTTTAATTTTGCAAAAAAAAGAAAAGAAAAAAAAACAAGTTTGGGAGTGGGTTCTGTAAACTTTCGGAGATACTTGAACTTTGTTCAGCACCTTGATTGAGTTCAACTACTGTATCTCTGCATGTCAATCTTGTCAAACATCAAAACCGTGACAAGCGTTGTCTCTGCTGATGAACGATCCTATACAACTAGAGATGGACAAGGATGTATTGAGCTAGAAGCCTAGAACTTTCAATCAAGTAAATTAAAAACTTGAAAAATCGAATTTGGTAAGAGTTTTATAGCAGTTTAAATTTCTTTTTTATTGTACTACAACAGATCCCATGTGCATGTATCACAAGTTCAATTAGTTTGGATTAACATTATGAACTCACCAGAGAAATAATATATATACCGGACCACATTTAATTTATTTTACACGTTTGTAATAAGCTCATTTATTTGGCATACCACCATCGTCAGACAGGAGGTCTAGACAGATCCAGATGCTGGGGCATGCATATGCACGCACTTTGAAGTTTTGAAAGCGAGCCTTGCTTGCTTGCTTGTGTACCCGTGTTTCTGCGTGTTGCGTTTGCGCAGCAGTGCCAGCGCCGATGCAAAAGGGACGTGTCACTAGCCAAAGCCGGCGATGCTGCTCCTGTCCTGCATTGTTAGCTAGCCTGTGCTGAGCACGCCGCGCCGCGCGGTGCCCGCTCGCTGCACTGCATCGTTTGCGCGCTGGACACTCTGGACACACGCATGGCATGGTGCGCCGTGGTTCGTGGCATGCATGCGTATGCACTGCATGGACCTTGCGCGCGCGGACGGAGGAGAGAGACGTGTGTGTGTGAGCGCGCTGGTGGTCCAGCCAAAGGCAGCGGTGCGCGTGCCCGCCCAGGCTTTTGCCGCGCTCCCGGCCGACACCGCCCCGGCGCGCGCAGCGCACGCCGAGCCCCCGCCACGGCCCCATGCCGCACCATTTCACGCGGCCTCTTTTACTGTTCTCGGCTAGCCATGCCGTGGCAGCGTGAGCTGTGCGACTGCCCGGCGACCGGACCGTGCGGTGAATATACCCTGCTTCGATCTCTGCTCTGCTGGTGCCTTGCTGCCTAAAGGGGAATGTCTCTGCCCCTCTGCACGCTAGATGATGCGCCGGGCCCGTCCCACTGCTCAGTGCCAGCAGCGTAGTTTTACTGTCGCCAGCTCGTCCTTAATTCCTTTGTTTTTTTAAACTAGCGCATCCATCCATCTCTATGGATGCAATATGCTGATATATATGCAGTTCATGTCGTGTGTGCAGGCGCTTGGGCACATCATGGCCTCCCTTTTTTCTCCTGTCTGAATTGTTCGTTTGCGTTTGGTTTTGCTGCATCTTCGTTTATATATGTTTTTGTATATATACTATGTGCTATATATACTGTACATGCTGCTTCGATCTTTTTCATTCCAGTGACATGTGTAAAAGAAGTAAACTTACTGCGTCATTAACATGTTTTTCAAGTAAATGAAAGCCAGCCGAAATAAGGAGAGACCACCAATAAAGAGAGAGAGAAGAGCCACGCGTGGCAGAACAGTAAAAGGAACGAAGAATAAAGTTAAAGCTACCTTTTTTTTCTTCAAAAGAAAAGCCCTCTATCTTTTCATTTGCAGAAACCGTTGTGAGTTGGTGACATTTGGTCTTTAGATCCAAAAATTCTCAAAGAAAAGGCTCCTGGTCGTTCCGTCTGTAGTACATGTTGCTTAGAAGCTACATTTTGTTTCTAGCTATACACCGCCCACAGAAAAGAAGCATCAATAATCCAAGGTATATACAGGTATGCTACTACATGGCCCCAAAAAGTTTTTTTTGTACTTACATGGAGAGAATTAATAATATAATAAAGAAATAAATCACAATCCGAATCCAATGTAACTCCAACTTGACACATTAAAAAACAAGGAGCATGACAAAAAGGTGTTATCACTTAATTAGAATTAGAACACATAATATGCGTGAGACAGCTAACTAAAGTGCGACATTTGGACCTTAGGGGACAATTTTTTTCCAAGAACAAATAAACAACAAAGAGCCTTTTAGGGGGCCTCAAGTGCCATCAGAGAGTAGTTTAATTGGTGGGGGGTTGTGGATATGTTAGTTTTATGAGCACATTGGTGTGTTTGGAGCATGCACTTAGCTCCTAGTGTTAGGGGGCAAAGCATGAGCTTGGAGCCAGGGAGAGAGAGAAAAGCTTGCATCTTTTTCTTGGGCTTTAAGGATGTGCCTTGTGTCCAAAGGGATGCGAATTCCACTAAGCCCCACAAATGCAGGCTTTAGCTCATGATCACATATTGTGCCCGTGGAAAGAGGACGAAAAGTTTCCGGCGGGAAATTCGTGCGGACGACGAATGAGGATAGGCGTACGTTAAGGAAACACCAGTTAATCCAATCCAAGATGAGGTGGTGTTCATGGATGGCTCCTTTCTCATTATTTGTCTTTCTCTGCAACAAGCAGCTTGATTTACCTTCTTTTTTCCGTCAACCAAAACTGACTGATACTTCACTATCAGCTGTCACTTTCGAAGATTGCTTTAAATCAACCTTTGGCTGACCTTGTGTTTCTTTTTACATTTTTCTCTCTGAAACATTCTTCAGATATAAGTTCAGATTTAAGATTACTTTTATAATACATATATAAAAAAATCATTTCCATTTATGAATATATACTGTTTTGCTATTATGCAATACAATATTGATGCCATGATGATTATTTCATCAGCAGCTACCAGCTTATTCATTGGTATGATTATGGATGACCACTTCTGGATCAATTCGCCCACAGAACTTCTCTCTTCTGGATCCTTGAATACATGCTAGTAGCGCCTATTTGCTTCCTAATTTTGTTTTTATTAGAACCTATTA